>JAJHZJ010000257.1:2960000-4160000 GCA_023548195.1 Bettongia penicillata ogilbyi
ACACATATATATATACACATACATATACCTACACATGTATAATATATACATACATTCATACATATAAACACACACACACCTATTCCCTCTAACTACTCTAATATTGAGAAAGGTTTCATGAGCTACAAATATCATTTTTCCACATAGGAATGTAAACAGTTCAAATTTAATGAATCCTTTGTCTTCGCTTTCCTGTTTATCTTTTCATGTTTCTCTTGATTCTTGTATTTGAAAGTCAGATTTTCTATTCAGCTCTTGTCTTTTCAACAAGAAGTCTTCAAAGTCCTCTATTTCACTGAAATTCCATTGTTTTCCCCATAACATATAATCCTCAGCTGGGTGGGTAGATGATTCTTGGTTTTAATCCTAGCTCCACTGACCTCTGAAATATCATATTCAAAGTCCTCCAGTACCTTAGTGTATATGCTGCTAAATCCTGTATCATCTCATGTTTCCACAATAATTGAATTGTTTCTTTCTGACTGCTTGTAACATTTTCTCCTTGACCTGGGAACTCTGGAATTTGACTGCAATATGCCTCAGAATTTTCCTTTTCAAGATGATAGGTGAATTCTTTCCAAATCTATTTTACCCTTTGATTCTAGAACATCAGGGCAGTTTTCCTTAATAATTTCTTGAAACATGATGTCTAGGCTGTTTTTGTTATTTTGGTTTTCATGTAGACCAATTATTTTTATAGGTGTTATTTTCTTCAGAATTGTTTGGGTCTTCTTAGCAAATTGTTGACTTGTTTATCATGATTTTCTTGCGTCACTCTCATTTCTCATCCCAGTTTTTTTCTCTACTTCTTTTACTTGATTTTCCATCATGCCAACAACTCTATAAGGTTTTAAATGCATAAATTTCAGGTGGAGGTCTTATGGGAAAGGCTAGGAGAACATGGGATAAGGTCAGATATTCCTGACTCAATTTCCTCAACATGACATTTTCTGAATTGATGTTATTCCACCTGATTGGTTCTAAACCTGACTCAATGAAATTGCCTTTCTATATAAATCTGCCTAGCAGTGACATCCAAACAAGGGAATATTTTCCTTTATGTCCCTGTTATTCTTTTATAGAAAATTTAAATAATTGTGTTATATGATCTACTGATCACACACAATATTAAATCTGTTTTATAAGCTAATACTAGAGTACATATGAGTTGCTATAATAATATTCAGGTATAATATTTGAGCTATTTGGACTAGAATTTTAGTCCTTACTGCATTCCAAAAAAAACTATTTAACCTTGACATTTATTTCTGTATCTATTGTACATACACACAAACATATAATATACATATACATATTTCCATGTAAGTTAGGGTCTTTTAATTTTTCACAATGATATGAGGATAATTAGGCAAATGATTCAAAAATTTGTAAAAACCAGCATGTGATTCTGTTGTTTTTATGAATATTTTCAATGTCTCAGTTCCGTATTAAGGAAAGGAATATCAGTGCAATTACTTATCCTAGAAGAAGAATGGCTTATGATCTATTTTGTAAATCTTTTAAAGAGTTATTTACTTTTGTTAGAGACAATTCATTGAACATAGCTCAAAGTTGAAAGTTTTCTTTATTATAAATAACTTACTTGATATGTACTGTTTTAAGATAAATTATTCAATGTATTCATGTATCCCATCCCAAAAACTTTTGTTGCAACTGAAGTTAATCTGTCAATTTTTTTAATTAATTTGTTTTTTGTTATTAGACTCCATCTTCTTATAAGAAAGTATTCTTTTATTAATTCCTTAGTGGAATCTCATCCTCCTAATGGCAGAATGAACAATGCCATGTATGAAAATTTGGGTACTAATTTTCTGTTTGTATCTGAATTTCATGTGTGTGTGTGTATGTGTGTATATGTATGTATATATATATATATATATACATATATATAATATATGTGTGTGTGTATGTGTGAAAGTTTGTTTATATGTTTATGTGTATGCATATATATGTATGTGTGTATATGTACACACACACACACACACACACACCAATTTGCCAACCTAAAACTGAAAAATCCCTTGAGACTTTTTAGTTCAAAATTTGATTTCCTAATAATGTAGAAATAATGTTTGAGCTAAATTTTCATTATCTGACATGGTTATTGGCATAGCAAGTTTAAAGTTTTGTTAAGATCAGTTTTGTAGGAAATTTTTACTGGAGAAGAGACTTTCTACAAGTGACCTAAGCTGGAGAAGAGTTGATCTGAGACCATACCCAAACCATAGTACTGTACCGCATGTTTCCAGGAAAACAAAGGGAGATGCATCTATTTATTTGATTTTACTATTTACTTTTTCCCTTTGCATTTTTTATCTGTAAGATTTACTTATCAAAGGAGATTACCCCTTAGATTCTGTCAAATGCCATCCATCTTTCCCTTTTTCCTCTCACATTGTCTCCCCTCTTCAAGGCCATAGTTAGAAACCCTTGATGAAGTTCTTGTCACAACAATTGTTGTTTGTACTTTCTTCTCAAAGGGGACCATGACTTCAGGGAGGTGATGCCATGATTTACCAGTGATTTTTATCTAAACGAGAGGGCGCTGTGCAAAGTCAGGAGCCTCACTTTCTCCTCCTGAGCCATTTCAGTCCAGTGTGGAGATGCAGATTAGGAGGATTGAAGATGGCCCTGAATGACTTTTAAACTAAGGTCTTTAACAGGTCTCAATTTGATTGTGGCAGCACTCATTCAGTGACTAAGGCTAGATAAGAAATGAATCTGAGAATGACTTCTTTATCTAATCAAAAAAAATATTAGTTGTGGCCTTCATTGAAGAGGCCACAACTCTCAAGAATCAATGAGGGAATGTGGAAATGAATATTAATAACCAATATCTTGGGGAGATTGACAGCTTCCCTCCATTCTTTCTTCCAAATTTCTGATTTATAAGTTCAGTTCTTCTTCTGAAGGTTACTGATTTTGAGATTGCATTGACTCTCCTTCATCTTAATCCATAATTTGCAAGGAATTTAATCTAAAATGAAGAAGCCCTTTGTGTTCTACCCAAGCTTAGGTAGAGACAGATCCTTTTGTCTAGATAGCCCAAGGCTGGGAGCAGTCTAATAATGCTGGGAGTGGTCTGGCACAGAGATATTTTCTCTGTCCAGGGGTGACATGTTGATTGGCTGATATCAGCTCCTACTGGAAGAGTATATAAACTGTGAGCTCAACTTTACCATCTCTTTATTAATAAACTACTGGCCTTATCAATAAAAATGATTAAATTACCCAGAAACTATGTCTTCTGTACTCTTTTTCTTTTAATCGTAATTAAAGGTAACTCTACTGAAGTCAGAAAGCATTTATTAATGCCCAAAGTTTGTAGCAAGTTTATAAGATCAATCTTATGCATGATGAATGATGAAAAACAAAACAAAACAAAACATGAATCAGTTACTCTTTTGCTTGTAAACCTTTTCATCTTCTGGGTAAAGAAGGAACATAAGTCTTTAAAAAAAATTATTAAGTATCAGTTAAGAGTATGCTGATGAAACTTGGAGTGTTTAATATAGAGAAGAGGAGACTGAGGGGCAGGACAAGATTGATGTTTTTAAGGATGTGAGGGATGGCAGAGAAGGGAACAGATTTTGCCCCAGAAGGTGAAACTAAGTTCCAAAGGGAGTAAAAATTATAGACAAACTTGGGTTTAATGTATGGAAAAGTTTCCTGGTCTCACACCTAGTGGGTTCCTTCCTTTTGGAAACTTGATTGCCTTTATTGAGTGTGCTATTGACAAGATTTCTGTTCAGGTAGAGACTGGAATGGGGGTATCTGATCCCCTCCCAACTCTTGAGTTGTTTTGATGAGGTACTTGGGTGCTTATGCTTAGACACCAGTTTTAAAGATCACATTTCTCCCTATCCTCAAAACATTATCCCTGATAGTTTACTCCCCAGCCCAAGGACACTAAACTTATCAATAACTGTAAGTAGGCCCCAGTAAGCAAACTACCTTTCACCACAATTATTCATAGGTGGGTCCCCACTAAAATAAACTAGCTTTTGCCATCATGAGAACAAGCTGACTTCCAACAAAGTTATCTTGTAAAAACAGTACTATCTTGTAACCAGCAAATTATTACGTATTGATTCCCAAAGTTATAATTTTCAATTCAGAGGTCAAGCTGTAGTTATCAGTTCTCAAAGCTATCTTGCTATAGATACAATAGAGCAAAAATACACACCTGAGAAACCTCTTCCCTTGGTTTCCAGTAGTGAATAATGCCAGGAAGATTATAAGTTATCACCTAATTAGCATATATGCCAGATAATCCACTATTTTTCCTACATAAGCTTTAGCATTACTCCTGTTGTGTTTCAAGTTCTTTAAGGAATGTAAGTTCCCTAAGGACATCTTCCCACTATATTGGCATTACAATAAACCCTTGCCACCTTGACTTAAACAATGCTTGAGTCCATGAATTCATTCCAGATGATCCTCTCCTGTACTCTGATCTTTGGGGAGACCCAACCCCGCCTCAAACCTCAACATTTTTTTGGTGCCCAATGTGAGGCTAGTACTTCAGTCCTTAAGAGGTTCCCATATCAAACCATAACAGTTTTATGCTAGGCAGAATGGAATTTTGCTTAATGAAACAAGGTTACTTTTCACTTGGAACTTGGAGCCCAGAATGGGAATTTTTTTTTTTTTACCTCATCGATGTATTTGACCAGTAGATAAAGACAATACATTACTTCTTTGAATAATGTCAGTAATGTACAAAATAAAATACATAGAGTTACAAAAGAAATCAAATATTCTGAAACAGAATTTTGAAAGCTTTCTTTTTAAGTTCAGAGACCTGGGGGGGGGGGGAGTAATTGAGGGATAAAAACTGGACTTACTGAAATTAAAATTAAGCATAATAAATACTTTTATAACTTATGATAAAATAATAATTAATTGAAGCAAAATATTAAGGAGGGAGAAAAGAAAAGAAACAGGAGTAATGCTACACATAGTGGAAAATAGAAGCAAAGAATCATGTCATTAAAATTTTTCACTCTTTTAGTAGTATTTTTATGGTGATACTGTATGGTTGTGAATATGAGAACATTATAATCTGTTCCTTAGGATGAATGATAGAAATAAGTAGACTGGATCATATTTCAAATAACAACCTAGAGATAGAGTAATGAACATAGAACATATATAAATGGAAAAGAAAGTGAGTAGGTGATTGTATTAATAATGCATTTTTGCTTATCATTAATGTAATTTTGCTTCTTAATGGGAAGATCTTTACCATCTGTTACTAGGTCCATGTGAAACCCAAATCATATGAATCAAATCACATGGAAGAGGAAAGGGTGGAGCAGGAAGAGGCAGAGCTAGAGCAGAGCTGAGAAGTAGTTAGTCAGAAAGTAATCAGAGATGGGAAGAACAGAGAAAGCAGGAACTAGGATTGTGAACGTTTGTTTATGAGAAGGCCTGCAAATGTGTATAGATTTCTTGGTTACTATGATGGATTTCTTTGTTGCTATGATGGATTTGGTTTTCTGGTATTGGGATGTGACTTTCTAGTGTCTGAATACAGGCTTTGGTTCTGTCTTTCATGTGGAGAGTCTATTATATTTTGAGAATCAGAACTGTGCTGGCATATTCATAGCTGCTGTAAGCACTGTGAATATTGTGTTGATGCTACGGTGATTTCATGAGACTGAGAGGCAACAGATTGTCAGTCACTTTGATCTACCAAGGACAATGGTACAAGACAGCAACACATAACCCAGTAACAAGATATGTAGGTAACATTATCTCTGTCATAAGGGTTTTGAAATGGGAGAATTGAGTGTAAATGAAACAAATAAAAAAAAAGATTAAAGAAGAGACTGAATGTGATATAGGAAGGAAGGATTCTTCATACTGATGTGTCCTTAAGGGACATTGCAAAAGAAGGAGCTAGATTGCCCAGTGAATATACTGGTGTGTAGTCTAGAAGACTTGAGTTCAAAGCAAGTTGAAGATATTTACTAGATATGTCATCCTGAATAAGCTTCTTGATCTCTGTCTACTCAGTTCATTCAACTCTAAAATAGAAATAAAAATTGGGTCTATCTATTAGGATTTTTATGAAGATCCAATGTTTACACATTTCTAGAGAGTTTTACATAGTAGGCATTAGTATTATTAGCATTAAAAATAATACATCAAAGAATAATAAAAAAATTGTCTAGGCAGGTATATTAGATGCTTTTCACTGCAAAACTCAGAGATTAGGGAATAAAAATGTTGGAGCTTAAATTCATGTCCTTTGGCTCCAAATATTGTGTTCAAATGAACCAATGCATGAATCCATGGAGAAAGTAGGGCAATCGTTATTTTGAGTATAGAGTATGAGGTGCTTTGGAAGGAGTGCTGACCATAAAGCCAGGAAGATCAAGCTTTATGGCACTGTGGAGAAAATATTTTATTGTTTATTAGCGTTGTCTGAACTTACTTTTAAATGTCTAGATATCATTTAACACAGAATGTGGGGTGTGGTTCATAATGCACCCAGAAACCCTCAAGAGAGTTGCAAGCAACAGATGTGCTTTAGGTGGAAACGCTTTGTTGTTGATTGTCAGTTGTGTCCAATTCTTTGGGAACCCATGTGGGGTTTTCTTGGCAGATATACTGAAGGGGTTTGCCATTTCCTGTTCCAGCTCATTTTACAGATGAGGAAACCGAGGCAAACAGGACTAAAGGAGTTGCAAGGGTCATAAAGCTAATACGTGTCTGAGGCCAGATTTGAACTCTTGGAAATGAGTTTTCTTGACCTCAAGTCTGGTAGTCTATCCACTAACTGCCCCCTGGAAACCGTACATGTTCATCAATCAGCTTTTGTGTCCTTGTGCCATTGATTGAATTCCATATAATTTAAAAGTCACAGAGGAACAGGGGAGCAGAGCATTTATTTTTGATTCTCTCCTATGCCAAAACAACTTTATAAACTTTTTTTCTGAAACTATTTTAGGTTTGAGTTTGCTCTTGCTGGTCGGTCATCACTTGACTTATTCAAGTAGAAGATGGATGGATGGATGTTTATTGATTGAGAACGTCATACGTGAGATCCCAGTTTGTCTATAGGTTGGAAAAGAAAACTTCTGAGAATAAAATTCTTGTTTTCTACATATAACAAGGTCAGTTTAATGCTACTCTTATCCTGTGCAGTGACGTCTAGGGCATAGAATGACGAGTTTGGTAGAAAAAAGCACCAAAATTGGAAAATTCTCTTTTTTCTCCAGTTTGAACCCAAATTCTTCCTGTTCTCTGTCCAAACAATTGTCAGTTGGGGTGACTTTTTAGCTCAAGAAGATGAGAGCTGTGATTAAGACCTCATTAAATGCTAGAGGGACATATGCTGAGGAATATTATCTACACCTATATCTATCTATGCACACAAGTGTGCATGTGTATATATGCATATGTATATACATATACAAAAATAATTGCCATCATTATTATCACTTAAAAAGCATCAGAAAGATAATCTCAGTTGTCTAAGGATGTATGTATGTAAGTATATATATCTGTGTGTATATATGTGTTCATGTGCATGTTCACATGTGCTTAAGAAATGATATCAAAAAGCTAAAAGGGAGTACATGAATAACATCTTTTAAAACTCACCAATTAGAGTATCTGTGTTAAAAGGAAAATTGTTTGAGCTTTCACCTTGATTAACAAAGCAAAATTGAGGAAAAAGAGAATTAAAGAGTTTATTAAAATAAGTCAAGGTAGCACTGGAGATCAGTAAGGGATTCAAGTTAAAGAAGTGTATGTCTGAATTTTTTTAAAAGAAAATATTATTTTTAATTGTAAAAGTATTTACTTTCTTTACTTCAAACCTATACATTAGGACAAAAAAGAAAATAAAACTTTGTTAAGAGATTATTAGTATGTTCAGCCTTCATTGCCGAAGAAGACCATGCCATCAGAGAAATAATGACATGACCTGCCCTTGACTATTTCTTTTTTGAGTGAGGGAGGGTTGTGTAGGTTGCTAGCCTCACTTCTCCTCCAGAGTCATCTGTACCCAGTGACCAGATATTCATCAAGATGACTAGAGATGACCCATGATGAGGCAATTCAGGTTAAGTGACTTACTCAAGGTCACACAGCTAGTGAGTGTCAAGTGTCTGAGGTGAGATCTGAACTCAGGTCCTCCTGACTCCTGCACTGGTACTCTATCCACTGCACCTAGTTGCCCCTTGCTAAGAATATATGTAATCAAAGAAAATAAATTTGCATATTTATCATATCTTCAATTGTACTTCTTTTTTTTCAGTCAAAGAAAAACAAGGTTTATTAAAGATCCACTATATCGGCCACTTTTTAAAAAAATCTGAACATTTGTACTGCTAATACAAGCAGGCCAGATTAAAGCTGAATACTTTCTTTTTTTGCCTCAAATTTATTAATTTATTTGTTTTCAGTTTTCAACAATCATTTCCTTAAGTTCCAAATGTTCTTCCCCTCCCTCCTTACTCCCTGCCCAAGATGGCTTGCAATCTTATATGGGCTTTACACATACATTCCTATTAAATATATTTTCACATTAGTCATATTGCACAGAATTAAAATTTAGGGAGAAATGATGAGAAAAACAAAATAAAACATAACAAAAGATAAAATAGTCTGCTTCATTCTACATTCTGACTCAATAGTTCTTTCTCTGGATATGGATGGCATTTTGCATCATGAGTCTTTTGTAATATATTAGGTTCTTGCATTGCTGTGAAGAGCTAAGATTACTGAAAATAATCCTCACAGACTGCAGCTGTTACTATGTTTAATGTTCTCCTGGCTCTGCTTACTTCACTCAGCATCAGTTCATACAGTTCTTTCCAGGTTTTTCTGAAGTTCACTTGTTTGCCATTTCTTATAGTACAATAGTATTCCATTACATTCATATACCACAACTTGCTCAGTCATTCCCCAATTGATGGATGTCCCCTAGAGTTCTGGTTCTTGGCCACCAAAAAAGAGCTGCTACAAATACTTTTGTATTTGTGACTCCTTTTCCCACTTGTATGATCTCTTTGGGATACAGCCCTAGAACTCTGTCAAAGGGTATGCACATTTTTATAGCCCTTCGGGAATAATTCTAAATTGCTCTCCAGAATCATTGGATCAGCTCACAGATCCACCAACAATTATAAGTATGAATTTAAATTCATGATTCCAGGTCCTGAGCTCTATACATTGTCAAATAGCTATCTTTGTATATCTGTCCAATGGAAACAACAGTACTTGTACTCTAACTCAATTATAAGTCAAAAATGTTCCTGGCAAGAGAATGTGGATGGTTCTGTATGATGCCATCCCAAGTGCTGGAGAAATCTTATGTGAATGATGGGAAAGAATATAATTTTTCCAGACAAAGGAAATACGTTTACCTCTCACAGCTGCCTGCATTTTTCTTGAGCAGTTAACTAGCTGCCTAGCAGTTTGCACATGGTAGTATTCAAGGACAATCAAGGATAAGTTGTTGAGTATTGCTGCAATGAAGCCCCTAGCTATCTATATACAATGCTTCCGTCTCCACAGAGATTAAAAACCCTTTTATTGCTGCATTTCTTGTATTCAGATAAATATCCTAAGGCTAAAGATTGGCTTCTTTATCCTTCAGTATGATTTTGAGTATCAGCTTGGCTATTAAATAAACTCTCATCTATGAGATTTGGGGGGAGGTAGGTGAATAGTTATTCTTTACAACATTGAACTTGATTAGTGTAAATAATTATACTATCATAGAACTCAGAGCTGGAAAGAACTAAAGTCATTATGTCATCTATCCCTTCAGGTTGATAGAAGAGGATAGGGGATTCATCTAAGATTACACACCTAAGGCATGGACAGGTTTAAACTCAAGTTCAATGTAATTTTGTTTGTTTGTTTTTTTCCCATGGACCAATTCTGGCTAATGTGATTGGCAGGTCAAATTAATACAAATAAATAACATAGTTTTATTTATACATCTAACTATTAGACAAATTATTCCTGAAAGGAAAACTTATCATCGTCCTGTGCTTTTCATATGTATATACTAATCATACAAAATACCATAAAAGAATATTAAAATTGAACTCAGTGGCCTTAAGTTCATGTCCATGCACTCTGATGTTGAAGGGATGATTGAATTTTGTTTGTATTATATTAAATTATATTAAAACAGAAATTATATGAAATCATGATTTGAAGTCATACTGGTGGCTAATGTCAGAGCTAAAACTTATTGTAGCTGAAGGGCAGTGAGGGATGTTAGCCCCCTGAAAATTAGCATATCTACTTCTTTTCTTTGTTCTGAGAAGTCTTTTCCTGTATATCAAAATAACTTCCAGGACAGGTGTCCATTCACAATATTCCCCAAAAGCTAGTGGATACAAGGTCATGGAGCAAGAAGGAAACTTCTGACTGTCTGATATGAGACTGACTAGGCCTAAATACACTTTACCATGAGAAAATAATTTTAGTCAGTTGAAATTTAGGATCCCGGGATATCCCAGTTTCCTTTTTCCCTGTGATATCAACATGAGAATCTCACCACTCTGTCTGCAGGCATCCTGTCATAAACAGGTCTTTGAATCTGCTGACAGAGGAAAGGGCATTTTTAGAGCAAAACAAAGCAATCTGATTGATTTGTTCAGGCTTTGGCCCTCATTAGAAGTTCAAAAATGATATCAAATGTTACCATTTCCTCCTTGCGGTCAAAAGCAACCCGAAGGCTTCACCTTCAGATGGAGGAAGGTTTAAAAAAAACCTCTCTCTTCTTCAAGAGGAGGAGTTCTAAAAGTCCTTATCTAGGTGGAGTCAGGTTTTTCCCAACCACTTAGGGGCCTCTGGAGATAAGGTTTATTTCTTTGTCAGATAGAATCTGCTTCAAGGGTTGAGTGGGGAGATGGGACAAGGAATTATTCTTCCTTTGTGGTTGAGCATCTGCAGAGATGGGCAGCCACTGCAGAGCAATTGCAAACAAGCAAAAGAAGCAGGCTGCAAGGGGCATCAAGGTAGGGAACATTAAGCTACCAAAGATATATGTTACTAGTCCTAGGTATGCGAGGGTCTCAGGTAGGGAGGGAGTTGTTCATTGTGTGGGTCTGGTTCAAATTCTTGGGAAAGTTGTCTATGTCTGATGTTGTCTTTTTCAGCCCTCTTCAAAATCATAGGGCAAAGTCTCTTTGGGATCAGATGTCTATTCAGGAGCAGGGGAAATGGATATAACAGACAGATTCAAGAGACCATATAGTCAGATCCACCATGGGCTCCTAGAATTTTTAGAAGTCAGTCATATACATCTGTATATAATTCTTTAAAGGGATCAGTCTGATTCTATCGCTTTTCTCAAAATTTACTATCCTATTTAAATAGACACCTGCCACCTTACATCTTTGTCCTATTACTTTGTCTAATCATTTTCTCTTTTGGAGGATGCTATCTCTATATTATATTTATTTATTTGGCCATTAATATAGCTTAAAATGTAAGCTATTCATTCTTGCATTCAATCACAGTAACTCAGAGATATTCCAATATCCATCTATTACCAATAGATTTAGTATTTAAAGTTCCTGATGATAGAAATTTGCTATAAAAGGAAAAGGGAGAAAATATCATATATCTTAACAGAAAGAAAGAACTTCCTTACCTCTGCTTGATTCCAGGAATGAATCAGGATCTGACAGCCAATCATGTGGTAACTAGGTGTTGAAAGCAGGTCATAGGATTAATTAGGTGGGGAATTTTCGTTCTCAGGAAGGAGATAACACAATGGGGAAATAGAATTAGGAAGATCCTACATAGGCCACATCCAAGGTCATCTTCAAAATGTTGACAGGCATCCACCTTTAGCAGTTCTCAATCTGCAGTTCATGTCAATTGGTTTTATGATAACTTAGACAACTATTCCTATAATCAGAACTTAAAACAATAGTAAATTTCAGTCCCATAAAACCTTTTTTTTTAGTTAAATTTATTTATTTAACTTTTTACATTCATCTTCACAAAATTTTGGGTTCCAAATTTTCTCCCCATTTGTCTCCTGCCCCCACCCCTATACACCAAGCATTCTGAATTCCCATATCATCAATCTGCCCTCTCTTCTATCAACCCTCCCTTCCCTTGTCCCCATCTTCTCCTTCGTCCTGTAGGGCCAGATAGCTTTCTATCCCCCATTACCTGTATTTCTTATTTCCTAGTAGCAAGAACAATACTCAACAGTTGTTCCTAAACCTTTGAGTTCCAGCTTCTCCCCATGCATCCCTCCCCACCCATTCCCTTTGGGAGGGCAGATAATTCAATATAGGCCCTATCTGTGTAGTTTTGCAAATGACTTCGATAATAGTCGTGTTGTGTAAGACTAACTGTATTTCCTTCCATCCTATCCTGCCCCCCATTGCTTCTATTATCTCTTTTGATCCTGTCCCTCCCCAAGAGTGTTGATTTCAAATTGGTCTCTCTTCCCATTGCCCTCCCTTCCATCATCCCCCCTACTCTGCTTATCCCCTTCTCCCTCACTTTCCTGTATTGTAAGATAGGTTTTCATACCAAAATGAGTGCGCATTTTATTCCTTCCTTTAGTCAAATGTGATGAGAGTAAACTTCATGTTTTTCTCTCAGCTCCCCTCTTTTTCCCTCCACTAAAGAGTCTCCTGCTTGCCTCTTCTATGAGAGATAATTTGCCTCATTCCATTTCTCCCTCTCTTCTCCCAATATATTTCTCTCCCACTGCTTAACTGTATTTTTTTATGATCCCATCCTATTCAATTCACTCTGTGCTCTCTATCTCTGTGTGTGCATGCATGTGTGTATGTGTGTGTGCACACACATGAGTGTGTGTGTGTGTGTAATCCCACCAACCACCCAGATAATGAAAAGTTTCAAGAGTTACAAATATTGTCTTTTCATGTGGGAATGTAAACAGTTCAACTTTAGTAAGTCCCTTATGACTTCTCTTTACTGTTTACCTTTTCATGCTTCTTTTCATTCTTGTGTTTGAAAGTCAAATTTTCTTTTCAGCTCTGGTCTTTTCATCAAGAATGCTTGGAAGTCCTCTATTTTATTGAAAGACCATTTTTCCCCCTGAAGTATTATACTCAGTTTTGCTGGGTAGGTGATTCTTGGTTTTAATCCTAGTTCCTTTGACTTCTGGAATATCCTATTCCAAGCCCTTCGATTCCTTAATGTAGAAGCTGCTAGATCTTGTGTTATCCTTATTATATTTCCACAATACTTAAATTGTTTCTTTCTAGTTGCTTAAAATATTTTCTCCTTGACCTGGGAACTCTGGAATTTGGCCACAACGTTCCTAGGAGTTTCTCTTTTTGGATCTTTTTCAGGTGGTGATTGGTGGATTCCTTGAATATTTATTTTGCCCTCTGGTTCTAGAATATCGAGGCAGTTTTCCTTGGTAATTTCAGGAAAGATGATGTCTAGGATTTTCATTTGATCATGGCTTTCAGGTTGTCCCATAATTTTTACATTGTCTCTCCTGGATCTATTTTCCAGGTCAGTTGTTTTTCCAATGAGATATTTCACATTATGTTCCATTTTTTCATTCTTTTGTTTTTGTTTTGTGATTTCTTTGTTTCTCAGAAAGTCATTAGCCTCCATCTGTTGCATTCTAATTTTGAAAGAGCTCTTTTCTTCAATTAGCATTTGGGCCTCCTTTTCTATTTGGCTAATTCTGCTTTTGAAAGCATTCATCTCCTCATTGGCTTTTTGAACCTCTTTTGCCAAATGAGTTAGCCTATTTTTCAAGGTGTTATTTTCTTCAGCATTTTTTTGGGTCTCCTTTAGCAAAGTGTTGACCTGCTTTTTATGCTTTTCTTGCATCTCTCTCATTTCTCTTCCCAGTTTTTCCTCCACCTTTTTTAACTTGATTTTCAAAATCCTTTTTGAGTTCTTCCGTGGCCTGAGCCCTTTGAATATTTATTTTGGATATTTGGGATACAGAGACCTTGACTTCTATGTCTTTCCCTGATGGCAAGCATTGTTTTCCTCATCTGAAAGGATGGGAGGAGATATCTGTTCACCACGAAAGTAACATTCTATGGTATTATTTTTTTTTCCCTTTTCTGGGCATTTTCCCAGCCAGTTACTTCACTTGTGAGGTTCCTCTCCACCCTTGCCTTGCCTCCAGATTCACCCAGCTGGTGCTTGGGGTCTGAGATTCAAATGCTGCTCCCCAGCCTCAGGGCTTTTGGTGGGGGTGGGGCTTCTATTCAGTGTGAGATTAAATTCAGGTGCTCAGATAGGGGCAGGGTTGCTATTCAATGTGAGATTAAGTTCAGCTGCTTAGGTCTGGGCAGGACTGCCACAAGGGGCTCAGTTCCCTCAGGGGGTTTATGCAGAGACCTTCAATAATGCATCCCAGCTCCTGCCCGCTTTGGGAGCTTCTGTCCACTGCTGCCTCCCGAGAGGGCCTGAGTTATGGAGACACCCCACTTCCCTCTTGGCCAGCCAAACCGGCTCTCCCACTGACCTTTGGCGTCTGTGGGTGGAGGAACCTGCATGGCCACTGGATATTCTGTCCCTAAAGCCTGCTAGGATCTGCTTCTTTCAGTGCTGCCTGGCCAAGGCAGGGCTGGGCTCTGCTCTGGGTCCGGTGCGCAATGGACCTTTGGCGTTGGTTTTTTAGGGCTCTCTGGAACAGAAATTTCCTCCACTCCATTGTTGTATGGCTTCCACGGCTCCAGAATTTGTTGGGAGTTGTTCTTTACAGGTATTTTATGGGCTATGGTTTAGGACCTTGCATATGTGAATCTTTCTACTCTGCCATCTTGGCTCCTCCTCTCCTCATAAAGTCTTAAACAAGCAAATAAATATTGAATGGTTTCCTTCAGATAGAGCCATATCAAATTTGATTGAGCTATTAATTATCAAATCAAGTTACATAATTTTGCTGTCTTCTTAAAATACTTCCTCACACTCTCCAAACATACTTTAGACCACCTAAAACTGATTCAGAGTTCTCCCATCTTAGGGATGGGAGGAATTTAGATGATCTCCATTTGTTCCCAAACCCTCTTATCTGCTTTCCATATTTTCAATAAGGCCTTTATTTATCCTTCCCAAGCTCTAGACCCCATTATTCAGATTATCCAGTTTTCCTTTACATTTTAACTATAAAACAAGATACTCATGTTATTACACTTTACTAACATAACTGCCTGTACTAGAATCCTTTTCTACCTTAAAGAAAGCAAATAGGTTAATGACTAACCTTGCAAACTGATGGATTTATGTGCTTGTTTCACAATCTGGTTTATTCTTCCCTAATTATACTCACTCTGGAAGAATGAAATACTTCAGTATTTAAATCTTTTACATATGCTAAGTTCAAACTTAAATTTTATCTCTCACTTAGGCTATGAAATTACAACAAATTCAGATCAAAACAGCAAGATCTCTTCTGCTTTACAATTCATTGCATTGATTTAGTGATAAATTATCTTGCAAATGAAAATTTAGTAGGCCTTCTAAAAATCACACAGATTATTAAAAAAAAAAAAACCTGAAAACATTTTCCATTCCTTAAAAATCGTTTATAATTTATTGTGATGTTCACTAAGCCTTTATGAAGAAAATTGGTTGGAAACTTTTACAATGATAGATATCTCTTTCTTTTTCTTTAAAGTGAAAATAAACCTCTAAAATTGGAATTAAACTATGTTCATGTAAAGTAACACAAATTCACAAAGTATTATAACAAAACTAAATTCTTATTTCTTCCAGAATTCCTAGATATCACAAATTTCCTTAGTCAAAAAGGTATTTATAATGGAGAAGAGATTTTGTTTCAGTAAGTTAAGAAGGATATATCCAATTTATTTAGCCTTATCCCAGTGATAAAATTTCCTTAAATATATCACTAGAAATTTAAGTATATACTGGTATTTTATACAGAAAATTAATACACCTTCAAATATACATACATATATCTTTTAGATGAAACAGGCTTGAAAATGACATTCCTATTTTTTAATACACCATTTTTCCCATAATAGCCAAGATTTCAAATGTAAATATCTGCCATCATAATATATATCAACTAAAAGCATGATTCACATACAAGACATAAATTAAAATTGCTTTGACACCGCCTTGCAATGGTCTTTCAAATTTCATAATCTAAGAGAATTTTAGAAATACAGTCTTAGCAATAGTCTTAACACAAACAGTAAATTTCAGATGACATCAATTGCATTTCTAGATTAAAATCACTTCAAAGTTATCAATTACATTAAATTAGAGATGACAATAGTATTATCTAACATATGCCAGTCATTATATTAAGCATTTTACAATCATTATCGTTTTGATCCCATTAAAACAATCACAATTTTTTTCTTTCCAAATTAGAAAATGGGTCAAACAGAAATAAAATACATTTTTTTTTTTTTTTTTGCAATTAGAACATAGAAGTGTGGAGTTTTACCAACAGAAGAGCTGTTGGTATCCCTGTGGTGACAATTCTGGATGTCAGGGTTTAGGGCATGCTTGCCACAGGTTAGACACATTCACCTCTCCCTTTCCCCACAACTGCAGAATTTACTAAGCCTGGAGTGGTTTGTAGCTGCTGGGGCAGGGTAGGCAGAATGGGACCTAGGTGACATTCCCAAGCTTTACCTAGAAGGGTGGGCTACAAGGTTCCCAGGGGCACAGGACTCTTAGGATCACTGCCAGGCTGCAAGTATTAGTGTCCCTACAATTCTCTTCTTTCAGTCTGATCTGGGATGAGAGGGGTTAACCTGAACCCTAGTGACTGTTAAAAATCCCTATATTGGGATACCCTCTTAAATCTGGGAAGGAAGTGGGGAATGTTAAGTCATCAGGAATGGGTAGAGGTATGTTTTAGGAAGGTGAGTTCCTGCAGCTACCCAGAGTCTCAGGAGTTTCTTTTCTAGTAATTCCAAATGATCAATTTCCAAACTTTTTAATGATTAATCCCAAAATTTGCCAAGATGTTTTCAGCTATATGTAATTTTGTAATTTGTAAAATTGTAATTTGAGGTTGGTCAGACTGGAGCAACAAAGAAAAGGGTCTTATAGTTTTGTTTGTTTGTTTCCCTGACTACAGCCCTTAGAAGTCTCTGGTTGCCTGCATTTTAAATTTTAAAATAGAACAGACTCATTCATAGCAAACATGATATGGACAGGGAGACACACTGACAGAAAAACCAGCAATTAACAACAGGAAAATTAGAAAAAGATCTCACAATTAATGACAGAGAGAGGGGGAATCAGAAACTTGTTAGAAATCCTTATCATGAATTGGCTATCATTATTCCAAGGAAAGGGGTTTCAAGGATTCAAGACCTGACAGAATAAGGGTGGATCCTGCAACCTTTGCTTGGAGCACTCTACAGTTATTGGAGATGGGGAGCCTTTGTGCCCTGTAAATTTCTGACTAAGTATCTTAAAGGGACAGGCCCATGGGAGTATGCCTCTCCTTTATAGGTGGATTGTAGCTGTCCTCCTCAAGAACATAGCCCATAAGGGAAGGCAGGGAATGGGGAAGGAAGCAAAGAAAGTTGAACAAAGTTATCTTCCTAAGGACTAGAGCAAGCAAGGGAAAATGAGGAGGGAAGAGGCAACAGCGAGGTGCAATTATCTTCCCCAGATCAAAATCTTTAAGGGAAGGGGGAAGAAGGAAGGAGGTAAGACGAATAGGGAAGAGGGAGTGAAGGGGAAGGACAGGCTGGAGCCCTTGGGGTAGAGGGAATTAGCCAGTACTGGGGTGGTGCTGAAGTAGCTTTGCAAGCCTTAAGTGAATAGGCTCCTGCCTTTTGTTCTCCCTCAGTCTTTTCAGTAAGCCCAAGATGAAAACATTCCCACTCCTTACTAAATATTTTGTAAGCTTTTAAACATAGTTTGGTTTTAAGATAAGATATGTTTTATAAAACATAGTTTGGTTTTAAGATTTTAAGATAAGTAGCTTTGACCATTCCAAAAGAGCAGTATCATGGCCACTATAATGTAGGGCTATCTTTAGTCAATTGACACTAGCATTAGCAATACTTGTACTAATTTTCCTCATATTGAATCTCAAAGGAGACCTAATTAATCCAAAGTGATTAATGTAAATTGGTCCTGTCCCCAAAACTAGCTTAAAGGGAAATTTAGTCTTTGGAAAGAGGAATTCACCTGACCACTTTAAGGTTAAGACTCCAAGATAAATGAATCGTGAGGTACCTGATTCTTGAGCATAGGTGAGGGGAAGAGCTGTTCTCTCTTAGTCCATCAGTTCCATCCAAGTTCAAGTCACAGCACCATAACTGTCAACATGAAAGTCTGGTTAAAAGAGCAGGACAGGATAACATATAAATAAACAAACAAATAAATAAATAAATAAATATATATATATATATATATATATATATATACACATACACACACAAATGCACACACACACACACACACACACACACACACACATATATATATATATATATATATATATATATGTATATATGTATATAACTTATTCCCCCAAAGCTAACTATCATTTTCCTAGATACATAATCATGGAGCCAGAAGGAAACTTCTGACTGTCTGATACAAGAATGACCAGGCTTAAATACTCTTTACCATGAGAAAGAAATTTAGTCAATTAGGATTTAGAATCTCAGGATATCTGAGTTTCCTTTATCTCTCTGATATCAAGACAAGAATTCCACCTCTCTATTTGCAGACATAAACAAGTCTGTTGTTACAGGGAAAGGACATTTTTAGAGCAAAATAAAGCAATCTGATTAATTTATTCAGGCTTTGGCTCTTATTCAAACTCCAAAATGACATTAAATATTATGAGAAGATGTAATCAGGGGTGGGCGTGGGTGTAATCAGCAGGGGATGGAATGTGGGACAAGATGAGCAAATGGATGTGGGGTGGGAAATTTGAATCAGGATGATTATTTGTAATTACCCTGGGGTGTGCTTGATCCTAGGAAGGTACCCTTTTTCATAAGGGGTTAAAGGCCACATTACAGAAATGATGTGAAATAAATTTTTTTTTTCTAAAATGATCAGGTGGAATTCTTAGTAAAATGATTATTTGTCACATTTTCTGTGCCTTAACTTTCTTAAAAAAAAAATAAACTTACTTTTTTAAGTATCCAATGTTCAGTAGCACGTGAAAGAATATTTTACAAAATATAAAGTACAATAAAATATTCAAAAGATGTGTGACCTCATAATACATGTGATTGATGACTCATTCACTTTTTCTGGATGCTGGGAGAGCTCTGTATTGCAGCACATGGGCTGCCTACTGTTTTTCCCCTGCAGAGCATTATAAGCAAGGACTCGAGTGAAGGGGGGCAAGAAATATGAAGGAAATACACAATGAAAGAGAAGATGAACTTATCACAAAATAAAGCATTAAACTAATGTGGAAAAATTGATTTTCGTATAAGAATACAATTTTTTTCATTTCATAGAAATAGTATTGGATATGGTGCTTTTGAAAATAAAATCTTCATTTGGGCTTTCACCCTGATTAATGAGCAAAATGCAGGCCAGGAAAAATAAAAAGCGTTTATTATAAGTAGTCAAGGTAGCAATACTTTGAAGGTCAAGTCATTGGAGACCATCAATGGCTGTAAGGAGGGTCCAGCTTTTATAGGTTACTTTAAGACAATCCAGATAGGGCAATGTGAGCAAAATAGATTGGCCCCTTGCATCTCAGTTCCTCCTCAAGGTAGCAAAAATGTAACAATTTGCAGTTAGGGTAATAAAGATCACAGGTAAGAGTGACTTGGCTACCTGACAAATATCTGATGACTAGGTAATTCCTCCCCCAATACTGATTGACCAGAAGGGCTGGGCAGAATGAGTCACCAAGTCAACATCACTTACAATAGTGTGATGAAATGGTTTCAAACTCAAATAGCAATTGGGCTACTAAGCCATATGAAAGGATTCCTGCTGGCTGCATATTGATTTAGAAAAAATATATATTAAAAGTGTATGTTTATATGTTATTGTATTATTAAATTATGTTCAATATTTCTCAATTACCTTTTAATCGTATTCCTGCACACTGGGGAGGGGTGTGTCCTGTGGTTAATACTCCTGGCACAATGGAAAGGGTATTCACTACATGATTAAGTAGATCCAGGAAAACAAAAGTTTGAATCCTGTCTTTGATGTTTATAAGAAACTGGTATTTAGGTATGTAAAAGACCATAGATATCTTCTACTCTCATTAAAGCAGAGTGTCCTACTCAAGATTATAATGGGAGTAAATTGCTGATCCAGAATCCCCATTCAGTTTCTCTAATTCCCAGTTTGGTATTATTCCTCAGCACATTCCCTAGTCATGTTCAAATTAATCTGTCTGAATTCTGGCCTTCTCTCCTTTCCTGGACATAGACTCTTCTCACTATAGACATTGGATTCTGCTTGGTGATTATCTAGTCAGTTCCGTAACCCAATATTCTCTTTCATAAGCTATCGGTTTTAACTCAAAGCTCGCACACCCTCCATAATCCCTTTTTTCTCTAGCTTAACTTATATAGTACAAGTACTATACTATATACTACAAGGATTGATTTGCTTGCTTGTTTTTTCTATCCCAAGAGCTTAGTGTAGTCTCTGTCACATACTAAGTACTTAATAATTGCTTTATCATTCATTTATTCATTTTCCTGCCCCACATCCTAGACCAGTGAAAAAAGGCAAGTCCATTAATCACTGTTCCTCACCTCCCAGTAAAAAGCAGGTTTTTATTTTTTTTTATTAGGTCCTCAAAAATTTCACTTCAAGCACTAGGTTTACAACCTTGTATTCTTATATCAAACCTTTTTTTTGCTTAAGTCACTGCTTAGAGTTTAGGATTCCACAGTTCTACTTGTGTGGACAAAAATAGTTTCTTTTGACACCTTCAATTTCAGATAATATTTGTAATCCCAGATTCCAGAGTTTGGCAGATGATAGGTAAAATGCTCGGTAAAAAGGAAAATTCTTCCTTTGGATTTTTCCCCTGATTAATGAGCCAAAACTCAGAAAAAGAAGAGAATTAAACAGAATTTATTTTAACAAAAGACCAGTAAGGCAGGAACAGGTTGATGGATTATCACTAGAGACCAGCAAGGAATTCAAGATGGGACCAACTTTCATTGGAAAACTTTTGTAATAAGATGAAGAAAATTTGGATAGGTCCATGTTCCAAAAGTGGATAGGCCATTGAGTCTCAACTCCTCCCCAATTGCCCCATTATAAGGAAAGGAGATTATAGATAAAAGGAGGGGTTTCTGTGTGGTAGCTAATAGGAGATGACCTGATACATTCTTGATAGCAGGTAATCAGACTGGGTGATGCCTTTACCAATAGAACCTCCCTCCACAGAGCTTCCCCCAATACTGATTGACAAGCAAAACTTGGAGGAATGGGGTTATGGAGTTGTCAAAATTTTCAGAATTTTCAGTGTAATACTATCCCTCCCTCCTCTTCTGTTGGTTGTCACTAGTAGGATGCCACTATTGAGAAGAGTTCCCCCTTTGTTCTGGCAGTTGTTTTTGAGTGAGTTTGGTTTTAAGTTGAATGTATGGGCACTTGCAGCGTGGTTCCTATTCTCTTCAGTAGAATACAAGCTTCTTAAGGGCAGGATCTGTCTCATTTTTCTTTTTTTAGTTGAGTACCACATCACAGGTTATCTGTAATATGATAAACATTAATAAATGTGTTGATTGATTGAAGAAACTCAGGCAAAACATGTTGAGATTCAACCCCCAATATATTCTGAAGAAAGTATCCCTCCCTCTTTCTCTATTCATATTTCAGTGAATCTGATCCCCTTTTGCAGAGGACATACATCCTGATATTTATTTCATTTGCTCTATATCCCTATAAAAAGCCCCATCAGGCATGGGAAGGGGTGCATAGGGCTCCACTGGTTGTATTTATTTCAGCTAAGACAGTCTGAAATTATTTTGTACAATGTAAGTAATACAAATCACCGATTGGGCCAGCTAGTTTCAATCTTTCCATTGGCAGAAGTGAGAGTGATGTCACTTTTTGAAAGGACTCTGAGAGATCCAGGTCTTTCCTTTTGACATTTTCCCTTTGAACAAGGTAAAGCCACGTTCTAAGTGTTTTCCATTTGTAGCCTTTATCTATTGTCATCATTGTTCTCTATTATAGCAATAAAACTGTCTTCTATTTAAGTACTGGAGGGATAGTCCCATTACAGGTGACCTGTAAAGGATCTTAGAAATTATCAAATGACTCAATTCATTTCAATTCAATTCAGCTGAATTCAGTTCAATTCAATTAACTGAATTCAACTTAATCCAATCCGATTCAGCTCAATGCAACAAGTATTCTCTAAGTGCCAAGCATTGTGCTGCTTACTGGGGATATAAAGATGAAACAAAGAAAAGCCTTAGCTTATGGAAAATGTATTGTAGGGGAAAATACGTATACTGATAAGATGATGTAAAATATAAGCAATGGTTATGCAAAAATAACTTGCTTTTTTCAGGCATTTCAGTAATGTTCTACTCTCTGTGGTTTTCTTGGCAACGTTATTGGAGTGGTTTGCCATTTCCTTCTCCAGTTCTTTTTATTCATGAGGAACTGAGAGGCACAGAGGGTTAAGTGACTTACTCAGGGTCACAAAGCTACTGTGTGCCTAAGATGAATCTTCCTGATTCCAAACCCAGTGCTCTATCCATTGTGCCGCCTAACTGCCCCTATATTAATCAGGAAAGGATTTCAGGAGAAAATGGGACAGGAACTGATTCTTGAGGGAAACTAAAGATTTTAAGAGAAAGGTAGGATAATGTGCATCACAGAGTAATAGGAAAGCCTGTGTAAACACGTTAAAGTGGGAAATATGATTTTGTGTACAGGGGAAAAGTTGGATTGGCTAGTTCATTTTGGGCTGAACTATGTATGTGAGATGTAGTCCTATGACATTGCATGGTTTAAATCATGCTTTTGACAGAGTAGAAGAATGAGGCCCAAAGAGGTTAAACTGCTTTCTTAGGGAAAGGAATCACAATATTTCTTACTAATATTTTCTTTTGTTTAAAGAAGAAGCCTATTGTGTCTTTGAAAATATATGTTTATTTATATATTATACATATATGTGCAATTTTTCAGTCAATGGGCAAGTCAATTACTATTTATTAAGTATCCATTATGTACCCTACCATATGCTAAGTATTGGGGATTCAAAGTAAGGCAAAAGAGAGTCTCTAATCTTAAGGATCTCACAATCTAAAGAGTGAGACAAGTACACAAATATGAACAGAAAAGTTATATACAGGATAAATAGGAAATAATTAACAGGTGGGAAAAAGCACTATAATGAAGAAGGAGCATCCAAGAAGCACAGAGGAGGAGGGAGAGTATTCCAGGGGTGGTACACAGTCAGTGAAAATATCCAGAGTCA
The DNA here is from genome assembly GCA_023548195.1 of Bettongia penicillata ogilbyi. NCBI lineage: Eukaryota > Metazoa > Chordata > Mammalia > Diprotodontia > Potoroidae > Bettongia > Bettongia penicillata. The sequence goes on from JAJHZJ010000257.1 coordinate 2,983,408, forward strand.
AGACATAGAGTGTACTGTTTGTAAGGAACAACAAAGAGCTTAGTGTCACTAGATCAGAACACTTGGGAACAGGAGCATAAGATATAAGAAAATTGGAAAGCTGGAAGTAGTAAGTTATAAAAGACTGAATTTTTTTTATGTGATCCTATAGATGGTAGGGAAACATTGGAGCTTATTGAGTATGAGGATGACACGGTCAGAATTGTACTTTAGGAAAATAATTTTGGTAGCTTGAGGATGAATTAACTGGATGAAATGACCAACCAGTAGTCTGTTACAGTAATCAAGGCATGAGGTGATGATGATCTACACAAAGTTGGTGGTACTTCTCTCCACAGAGAGATGAGTATATTTTTTAGAGATTTGGCAAAGGTGGAAATTCACAACTTCTGGTAGAATCTTGATACGGAGGATGATAGTGTTTATATGAGTATGTATATATATATGATATCCTTCTTTTTGATGACATTAGCATTTCTTTATCTCTCTCCTCCCTTTTACCCAAATAACTATACATTATAAGAACAATTATTTTTAAAGATAAAAAGCATGATAACCATGCATTAATAAACACTCACATTATACTACCTGTGTGGAGGTAGCATGGTACAGTGGAAAATGCATTGACTCTGGAACTGGAGGACCTGGATTCAATTTTTGCTTCCCACACTTGTTATTCTTTAGTTTACATATGAAAACCTGAATTGAGTATCTCTGGGTCTCAGTTTCCTTATATGAAAAATAAGGAAATGAGTCTAAAATAGCCCTGACATCACTTCAAGCTTTATATTTGTGATCTTATGAGGAAGGAAGATAAATTTTCTCATCTCTTAGGTCATTTTGGTAATATAATTGCATAGCATTCAGTTTGGATAACCACAAAACGTCTGTTCAGTTCTCGGAGTGATCAGTTCTCGGAGTGATCTTCCTAAATCTCAGGTCCATATCACATTCTTATTAAATAAACTCTAATGACTCCCTACCACCTCCATGATTCACTACAAAAATCAAAAACAAAAAAACAAAAACAGAATGCCTTATATGCATAAGGCATTTAAAACCCTTCAAAAACCAACCTTACCAGTTTTTTCATCCATACCTTTCAATCCAATGACAATGGCCTGGCTATTCCACAGATGAGTCATATTCTGCAGCTGTCCCTCACACCTGGAATGATTTCCCTCCTCAGTCCTATCTAGTTACTTCCCATAAATCCCAATCATAATCCCATCTCTTACTGGAAGCCTTTCTCAAGCCTTCCTAATTCTAGTGCCTTTTTTTCTATTAATATTTCCTCTTTTTTCTGTATACAACTTGATCTGTATGTTTGTTTGTATGTGATCTCTCTGAGATTATAAACTCCTTGAGGCCTGGAACTGTCTTTTGTCTGTCTTTTTATCCCCAGTGTTTGTCACAGTGCCTGGCATAAAATAGTCAGTTAATATTTTTCATTGATTGATTTCTGTTAACTAGCATTTACCTTGTCCTTCAAGATTTGGGAAATGTTTTACATAAATTAGATCCTTTGATCCTCGCAACACTCTGTAACTCTGTATAGCAGGAACTATTATTATCTTCTCCATTTTAAAGTTGTGGTAATTAAAGCTGAGGGAAGGAGGTAAATCAATCCCCTAGTGTCACACAGCCAGTATATGTATAAAGCAGACTCATGTCTTCATTATTCCAAGTCCAGTATAGCTGGTAGGTACCTTAAAGAATGTGTGTATATATATATATATATATGTATGTATATATAAATATGTATGTGGATGTTTCCATGTATATATATCTTGATATGTGTATGTGTATGAATGCAGAGATATAGATTAATGGTAGAGAAAAGACAGGGAAGTTATAAAGATATAGAGACATATGTATGTATATATAGATTTATTTCTATCATCTGTATCATATGTGTATAATCTTCTCTCAAACATCACTCACAATAGACCAGGTATTATTTTTATGTCCATGTTATAGGTGAAGATACTGAGTTACAAACAGGTTGAGTGATTTTCCGAAGGTCATGCAGGTAACACTGCAAACCAGTCTTCCTCAGGCGTAGTTCAGTACTCTATTAACTCTTTTTCACAGAGAATATTAAAAAAAAAAAAAACAGCACCACCACCACCACCAACTAAACCATCATAATACCTTGCATTTTGATAGTGCTTTACATTTTGGGATGCATTTTATGTAGCACTTTAAAGTTTCAAAATATTTTCAAATATTATTATATTTTATCCTCAGAAAAATCTTGGAAATCAGTGCTATTATGCCCATTTTTATTGATGAAGAAACTGAAGCAGACATAAATTAAGTGACTCCCCCATGGAAATACATATAGTAAATGTCTGAGGTGGGGTATGAACTCAGTTCTTCCTAACTCCAGGTCCAGTGTTCCATCAAACGTACCACCTAGCTGCTTCAAAATTATATATCATATTTTGTTGAACTCTGAATTCATAAATACCATCATGTTTAATAATAGGTACCTAGGTGTCTCAGTGGATAGAGCACTGGGCTTGGAGTTTTGAATTTCTGAGTTCAAACCACCTGAGACACTGCCTGGGTGATCCTGGGCATGTCAATTAACTCTTGTTGCCTTAATCCACTGGAAAAGGAAATGGCAAACCACTCTAGTATCTTTGCCAAGAAAACCCCATGGATAGTTGTAAGAGTCAGATATTATGAAGGGCTTAATTTAGCAACAACAGTATTATTTTTAATATGAGATATCTGGAAAATAGCTATATCTCCAGTGAACTACAACTGTACTCTAGTACATTTAACAGTTTCTAGGGTTATTGGAAGCCACCTTGTTCTAGGATAACAGAGCACATAAAGAAGGCATATATTAAACTTAAAATATTTATGTGTAGTGAAAACAATAAATAAATTGGAAAATACTCTCAATGTGTATGTATTTATATGCATGCATGGAACACACACAAATGCACCAAAAATTGTAGCTGACATTGGCATATAAATGATATCATACCAGATATTCTAAGGAAAACATAACATTTTTTTGAATAGTTAGACCAAAAGTAGCTTTCAAGTTGGAGTATGTCTTTCCCTTTTCACTATTTCTATTGGGTAGTAGATCTTTTGTCTCCCAGATTAAACAGTTGTATTTCTTCCTCCCTTTCTAACCCTAAAGACCTCTATGACTCCTTGTGGCTCTCTCTTTCCACTGGAAATTTATTGCTGTCCTGAAATAACCACCCTGTAATACCTGGATACAGAGTAATGGGAATAGACTGTGGGAAAAATTTGTCGGTCTTGGAGCCTCTTGGGATATGTTACACTCAGTCACAGCCTTTCTTTATCTAGTTATTCCTTGTATGATATTTCCATATATTGATTTACTTGAGTCATGACTAGTGTCATCTTAAAAATTAGGAAGCCAATATTTAAAACAGTTTATCAATGTGATCAGAATCTATTGCTGGTGAATGACAGAGCCAGACCTTGAATTTATTCTTATAAGTGCAAATTTAGGGTGCTCTAACCGATTCATTATTGCCTTCTCCACCTGTCTCTCAGGCTGGACACAAGTCTGCCACAAGAAAACACAGTGCTTGTAATCTGAAAATAGCAACGGTGATCATTTCTCTTCCTCTTTACTTGTTTCCAAACTCCAAAGCATCAAAATACACGACATTTATTTATCATGTTATTTTAGCTTGGGAAACGATTATAAGCTCTGGAAATAGGTATATAAATAATGTGTTAAATTTTCATCAGCAAGTCAGTGAAGTGTTTCCTTATTTGATACCTCATAGTGTGTAATGAAACATAATGGTGTGAAGCTGCTAAATAGCCTGGAATTTGCAAAGGAAGTAGATTTCAATGTTCGGGATATGTAGACTTGAGTGGGGAGATGGGGAATAGTAGAGAAATTAGCCGCGGAACTAACAATGACTTTTTTAAACCTCAATTTAATGGAAAATATCTGTCAGGCAAGCTGTTTGAATACAATAATGAGTGAATCATTTCACTACAGCCCTGGAATTCATATGTTGGAAATAACTTTGACATTGGGATACTGCCCTCAAGACCTACTGTGAAGGCAAGCAAAGTAGGATCTTTTGCTCTTTTTGTTTAAACCAAGAAGTATAATGCCTCTGAATAATGTGATTAAGGAGGATCTTTCCCACACATTGTTAGGCTTGGGAAGAATTGTAGGAAGGTCCACATCTTTTGTTAATGAGGAACTGATTGTCAAGGGATATGATACCCTCTGGTTCAAAAAGGTGTATAAAGACTCTGAGGTGAGGTTTTACTTTGGGACTTAACTTTTGGAAGAAGGTTTTTGTGCCACATGAGACTCTGGAAAGGCACTAAGCAGCCCTTTGGCTTTGACAACCCAGATGTTGGTGCTTCCCTCTCTGGTAACTATGGTCAGACAGTTGGACCCTTCTGTTGAACTGTGATGTACGTATTGCTTACTGTTAGACAGTTTGAAAGTGATGTCTGCTGATATAGGTTTCTTTGTATTTTCTTTGAAGTTCAGGGTGCTGATTTTTCTTCCCCTGAACTAATTGAATAATACATGTGCTTTATTAAAGTGATTGTTAACCCCTCAAAAGTTGTCTTTCCTATTAGAGAAGCAGATCAGAGAACCTCTGATAGCAAATCCCCTGTGTATGTTGGAGTGCTTATTGTTACACCTATCCAAGGCAATGCCTTCTGATTGGATTTCTGCTGGAAGAACTTCCATTTGAAGATAGTGAACAGACAATCCATGTATGATTTCTCTCTAGGATGTATTCCATATTCCATCTATGCCAGGTAACTTTGCCCATCCTGTCCCCACCATCATTCACTTTCAGCTTCCTTTTGTGTTGTCTTCTTCCATTAAAATTTAAACTCTTTGAAGAAAGGCACTGAGTTTATCTCTACTTCTATTCCCAATGCTGCTTGATTAACTGATTGGTCGATATTTTCTGTTATTGTAGCTTTTTAATATTTTATTTTATTTAATTCAACAAATATTTAGTAAATATTTAAAGTGCCCTTTGCAAGGTGGCAGACATTCCCATATGATAAATCATCTAGTATCTGATTCCATGTTCTTAACTATTTAGTATTAGGATAAGACTTCCCAAAACCATTATGCAAATTATATTTGCAAAAGTGTATAAGAAATATAATTTGAAAAAGTAGTGGTATAAGACATTAAGGATGGAAGATCATCAAGGAAATTTCTATGGAAGAGATGATTCCTGAAATTTATCTCCTCTTGAAGAAGAGAAACAATTTTTTTGTACCATCATAGAATCTCAAAGAATGATGTGACTTCCCAGGATGTAAAATTCAAACCACATCAAATCAAGAATGCCTTAAATAACATTTCCCATAAGTTGTAATTCAGCATTTGCTTGAAGTTCTCCAGTAAGGGAAAACCACTAATGGATGAGGCAGCCCATTCCATGATAAAATTGATTTAATTGCTAGGATCTCCGCCCCCTTACTTAAAATTAAAATCTGTACTTTTGCAACTTCCAGTCATTACTTACAATTTTAACCTCTGTGGTCAAACAGTACAAGTGCAAATTCCCTTCTATATGACATCCCTTCAAATATGTTATGATGTCCCCTTCCCCTCTTCCCAGTATTTATTTTTCCAGGCTAAAGAATTATTGTTCTTTTGAGTGAGTTTCATAGCACAGGAACTTGAGAGTCTTTATGGAGATGGTTGCCGTCCTCTTAATACTCTTCAGTTTATCAAAGTTCTTCAACTATGGCACCTAGAACTGAATACAAAACTCTTCAGGTGGGGGTTCAGAGTAACTATCATTGCTTTCTTATTCTCTCTTTATTATGAACTGCTTAAATGCAACCTTTGATATATAAGATTTTTTTTGCAGTCATATATTATTGGTTCATGTTCAGCTATAAAAATACTCTATAATCCCTAAAAATCTTTGGACAAATACTTCTCTAGTCACACCTCTTTCATCTTATAGTTGCAAAAATTATTTCTTTTTATGCAAAAGGTAAAATTTTAAATTTATCCTTATTAAACTTTGCCTTATTATGTTCAGCCCAATATTTTATTTGTCTGAGATATTTTTGGATTCTTCAATCCAACATAATATCATGTCTCTCCCAGTTTATTGTCTACATATGCAATATCCAAAGTTATTTATGAAAACCTTAAATAGTACATGATCAAACACAGACACTTATTAGCCACGGGACCTTGGGCAAGTCACTTAAACCTGTTTTTGGCCTCAGTTTCCTCATCTGTACAAAGATATGGAGAACAAAATGGAAAACCACTCCAGTATCTTTGCCAAGAAAACCCCCCAAACCCCATGACTGAAAAATGACTAAATATTAACAATAAAATAACCACCCACAGATCCCTTTGCTGCCAAATTCTTTATCAAAAACATTTAATGGTCTTTTTCATAGTTGTCATTTTCCTCAACTTCTGTGTAACCTTTAACTTTGTTGATCAGTTTTTCCATTTCTATACTCTTCTTCTCCCTAGGTTTTTGGAGCACAAGTGATTTCATCAGCATCCATGGATTTAATTATATTTTCCATGTTAAGGATTCTCAAATATACTCATAGTTCCCCATCCTCTAGTAGATTTGATTCTCAGGTCTCCAACTACATTTCAGAAATAGTAGACATATGAAACTGAACATGTTCAAAATGAATTTGTTATCTTTCTCCCTAAACTTCCCCATAACTTCTTTATTACTGTTGAGGAAGATACCATTACAACCTAGGCTTCATCCTCTATCGCTCCTTATCTTTAACACATTTCTCCAATCTGTTACAAAGGCTTGTTGATGTCATCTTTTATTAAATAAGTAAATAAATTTTGAGTTAGGTAAATAAAATCTTTTCACCTTAAATTTGTGAATAAATCCCATTCTCTCCTCTAACACTGGCACCACTCTGGTTCAGGCCCTCATCATTTCACTTATGGACTATTGCAAAATTCTTTGTGTAGGCTAGCCTGCCTCAATCCTCCGTTCAATCCAATCTGTCCACCATTTAGCCCACCAAAGTGATTTTCCTAAAGCACAGATCCAACTGTATCAATTCCCTTCACAATACACTCTAGGATTCCCTATCACCTCCAGGAACAAATGCAAAATGTTCTGATAGACATTCAAATTTTTCATAACATAGCCACCTCCTACTTTCCCAATCTTTTTTTTTTTTTACTCCCAGTTACAGTATTCTGGCTACTCCTCAACATGATGTTTCTCTCAGTTCTGGCCATTATCTTTGTCTATTGGCAATGTCTGTGGAAGACAGTAACCTACTGACTTTGTATAAGTCTCAATTCAAGTGTCACCTTTCACAGGAAGCTTTTCCCAAGACTTCTTATTGTTAACTCATCTAGGTGGCCCAGTGGATGGAGTATCAGAGCTGGAGTCAGCAAAAGCTGAATTTAAATCTAGCTTCAAACACTGATTAGCTGTGGGACTCCAAGAAAGACATTTAACCGTATTTATCCCAGTTTTCTCATCTGTAAAATGAGCTGGAAAAGGAAATGGAAAACTCAGTATCTTTGCCAAGAAAAATTCAAATGGAATCATGAAGAGTTGGACATGACTAAAATTACTGAACACTAACAACAGGAATTTCCTTCTCAATTATTTCCTATTTATCCTGTTCCTAACTAGTTTTTTCATATTCGTTTAATTATTGCCTCCTCTAAAGTACTATGAGCTTCTTGAAAGCAGGGACTCTCTTTTGTCTCTTTTTGTATCTCCAATACTTAACACAGTGCCTGGCACATAGCAAGTGATTAAGAAATGTTTATTACTGTTGACTATCTCTGGGACATTAATTTAGGAACATTGGCCCAAATTTATATCATCTCATTAAGGCTTATTCTATGACCTTTGTCATTCAAGTAGTGCAGTCTCTATCTTCTTCTTTAGGTGACAATTTTTTCTCTTATCTGAAAAGATACTTTGAGACAGCCTGTGAATTTTTTTTCCCTGAAATTTAGGTAAATGATATTTACAACATTCCCTTGAGCTATCACATAAGAAACCCTGTCAAAAAGGAAAATAAGTTAGACTTAGTGCCAAGATCTAAAATAGAATGATAAGTCAATTTCCTTCTTCTAAGCTTTACTGTGAAATTGTTAGCTCTTCATGACTAGAAGTGTTGGACAAGAGGTAAAACATCTAGAATTCTATAATATTAGGAAATTCCTACAAAGAATATTCAAGAGTTTATTACATTCAAACATTTAGAGATTATTTTAGTACCTCCTTTCTTTTTCACTTAAATCATGATCATCCAATTTAATGTTTTGATAGTTTTTATTTTGTTCTCCGGAAAAATTCATTCAGGAGCTAAAAAGGATTGAAAAAAAAATGATTATGGGGAAGGAGAATGGACTGACCCTAAATGTTAGGTGATTTGCCAAAGACAGAAAGCCTGGGGGGAGAATTCAAGCAGGTGAGGTGAGAATTGCATGTACACATAAATTATAAGAACACCATGTATGAAGATGGAGGGACCTTATTCTGCTGACATATTTTTAATTGTCTTTTGCTCTTTTTCAATGGGTCTTCAAGTTGTACAATTCACTTTCAATTTCTACAGTTACGAATGTAGAAGATTATGGCAAGTAAATGCTAGCTTGCACAAATTTTATAGTTCCAGAACATCTTCAAGAACAGTTATAAAAACATATAGAGTCTGATTCTAGAGACCCACTTAGTGAAAAATTGAAATGATTATATGCAGTAAAGAGATCATTAATCCAGGAATTATTTGTCCTTAAGAACCAATGAAAGAAGAAACAATTAATACCCTGTTTAGTTTCCTTTTACTTCTCTCATTATAATAATTAAAAAGCAGGAAAAAGGGACACATATTGATAAGAATCCCCAAGATTTTAAGATATCCAGAATCATTATTCAATAAAATCATACGTTTGAGGTATTGATATAGGGAATGCTTGATGAATATTCACTTGATAATAACTTACTTGCAGAAGGGCACTTGGTCTATGGTTTCTAGTCTTCAAGATTTCCCTCAGTCATCCAGAGATTTAGAGGAATACACCTTTCTCTGTGATTGATTGGTTTCAATATTTCTTTAGGAGAATTAAGGGATGAAATATCTTCCTGAAAGTGGCATTGCCATCAGATGTCTGAGGCTGTACTTGAACCCAAAACTTCCTTACTTTTAGACCACTCCTCTGTATACTATTCCATGCTACCTATCTTAACTCTGGGGATCCTAAATATGAGATCCTCATTGAATACCACCACCACCCCAGAATGCTTGTACTGTTTCAAGCATTGAGCCAAATGATTAAGTATTCCAAACCAATACAAAATATATTGAAATATGTAAAACCTCTAAAGTATAATGAGTGAATCTTCTACCAGGGACATGAGGATGAGAATCACACAGAGCTTGAGTTATGTATGATATGTGATTGGCATCAATAAAAGGATAATCTACAATAATGCAGTCACAAGTCCATGGAAATTGGAAGTTCAATTCTCCCTAAGAGAATTTTAACACCCTTTGAAGACACTGGGGATCTGTTGGAAGATTTGCACTTACCTTCTTAATGTATGTACATTCTGGAAGACTGGATTCCCAAAAGAACATTGGCTACTTTTCTTTTCCCATCAAAGTTCTAAAGGTATCCCTGAGGAGATGAAGACATCATTCTAATGCTATTGGCTCACATCCCAACTCCAGTGTGTTCTTTCCAAAATGAAGTATCAAATATAATCAGTAACTCCCATTTATCAATGATATCCTATAGTGTTTAGCACCTTAGTGTCCTTGAATCAAAATCCAAAAATTAGCCTTTAAAAAGGAATATTTGGGGGAATATAAAACAAGGACAGAAGGACAAGCTTTTCTTCCTCTACAAATGCATCTTAGATAGCTCAAATTGGATATCTATAGACATTTTAAATCCACTTATCTAAATGTGTATATTGTCTCTCTTTCCCCAAGCCTTTCCCTCTTCCTAACCATTATTTGACTGTCAAAAGGAAAAGCTAGCCTCAAAACCTAGATATCTTCCTTTTTACCAGATCCTTTCATTCACTATATTCAATCAGTTTTGTTTTTATCTTCTAATCCACTTTCATGTAAGTACCCTTCTCTCATTTGACACTTAAACCACCTTAGTGCCATCCACCATCACCTCAAACCTAGGCTATTGCAGTGACTTCTGTTTTATCTCCTTGCCTCAAATATCTCCCCTCTCTAATCTGTCTTCCATTCTGTTGTCAAATAAATCTTTCAAAACTGTAGGTTTGAACATATGGCAAACACAGAGACCACCATTCAGTGAGCTCCAATGGTTACCTATTATTTCCAGGATCAAAAATAAAGTCATCTGTTTGATGTTCAAAGCCCTACATAATTGAGTCCCTTCCTATTTTCTTAGTCTTCTTACACTGTACTCTGTGAACCAGTGACACTGTCCTTTCTATTGTTCCTTACACATGGTACTCCATCTCCTAACTACAGGAACTATTCTGGACTTACTCTCATTTCTGAACACTCTTCCTTCTGATCTCCTCTTTTCAGCTTCCCTAGCTTCCTTCAAGTTCCAACAAAAATTTCAGTCAAGAAGCCTTTGTTATCCTTCCTAATGATCTAATTTCCCTCTGTTATTATCTCTAATTGATCCTGTCTCTATATTGTCTTCATACATGCTATCTCCCTTGACTGTGAAGTCTTTGAGAACAAATACTGCCTTCTTAACATTTCTTTAAATCTTTAATTTGAATTAAAATTAAATTAAATCCAAATTTAAATCTCCAATTTTTTTTACATCTCCAAATATGGTACTTGACACATTTTATATGCTTAATGAATATTTGTTTAGTGAGAGACTGTAGTGCCATTCTAATATTCACAGCACCCATGAATATCCTAGCACAATTAAAAAGACTCTCTATATGGAAGACAGAACCAAAACATTTATTGAGACACAAGAAAGTCAAATCTATCATAGTAACAAAAATCTATACACAATAACAATACAGAGGGCAACACCAGCCCCAAGTCTTCCCCATGCTAGAGCCTTCCCACAAACCAGATCCCTTAGACAAATCACAAGCAGGTTCTTTTAAACAAAATCACAAACAAGCTCTTTCATTCACACTAGCCAATTGCCTGCTTGCCTACATAATTCTTAGCTCTGACCTTTGATCTTTTCAGACTTTGAATCTTCTGGCTATTAACTCTTCTTTCAAGGAAATTTATCTTTTTCCCTTATTCTCACCATCCAAGATATCAATGATTCTCCCATCCTTGAGTGAACTCACTCAAAATATCCATGACATCCTGTTAAGTAAAATCCTCAATTACCTCCCCAAACACCACAGGGCCCCCTTGATTCTTCTGTTGTGCTTCTGCCTCAGAAATAGCCAGCATATTCAAAGTCAGAATAGACTGACAAGAAAAAAATAATTCTCTACTGCTCTATTGAGAATAGGGGTAGATTTTAGAAGAGTAGATGGCATTCCAATTCATGAACTATATAAAACATATCGAGAAAAGAGGTTTGAAGTGAAAACTACCCCTACAGATCCTCTTGAAACATTGTGTCCAAGTTCATGATTCAGAATTGCACCAGGATATTCATTGTCACTATAGATGCTGTGCATATTACACTGATACTACACCATCAAGTTCAGCATAGTGATTGGATGAGAGGGTCTAGGTCCATGGCTATGTGATGAAGGCATTACTACACTAGGTCACCGTCAATCTTCAGGACTATTGTGTATATTCAAAAGTAATGCTGATTTCAAGTTCATCTAGAACATGAACTTGACCATAATTTCCACAATATCCCAAAATTTCAAAACTTACAGGGTTGCAATTTGATCTGTTATATCTCAAATGTTTCATCTAAGGCAGAAAGAATATATTCATCAGAGAAACAACAGCAAGACTATGCACTTCTAGCTTCAGATAAACCCAGGAATAGCAACCATTTGTTTCAGCTCTCTCTCTTCTTCTGGGAGTTTGTAGCTTTCCTTTCTTCATTATTTAAATGCATGCAGGCCAGGTAGAATGAAAGAGAGAGACTGAATTTATTTGGTAAGTATCTTCTACCTACCTACTTATTTCTGCCTCAGTAGCTAATCAAAAGTCCATTTTTCCCCCACCACGTAGACCAGAAACAGCCATGCTTGTGGATATATTGAAATGTAAAAATAGGTGGATATATTGAAATGTAAAAATAGACACTCCATTTTTCATACTAGAGGCAAGACCACCTAGCATCCACTTAGTGCCCCCCCAGGACAGAAATTTCATTGGACAATCCCATCTGTCAAGCACTTATACTTTTTTAAATTTACTTCACATCTTACCTTGCATTCTTGGTTTCTAGAATTGTACTAAGCACTCAGTACTTGTTTAATTCATCCTTTGTGAATATTGATGAATTGAATTGAATCAGATAGCTCATAAAGGGCAATTCATTATCTGCATTTCCTTTACAGCCTATTTGTCCCATTTTAGCTCCAGTGAATGCAGAAAAACATCATTAAAAATATTATGGGAGAAACTCTACTTGGCATCACTTGTTCAGAGGGAGGCAAATCTCCTAACCCAGTGGAGGAGTTCTCTTAACAAGTTTAAATTCCCTTGACATTTGATTTGCTGCTCTGTTGCTATCAATGTGCTTCCTGAACGTGCCATAGCAATTAATTGCACTGTGCAAAATCTGTGAACAAAATATCTCAGTGACCCTTAGGTATATTAAATCATCCCTTTGTCCAAATTTCCATTTTTGCATTTGCATACTTTAATTGCTTTATTAAAGACTAATTCAGACTGTTGTTAATAAATGAGCTATGGAAATGAACATAATGAGATTTATCCCATGCACCAAAATGAATATGCAAATAAAATGCTTGAAATGGGAGAAATGCAATGCTAAGTAAAAATGGACTGAAATTTCAGGTCTCTTCCTCTTCGAAAGAAGTAACACTCTTGAGTTCTCCCCAATTCTGCCATCTCAGTGTTATGACTAGCTCCTTGGGGCACTGTCCAATGGTATGATGAAATAAGTGGCGTTATCATGAAGGGCACTAATTAAGTAAATAGGAGCTAGCTGCTACTATACTTGCTTGAATATAGTCAGCAACATTTTCAAAATATTGTTTGCTTCAAAAAACAACCATTCTAGACAATGCCTTTCCAAATCTTTCTCTCCTAAGGCCTCTATTTCTAAAATTTCACCTCTGTCTTGGACCCTACACAGAATCTCTTCCATGGCTATGGTAATTACCTTTATCAAGAACATATCTTTTTGTTTAATATTTAATTTCATATGATCAATCATAGGGTCATCACACAAGATTACCCCTGTTACCATATCTTCAAGGTCCATCATAATATTAACATATGCCTAGGAGGCACCTTGTTGGAACAAAGTCTTCACATGTCATTAGGTATTGAATCATGCAGGTTTTTCTTTGCCAGTTTGGTTTTATCATCCATAAGCAATAAGATCTTATACTTACAATACCTCTTTGTCAGTGTTTTGATGGCAAAGACATGGTTTGTTATTGAAGTTTGTCGTTCAACTCCCAACTTATTCAGTTCTAATATTCTAATCAAGGATGTTTTATTGTTTCACAATTGCTTGCTCTTTCCAGTCCACTGGTCCACTTTGTCCTCATCTTAAAGGAAAGAAATGCTTCTCTACTTGTCAATAATCTATGTGTACCATTGATAGCATTGCTATATTTCTTTCCCTTGCATTTTCTCTATTAAAACAACAGCACAAACAAACAAAAAAAGCTATTCAGGAATATATAATTCATTTTGCTTCATCTCTATAGTATCTCTTTCATTTCATTCCAAAATTTAAAAAAAATATGTAGAATATGTAGGATATCTTTCATTACATATCTTTTTCTGGTGTACATAGCACTTCTAAAATGTTATTTTTATTTTTTATCAGGAATTGCAACCATTAACAAATAGGAACATTTTAGTATAAAGTAAGTGATGAAGACATTTCTGCATATAGCTAAAATTTCTATTATGTATAGTGGTTAGAAAATATTAAATTAAATATTATCTTCCAAAACTTGGTCTTCTTGTCTCTCTGACATTCAGTTCTCTTTTACGTATCATAAAATTATTTCATTGTTTTTATTTTGCTTCATTATCCTTATACACTCACTGATTTCTCACTCTCACATGAAAAGCTTTCTTTTGTAGCAAATGAGTATAGTCAGTCAAAACAAATTCACACACTGTCTTCATCTGAAAAATGTATATCTCATTCTAAATCTATAGTCCACATCTGTTTCAAGAATTTGGAAACATCATATGTATTTATAAGCTGTCTTCTGAATTTATGACTAGGGTTGTTCCATTGATTGTAGTTCGAATGTATTACAAGCGTATTTTTCCTCTATATGTTTGTCATTAAAAATATTCTCCTTGTGCACATTATACTATGTCAGTTTATTTAAGGTTTCTTAAGTTCTTAATTACTTTCATACATGAATCATTTTCTTGCCCTTATCACAAAATAAGTAACCTGTGGTATTACTGCTAAGTCTATATGTATGCAAGATTTGGTAATTATTTAGGTATTGTTCTAAATCACTTTCCAAAATAGTGAAAATAATTATCATCTCCAAAAACAGGTAATTAGTGTATCTGTACTACTTGTTGCTGTTCAATTTTTTTCCATCTTCTCCAACTCTGTATGACCCCATTTAAGGTTTTCTTGGCAAAGATATTAGAGCAGTTTACCATTTCTTTCTCCAGCTAAATGTATAGATGAGGAAACTGAAGCAAATATAGTTTAGTGACATGCCCAGAATCACACAGCTAATAAGTATCAGAGGCTGGATTTGAATTCAGGAGGTCCTCTAGATTAAAGGCTGTCACAATCCAGAGTTAGCCCTGCCTGTTCAATTAGACTTTATCAAACAATTTCCATATTCTTTTTTTGGAGGAGGAGGTCATCAAAAACTGGTCTTACTACCTGATGGATATGAATAGTTTGCTTGTATGACCCTTATACTTCACTTATTCTCTCTATGCCTGTTTTTTCACAGAAGATGGGAGCCAAAGTAACACCTTCTTCAAAGGGTGTGCCAAAATTTAAATCTATAAAAATTATTTATCATTTCATAGTGTTAATCATTTTGATTGAAATATTGTTTAATATGATTGCTGATACTTTCTCTTCCTTCATTTGTGGACCTTTTTATACCATTTGACCATTTATCTGTGGAAAAATATTCTTGGCTTCAAATATACCCTAATATGTTTGCTTTTATAGATTTATCATAGAAATTTGGAGAATAATTTTTTCCAATTACTGTTTCCTTTATAATCCAATTTCATTGACTGTTCAAACACTTTTTGGTAATATTTACTCAAAATTGCCCATTTTTTTCCCTTGTGAAAGTTTCTCTTCTTTATTTGAAAACGAATTCTCCTCTTGACTAGAGTTCAATAGTATCATAGCTTCCACTTTGCTTCTAATTTATTAATGTTCTTAACTTTTTGTTTTGTTCTGTTTTGTATTTAGGTTATATGTAAACTTAAAACTTACGATCCTCTGTGATGTAACAAGTTTATTTTTTTCTCTAAATCTAAATTCTTTCCACATTCCTTTCAAATTTTCTCAATATTTTTTTGTTCCAGTAATTGTTGTTTTTTGATTTAACAAGCAGTATGCCATTACGTTTGATTGCTGAGGACTCTTGTTTAGCTGTTCTGTTTCATTTATCAACTTTTATAGTCTATGTAATTTTAATAGCTATAATTTTTCAAAGATTGTGTTTCTGGGTTACTAGAAGAATGGTAATAATCTTGAGAGTGATAAGGAAGTTAGTAAGAGGGGAATCCGAATTCGGTTTTGGACATGAATTTAAAATGTGTGTGGAATATTCATTTTGAGATATCTAAAATGTAGGTGGAAAAGTGAAACTGATCTCAAGAGAAAGATAAGGGCTGTACAAGTAGATCGGTGATTCATTTGCTTAGAGATAACAATTGAACCCACAGAAACTGATGCAATAACCAAGTAAAACTGTACAGAGGGACAAAAGAAGAGGGTCCAGAATAGCACCTTGGGTCATATCTATGGTTAGCTGGCATGATTTGGATGAAGATTCAACGAAAGTATAGAGAGAAGTGTGATTCCGCTATATAGGAGGAAAATTGGGAGAAGACAATATCACCACAATCTATAACGAAGAGAGTGCCAAGGATAAGAATTTAACCAATAGTTTTAAAATCTTCAGAAAGTTACAGAAGATGAGGTTTGGGAAGGTCAATTAAATTTAGCATCATATGCTTATTAGAAATTTTGGACAGAATTATTTTCGATCAGTGATGAGCACAAAAATCCGACCTTTTATGTCTAACCATAAAGTGGAGAGGAGATACAGGAAGATAATGCAATTGGATAAATTAAGGAGTATTTTGAAGATGATAGAAACCTGAAAATATTTGTAGGCAATAGTTTGACTAGTGAGAGAATGAAGGCAATAGAGGAACCAAATTGTTTGAGAACATTAGATGGAATGTGATCACTTGTACAAGTGCAGCGATGATTCTGAGTACGAAGAGTTCTTCTCGTGATACAGGATTGAAAGAGGAGATGCTGGAAAAACTCATGAATAATTTGAGGTGAAGCACATGGGACAAGAGAGAATTCTTGGGAAATGGCCCCAATTTTTTTCAGCGAAACATGAGGTGAGGCTGCCAGCCAAGACAATAGGTGTGAAAAAATAATGGATAGTTTCAGGAGAGATGAAAAGATTTGGAAATCCCACTGTGGTGAGAGGGATAGTGAATGAGGGAAATGTGAAAGGATTCCCTTTGCCACAATGACTGCAACATAGGATATGTATGTAGGATATATACATATATATATATATATATATATATACATACACACACATACATATACATATATATATATACACACACACACATATATATACATATATATGATATGATAATAGGATTTGTAACATAAACTTATATTGAACCCAATTGGCATAATTTCATGATTTCCCTCTGCCCCAATGTTCATTAAACAACACATTTAACATGATAGAGTAAAGATCCAAGAAGATAGCAGTGATCCAAGGACTGCATGCAAAAAGCCATGACCTTCAACAGGATAAAGGGGCAAGAGACTTGAGAGAAAAGGGCGGTGTAAAGTTGAATTATTTCACGCAAGGATCAAAGCAGGAAGAGAAAAAGAGTGAAGTCAGTGTGCCGTAATGGAACGAAAAAGAACGGAGGAGTTAAGGCCACTATGAGGATGAAGAAGGATCCAGACTTGAAAAGCAGAGGGAGATGTGGAATGAAAATAGATTATGATGAGTAAAATAATGTCAGGGTTCATATACATGAATGTGAAAACTTGTAGGTGATGGCAATAATAAAGCTATAACCAGCTCCATGAATAACTTGTGGGTAGAGATGTAGGCCATGAGAAATAAGCAAATTCAGAAATAGGGAGGTCAGGATATTTAAGGATATAGATATGGATTGGATACGGATGTGTGTGTATGTGTATGTTACTATTATCCCAATTATACAGATGAGAAAACTGAGACTGATATAGCTTAAGTGACTTATCCAGAGTTACCCAGCTAAGAAATATCTGAAGTGGTAGTTGAACTCAGGTCTTCCTGAGATCTGGCCCATTAATTACTGAACCACCCAGTTGCCTATATTGAGTAAGAGAGTGGTAAAAAGTGGCAAAGGAAGACCAGAACTGCTCAATTTTTTTTGCTTCTCTTTGTTCAGGGATGGCCCATGAACTTTAGGCTTGAAAGGACAAAACAAAAATGAGTGAGAACCTGTAACACCAATACCACACCAATAGCAACAGCTATGGCCATTCATTCATATCTCCAGGACAAATTTACAAAATATAAACTGTTCCTCAAAGATGAAGCCAAGACATTTACTCAAACAGGAGAAAGTCAAATCCATCATAGAAACAAGGAAATCTATGCACATTATCAATGAAGGGAACAGGCTATCCCCAAGCCTTTCCTCCATCAGGACTCAAAAAAGCTGCCTTAGGCAAAATCACTCCCTCTCTCACTCACTCTGGCTGCTCTGCCTCAGCTCTGCCTCCTCTCTCTCTCTCTCTCTCTCTCTCTCTCTCTCTCTCTCTCTCTCTCTCTCTCTCTCTCTCTCTCTCTCTCTCTCAGTTCTTCCCTTCCTGCTCCACCTATTTGGCAAGGCTCCTCTCACCATCAGTTCCATGTCACTCAAATGTTGACTGAGCTAGAGCCCAAAGAAAGTCACATGCAACTAATAAGTTGTTAGCAAGTAATAAGGGTTAGGGAGGATCTTCAAATTCCCTTATCATTACAGAACTAAAGCCCAAGGTAAGTAATGAGGTAGTAACACAATAATTAACTGGTCGAAATATATTCAAATCTCCTCACCCAGATAAAATATCTTCTGGTGTGACACAAAATTTATGGATATGATTGATATGATTCCACCATTGTTTCTTGAGGAACTGTGGAAGTGGGAAACATTGTAAAGAATTACATGAAAACAAACACTATTCTGATTTTGAAAATAGGGAGTTTAATGGAAAAAATTGTGAGATCGTATGATCAGCCAAGCACTAGTCTAAATGCTTGGATATCACATAGAAGCATATCACAGTAGGGAACCCATATTTTAAACAAAGGAAATGCTACATAAAGGAGGGTCCAGTTGTGGTAAAGATGGAAAGTCTCAGTAATCTTTAACATACAGTGTCAGGGAGACTGCAAGGACTAAATGTCTTCTTGGTGTTATAACAGATCAACTACTAATGCCCACACATCCAAATTAAAGCAGGAGGGCAGAAGATAAGGTCAGTAGACCTTTGGGAAAAATCGAAGGGCAAATTATCCTTGACATTACATTTGAAAAGAAAGCATATTTTCCAAGAAACTGGTATACTCGATTGTTATGACTTCCCAGAAAGAAAAACAAAATCTAAAATGTATTATTCAGCAAATTCTTTGTGAGTACTCACAAAAGGACAATGTGATCAGGATAACACAATAAGGGTTCGTAAGGTATATTTTATTTCAATCTAGCTTCCGTTATTGTATCTGGAGAAGGTTGCTATACTGATAGAACAGATATAGGTTGTAGTGATAAAATCCTCAAATTTTAGCATAGTGCTTTTTTATTGTTTGGAAAAGTTAGAGTCTATCTCAATAGGCTGGACATTCAATCAAAGCTCACATCTGTGTTAAATATTTCCCCTCCAACATGGATCACTTTTCCTCCTCTGTGAGAAGCCTATTGGCTTCTCCTCCTGGAGGACTCTTTCAGTGCAGATGCTCTATTGACTTTAGCGCTGCAGCTCAGAACTCCCCAAACTGAGTGATCCATCAGTTTCAATCTCCCCATGGAGGAAGAATATTCCATGTGCAATGCACAGATTTTAGCAGATCAGTTTACAGTGATTCTTACCAGTTCTTTGGGGGTGAGAAGAACTGTTGGCTGGCATGGTACCATTCTTAGATGAATGCATAATCCCTCAAATTGATTCATGTGTATCTTCATATCATGAAATCCTTCCAATTTACAGGAGTATAATTTTATGTTGAGATTTCTCATTTATCTCACACTCATATGTTATTATATTGGTATTCTAATCAGGAAATTCCAATATCTGATTCTCAAAAGGTGACTTGTCATCATTTACTCACCACACTAATATAGCTAATTTTCTCTCACTCAAATCATACAAAATAATACCAGTTTATGGTTCTCCCTCTCTTGCCCTTTCCAAAAGAAGTCCATCAGTTTCTCAGATTTAAATACATTCATAAGGCATCAGCCATATAATAGATTTAATTTATTACTATTAAGGACTCAAAAATAATATGAGCCTCAGTTTATAGATGATCAAATAACCATTTACCCTTTGTAGTTGGCTTCCGTAGCCTGCAGGGGGGTTGGTGGTAGTGGAAAATACGTGTTGATGAAGAGTAAGAGAATGTTCCTTCTTTCTTGTTGGACAGCTCCCTTGGAAGCTCTGAGCTGTGGTGCTCTTAGTCTAGTCTCCCTCTGTTCCTTGTTCAATAACTCTACTACAGCGTCTTATAGAAGATACAGTTCTATCACCTGTCATCTGGTCACAACACTGGACATTGTCATTATTCTTATTTATTTACTCCTATCCTTTTGTAGATTGTCCCAATCTGTCCACCTAGCAGATACAAAAGTAATTTTTCCTAAAGTGCAACTCTGACTATATACCAATCCTCTCCATTCCATGAACTTCACTGACTCTCTAGTGCTTTTATAATCAAACACAAATTTTTCTCTTTACTATTTAAAGTTTTTCACAACCCAGTGCCTTTCTAAATTTCCAGTCTTCTACTCCCTTCCATTAACTTTTCTTTATTTCTATACTGGACTGCTCATTTTTCTCTCAAAAATACTTCTATCTATAGCAAATGGCTTGCCTTTTCAAGGAGGAGGAAGGAGGGAGATAATTTGGAACTTTAAATTTAAGAAACAAGAAAGTTAAAAATCATTTTTACCTGTAATTAAAAAAATTTAAATATTCTATTTCCTGCCTTTGCACCTTTGCCCTGTGGTCCCTTCCTAGAATACTCTCTATCCTTCACTTATGCATTTTCAAGTTCCTGGCTTCCTTCATGATTCAGTTCAAATACAATCACCTCTAGGAGACCTTTCCTGATTTCCCAAACCACCAATGTATTTCCTTCGAGTATTATCTTCTATTTCTCTGTATATATCTTTTTTTTTTAATGCACATTATATCTCCCATTACAATGTAGGGTTCTTGAAGACAGGGATCCTTTTTTTCCCCCTTTTGCTTGTATTTCTAGCTCTTAGCATAGTGACTAGCTTATAATGAATTATTGATATATTGATTGATGAAGCTATGACTGTGGTTCCTGACTACTCATTATCAATTTTTTTTAACATTAATAGTAACAATAAATAGTTTTATATAAGACTTTTAGGTTTACAAAATATTTTTTAACATATTACTGTATTTGATTCTTGAAATAACCGTGAAGAGTATTAATATTTTCCTGTACTAGTGATAAGGAATCTAAGACTGAGAGAAGACAAATGATTTCCCAAAGGTCACAGAGCTAAAAAGTGACTGAAGCAGGATTCAAATATTCAAATCTTGGTCTGTTTATATACACTACACACACACACACACACACAATAACACTATTTATAGCTTCTCAACATTATTTCTCTTTGTTACTGTTATCTTTCTTTTATTTCAGAGAGCATTTGCTAGCTCTTTTACAGCTGAACCATAGTGGGGTAAATATTGAGGTGAAGGAATGAGGAGAGACATAAAATAATGACATTTGGACTACTGGAAATTTCCTTAATCCTTTAGGCATGCATGGTATTAGAATGGGAAGTTCCTTCATCAGCTGCTTTGCTTGGTTTTGACTCCTACTGCACAAACATCCAAAAATCATGTTAAGCTCATCTCCTGAAATCTCATCATCCTGTAGATGAACTCAGTTTTAATACTCAACACTTTCTCAGCCCTCTCAGGCTCTCATCTGTGGTTGGAAGGCTAGAAGGCAGAGAAATAAACTCTCCCTTTGTAGAGGGATTCAAGGTTTCTAGCTAAGTTCTCATTTTCCCTCAGTTGCTCTACTTGGTCTTGAGTTCTGGACCATCATGTCCCACAAGGTGGATGCCTCCGCCTGCATCCTTTCAACTTTCTTTTGTGTATAGATTGTAATTTCCCTGAAGGCATGGACTTCTTCCTTTTTCTCATTGGTATTCCCAGTGTTTAGCACAGTGCCTGACACAGCATTGCTGCTGTTGTGCAGTCCCTCAGTTGTGTTCAGCTCTTCTTGACCCCACGGACCACAGCAAGTCAGACCTTTCAATCTTTCACTGTCTGTCCAAGCCCAAGGTCACTGCTTCCATGACGCTATTTTTCTATCTCATCTTCTGTTTTCCTTTTCCTTTAAATATTTCCAAGCATCAGAGTCTTTTTCAATGAGTCTTGTTTTGTCATTATATAGCCAAAATATTTAAGCTTCAGCTTCAGTATTTGTCCTTCCAATGAATAGTCAGAGTGAATTTTTTAAGGTCTGACAATTTGGATCTTCTTGTTAGCCATAGAATTCTCAAAACTTTCTCCAGCATCCTGGTAATTAACAGTTGTTTAATAAATATTTGTTGACTTCTTTGATTCTAGAAGGCTTAAAACTTTATGCTTATTCTCTTCCAACCATATTTCTCTTTACAAACTGTTTCCCTAGGTAGTTAAGGGTTAAGACTAGGTGGAGGGAAGTGTTCCACTCATTCTTGTCATTCTTTTACTTACACTTCCATAAATCAAAGTCTCATGAATTTAAAATTGGCTAGTACCTCAGAGAGCATAAAGTGAAATCCACTCATTTTATAGATGGGAAAACTTAGGCACAGAGTGATTAAGCAATGACCATGGTCATATGCACACACACACACACACAGAGGTATATGTACATGTGTGTGTGCATGTGTATGTGTGTATATATATGTATGTGTGTATGCATATATGCATGAATATGTACACAAAGTATATTTATATGTGCATGTATAAATGCATGCATATGTGTACACACATTTGTATGTATGTATAAATCACCTTTACTTGGAGTACTAAAAGGGAAAGCTTCAGCATACAGAGTGTGCTCTAGTTTAATTCAAAATAATTTGTCATGTTAAAAAATAAACATGTGTATTTGTATATGTGTGTAGATATATATGTGTTTATCTGTATCTATATCTATATTTCCGAGAAAGAAAAAATGGATGTTCTCCCAGTAAAGTAAAACTAAGGACCTTCTATCTTCCTATTCTCTTTTCCTCCCTGACTGGACCTGCCAGGCAATAGAGAGAAAGGTTCTGGACACCAAGAACCAGAGGCATCCAAAGAAGGAAGACAAGAAAGAGGAGGATTGTAAAGTTCCAATGACAACAAAGTCTACATGGCCACTTTTTGGACAATATTTTTTCCTCCAGATACAGGCTGGACTGGGTGGTTCCTGAGATCCCATTTAGCTCTGAATCTGCTTTGCTTTGTTTTCCTACATAGCCTCTCATAGTACCTTGTATTAAAAAATGTTGAATAAATATTTATTGAAAAATCAAAGAAAACTTATGTAATTATTTTAATTTCCTTTTCTCCTCCCTTCCTATTTACTCCTGTCTTGTCTCTTTTTTCACTTTTATTTTTCCTCTCTCTCTCTCTCTCTCTCTCTCTCTCTCTCTCTCTCTCTCTCTCTCTCTCTCCTCCTTCTCTCTTTTTTCTCTCTCTCTTTCTTTCTCTCTCTCTGTTGCTCTCTCTCTCACTGAACAATAAAATTTCCAGTTTTATGTACTTTGTAAACAATATCTAAGTACCCAGTCAGCAGCAGTGATTAACATCTTAATTTCTAGCAATATTCTCAGTTCGCTCTCTCTCTGGAAGCACTATGACAAAGGAAGTAATGAAGGTATCTCAGTGGATGAATATTGCTGAGAAATTGAGTATACCTAACTCAGCCAGACTTCAGTTCAGTTTTCTCAATTTGTGTGGACTACCATGTGCTTCCTATATTCGAAACATGTTGCTAAACAATGGAAATACAAATACAAAAACCAAGATGGTCTAAAATCTAAGGAACTTACATTACAATAGTGGAATAACAGTAAGAAACACAGCTAACATTTATAAAGTACTTACCATGTGCAAGATCCATGCTCAGTGCTTTACAACTATTATTTCACTTAATCTCAAAATAACCCTCTAATTTAGGTTGCTCTTATTATTCCCATTTTACAGATGAAGAAACTGAAACAAAAAGAAGTTAAGTGACTTAGCCAGCTAATACCTGAGGCTGAATTTGAGCTCAGGTCTTCCTGACTCTAGGTCTAGTGCTTTATGTACTATGTTACCTGGTAGATCTTCAGCAACAGAGAATACAAGATATAATATTTGGGTATCCAATGAAGTTTTTTTTTTTTTGTTTCTTTTTCAGGGGACACCATAGCAATGATAAGTAAGAGTCATAAGGCTATCAATTATTGATTAGCATGCTCTTTCAGGAATAGGACTATTTATTTGATTCTTACAGTGGGAACAAGGCATGTCAAAGATGTAAATGTGTGTGTGTGTGTGTGTATGCGTGTGTGCATGTGAACTCACTTTCTTCTGGGTAGCCAAAATTCTGTGGCATGGTAATAAGTTGGACAGTGAGTAGTTTAATGGGTTTTAGACCAATTAGAAATGATTAATTCTCAACAGTCTTTCTTGTGTATATGTAATGGGTAGAAGAAGAAAAGGAATGTTTCAAATTGCCTGTCAGGATGGTGTCCAGAGTGCAATAAGGTGTCATAAATGATATGAATATACAAGGCCTATATCATTTCCTCTGAAAGTCTTTTTTCAACTAAAATTAAATTATCTAGGCTCTTTTCTCTGTATTTCAAGAAGCAGCCCATTAACTTTTCAGACCATGCTTCACACAGAAAAAATACTTAAGAAATGTTTTTTCCCCAATTCATCCATCCAGTAAATCAATTAAAAAAAAAATCAACTCAATTATATAATGCTTTGTGTGTGTGCGTGTGTGTGTGTGTGTGTTTGGAGGGGTGATCAATATCCAACCGCCCTCTTCCAATGCAAGTCAGTCTAACTTTTTTCTCTTAAAAAGATATTAATAGTTAGAATGAGAAGCAAAAAGCAATATGTAAAATAAAATATAATGTAATAGAGATAAGAGGCTATCTTTGAGAAGAAAGCACTATCTGAGAAGGGGGAGAGGGAAGCTTCATATCAGAGATGGATCTTGAGCTGTGTCAAAGAGAATGAGGTATCCCAAGAGGCAGAGCCATTTACAAATGATGGTAATGTTCAAAACGTGCAAGTAAATTGATTTAAATAAGATTTAAAAAAATAAAAAAAATTCTAATTCTAAAAAAGTATTTACTGTATGGTACATCTGTACTAGTAGACACATTTTCTAATTAATAAATTAATTGTATCCTATATAGGGAGGCATATAGGTGGTATCATGGATAGAATAATGAGCTTGATGGCAGGAAGACTTATCTCCTTGAATCTGAATCAGACCTCAAATACTTACTAGCCATTTGACCCTGGACAGGCCACTTAACTTTGTTTGCCTCAGTTTCCTCATCTGTAAAATGAGCTGGAGAAGGAAATCACAAGCTATTCCACTGTCTTTTTCAAAAACAAACAAACAAAAAAAAAAAAAAAAACCTGAAAAAGCAACCTATATAGGGCCATGGAGAGTGAAGAATGACTGATAAACAACTGAACATCAACATCATAAATGGAGAGATAGAAGGGAAATGAGATGTCCATTAGTGCAAGTCCCCATATTTATGGAGAAGGGGATTGAGAAAATGTAACAGCAAGGAGCTTGGCATGCACAGAAGAGCCTGGTCTGCTGTATAGGTCCTTAGATCTACTTTTCCAAAAAGAAATCAACTTTTAAGGGGTCAACAATTTACTTTACGTAAACACATATATCATTCACTTAGTTCAGGGGAAAAAGTCAGCATCCTGAACTTCAGAGAAAATACACACGGATAATTAAAACCCAAGAGACAGGGCTTCCCACTGTGTGACCATAAGCAATACATACATCACAGATCAACAGACATCTAACTGTTTGACCATACATACATAGTTGCCAGAGAGAACCACCAACATCTGAGTTTTCAAAGCCTGGAGTCTCCTTAGTGGCTACCCAGAGACTCATCTGGCCAAAAACTTCAAATGAGTAAGCCCCAAAACAAAACTTCACCTCAGAGTATTTATAGACTTTTCAGAGCCAGAGATCATCACAACCTTTGAGAACCAGTGCCTCATTAGAAATTAACAAAAGGTGTGGACTTTCCTACCAAACAAATCTCCCCTAATTAAACTTCCCATAATGGTTAGGCCCATTAATGGGTGGGGAAGATCTTTAATTCTTGTTAACATAATTAACATTACAGAAAACTGAGGCCTAAAGAGATTAAGGGACATTGTCAGTTGAACCACAGTTCAGAAATTATCCACGGGTGGACTGTGTGGATACAAGGCATGGTCACCCAAGTAAAACACATTAAAGACAGGATTTGAACCCAGGTTCTTTGACTCTAGAACTCCTTACTCAGTGTCATGTTACTCTGTTTTTATCTGAGGTCACTGGATTCAGTCATGGAAGGACATATTTCCTAAAATCTATTTCTTCCTCTTCTTCCAAGCAAATGCATCCAAGGTACACGTTTTCTCCTGACTACATGAGAAAACTTGTTGTTTTTCTCACTTTATCCCTTTTCGATCTCCATGGCAAATTCATCTTTCAATGCAAAAGCTGTTAATGAAAAGTATTCAGTTACTCATTTCATTTTTTTCTTCATGCAGAAATAAAGGAAAATGTCATTCTGACCACACTAATTATCAACTAATTTCAGTAAATTTGTCCCATAAGAGAACTGTAATTCTGTCTCAGAATATGACTTGGCAGGAAACAGTTCCCACCCCACCCCCTGAGTCTCTATTTGAAGCCCCGATGATCAACATTCCTTTTTCCACTCTGTAACTTTTAAAGAACTAGAGCTTGTTAACCCTATGCACTTTCATTTTATTTTTCTATTGCCTGTGCAATGCACAGAGAAATAAATCTCAGAACTGGAAACTTTCCATTGTTTCAAGAAGTACAGGCCACTTACAAGTAATTCTTTAGTGAAATAAGAAAGAGTAGTGAATTGGTAGTCTTTGATTTGAGTTTGAAATCAAGTAGTAGCTAGTGGAGTGACTTTGGACAATTCATTTCCTTTTCTAAATTTCAATTTTCAGAAGCAAAAAACAAACAAAAAAACTCCAAATCAATATCACTAGATGAATTTTTTAGATCTCTTTAAGCTTAATGGTTAGTTTCCTTTCATTTCTAAATCAAAGAAATGCACAACCTCATAAAAATTAATACTTCTAGGTGTCTAATGAGGAACTAAAATATGTTTAGAATATCACCGATGTTCCTTGCCATGAAGAATAGACTGGGTCTACTTCCTGAGTTATGAGCAGGTGTAATAGAATTACTTGGGAGGGACTTTGGAACATAAGTACTGTCTTTAACGGGTTCCATTCCACCAACTATTGATGAATAGCAGCTTCTTTGATTGGCTGCGTAGCCAGAATTCTGAGTGTCTTAAAAAGCTATTAATAGTACAAAACATGAGCCTTTCTTTTCTCTCGAAACTGGACTTCTTTTATTGACTTTGATTCTACAGCTGATGTTATACAACAAGCTGATGTTGAAGGGCAAGGCCATGAGCTTTTCCCTTCAGTGTCTCTATATGGTCCCATGAAAATAGTATTCAATTCTTTGCTCTACCAGGTATGATTTTAGATGATGATCATTATCCTGGAGTCTTCAGCTGTGTGAAATTGAAAAGGTCAAGGGAATGAGCTTCCAGATATCAAGGTATCTGGAAATTGGGAGTTTGGGAGTCATAGTCCATGCTAAGTACTGCAGACAGCCCAACATCAATTTCCTTCAAGGAAAGACCTCATAGGTACAGCACACTTGAAGTTCAGATAAGGATTAATAAGAAATTGATGCCATATTCAGACTTCAATTTGTTGAGAACAAAATTACGTAGAAATTGTGCTAATTGTGAACCCATTCTCTCCAGAGACTAAAGTGATAAAAGAAGAGAGGGAAATGTTTCTACTTTTTTTCTTGCTACATTTTTAAAGTAGTTCTTTAAAAAGTGAATGGAATGTTAAATGATTAAATGCAACTAGGGAACTAAACATGATTTCTCAACAGTGAAAATAACACATCTGATTGGAATTGAAGCCAATAACATTAAACAGGACATAATAGCATTAGACATATCACATAATAAAAGGTGGAACAATGGAGCCCCATCTTCCAAGCTGGAGGAGAATTCTTTTCTTGCTGCCAGCCCACATGGAAGCGGTTAACATGTATATATGAAGGACCATACTCCCTGATTCAGACCAAGTGCAGCTATTCTGACTCTATACCATCTATACCATTTGACACTTCTAGTTGGGAACTTCTAGTTGGGAAAGGGTCCTTAGGCTCTCTCTCCTTTTGAGCTGACATGAAGCACATGACCATGCTGTTGTTATGAGATATATTAACTGTAGCAGCAATGGACTCTTGCTTCTAGATGCCTCTCTGCCCACTTAAGTGGCAGCAATGTGACTGGAGTAAGAGACTATGAGCCTGCTGAAGCACCTATTACTACTTGATCTTAAGTGTATTGTGGATGTCTATGTCCTTGGGACGTTTCAAAGGTCAGGAAGGTGAACACCTGCAAGTTCAGTCACAGGAGATCAGGTAATAGTTTTCGACCAGATAAGACACAAGTACAGCCCTGAGGAATTCGTGTCTATTTAATGGACTATGTCATATTCTGAAATTAATTCAGTGAAATGCTTTGAAGAATGATTTTAAGTTAAATGTGATCATTCTCTCCCATGAACTTCAGAGGTAGAGGACAGAGTATATTTCTATATGTTAGAGAAAACTAATTGTCCTTCTATTCTTGATATATCTTCTCAGTAAATATTCCTTTATATAATTTAATAAAAGTACATTTATTAAATTAAACTTGGGAACTTATAACCAGAGGATATAGAAGATGTAAGGAAATATTAGAATCGTCATTTGATATTGGGCAGAACACTTTGGAATGGGAACTTGAAGAACACGCTTGTTTCTTTTGGGGCATCTCTGTAATCTGGAGGAGGAGAGATAACCTTGCTTGGAAATCTGACTCATAATGAGTGGAAGTTGTGATAAAGATCCTCAGAACAAATCTAATATGATATGATATGATGTGATGTGATGTGACATGACATAATACAGTACACGATACATGTATGTCTATATTCCTAAACATGGATGACTCAGATTGAAATTGATTCCACTAGAAATACTAAACACTAAAAATTGAAAATGAGAGAAAAACTTGCTTATACATATCCTCCTCTACCAATAACATCAAATGGATTTATAATACATGAAAAATGAATATCCATAGAGACTTTGTGGAAATCACAGGAATCAAGTCCAAGGAAAGATTAGACAATACAATGACCTTGGATTCTAAAGAAAAATACACCAAGTATTCACAATAAAGTGAGCTATAGAATGTATGATAATGAAATAAATTTGATCTCATTGGTACCACTGGGTCTTGATAGTATATAACTCATTAAAAAATTATGTTTGCATGAATATAGATTCATGAAAATATCTAGGAACCTGGGAATAGAAGCAGGGCTGAGACCATCTTAGGAGAGGGGTGGGGGGAAGAAAGAGTCAATGAAGGGAGGATAAAAAAAAAACACAGTATTGTGGGACTACCACCTAGGTAGAAAGAGGGGAGAGATGAGAATTAAAGGAAACAGATCACAAATAGGAAAGGAAGGATGCTATAGGCAAGACAGATGCCTTATATTATCTAGTTATGATTTCAGGAACCCTGCCAAAATGAAAGTAGCAAACACATTCTTGGCTGGCTTTAGTATTTTCATCCTACAAAAGGTTGTCAAAATGAAGAGGGCTTTGCTACTGTCTACCTGATTCTGATCAATGAAGAGGAACCTGTTCCTGAAATAGAAATAATGGGGACCTTTGGGTGAATTGGTTATTCTATCTGAAGATACGTGATAGAAGAAAGAAATAGACTAACATGGACCCTAGATTTTAGAAGTGGAGATTTCAGAGAGTTTCGAGTAAGGATTGATACAACACTAAAGTATAAAATGCCTCAGGGAAATTTAGCCAAAAGAGGAAGGAAAGCAGTCAAGAATGAAATTCTAAAGACACACAAAGAAACAATACTTATGAGGAGGAAGAAATAGCAGGTAGGATAGATCATTTATTAAGTTCTTACTGTATGAAAGACATTGTGCTAAATGTTGGAGAAATAAATACTAGCAAACAAGATAGTCCCTACCCCTGAAGTTTACATTCTACTGCAGAGAGACAACACATAAAGATGTGGTAAAAAGAGGGAGAGGGCTATAAAGTTTAACATCAGATGAAAATAATATACAAAACACTTTGTGAACTCTAAAGTGCTACATTGATGCTTGATATCAAATCTCTTCACTTTGACTTAGTTTCTTTCTTGCCTCTTACTCTTCGGATTTCTGGGAAGCTCATTCTCAGATACCTAGCTTTTTTCAGCAGAGATAGCGTACGCTTTGTCCAGATGTCCACTGGGAACGGATTGACAGAATGGAGGAAATTCCCAAAGCAAAGTGGTGAGTTCCTGGTAGGCATTTGAATGTGTTATCAGGGTAAATGGCAAGAATGTTGCTGGGATGAGTGGTAGGATGGGATGTCAAGCATGACTGAGGCAGAATAGTTACAGTGACAGACTGCGCTGGTAGTCACTAACTTAGCAAATAGGACAACTCACCCCCAGGACAGAGTTTCAAAGTTGAGTGGGGTAAACAATCAGTGTAGTAATTCCAGAGGTCCAGTGGTCCAAAGTTTGCGGAGTCAGGGAACATGACAAAAAGATAGTTGGGAAGTTAGAGATGGGATGAAATCAAGAGAAGATAGGTTCTATGTAATGTCTTACCTGTCTAGGTAATTTATTATATGTCCTTGGGCTAATAATTTGGGAGCATCTTTCTCAAACACATGATATATATATAAACACATATACATGTATACACACATATATGTATGTGTATACATATATATCATACATCATATAAACATACATATGTCTATGTATATATACATACACGCATAGACATGTAACATTGGACTCAGAAATAGAAGTCTTACATTCAAATTATACTGGAAACATTTAGTTACTGTGTGACCTTGGACAAGTCACAATATCTTTCAAATTCTTTTTTCCTCATTTACAAAATGGAAATTGTGTACCTACCTCACAAGATTGTTGTAAAAATTAAATAAGGCAATCTATTTAAGACTCTTTACATGCCTTACAATGCTATATAAATGGAAACTCATTATTATGAAAATTACTACTTCACCTCTATGAATCCTACTTTTATCATCTAAAGAAAAAGAAAGAAAATAGGGCTAATAATGTGTGTACTAATTCCCATTGGGTATTTTCATGAGGAAAGAAAGCACTTTATAAAATTGGAAAACAGTGTGAGAATTTGAGTTATTATAATGTTTAGTGCTGTTGGCGACTGTTTAATGTCCTACTTGATTTGTGTATTCTACTAGTCTATTCACCTAGGGGTGATTGGTAATACTAAATTGAAGCAAGAGACTTTTTGAAAGGTAGTATGCTATACTGGAATGAGTATTAGATTTGGAGTGAGGAGAAACTTGCATATAAAAGCTTCCTTTGCAAATTATTCTCTATGTAACCATGAGAAAACTAACCTCTTAGAGTATTAGTTTACTTAACTAAGTAAAATATATGATATTGATAGCTACAGTACCTACCAAACAGGATAGAATTAATTCTTTGCAAATTTAGGACTACATAAATGTTGATGATGATGATGATGATGATGATGAAGATGAAGATGATGATGATGATGATGATGATGAGGAGGAGGAGGAGGAGGAGAAGGAGGATGGCTACATAGAGTTTTTGGAAACTTTGTTAGAACCAAACTGACAACTGTACCAATGTTGAGAATGATCAGTTCGTGGTGACTGTGTATGAGCATAACACATCTTTAAAATATTGCCATGTCATCTTTGGAACTAAATGTAACAAAGCATAGAGAATGAGATGACAACTTCCAGAAAATTAGCCTATGGTCTTATTATATTCCTGGGCTGGTAAAAAAGATTCTTAAAAAAAATTCTACACTACTCACTGATACAAGAGCTTAGATGGATCTGGTATTAGTAGCGTCCATGATTTTCACAAACTTCTTTCTCTGCAACTCTACAAACTTTCTGCATGGCAGTAGACATCCATTTTTACCCAGTGATTCACTATTGTCTCTTCTCATATGATGTTATGCCTTAGTAAATTAAGGTGAAAAAAGAAACTAGTTCGATCTGATATAGTATCTTGAATAGCTATAGAATTAGGCAATCATTCAGTTTAACATGCACTTATGAAATGCCTACAACATGCCAGGGGACATCTAGGTGGTGCAATGGATAGAGTACTGGGCTTGGAATTAGGAATAATCATCTTCATGAGTTCAAATTCAGCCTTAGACACTTACTATCTGAGCTACCCTAGGCAAATCACTTAATCCTGTTTGTCTCCATCTCTTTATTTGTAAAATGATCTGGAGAAGGAAATGGCAAACCACTCCAGTATCTTTGCCAAGAAAACCCCACAAGTATCATGGAGCCAGCTTAAGTCAGTTCAAATTTGCCAAATTTTCATTGTGAGTATTTATACCTTAGAAATAAGCAAATGCACCTACTCAGAGCTTGATATTTTTTTTTTATTTCTAGACTTAAAAAAGTGATGGAAAATGATTAATAACAAAGATTAAAATTAAAAGTGCATTGTGAGCCAGTTATTAAGAAAAATGAATAATAATCATCTCTCCCTATACTGAATTATTTACTTTTTTTGGTTTCTTTTCCCTTTTACAATCAGTTCACAGAGGCACCTCCTCTAAACCCTAAGTAATTATTTATCCCTATGCTAGAAGTCTGAAGTCCTCTGTCTTAACTCTTGGCTAGAGGCAGCTAGTTGACATGATATTTGGAATCCTGGGCCTGGAATCAGGAAGAACCAAGTTCAAATCTGCTTTCAGACTCTTACTAGCTGCATGGCTTTGAGCAAGTAATTTCACCTCTGTTTGCTTCAGTTATTTCTTCAACTATAAAATGATATAGATAGTACTATCTCGCAAAGTGGTTATGAAGTTAAAATGAAGCAATATTTGTAAAGTGCTTTGAACAGTAGCTGGTACATAGTAGGAACTATACAAATGTCATTATCAGTAATAGCAGTCATAGTTTTAGTAGTAGTAGCAATAATAGTAATAGTAGCAGTAGTTAGTGGTTTTGAGAGATAACATGACAATGAAGGATGAACTCAATGACAATGACAAAGTGAACTTGATTCTAGGCTAGAAGTCATGAAGACCTACATTTGAATTGTGACTTAGTTTCTGGTTACATTGTCCTTAGCATGCCTTTTAACCTTCTTGAAATGGAATAATAATTTTGTCATTTCTCTCTACCACACAATGCTCTAAAAATCTAATTGAAGTTACATACATAAATATAATTAAATAATTATCAACAATATCCTGCCTCTCCTGCAAACTGACTATATGACACTGGGGAAATCACTTAAGTTCTCAGTATACATCAGGCAGAACTCTAAGACTTTCCTTTGTAGAGTGAAGACCATTGTGTATCAAGAGAAGGAGTTTCCTTAATATGGAATTCCCTCAATCAAAGAATCCATAGATCTAATCTAAAAAGAATAAACCAGGTGAAAGATTTTACATTTACAAATGTCAGTTCCTATTGATCAGTCCTAGATTCTATTTCTTTCAGGAGGGAGAAAACTCTGTAAAGGTCTTAGAACCATGATATGATGCTTGATGTGTATGTGTGTGTGTGTGTGTGTGTGTGTGTGTGTGTTTTGGATATGAAACTTTGTAGAAGGCAGAATATATTAGTTTAAATTGTTCAAGTTATTTTAGAATGAGTATCATTAAATATCACACTCTAGTCTTGTTTCTCAAAATGACAGAGGTCCAGAAAAAAAAATCCTGAAAGATTAATGGCTCAATAAGCTCTTGCCTCTGTCTGAGTTGTTTGGTTTATGTGATCACTAATAATCATATCAGATGACATAACACTTATTGATTTTCTTTGAAAACTCAAAATTTTAGAAGTGATATGCCCTTTGTTCAAACTCTTCAAACTTTGCTTTCTTGTTTATACTTCCCTGAAATCCATGCCAGTTCTGAAAACTGTGAGGGGAATAGTTAATGATGAAGGAAGCTGCAGAGGGTTTAAGTTTAAATGTAATGGAGATAGATGCACCTGATCTGTTCCTACTGTTAATTTTGAGTTTTAAAGCTCGTTTTAGCTTCACAAAGAAATTTACTCTCATCAAACCTGTCTTTTTTTTCCAGATCAGTAGTTAAAATTTGCTAAGCTACTTCTCTTGCCAGTTCCTAAAATATAACAACACCTGTCATGTTTCTGAAATGTTAACTTTTGATCATTCCGTCTTGCCTTCCTTTGGCTTCCTGCAAGCAAACATCTGTATGTTTTGAAATAACAGCCTGCTGGGGTGGTATCATCACATTCTCCCCAGTTTTCATTCTCCATAGTACAAATGGAGATTTCCTAGGGTATTACTGAGGATGACTTATTGGCATCTAAATATGGTGTAATGTTTAAAATATTTCCTACTTTGTTATAGAAGAAAGCCAAAAGTAACGGTTCACTTGTGAATGTGTGATTTGGTTGCTAAGGGAGAAGAAATGAAAAAAAAAAACGTGTCACTTGTTTGGACTTTCATATTCTGATTTATCTGGTCTGTGTTCTGTAGTAATCACAGTTTACTGTGACACTAGTCATTAAATTGTTGGCACAGTCATTCAAATACTCATCACAGTTGATCAAGAGTTGATGTGATATAGAAAAGAGAGAGATGGTCTCACTTTCCTAATGACTTAGATTCAAGTATTCTCACCCAGTTTGGTATATGGTGTTTCTTCATCTTGTGTATTCCTATACCGCTGAAATCACTAATCTATTCCTTATTGGGAGGAGATATATGAATTCTTCCAATTGAAATTTCATTTTCTTTATTCAGAAGTTTCAGGACATTCTGTTCTATTATTTCTTTCATCATGGTGATAAGTAACATTGTCCTGTCATGTTTTTATGGATGACGTATGATCCCTAGATTATCTCTATACATCCTGTTTTTGAGATCTATGTTTTTCTTACATAGAAAGAATATTTTCTTTAATATTCTTGTTTTTGCTTCTCTTCTTATAGGTTATACTTCACTTCTGTGTATTTGCATCCCCAATGTCTTATTCTATCTTTTGTTTGGTTTGGTTTAGTTTGATGAGACTTTCCGTTGCAGATTTATTTTTTAGTATGCTCATTACCTTTGCTGTTCAGGGCATAAATATTGTTCTCATAATTCTCACTTTCTTTTAAACCTCTCAGGACAGTGTATTGTGGTTTACTGTTCTAAAATTCTACAAGATCCTCTGGCTTATCTATAAATTGTTCCTCAATTTCCCTCATTTTGCAATATTTTTTCGTTTATACTTGAATTTACTTAATAGCTCAGGAGACCATATTTATTTCTGTTGTTCTTGTTTATTTTTCTGTTGAAATATTTATTTCCAAAATACCCTAATTTCTGCTCATAATATTTGATACTTTCAGTCTTCCCTCTGCTCCCTTATTTTTCCTTATTACTCTATTCCTGACTCCTCTATCTTCTCCCACACTGGGAAACTCGAAACTCATGGTTTATCAGGCAAGATCTTTGTCCCAATTGACTTCTGCAAGCTCAGAACTGATTAGCTATGTGCTGTGCTCTTTCCCTCAGGCTCAATGGAGTGCTGCACAGAACTGCATATGCACTGTGTTCTATATTGGTGAACTCTCACTTCCTCTGTGGTTCAGAGCCTACTTTTCCCAAGTACAGGAAGTTGAGAGCTTTGCAGAATGGTTGCTTCTGGTTTGTAGCCACAAACAGGAAATTTACTCCTGAAGTCCATGGCCAAGTTGGCTGTAAAGGCTCAGGAATATTTTCACAGCCTAGAGTTGGGTTCTCTATGGCACCAGAAAAAGGGAGATGAACAGAGTTCATGGGTAAGTTTTGATGTAAACTCATATCTTGTCCTTGGGTCTGGTAGTATGACCTCACTTCTGGTAGTGGGCAAAATAGGGTATAAATGCTGGGTGAGCTCATGGTCCATAAGCATGTATTACAGGGTTTGATGGGATTAAAAAAATTATTTTGCATTCTGGGCATCCCAGACCTTGGGAAGAACTTAAGACCTTTATGTTTGCGCAATCTCTGTTTTGGAAAGGTATAAAATGTCTTGGAGATCGGAGAAAATGTGTAGTCCCTCCCATCTTGTTACTCTTATGACCTAGAAGGGTCCATTCCTTATCAATAAAACTATTTTTTATTGGCTATCCCCACTATGCCTGGAATAACCACTCTTCTCTTTTCTACCTATCAGCTTCTTTGGCTTCTTTTAAGACTCAACTAAAATCCCATCTTCTACAAGAAGCCTTTTCCAGTCCGTATTTCTAGTACATTTCATCTGTTGATTAACTCTTACTTATTCTACATATAGTTTGCATGTTTGCTGTTGTTTTTACCAATTAGGTTACAAATTAATTGATGACAGGTACTGTCTTTTGCCTTTTCTTGTATCCTTAATGAATAGCAGAGTGCAGATACACAGTAGATGTCTGATAAATGTTTATTGCTTAATAGTTCATATTTATATAGTGCTTTAGTGTTTGCAAACATTTTATACCCCTAATCTCTCCAAATCCTTAGAATATCTATGTGTGGGGTAGGAAGATCACCTATTTTACAGCCTTATTGTGAAGATGGAATGAAATAATGTATGCAAAACAATTTGGAAATATTAGTACATCTATGTAAATTTTAATTATTTGTTTTTGCTATTTTTGTCATGATACCCATTTTTAATGTAAATGAACCAAAGGCCAGATAAGTTAATTGACTTGTGCAAAATCATACAACTAGCAAGTGTTTCAGGAGCAATTCAAATCCTGTTCTTTTTCTGCCATGCTACACTGCCTCTCAAATTCACTGGCATACTTTGTGAAAATATTGAAAGCATTTTTTATAATGCACTATTAATATAACTATATCCAAAAGTAGTCATTTCAGTTTGGTATAACAGTAAGAGCGCTGAACTCAGGGTCAGTAAATCCAACTTTGATTTCATGGTTCTTATGCTCATCGATCTTGTTCAAGGTACATCAGTTTTGTGTATGTCAAATTCCACATTTGTAGAATAGTGATTATCATATTTACATTGATTATACTACTTAGTAGGCACACCTATTGGAATTAGAGCTCCAGTGGCAGAAGGGTTATCAGAGGGCAGTCATTCCTCTGTGATGGAACATCCATAAAACTCCTCTCAAAAAAAGTCATCCATTCCAGTCTTTATGACTTAGCAGGAAAGAGAGCTCACTGGCTCCTAAAGCTGCTCATCTGGGATGGAACTTTTTTTCTTTTTCTAAACATAAACTTGCCTCCTTGAGATGCTTAACTATTGCTTCTGATTCTACCTGATAGGGTCAGTCAGCAGAAGATTGGTTTCCCTTTCAAACAGTAGCCCCTAGAAAGCTTGAACACACCCATCATGTTCCAGCCTAATTAATTTCTATTCTAGTCTAAAAACCTCCAGTGGCACCAAACCAGTGTTATCTAGTTTAGGGCTCTGTAAATGTCTTGCTTACATAACCTAGTCTCTTTCTTACTTAGCAATACTATTTGCAAAATGAGTCTCACACAACTGAACACAAATCAATATACTTGTAATTAATAACCAATAAAGTCCCTTCCAACTTTAAGATTTTATAATCCTCTTATGTTTCTTGTATATTGTAAAAATTCAGTGGTATTATTATTGGTATGGTTAGTGCTGTCATGATCATCATCACAGCTAACCTTTATGTAGTATGGCTTGTAAAGCTGTGTATGTATGTATAATCTTATTTGATTATGGTACTGATATAAAAAAGGTTGTTACTATCAAGTATTAGAAAATGTGAATTATTTTTTTCTTACTATTCTGGCCCCCTTCAATGTTTCCATACCTTTGTGTTTGTTTATTCATGTGATATACTCTGCTTTCTAAGCTAAAAGCTCAGCATGACATTTATTGATTTCTTTGAATGAAAGTCGATAGAATTAAACTTCTTTGAGGATTTCATAGCATCTCCTGAGATAATTGGAAATACGTTAGTGTGTTTCAAAATCTAGGTGGAGGATCACTGAACTATATATTCATGTTGCATAGAAGGATGTGCTGAAATATGCAGGTTTTCATAAGTTAAATTGATATGTAAACATACATTATTTTTCTGGTCAGGGATAGATAGCTCCGTCTTCATTCCAGTACCCAAGATGACTTGGAAAAGGAGGCAGTGGAAATGGGATAATCAACTCCACATGCATGCTTCTAAAATCTGAGTATGCCAGGTAGATAAGGTCTCCAATGTCCGGCAGTAGCCACTTCCTCTTACATTGAGATCTGTGTATTCCTTTATGATCCCTCAACCACTCCAAATTTGTTGTTCTAAATGGAACCATTGGATTTTGGTGAAGATAGTATTTATATGACATAAAGTCCAAAATAGTCTTCCTATAGAAGAGGAAATTGATGCCCAGAGAGACAAAAAAGGCCATAGGATCATGGGAGTGGAACTGAAAGGACCTTGATACGCCCCTTAGTCCAATACAAATGACCTCCTCTAATAATATAAATGGGACAAGTTTGAAAACCACTAGTTTGCAGACTCTAAATCTGGGTCACTATGTGGCTAAGAAGTCTTGATTTACACTTGCTTATTGTGGTCTGGGTATGTTTAACTGTATCTCTGCTTTCTGCCTTCCTCATTAGTACAATTGTGAGTATTTCTGGCAGTCACATGACAGAAAAGAATGTTCTACATTGGAAAATTCCAATAGAAAGACTTCCCATGTTTAAAGCTACATGATAGAGTTGATAGGACATAGGTTTGGAGTCAGAAAACCTCTGACTTAAATCCCTAGCAGTTGTGTGACCCTAAATGATTGCATTTAACCTCACTATACCTCGGCTTCCTTAACAAACTGATGAGAGTACATCTTTATTTTTTACTAAGAAAAGGCATTTTCTTGAATTTTGTCTCCTCTCAATTGTACAAATAATTTGGACATTAATCCTTATGTTAATATTTCTCATAGTGCTATATAACACTGTCTTCTTACTTTTTAAGGTAGGACTAAATTGTTTGTGTATGTGTGTGCATGCTGTCTTCTCACTGACCTCCCCTTCTCAAGGCGAATATTCTTAATTGATTTTCTATTAGAAGGAAAATAAAATATACAGAAAAAGGTACAACTTTTATTCAACAGTTGTCTGATTACTTCTTTTTTTGTTGAAACTGATGGGTGTAGGAGTGGGAAGGAACTGCAAAAACCTTTCAGACAAATAATTGAATTCTCCTGGTGTTGTCATTCTGGCAGAAATAATACATCCTTTCTCTTTCCTCTCTCTCTCTCTCTCTCTCTCTCTCTCTCTCTCTCTCTCTCTCTCTCTCTCTCTCTCTCTCTCTCTCACTTTCCATATAGATGGATATAAATAGAGACATATATAATAGAAATAGATCTATTAGGTAAGTCTATCAATCTATCTATATATACATATATATGTTATATCTTTAATACATAGTACATATATCTTTATCTTCATTGATCTACTACATTACATTTTCATCATCATCAAGATTCATGACGTTTGAAACATGAAAGTTGTGGTTTCACAATCAAAGATGGAATAGAGAGAATGGATAAAGTTAAATGAAGTATCATCGCTGAAATTCTGGCTACTCAAGAGTTTGTGACACTTTTTTGTCCTAACTCTATTTCTGTTATTGCAGTAAATAATTTTTGTTGTTTTTTTTTTTTTTTTTGGTACCACATTGATTCCCCTGTTGGTTACTGTCACCCTCATATAGAATCCTTCTTTGTAACAAAAAATATTGTTAATCAAAGTCAAATGGCAAAACAATCATAACTGACAATGTAAGATGCACTCTATTCCTGAAGTCCTCCACCTTTCTATTTGAAGTAGATTAGAGAGATTCCTCAACTTCCATCTGGAGTCATTATTGGTAATTACATTTAATCCAAGTTCAACAACCATTAAGTATTGTTTCCACTTATGTCACAGTAGTAACTTTGTATATTATTTTCCTATAGTCCAATAGTATTCCATTATAATCATGTATGATAATTTATTCAGCCATTTCTCTGCTAATGGACATCTACATTTTTTTCTGGGGATTTGCTATCATGAAAATTACTGCTATGAATATTTTAATACACATGCTATTTTGTTTCTGCCTTTGGCCACAGTGAGGCATATGTTTAGTAGTGGCATTGGTGGGTCACAAAGTATGAATAGTTTAATATCTTTGTGAATATTATTCTGAATTATTTTCCAAAACGTTTAAAATAATTCTCATTGGTATTTTCCTTGCTGTGTTTTACAGTTGAGAATATTAATTTCTTGAAGTGAAGGACTATTTTGTTTTGCTTATTTCTTTTGTTTTTTGTTTTTTTTTTTGGTTATTTTGCCAGATTCAAATACAATGTGTCATACATAGTACTTACTAAGTACCATTTATTGTGCTAAGCAATAGGGATACAAAAAGAAGCAAAAGACTCTCCCTTTCTTCAAGGAGCTTATAATCTAATGGGGGAGACAACATGCAAAGAAAATATATAGAAAATCAAACTGTATACAAGATTAAAAAGAAACAGTTATTAGAGGAAAGGCACTGGGTAGGGTAGGGAAGGCTTCCTATAGAAGGTGAAGTTTTAAAAGGAACTTAAAGGAATTCAAGGAGATTAGTAGTCAGAGTGGAGGAGAGAGAGCATTCCATCCATGGGGGACAGAGAAAATATAGAAGAAAATGAGGACCAGTATGGTTAAATCACTTGACCAATAATACAGAAAAAGTAAGTGGCACAGTTGGGCATTGAATCCACAACTTTTTAATCCAACCCCAGTTTTATCTCCATTTTGTTATATTTTATCTCAAGTCAAAGAGTGATAATGGTCAAACCTGAACTTTCAAGATATCATTTGGAAGTTTTGTGGATCATGGATTGGAGAGAGGAGAGACTGGAAACAGAGAGTTTAACCTAAATGTGATTGCTATAATCTATGTAAGAGAAAAGGAGAATTTGAACTACAGTAGTGTTTTTTTAAGTTAGGAGGAAAGGAGCAAAAGAAGAGATGCTATTTAAATAGGATTGACAAGTTTTCTCAACTGTTTAGATATATGAAAGGAATGCAGATTTAAGGATAGAACTTAGGCACAAAATCAGACAGTTCATATTTCCACAAAGCCAAAACAAACAACAGAAAATTTAGAATCATCATATTAGAGAATGCTAAAATTGGGAAGTTTTAGAGAATATCTTGTTCAACTTTTTCATTTTATAGATATGGGAGCTTGCCTATAGGAGGAGAAATAAAATGTAAAGTTAAGGCCAGAATCCAGATCAATACAATCAATATCCTGTCTCAGGTTCTGAATAATCTATGACCTATCCACCAGATCAAATTCACAAAATTATTGCCCAGGTGTACACATCTTTCCTTGTGTAGGCAGAGCCTTTTGACTTAGCTAATCATTTGCCACAAGTTTATCATAATTGCTTAGGTTTACAAAACTTTACAATTACAAATACAGTCAGTCAGTCATCTGGCATTTATTGAACACCTTCTATGTGCCAGGAACTGTGTTAAGTGCTCAGGATACAAAAACAAAAGATAATCTCTGCCTGCAGGAAGCTTACAGTCAAATGGGAAAGAAAACCTTCCAACAACATAAAGCTACATA
The DNA here is from genome assembly GCA_023548195.1 of Bettongia penicillata ogilbyi. Lineage (NCBI taxonomy): Eukaryota > Metazoa > Chordata > Mammalia > Diprotodontia > Potoroidae > Bettongia > Bettongia penicillata. The sequence goes on from JAJHZJ010000257.1 coordinate 3,025,047, forward strand.
AAGTAGCCAACAGACAAGAAACCAAAAGCAAATTAAATGAGTGTACACTTCATATTTATGTAACTAGATAGCATAGTGGACAGAGGACTGGACTTGAAATCAGAAAGACTCCTCATACATTCAAATCCAGTCTCAGACATTTACTAGCTATTCAACTTTGAGCAAGTCGCTTAACCTGGTTGCCTCGATTCCTCCTAGGTAAACGGTGAGCTGGAGAATGGAATGGGAAACCATTTCAGTATCTTTGCCACAAAAACCCTAAACAAGGTCACAAAGAATCAGAAATGACTGAACGAATGAACAACAACTCATTTCCTATTGCAATACAGTACAAAGCACACTAATGAGTTTAAGTCTGTTTCTAGAACTAACTTGCCATGAGCCTAAATCATCTGGGCATAGTTTTACTCTACAAAATCATAGTTTTGAATTGATTATCTCTGATGTCACTTCCAATAGTAACTAGATGATCATTCATTATATGTGGCCCTCATAATTGTAAGTAATTTATGTATCATTATATTGATTTTATTCATTCATTTGTTTATATTTATTTACATATTTATCTACTCATTAATTTCTTCATTTATTTCAGCATTCATCCATCCCTTTGTTCAGTTAATTAATTTGCTTTAGACCAGACCTGTGATTTCATAATTGAAAAGAACTGCCATTATGGAAACTACTTCCACCAGTAAAAATGAGCAATTCATCTCTAATTTACAGTTTTAAAGAGCCATCTGGGGCATGAAGAAGTGCATAGATTTATCTATTTTTGTTCAACTGTATTTAGAAAAGGCACGGCTTGACCCTAGGTCTTTCTAATTATGAGGCCAGTTCTTTATCTATTCTTCCACACTCTCTCCATTTTAACAAGAGGGAAACTGAGACTGGAAGAAAAAAGTGACCTTTCCAAGATTTGCTACCTAGGAAGAGATAGAAGGCTTGATCAGAGATCATAAATTTAGATCTCAAAGAAGTCTTATGACCTCTTTCTTAGAATATTGTAAAAATATCCTAAATGATCCTGCCTAAACAATCTCCCTTCTTCCACACATCTTACATTGAGGCTTCCAAATTTATACTCCTAAAGCATGTGTCTCGCTATCATTCCCTCTAATCCCCATGTGTATGTGTAAACAAACACACACCTACACACACACACAAGGAGATACATACACCCACATAACCACACCCCAATCCACCCCCAACAAAATAACATTTTGATGATCTGCACCACTTTTGGGAGAAAATACAAACTACTTTACAAGTTGTTTAAAACTCTTGTTAATCTGACTTCTCCGATGGGAAGCCTTCTCCAACAATCTTCCCTCTGTCAGTTGTTTCCCATCTATCCTGAATATAGCATGCTTTGTTTTCATGTGCTTGAACGTTGTCTCCCCCATTATATGTAAATTCCTTCAAGACTTTTACCTCTTTTTATATTCCCAGTGTTTAGCACATTGCTCAGCGCTTGCTGTTCTTTTCAATGTTTAATTAGATCTAGTTACCTTTTCCATGCTTAATGCTCAATTCTGTCATTCTTGTACTCTCTTTGCAAATTTTGAAATACATGTGCAATCTCATCAATTTTGAAATTCACTCTATGAATGTAAATTGTATTTCCTCCATGCTTATCTAGTCCATTTACCTCTTCTCCATAGCCTTCTATAAACTTGGCATAGGATATCACCCAACGATCTGGGGACCTTCTTTTTCTTTTCTCCTAAAATCATGCAAATCCCAGTGGGCCATAGCTTCTTTCTCACCCTCATATGTGCCACATACACACTCCACCTTCTCTTCTTATATCACATAAGTCCTAGATGACATACTTTACTTCATTTCTTTTTGGAAGTTATATATTGCTGTTTGCTCATAACTGCCATGTATGTCTTCATTACACTCACGCTTATCATGATTTTTACATAATTCTTTATAGTCTGTTCATATTTCAGCCCTATACAATGAGAGGACAAGTCCCTTGCATTCTAGTTAACTTACAGAAATTAATGTTCATTGTTTGAAATTTTCAATCATTTCTATACATCTGCAAGACTATCACTTATATCTTAAATACCCCACATCTTTACTTCTTCCTTTCAGGATTCTAAACTTTCTTCAAGGCTTAGCATAAGTGGTATCTGAAACTTATGATAATTGTTGACCACATCTTTGGTTTCTTGTGTCCTTGCCCCCAAATTACTTTATATATAATGTTCCAGAAGTCTTGAACTTTATTAAAGCTTAAGTAATAAAAATTTAAATCTGCACTAAAACTTCTGGAACACTCTGTATATATTGTATTTACTTATATATGCACATATGTTCACCCATAAAAGGTAAGGTACATGAGGTCAGGTTGGTTTTATTTTTGGCTTTGTGTGCCCAGTGCCCAACACATAAAAGATGGTTAGTAAACAAAAAAAGCATCAAGTCATAGAATGATAGAATATTTACTCAAGAGTTGGAAGGTGATTTCAGTCACTATCCAATCTACCATACAGGTTTTGTAGATGGGGATGCCATGACCTAGCGAGATTAGGTTACTTGCTCAAAGTCACATAAACAGAAAGTAGCAAAGTCAGAAATGGAACCTAGGCACTCTGATTATACTGTTTCCAGTTCTTATTTTATCACCTTGTCTCCACAGTCAGAAGAATCCAAAGGGACATCCTATATTGAGAACAAATATTCTATAGTCCTATGATTAGATTTTCTTTAGTCCTGACAAACATTTGTATGATACCAAATCAATAGATCAATGTGAATAGTAGAAAGAATGTCACACCTGGAGACAGAGGAATTGGATTCATATCATAGCTCTGTCCCCATGTAACCTTGAATAAACCACTTAACTACTCTCAACCTTGTTCCTTCTCTCATGAATGAAATCGGCAAATGAACTAAATAGATTCTCGTGCTGCTTACAGCTCTAGGACAGAGCCAGATGAGACATAGACTGTGACTGTCATCATCCCATGCCACCTATTATATATCCTTCCTGCCATCCTTCTCAACCTTCTGGACATCTCTAACCCTTAGAACGATAGCAAAATCCAGGAAGTACTGTTCCTAAAATAAATGAGTAAATTGATTGGCCTATTTCTCAACTATGACATCCCAAAACCTCACTCCTCCCTAGTGATCATACTTGTGGAATATATGTTATCATCCCCTATTAGAATGTGAAACCATGAAGGCAACCACTATTTTTCTTTTAAAAAAGATGTATCCTTAGGCCACAGGGCCAGGTATATTGTAATCATGTAAGAAATGACTTTTCATTCAGTATTCAAATAAGCTATTTAGCAAAATTAGCCAGTTAAAAATCCCGTTCAGAGAAAGCCAGGAAACCATAGAATTCTAAATGTGACTGATATTCACGGAAAATTTCAGTGTTTCAAAGGTTTTGAACCCCTATTCTAAAGACAATTTGATGAAGTAGATCCTATAGGTGTCTTTATCCCCCTTTTTCAAATGATGAAATCAGTTTTAGAGAGGTGACATGACATTCAGGATGACATAACTGGGAAGAAAAAAACCAGCAGGAAATGAAGGCAGATATTTCTGTTAAGGCTCACCGCATATATCTGATTGGTGAAAGAATATTATAATTCATCGACATTAACGTCTTCCCAGACCCAATACAAAAATGTCATTTATAGCTTTGACATATATGCATCAAATCGTCATTCTTTATCTATTTACTTTTATTTCACCAGCAACCAGGATAGAACACATTGTGACTCTCCTTTTTCTTGGCATGCCACTTATAACCAAAGGCATGCATTTGGGAAGTAAGCCTCCATTATTATTATTCTGTGATGCACTGGACTATATAGAGTTTTAGCTTATGACCTTAGCCTCATTAAGATGATACTTCCATTGATTTTTCTACCAGATATTACAATTAATATGAGGATCGCATTGTTCTGGGCACCATATAGTCAGATGAAAGGCAGCATGAATAATTACATCTGCAGATCAAAAAAGGATGGTTGTTGAACTTTAAATGTCATTCTGTCATTAACACACTGTGTGACCATGAACAAGTCAGTTCCTCTATTTCATTAGAAAACAACTGTATCTTTAGAAAACAATGACATTGGACTAGGGGTTCTTTACCCTTTTTTCTGCTTCATGACACCCTTAGGAATTCTGTTGAAGGTTTCATGTCTCTTCTCAGAACGTTTTTTATAAAAAAAATTAAAATCCATAGTATTACCAAATAAATCAATAATATTGAAATGCATTTACCATTGTTTAAAAAAAAAAAAAAAAAAACTTCCATGGTCAGTAGGTTAAAAACCTCTGGAGATGGTCACTGTTTTTTTCCTGCTCTGTCATCCTTTGATTCTATCATTAATACATATTGCTTAGTTCCCACTGGAAATAAATGAAATACTTTCCTGCTTTATTCAGTTAATTATATTTCAGCACCTTTGACAAGTAGTCAGCTACCCACCATCATGTGCATTACCTTCTTCTTCAAACAAGACCTCTCTTGTTGGCAGAGATTTTCCTTTACAATGGTAGCACTTCTACATCATTCTTCATTGTCAAACCACATCTGTCATTCCTGTAAAATGAGCTGAAAATCTTATTTTCTTTTACAACCAAGATGCTTTTGAATTTTCTGGTCTGTTCACTTTGCTCCTCTTTGCTGTCTGATGTTATTATTTATCATTTCCCCTTTAAGATAACTGCATTAAAAATGTGGTGATCATTCATTTTAGACCTAAGCTACATTCACTGTTAATCACCACAATGCAGGAGGCATTGGATAGTATATTCTGGGCAAAGATCCAGTCTTAGAGATAATAGAATCCTTCCACCAAATCCAACCAATGTTAGTTTTTATGACCAGCAGTGGTCAGCATATTAACAGAAATGTTTTATTTTGCCACAGTCTTAAAACTTCTATAAGCTTGTGAGAGGTTTCATTAAGTCTCTTCTCAAAGTAATGCATCATTCATTTGTTCAATGTAATGAATGAAAAATTTTAACCATGATGAGATGAAAATCCTATCTTCCCGATACAAGATCATGATGCTGAAGAGTAACTGAAGCCCTGGGATTAAGATTTAAAATACGTATGTCATGGAAAATTATTGTCCAATAAACTAGGCAATTCAGACCCTGCATCATGCAAATAGACTTCTATTCTTGACTACAGATGCTGTTCTAAAAGAAAGAAACAATTTGCTGAGAAATAGGCACATGCTGAGGAAAATAACCTGCCCTCAGATTGTGTGCTAGGCTTAAGAATGTGCACTAGAATTGTTCATATGGAAAGAGATAGAATTGACTAAGGTCATTTTGTATTCCCAGCATGCCTGCCCTTCAGTCCTTACTTCTCTGAAACTCACAGAAAGCCCAGGCTGCTGTGTCTCCTTTCTCCCGATGGATTCCCATCACGTTACCATTGACTGTTCTCTCCAGCACAAGCAGATGGAACTTTCAACATCTCATTTGTGGAATGACAATTCACCCTTGGAGTGCTTTGGGAGACATTAGCTCATAGAATCAAAGACTCAGAAGGCTAAAGGGGACCCAAACAGTCGTCAACAAATCTATGACCCACGATCTCCTAAGTCAAACCTCTTCCCAATAAAGAAAAAAGAAAATACACACATGTATATACACAAAAAGCATGTCTCCATGTAAATATATACACATAGACATACCACATTCACCTGTGTGTTTAGGTGTATATAAAGAACATTATACTTATAAGCATGTGTACACACATATGTATATTCCAACATTCCTGAAAGTCTTTGCCTGAAATCTTCAAGTGATGAGTTCCTCACTAATTTGGGAGACAGTCTATTTCCTTATGTCTCTGGTAACTTTCACTCACATTACCATAATTCTGTCTCCTAGAACCTCAAAAAGTATTTAAAATCCTCTTTTATGTGATGATCCTCAAAACAGTCAAAAGGGCTGTCATTTCTTCTCATTCTTCTTAAGCACCCCCAGTTTTGTTAACCATTCTTCATAAGGCAAGATTTCTAGATTCCTCTTATTCTGAACAATTGGTAAGCACAATGAGTTCTATAGTTAAGGACAGACTTCAGGAGCAAACCTTGGGATCTTTGGGAAGGAAAAGATATCAGCAAGGTCTTAAAATAAACCAATATTATCAAGAGAAAGTTGACAGGCATTAATCATAATGTAACAATATAACCCTGAGATACTTTAGGAAAACTCTTCAGGGAAATTCATAGAGCAGAAGGAGAATGGAAATCAATTAAGTCTAGAATCATTTATTAGGAATCTTAAATCTTTTTTGAATGAGATTTTTTAATGAATCAGAGATACATTATGAGATGGGATTCAGAAACTGGTAAACATTTACTGGGAAGAAATAGTAAACTTATTAAGCTGTCTAATTCTTTAGAGTTCACCTTTGGCTACCACCAGGTCTGAAGACTTAAGCATATGAATGGATCTGGGATCTCATCAGTGTTGTTAACCGTTGCACCAGCCCTCCCACAGTTTTTCAACTGTTTTTCTTATATTCCCATAAATTCCTCCATATAAGATTCATCTATTCAGCACATCAAGTTGCCAAGAATTTTTTTAAATAATATATAATGAATACTGTGTTAATCTCTGGGAATAAGAAGAAAGACAATTTAAAAATAAAATCTTCCCTCAAGGAAAAGACATTGTATGGGGAGAAATTCCATGTAAATAAAAATTAAGGAAGGAACCAAGTATTTATTGGCATCTTCTATGTGCAAGGCACTGTTTTAAGAACTTTACAAATAGTATCCAATCTTCATAAAAGTCTCTAGTATGTAGAAACTGTATTTTTTTTAATTTTGCTATTGAGAAAACTGAGGCAGATGAAGTATAAGTGTTTTTGCTTGATTATATGGTAATTGTTTGAGGTCACATTTGAACTCAGGGCTTCTTGACTACAAGTCCAGCTTCTCTATCCACTATACCACCTAGGTGTCTCTATTCATGAAAATAAATGATATATACAGAATAGATGGAAGGTAATCTCAAAGGTAATTGGAATGCTGCACATTCTATATTTACCAGTGGAAAATATAAACTGTCCACCAGTTATCCCTTGCTTTAACTACATAATGCATACACTTTCCCTTCTAGACATAATTTTCTAAAAAATTCTTTACATTTCTTCTCTTTCATGATTTGTCATTGTAAGGTATTGTAGTCTATTTATGTAAAATGATGAAATTCTCTGGTAAGCTATGGAGACAGGGTATTACAACAGAAAGAACAGCTTTGTAATAAGAGATCTACCTGTATTCAAAATTCATCTCTGATGGTTGTTACCTTTGTAACATTGTTCATATTATTTATCTACTCTGGGCCTCAGTTCCTCATTTATAAAATCATTAAGTTGGACTTATTGGTTGCTGAGTATCCTTCAATTTCTAGTTGTTCATTTAAAAAAAAACTCAATGGTACTTTCTGATGACAATTAACTTTAATCCTTTGGAATAGTAGTATTCTGCTACTTGGAACTACACAACATTGACAGAAGAAGAGCGGTATTACAAATATGGTCTTATGAAAGATGATTTCTACAAAATAAAATATCCTGCTTTTTTGCTCTTTTTTCACCTTTTCAATTTGGGGCTCAAATCATTATGCGTCCACAGAGTATTCGAAACTAATAAAATGGTAAGGTCTCAAAAAATCTTGGACTGAGTTCTAAGACACATCATATCTAGAACTACATGGATGATAGGTCTACCTACTTCTTGCAGGGTCAGACTTTATTTGGAGCATCATAGGATCATGAGTTAGATCTGTATGTGTTCTCAGGGCCATCTACTTTAAAACCTTTCTTTTGATTTCAGTCTACAGAAGATCTCAAAAAGGATTTTGAAAGTTAAGTAAGAGAGGTAGAGGAAAAATTTGGAAGAGAAATGACAGTGGTACAAGAAAATCAATGAAAGAGTCAACAGCTTGGTAAGGGAGACAAACATGCACACACATACACACAAGTAAAAGCTATTACAGTGAAAAGGAAGAGGGGGGAGTTAAGGGGAAGTGAATGAACCTTACTCTCATCAGAATTGGCTCAAAGAGGGAATGATATGCACACTCAATGAGCTATCAAAATTTACTTTATGCTTCAAGAAAGTAGAAGAGGAAAGGGATATGAGAAGAAGGGGTTATAGAAAGGAGTGCATATTGGGGGAGGGGGTAGTGAGAAGCCAAAACTTCTGAGCAAAGACAGGGTGAAAGGGGAGAGAAAAGAGAAAAAAATGATTGGGTGGAGGGAAATACAGTTAGCGATAGTAACAATGGAAAAAAGTGAATGAAGTTTCTCTGATGAAGTTTATTAAACATATACAGAATTGTATCAAATTTATAAAAAAAGAGCTATCACCCAAAGGATAAATGATCAAATGATATGAATAATTTTCAGATGAAATAATCACACTTATCTATAGTCATATGAAAAAATACATTAACTTATTATTAATCAGAGAAATTCAAATTGAAACAATTCTATAGTATTGCATTCATACCTACTAGATTGGATAATAAGGCAGAAAAAGAAGATGATCAGTGTTAGAGGGGATGTGAGAAAAATGAGACATCGATGCCCTGCTGGTGGATTTGTGAACTGACTCAACCATTCTGCAGAACAATTTGGAACTATGCCCAAAGGGTCATAAAATCATATATAGTCTTTGACCCAATAATACCAGTAATAGGTCTCTATCCCAAAAGAGATTTAAAAGAAAGGAAAGTTGCTATCCATATAAATATATGTGTAGTAAGTCTTTTCTGGTGGCAAAGAAACAGAAACTGAGAGGATGCTCATCAATTGGGAAACTGCTTCACAAATTGTGCCATGTGACTATAAAGCTATTGTGCTATAAGAAATGATGAGCAGGACAGTCTCAGAAAAACCTGAGAAGACTTCCATCAGGTGATGAAAAGGAAAATATACCATGCACAAAATTAAATAAATAAATTAATGGAACAATGCTGTGCAATGATCAACTCTGAAGGACAGTCTCAGCAATACATTGATCCAAGACAACTCTGAAGGATTTATGATGAAAAATGATGTCCATTCCCCAAAAAAGGACTAACTGATGGTATCTGAAAACAAATTGAAGCATATTTTTAACTTTATTTTTCCTGAGAAATTTTCTTCTGTTTTCTTTCACAAGATGACTAACATGAAAATGTTTTACATAACTACACATAACTATACATAACCTATATGTTATTGCATGCCTTCTCAATTAAGTGGGGGTGGGGATGGGAAGAGAGGAATGGAGAGAGTCGGGAGCTCAAAATTTTAAAACTGAATGTTAAAAGTTGTTTTTACTTGTAACTGGAAAAAATGAAATGCTAAATAATGGGGAAAAAATCATTATTAGCTTAAGATGAAGGACTCTCTTTCATGATTGTATTTTTATCCCCTTTGCTTAGCACTGTGCCTGATCAAAGTATCTAACATTTTCATTCAATCATTTATTCATTCGTTCTTTTAAATGCAGATGCTCCAATGATTCACCTGCAAGATGAAATGAATATAAAAATCAAAAGCAATTTTTAACAGTGATGCTTTCCACTGAACCTTGCTTTTGTTTTCCTAACATTTTAAGTGAACAGTTAAATTTAGAATAGAATTTATAATCATTTTCATTTTGATGCATCAATTATTTGAAATAATTAGAAGCTATGTGAATGTGGAAAGCATTGATTAAAATTCTATTTTATAAATAAAGGTGCTATTTCAATTATTAGAGAAAAAAATTTTATAAGCAAATCAGCCATGCATTAATATTAAGTGCTTGGGGGTAACTAAAATTATTTGTGAAGAATCAAATTATTTCCCAATATATTCATTCTTGGCATTGTTACTCGATATTGGTGGCTGTTTTCTGGGTAGATTATGATGACGTTTTTAAGTGAAAAGGATACTAGATGGAGAGCAGCACAAAAAAAGTCTTACATTAGGTAGAACCTCTAAAATTAACACTTGTGTGATTTTTAGTGAGTTATTAAATTAAAACATTTCCAAGTTAGGAGAGGCTTTAGTGATAATCTATTCTAATATATACTCAGAAGGAATACTTTGATGAACAAATAAATGAATGAATAAATAAATGATTAACATTCCTGAAGTGCAAAGAGATGTTTTAAGCTCTGCAATCACACCAAAACAAACCAGACAAACAAACAAAACCAAATAAAGGAAAAAAAGAAAACAGGAACAAAATCAGGAAACCAAATAATAAGAGTCTCTCCTCAAAATAATTCCATTCCAATGGAAAAGCAAATACATATTGGAGATTGCAGTTGTAAGTCAGATGGAAAGCTTAATTGATTCTTAATTTATAGTATTGAAATAAACTAATTTATTTTCTTTAGTCTCATTTATATTGGTAAAACCAGATCCATTATTGATATTGTACCATTTGACAAAGACCAAGGATTCTGGTAACAAAAGCATTTCTTTTCAAGGTGATAAAAGTGAAATTCAGTAAATATATATATGTATATATATATATATATATAAAATCTAGCTGTAGAAGAAGGTAGAACCTTTGCAATTGGAGGAGTTGGTTGTCTGACTTTCCAGAAGGAATGGATGATAACTACAAGTGCCAGGATAAAAGTAAGAAGAAGTGTTTATGGAATGTTACTATTATTTGGGATATTGAGCTCACAATGGCACTGGGCTTACCAGTGGTAGTTGGTGAGTGAGGTCTCCCAAGGATATCTGTAGGAGGATTTTGGCCCAGGAGGCACGGCTATTTACAAGGTTTTTACGCTTATCCAATTGGGACAATTTTTTTGAAGGCAGTACAGTTGAGTAAAAGAACTTACCAATCTTTGCTTGAAATTCTTTGGTAAAAAGATAACCACACCTTCAAAAGTCTGTGCATTCCATTTCTGAACTGCTCTTATAAAATCAAAAATTGGAAGAAATAAAAAGAAAAATCCTCAGAACAAGTGTTGATAAAGAACAGTCTTCTATATTTAATCCAGCCATTATATCAATAATGACATTATGGGGATGGGAGGTGAAAGCCATCTCTGATGAGAGCTTCAGCCATTTGTATTTATTTATTATTCTTAGGAGGTTGTTGGATTCTTTTACATTTTTACTGTTATTTTTTCTTTTTAAATGCCATCCAAATTTTTTGTCATTCTAACTCTGTTTCCCCCGTTACTACATGTTCTGCCTTGTGAATATATTTGTGCCAGTTTCCCCATGCTTTTTCCACTACCTTAATAGACTATCCTAATACAAAATCAGTGTTCTTTCCTCCAGGATAAAAATACTCTATTATGTCATGTGATGCACATAAGACATGATTCTGTGGTCTTTGGTTTCTAGATGCCATCCTGATTATTATCTAGCTTGTAGATGTCCTCCCAAAATTTGATGCTCCAAATTTACTGCAGATCTCCTGATCTATCATTCTTAGAGAGAACAGAGAGACTATTGCCTCTCTAATTCTTGACCTCTTATTGTAGAAGTGAGAAAAGGAAGGAAGGAAGAAAGGAGGGAAGGAAGGAAGGGAGGAAAGGAGTTTTCCAAAAGAGAAAATAATGCTTTGACAGGCTAAGTGTCTTATTCACATTACACTAGACATTTAATGAATCATCTCTTTCCAACTCCAAACCCAGATTCTTAACTTCTATTCCTGTGTACCACACTATAATCTTAAGAGTTTGTACTAGAAACAAATTAGATCACCTATAGCTTTTGACTACAGGAGTCACAGAGTCAAATGAGTATATTAGGAATTAATCAATTCCTAAGCTTCTTTTAAATGTTTACTAGATGCTACAGGCAAACGCAGTCCTTGCCCTCAAGAACTCAAACAGTCTAATTTGGAGACAATACTTACATAAACAGATAAATTTTCATATGGATTAAATGGAAGGTGACGTCAGAGGGAAAAGTCCTACCAGTTGGCTGCTGGCAGTGGCTTCCTCCTAATACAGTCCTTGATCTGAGCCTTGGAGGAGCCAGGGATTCTCTAAGAGGCTGATATAAGGAGACAAAGCATTCCAGGCAGATACACAAACACATACATGCGTGTATATACATGTATACATATATGTATATGTATACACACTATATATATATACATGTATGCATAGCAACCCATACACACAGAGATAGATAGACAGACAGACATAGAAATAGATAAATAGAGGATAGTCTTGTATTGCTAATAATAGCATGTAGACAAGTATGGCTGGACATATGTGATAAGAAAGGATTAATTTACAATTTGTGTGAAAAATGAACTGGAGAGTGGAACATGAAGGCAGGGAAATTTATAAGAAATCTATTACAGAAGTCTAGGTAAGAGATGATGGAACTTTGAATGAAAGCTGTTGCATTGTGGGTAAACAACAAGCTCCAAATGCCAGACATAGTCCAGAGGAGGCATGAGTAAGACTTGCTTAGCTTTCCTTTTCAGGCTATACAACCCTTTCAGCCCTCCCTCACTCAAAACAAAGTCAGGTGCAAGTCATGTCATTATTTCTCTGATGGCACGGTCTTCTTTGGCAATGAAGGACGAACGCGCACATACAAGCCTTCGTATTTAGGGGATTCTCTTTAGCATTGTATAAGGTGCTGAACCTGGAGCCAGAAGGCATGAGTTCAAATTCATCTTTAGCTAGTTACTAGCCCTGCACAGTTCACTTCGCTTCTGTTTGCCTCAATATCTTCATCTGTAAAACGGGAACAATAATGGCATCTATGCCCCAGGGTTGTTGTAAGGATTAACATGAGATAATATTTTAAAATTATTTTGTAAACCTTAAAAGAATGTAAATTACTGTTATTATTATTGTGTTTTATTATTAGTAACCCTATCCTGTTCTCATTCTTCAGAAAGTGTTTTGGCTTTGTAATATTGACCCTAAATTGTGATACCAAGAATTCAACATGATCCTCTAGATGATGTTATCTAATGAAGGGATAAAGTAGGGGAACTATCACCTTCTGCCACTGGAATATTAAACCTGTGTTAAAATCTAAATTTTCATTAGATTTTTTTGGGCAGATCCTTCATGCTGTTGACTCATCTTAAGCATGTAGTTTACTAAGCTCCAGGTGTCTCTGCTCAAGCTGATTACGTATGAATGGATGATTTACCATGTTTCCATTACCCAGTAATTACGCCTTTGATTTAAAAAAAAAAACACACAAATGGAGCTCTTTAAATGCATGTCTGTTTCATTTCATTAAAAAACATTTGTGAAGAAATATCAATATATTATATTTCATTCCTTCTACTTGTTTAATTTTGGACAATTCACTTCATCCCTTTTACTCTGTTTCCTTCTTTGTAAAATGAGGAGATTGTGGGATTGGAAAGTCCCTGAACTTGCCTTCATCTCTATATCTGTCATCTTCCTCAATGCTCTTCTTTGGTCTTTCCAACAGATAAAGTTTCATGTATTATGGTTCATTGTCCTTTGATCAGTGCTCTATTGTGGGGCTTTTGCCTCCCTCCATGATCCTCAAACAATTTTTCCAATGTACCAATAATTCATATCTCTGAACTCTTACAATCACCTAACTTATCTATCTATCTTAAAATACTGGAAATAACACTGGACTAAATATGTAAGGGCTTTTCTAGAGTACAGGCAAATCACCTCACCTTTTAGGATGTTAGTGTTATCCTGTACAAAATGACAGGAGTCAGATATAATTTTCTTCTAACTATTACACAAACATATATAAATATACACATACATATATATATATATAATATGAACTATAATTATAACTCCACTATTCTGATTCTAATTGATATAAATGGTTATTGTGTTTTTATGTAGCTATAATAATGGTGATATCTATAATAATGTGTGTGCCCACATACAAATATCTCATTATCAAGTTTGCAAAGCACTATACAAATATTAACTCACTGAGTCTCACAACAACACTGTGAGGTAGGTACTATTATGATAATAATTTTAAAGATGAAGAAACCGAAGCAGGCAGAGGTTAAGTGATTTGCTCAGCATTATACAGCTAGCGAGTGACTGAGGTCATATCTATGGCTTCTGATAACACGAAAGAATAATTCTATCAATGAAAATAGCTTATAACTGACAATGTAATATTTTTTGACATAAAGGTATTTGGGCCTCATTTGCAAATAATCAATTATGGTAGGCAAGACATCTGTTTTAGAAAGGCTGATCTAGTTTGGTTTTGTTTTCAGAGCAAGTAGGCTATTTTTCTTTCTTTTTATCTGAAATATACAAAAACTAAACTAGGAGGAATTGGTGGTAGAACTAATGTTAGAAAAAACAATTAGAAGGAAAAAAGGAAGGAAGTAGGGAAGGAGGAAAAAGAGGAAGAAAGGAAAAAAGCAAGGAAGAAATGAAGGAAGGAAGAGAAGAAGGGAGAGAAGAAGGAAAAAGGAAGGAAGGAAGGAAGGAAGGAAGGAAGGAAGGAAGGAAGGAAGGAAGGAAGGAAGGAAGGAAGGGAGGGAGGGAGGGAGGGAGGGAGGAAGGAAGGAAGGAAGGAAGGAAGGAAGGAAGGAAGGAAGGAAGGAAGGAAGAGAGGGAGGGAGGTAAAAGCACTTGTGCTTTTTGCACTATGTGCAAAGCATTGCACTAAAACCCTGACTATATAATCTCTGAAAAAAATCTGCTCTTAAAGATGTCTTGTTCTAATAAGGGAAAGACCTTTGCCTTCCCCCTAACTCCTTTCCTGAGGATGCCTTCCTGACTGCTCTGTTCCTGCTGCAGGAGGAGGTAAGTAGTATTTTTTTTTTTTAACGTTACATACGTTTAGAGTGTTCTTTTAACTACTAATTAGTAAAGTGTTTTTTAATTGGATTTTATGGTCCACAAGTGCTTATTGAATTTTAAAACCTTGAACCTGAGTGACTGTTCTAAGCCTAATTTACTCTTTATTGACAATATCCATGTAGACAATTTCTAATTCATCCAGAAATTTAAATGATGCTGGTATCATGGAGTTCCTCTTTTTTCTTTCCCTCCCTTTCATACACTCTATTTAATTTGGGCTTTTGTTAGACTTCATTTTCTTCCTGTGACTCTTGTCAGTTCCTTCCAAATCATTACACTAAAAGGTGACATTTCTTAGAGTTAGACTCCTATATTAACTGTCTGAGATTGTTTAATAATGTGGCATTGTGAGAGTCAGCCTCAGAATGACGAAGATCTGGGTTCAAGTTGTTAGAAACACTCTTGACATAGGAAGTTAAGTATCAAGGTGAATTTATCAAAGAAGAGTCCAAAGGATATAGTGCTAGGGTTCTAGCCAGAAACAGACTCCACCCCTCTTTTGGAAGTAGTGCTGGATACAGAAGCAAGAGCATTTTTATATTGCTAGTTCAGGATAGATTCCCTCAGAGATGGGATTGATCAGTCCGTTCTCTTCTAGGTCACAGTCTCTTTTACATGTTTCTTACATATATCCTTCATATGTTCACCCCCTTTTTTAACATATGAATTGTTCCTAATTTTTTGCTATATCTCTCCCAGGGCTTAAAAGTTAATATACAATAGGTTCATTAAGCAAGCATAGGGTAGAAAAGCTTTCTTCTGGTCATTGACCCCAACCAGTTTAAGATGGTTTCAGATTTGATTGCCTTTATCAAGAACTTTGTGGTTTTCTGAAGGACACTGTCTCCTGATTGATTGGGTTCACCTGCAGTCTGCTAGATTCCTTCTCTGACTTATTTTAGTAACTTCAGCAACCAGTAACCCTTGTGGAAACTTAACTCTTCGCTGTCTCTCACAAAGTGCTATCTCTGACACTTAATGACTGTGTGGACCTAAGTAGGTTGCTTAACTTCTCAGTGGTCTGGGTAATTCTCTAAGAAAAATTTCCAGAGAAATTGCCACACTACATTTGTAGAGTGACGTTTCTTAAATAAAAGCTCACTATACCAATGAAATCATAGGTCCACTTCCTATTCCTATTTTCACATATACAGTTCACAGTAGTACTTTTAGTGTTCCTAAAGAAAATTATTAACATATGCTCTCCAGACTTCATATTCTTTGAGAACCTCATCCATAAAATGGGCATAATGTCTGTCTTGTCCAACTCATTGAGTTTAATAGGGAACTTACTTTCATATATTAATATTTCAGAATATTTTGTGTCATTAGGGTGCATACTCCTACCAATGACGCAGACTGCCAAATCCCTACTCCTGAATAAAATGTTTCTGAGAGATGCTGGGGCTTAAAAATCAGCTTCTCCAAATATCATCTAGTTATGAGTCTCTTAGAACTTCACTATGTTGCTTCAGAGATGAGAAGTGTATTGTCCATTAACAAGTCTATAATTTGAAGATTTTTCTCCCTTGAGAACCTGGCAGTCTGTGTTTCACTGACAGATGCTGCAATAACCATCTTCCTTCCCTCTCACGCCTTGAGAAGATATTGGGATAGCATTGTGCCTTAGATTTCTGAGGATGATACAAGAATCTGTGTGTGTGTGTGTGTGTGTGTGTGTGTGTGTGTGTGAGAGAGAGAGAGAGAGAGAGAGAGAGAGAGAGAGAGAGAGAGAGAGAGAGAGAGAGAGAGAGAGAGAGAGAAAGACAGAGAGACAGAGACAAAGAGAGAAAGTTTGCATATGGGAGTACATGGAATCTATCCATCAGCCAGGTGTTTATTAAATGCCCATGTTAGGCCTCTGGGATAAAACATAATCAACATACATTCTTTACTCATAAGGAACCTACATTCCAGAAATTTGTCCTAAACAAATTCATCCCAGTTGTAGAAACATATTGGGGATTTATGTCACAGTTGAGTTAAATTGGTGACATCATGAACTTTAAATTTGAAAATAAGACAATTAGATTGATGGACAGGGTCAACCAGTCACTCAGTAAGTCTTTAGTTAGTGCTTACTGTGTGCTAGGCACTTTGCTAAGTGATAATGATATAAAAAAGCCAAAAACCAAAACAAAATTTAAAAAATCCTTGCTTTCAAGATGTTCAGAGTCTAGTGATTCAGAGGGTTGGCCCCAGAATCAGAACGAGCTTGGTAAAAATCCCCTCTCTGGAATATACTGGTTGACTGACCCTGAAATACAGACTGTCTGATCACCTCACCTGTCTCTGCTCCAGGTGAAATTCTTAGCAAATAAATTGCAGAACACATGTTGATCTCCATTGGTAAAGGGACGCCCATTGTTGGTAATTGCATTCATCAAAATAATCAGAGATTCAATTTAAAAAAAACAAATATATGATTATCACATGGCAAGTCCTGCAGGTCTTCCACTGCTGCCTGGTAAAATGAATGAAGAAAACCAATGAGTTATCCACAGAAACATATGCAAACTGTTGTAGTATGCTTAAAGAATCTTCTACTGTACTTGCTTCTTCAAAGAATAATGAACAAAATCTAATGGATCCTTTGAAGAAGAGCCCAAAATAACATTCAAAACACAAATTATTGGCACTGTATTTTTAACTCCCCTGTACAGCTTTGATAGCACTAAAAAAGAAAATAGTTAGAAAATCATAGCAAAACAGCCCAGTTTATACTTTATGAATAACACCTGGAGGTTTAGTATTTTAGAATGTAAAGTGTGAGGGGGGAGCATACATGGAGAATCTAAATCAAAAACAAATTAAAAATAAAACCTTTTTACATTTTATAAAATAGATGAAGGCTATATTTATATGACATATGAATGTTTAATTTCTCCAGGAGGAAAACAGCTGACCTCAGTTTTGTGCCCTGAAATATAGGACATTACTGGAACATTGAATGATAATATAAGAAGCATTGCGCTGAAAAATGAACACTGAGTTTAGAATAAGAACAAGATTGAAATTTCATCTCTCCCTCTCAATCTCAGATTTCAAAGTCCTTTTAGAGTTCTTCTTGTTTGTTTTTTTTTTCCCAAACCAGAAATCCCTTTAGACTATAAAATATCAATACCCATATAAATACCCCCTTTGAAATATTCACTCCTCCAGAGGCAGCCCATTCCACTCTTAGAAAACTCAAAATAATGGGAATTTTCTTTTTTCCTCATTCCTCCTTTCCCCCACCCTTTCCATTTGGACATGGTATGGGAGATAGGGAATTGGACTCAATCAAGACAACAGGAGTTTGAATGAGACCTCTATCACTTACTAACTATATAGTCAAATCACTTCCTTTTGCTAAGCCTCAGTTTAAGGGAATAATAATCTTACCTGTCCCAAGGGTCTCTATAGGATTCAAATGAGATTATATATTTTAAATGATTTGCAAACATAAAAATCATATTTATTATTTACGCAAAACATTAGATTAATGATCAAGGGACTTTGGAGATAATTTCACCTAAATTATTTCATTTGAAGATGAGGAAACTGAGGCCCTCAGAGGGGAATGTATCATAAATCTGATAGCTTCAGAAATATGCCTAGACTTCCAAAAAACACAATGTGGAGTTTAATATCTTCAAAATATTAAATATATATGAATATTAATAAGAAACAAATACAGTAAAATATCAATCTTTTTGATCTTTTCTGGATGTTTGGATCAAGTCCTTGAGGATACCATTTCTTATTCAAACTGAAATATTTTATTCCTTTTTCCAGGATTTAGCCAAATCCCTCTATCTATCTCTCTGCTCATGTGTACACATATGTATATGCAACACTAAATGTGGCTCCATCATGTTTCAGTTGTTTTAATCTTAATGCTTTTAATATGTTATCCTTGAGCTAGGGGTTTCAGAATTTGACTGTGATATTCCTATGAGTTTTCCTCCTAGGATATGTTTTAAGTGATGACTGGTATATTTTTTCTTCTATTTGTACCCCCCACTTTGTTCTAATGCTTCAGGATAATTTTCTTTAATTATTTCCTGTATTATTATATCAAGATTTTTTTTTATCACAACTTTCAGTTAGTCCAAGTACTTTTTATATTTTCTCTTAATGCTATTTTCTCCAAATATGTTTTTCTTATGTTTCACTTTCTCTTCTATTTTTTCATTATTCATATTTTGTTTGATTATTTCTTGATCTCTTATGATTTTGAGGGTTTCACTTTGCCCAGTTCCAATTTTCCAGGTGTCATTTTCTTCCTTATGATTCTGGATCTCCTTTTCTAATTGGCTGAATTTCCTTTCATAACCACCTTGTTTTTCTTGGATTATTCTTATTTTTTTTCAATTTTTGTCCATCTTTGTCATTTGATTTTTAAAATCTTTAAAGATCTTCTATAAATTCATTTTGGGCAGATGACCATTTGACATTACTATTTGGGGTTTCTTTACTTCAATACCCACCTCTGAAGATGAACCCTGTGGTCATCTCTATTCCCATAATGGCTCTCTATGGTTGGATTCTTTCTCCTTTGCCTGTGCTTAATCTTTGCAATCACCTCTAGCCCAGGGGGATGGGAGATGATGCCTCTTGACCCAGATCTTCAGTTCTCCCCTTTAGCCTGAAACCAAAGCCAAACCTCCAGCCTCCTGTAAGTGCCCAGTCAGGGACTTTCTGCCCCACTGCTTCTGCTCTTACTGGTTGTATGCTTGCTCCTTTCCACCAAACCACTCTTCACAGCATAGCTGGGTCTGGCTTTCCTTATCAGCAGAGGTTCCCATTCCCTGATTCAAACACCCCACCATCTTGGGGTAAAATTTCCTGTTGCTGGGGCAGAGGCAGCCTCCCAAACCAAATAACCCCAGGGCTTGCTGCTCCTTGTTAAAATGGAGCCTAACCTGGAGGTGTTTATCTTCACAGGGACCAGACCTTGTCCTGAGTTTTTCTCCTGATTTTCTGGAATTGTGCCAGGAAGACCCCTGTGTCCCTGTTCTTATTTATCTCCACCCACACTTTGTTTGCCCTAAGGTGCTATTTTAACTCTCTTGTGAGGAAAAATCTTGAGAGCTTGGAGTTTTCTGACCTATTCCTCCATCTTCTCAGAACCCTCTCTCCACAATGCTTTACTAATACCCCTTGGGTTTCTCTGATTCCTCTCTCTGCTTGGGGCATTCTAAGATTTGTATCGTGGTATTTATCTAGGAAATACTACTTTTGATGAGTTGTTTCTACTCTTGTCTCTTTAATTGTGAATTCCTGGTAAATTATTTCTGCTCTTTATCAGACTGCCCAGAAGGCAATTAGTAATTCTCATAGTGGGAAGGGATCTCAGAGGCCATATCATGCAAATCAGATCTGAGAAGGAATTTCTTCTAGAGACTCTCCTTTCCTTGTGACCACACAGCCCTTGTATGATGATTCACTGACTATTTTTTCCTAAGGCATTAATAACAGGGCTTTAGTTTCTAGATAATGATGCCAATGAGAATGAATTGTGTGTTTGTATGTGCTTTTAATCCATAGATTATGTTAATATGAACACTTTTCATTGGTTACATATTGAAGATGTCTTATATGTGGCAACGGGCCAGGCCAGGTCATAATGTTTCCATCATCGAGGAATTGGTAAGGGCAGGACTGTTGATAGTAGCCTCAATCGATAAACCAATTTCTCTCCTACTTTGAATCTATCTTTAAGTAGAAGGGGAAAAAATTGTCAGAAAGAATCAGTGCCTCTGGACTTGTGTTTAGACTGGCATGTCATATGGTAATGACAGAACTCTGTGCTCCTGCAAGAGGGGAGCAAAGGGGTCAGGTAAGAATGGTTCTGACATGACAATGAGCCTGAGAAGTTTGCTTAACTGGGTGGCTTTCCTCCTGTGGCTAAGTGTGTGACTCTCTGCTCTGTGTAGATCCCTGGGAAGAATATTTGACTTAGGGCTGTTCTATAAATGGTTTTAGTTCTTAAGACCAAAAGGGAAAACAAGCATTTATGAAGCACTTACTATATCACAGGCACTATACTAAGCCCTTTACATACATCTTGTTTTATCCTCGCAAAAGTCCATACTATTATTATCTCCATTTTACAGTTGAGGAAACTGAGGCAGGTGAAGTTTAAGTGACTTTTTTAGGATCACATAGCTAGTAAGTTTCTGAGGCCAAATTTGAACTCTGGTCTTACTGACTCCAGACCCAGTGCTTTCTCTACTAAGCAATCTAATTATGTGCAAGTACACTAAAAGTTTGGAAGCTGATGAGTCCATGGTACAACAACTCTAAACTTAGCAATACTTTATGAGTACTTCCCAATTTTCTGCAGAGAACCTGTATCAGAGTTCATGGGACTCAGTGGACACAGCCCTCTTACACTACATGGATAGGAGGCCAATATCATACTTAGTGGCCAGAACTGGGGGCTCAAACTAAAGTTCAGATAGTTGGTTATGGGGGTTTGCCAAGAGGAGAGATCAAAGGTTTTTCACAACTGCAATAGTATCATTGTTATACATGCTATTATCCCAATTTTTTTGGATGAAAAAATAAGAGCGAAAGACATAAAGTGACTTGCTCATTGTCACACAGTTGGGATAGGTTTCATCTTTCTTCAGACAGAAATCTATATTAAAATCATCATCTCCAAATGTTTTCATTGTTTTTCAGTCATGCCCAATTCTTTTTGATCGTGTCTGAGGTTTTCTTGGCAGAGATACTGAAGTGGTTTGCCATCGCCTCCTCTAGTTCACTTTATAGATGAGGAACTGGGGCAAACAGGATTAAGTGACTAGCCTAAGGTCACATGGCTAGTAAGTATCTGACGTCAGATCTGAACTCATGAAAATGATGAGTATTCCTGATTCCAAGCCCAGTGCTATATGCACTGCTCCACCTAGCTACCCTATCTCTAACTTGCCCGCTCTATATCTTGTTTATCCCTTATCATTGTTTTGTTCTCTCACCAAATAGACTGTGAGCAACTTAGAGTAGGGACTATTTTTTTTTTTTTGCTTTTGTATTTTGTATTATTGCAATACTTGGTGCATAATAAAAGCTTGAAGACTTGGGTTGATTTTGACATAAACCATAGGCAATAATTTATTTGGAATATTAAATTAATCCTAATTTGAAGAAATTAAGTAGTAAAAATATATCTATTTTTAATGACCAAATATAAGTATTTAATCAATTCAAAAATGAAACCTGGGCACCTAAATGACTAAGGGGATACAGTGCTGGGCCTGGAATTAGGAAGACTCATCTTCCTGAATTCAAATCTGGTTCCCAGACACTTACTAGCTATATGACACTGGGCAAGTCACTTAACCTTGTTGCCTCAGTGGCTTCACTGGAGAAGGAAATGGAAAACCAATCCAACATTTTTGTCAAGAAAACCTCAAATGGGGTCATGAAGAATAAGATACAACAGAAATGACATCAATCAATGAAGCTTAGAACTTCCTGATTTTGCAGAGCCTGTGATTGTCTTCAAGCTCTATGATTTTCATTTAAACAACATGAAAAGTAGTTGTTCAGAGAGGTGGGAAGAGGCTTGGTTGGGATGTTGGGCCAATTGAGCTCTCCACCTGGCACTGCTGTTGACCAGCAGCTGGATGTTGGACAAATCTTGTCCCTTCTTTTGGCTCCCAGGTTTTCATCATGGAAAACAAAGGGATTAGGACAACTTGTTGCCCAAGCTCCTTCCAACTGTTATGTTCTACTAGAGAGAAAACTAGAATAGCTGCCATCAATGAAAGGGAGATCAAACCAGTGAATAAGTAACATATTATGTGCCAAGCATCTTAAGTTCAGTGTGTGCTAATATATGATGTAAATTTGATGTTCCAAAGATCGGCAGTGCTCTGGTTATATCCCTTCAGTGACATACAGTTTTGGCCCTTCTACTATTTGAATTAACACATTATTTTTAAGAGTTAGTATGACTAAAATGTTCATTAGCCTGCAGGCAAACTACTCTTGAAATGTTTTGGTGAATTAGATAGTTTAATGGATGGTGATTATTATGCATAGTAGCACTTAATAAATACTTATTAACTTTACTTATTTTGTTCCTGGACTTACATTCAAAGGCTTATCTTTTTGGTAGGATATGCTGGGGTGTAGACTCTTGAAGTCATAGAATTTAGGATTTCCTTTATACTACTTCATGAAATGATGATACTTGTTTTGAATAAAGACGTTAGTGGAAGAAACATTATTTTGTGGCATTATGATAGATCACTCCAAAATGTAGCTAATCTATGCTATTACCTCTGAAAATAGGTAAGAAAATTTCTTTTGGAGCCTTTACATAGTAGGAAAAGTGAATGTGGTCATACAAGAAAGCAAGCCCTCCTTAATGGAAACACCTTTAACGCAAATATCATCTATTGAGGCATAATGACACAGTCTGTATTGAAGATGGAAATGCCCATTTCATAATTAATCTTTCAGTGTACTGAATAAATGAGGATGCTGTGAGTGCTTTATCTTTTATAGTACACTATCCTTTAAACATCCTCATGTGGGATAGTCTATGAATGTAGCTAACATTACCCCCCCTCCCCATAACATTACATAGAGAGTTGGAATGGCCACTCAGATGACACTCACTTAATACCCTTCATTTAAATCATAATAATGATAATAAAGATAATAAATAACATTCATAGAGTTCATCTTATGTATGGGGCATTGCAGTAAGTATTCTATAAATATTTCATTTATTTCTCAAAACAATACAGGGATCTAGGTGCTATTATTATCCCCATTTCACAATTGATGAAGCTAAGAGAGGCAGAAGTAAATTATTTGCTCAGGGTCACACAGCTAGTCAGTGTCTGAGGCACCATTTGAACTTCCTGATTCTGTCTGTGTTGCCAGTTAGCTGCCCATTTCACAGAAGAGAAAACTAAGACCAGTGGAATGGAGGTACTATAGATATAATTGTTACTGCTTTTAGATAAAGCAACTGAGGTACCATGACGTTTTATTTCATAGTAAAATTCAGCATCAATAGACCTACCAAAGAATTTGAACTAATTTTTAGTAACTTCAGAGTGACTCATCATATTCCCACCTACAATGGAACATCATTTTAATGTGAACCACTTTAATGTGAACTCCAGAATAAATTGAGATCTACCTGGGATCCCATCCAAGGTGATGTCTGAAGGTGACATTTATTACTGAATGAACCAGAAAGGCCTCATTATGATACAGTTTTACCTATAATTGTCTCTCAGATTGAACCACAGAAACTATGCAGTTGCAGTCAGGTTAGTATGGAGGGGAGAATGAAAAATCACTAGAATGCCACGTCATAGAACTGAATTTGAATCCTGACTTTCCACTTATTTCCAGCACAAACCATTTCTTCCCTTTGGGCTTCACTTTCCTTGTCCAGAAAATTGTGCTATTATATTAAGAGATCGTTAAAGACTATCCCATCCCCAAAGCTACAACTTTAAAATTTTAAACCCTAAGCACACCTTTGTGTTGTGGAGGGGAGAGGGAGGGGAAGTTTTTCTCAAATTTAAACTTCACTGTTTTCTAAAGTTTTCATTTTCTTATTCATGAAAATCTTTTAGAATAGATAAAATGAAATAGATGTTGTTTTGCTTAATAGATTGTATGCTCCTTGAGGGCAGGAACTGAGTAGCTTTTCATTCTTCCTTTAGTATGGAACATAGTGTCTTGCCCCTAGCAGTTATTTTGTTGAATTGAGTTGGATCACCATTTTTCAAGTGAGGAAAATGGGACTTGAGAGCTTAAATGAATTGACCAAGGAATAATGGAGAATGTTGGATTCATTTATTCTGACTAACATTGAAGTGATTGTATCACTGGGACAAAAAAAAAAAAAGAATAAAAAGGGAATGTATTGAAATACAGCACAGAAAGTAGCCAATTAAATTCATCTAAATGAAATGGTATAGCTGAAAGAATACTGTTATGACTTAGAAGATAGGAATTTTAGCCTGAACTCAACCATAAAATCATTTTGTGAACTTGAGCCAATTATCTTTTCTGGGCCTCTCTGCCATCATTTACAACACAAGGGGTTCAGTCCAAGTTGCTTTTCCAGTTGAAACATCCTATAATCCTATAAATTGTGATCTTAAGAAAGTCAGATAGTTGGGGCTCAGCACTCCCACATCACATATTCCATGCAGACAATTTCAGCTCCTGGAGGATTGAGAGTTGTACACTTTTCTATTACTATTGCTATTTGCTTAGGTCACCAATTCCAATGCCTCTTTGCATTAACACAGCAAGAAGCAGTAGCTATTACCATCTGTTATATGGCCTCTAGGAAATAATTTGGTGGTTTTATCCTGGTTCCCAGAGGACTTATGTTCATGCTCTAGCCTACCATTAAAATTAGGGATGACTGACTCTCTCTCCAAATACTTGGCCCCAAATCCAGCCAAGCTAATCCTACCAGAGCCTCAAAGGTCCTCTAAATATCCTTATACTGGATTAAACATACTGACCCAACATTCCACTGACTTTTTTTCAATCCAGCAGATAGACCTGGACATTTTGAATTCAAAGATGTCAAATATCCAAAGGCTTCAAAATATTTTATAAAGTCTTTTTTCCCCCATAAAACAATAGAAGAATGCATTTCCACTGATAAGAGTAGAATTTTGGATTTGAATTCAGTGTAGATGTCCACTTTGCATTTTCTGCTCCACCTGGGTTCAGTCTCACAAAACATGATGCTCCTCCCAGGATCAACTCATCCCTTCTAAACTCACCCTCATTCTATTAATTCAAGTCTTGACCAACACCACCTTCCTCAGCCTCCTCTCCCCTCTGATTAGAGAACTGGAAGGTAGATTCTCAATCTCCTCCCAATGCCTTCCTTTACAGAGGACAGAAACAAGATTTTCAGCTCACTCTATTTTACATCTACTGCTCTGCCTGGTTGCCACTCCATGGAACAAGATCCTTTTCCTGCCCTTTTCTCACATTCCTACCTCCTTTTGTGTATTGTCTTCCCCTTTAGATTGCAAACTACTGGATGGCAAAGATTGTCTTTTAATTATTGTATTCCAATTATTTAATAGAGTGTGTGGCACACAGTGATGCTTGATAGCAGTTTATTGGATTGGATTGAATCAAGGAAATCCAAATAAAGAAGAAAGGTCACCTAAATAGGCTATATTTTTCAAAATGGTTAAGTGATTCCGTAATCCTTAAAAAAATAAGTACACATCTTGTCTATTTCCTTATAACTCTTGGTGAATGAGGTGTATTCTCTCTTAATTTCTTATTTTCTCCAAAGCGTCAAGCAGATCCCAGCAACTCTTTGCCAAGTGCCAAGTTTTGATGAGTTAACTATTCTGTTTGGTGAGTTTGAGTCGGAAGAATAAATCAACAAGTTCAATTACACAATTCCTCTAATACTAAGGAGGGAAATATCAAGGCTACTAATATCCATAAAAATGAAAAATTACAACTTGTTTGAAATTTTATGATCCCCAGAGTAATTTTTGTTCTATATCCATTCTCTGAGATTTCATATTTAGGGTTCTGAAATAATTTTTCAGTAAAGTAAAAATTTTCTGTAACAAATATTACCTGACTCTTCTTGACCCCATTTAAGGTTTTCTTGGCAAAGATACTTGAGCAATTTGCAATTTCCTTCTCCAGATCATTTTGCAGATGAGAAGCTGAGGTAGTGTTAAGTGAATTGCCCAGGGTCACGCAGCTCATAAGTGTCTGAAGCTCAATTTAAGCTCAGATTATCCTAACTTTAGTTTGCGTGCTCTATCTTCTGCACCACCTAACTACCCTCTGTAACAATGCAAGGATATAGTTTTCATATTCACGTTTTATTTGGCATCAGGTAGTTTGAGAAAAGGACAACTAGGCATCACAGTGGATTGAACACTAGACTTGGAATAAGGAAGACAAATCTTCCTGAGTTCAAATCTGGCCTCAAACACTTTTTAGGTGTTGACTTTTGTCCCTCATTCTCAAAGAGGAACAAAATGACATTACTATCCTAGATTCAAGTTACAGTGAGTCTGACTGTGTCTGAGCAGAACAATACAAGCTTGGAACGCTCTATTCCAGGTCGAGGACAAAAAGTCCATGTGAATATTTAGGGTAGATCCTCTAAATTTGCACATCTCACTTTTCTTTTGAGCTACTTCAATTATGCTTTGCTTGTAGATCCCAGCAGCTTCTCTGAAGAGAGCGCAACATGCTGGAGAGTCTTGTGTCAATATCTCTGATATCACACAATCAATCCCAAAGTTCTTCAGGGAGAGCTTGAGAGTATTCTTGCATCACTCTTTTTGATCATCATGTGAATATTTGCCCTGTGTGAATTCTCCATAAAATAGTCTTTTGTGCAAGTGTATATTTAGCATTTGAACAACATGGCCAGCCCATCAAAGTTGAACTCTGCAGTAGAGTTTGAATGCTTGGCAGTGTAGTTTGACAAAAGACTTCAGCATGTGATACCTTATCCTTTCAGGTGATCTTCAGAATCTTCCTAAGACAATTCAGATGGAATCAATTCAATTTCCTGGAATGATACTGGTATACTGTCCAGCTTTCACAGACATAAAACAATGAAGTTAACATAGTGACTCAGTAAGAAGGCAGATAAAAATTCAGTTTTATGCTGATATTAACAACACAAATTGCTTTTATGATGACCTGAAAGCTGTTTATGGGTCAAAAATCTATGGTACATCTCAACTACTCAGTGCTGATGGAGTCATATTGATTAGTGATAAGGACACGATCCTAGAGAGATTAGTTGAAAACTACCATAGTGTTCTCAATGGAGCATCATCAATCAATGCCGAAGTCATTGACCATTTACCTCAGTAAAGTTCCTCTCCATCTAAAATTCTAGCTGAAGATGAGGTTTTGAATGCCATTAAGCTCCTTTTTTGTGGCAAAGCACCTGGTACTGATTCTATTCCAGCTGAAATTTACATGGTGGGGGGGACCATTGCTTATACAAAAGCTTACTAAAATTTTCCAGGTTACATGACAAGAGGAAATTATCCCCCAGGTGTTCAAGGATACCTCTACTGTCTATTTCTATAATGAAACATAATAGCAATAATAATGATTACAAATGAAATAGATTGTCCTGTGACAATCAACAGAGGTGGGGTTCCTCTCTCTTAGGTCATTACTGGCAAGATTTTTGCCATAGTCTTCCTAAAGGGATTGATCCTGCACCTGGAGGATGGTCATCTACCTGAGAGCCAGTGTGGCATCATAAAGGGCAGAGAAACAATCGATACAGTGTTTGTTGCAGGACAGCTCCAGGAAAAATGCCAGGAACAAAACAGGTGTGTATACAGCATTTGCAGATCTGCCCAAGGCCTTTGATACTGTCATTTGCAAGGAATTATTAAAACATACGTCAAAATCTGGTTTCCCAGAGAAGTTCATCAGTAGTGTGGACCAATTTCATGATGGCATACTTGTCCAGGTTCTGGGTAATGGATGATGCTCTCACATTTTCTCAGTTACAAATGGAGTTAAAGAAGACTGTGTGCTTGCTATCATGCTTTTTAGCATATTATCAGCCCTATTGTCAAATGCTTTCAATGAAGATGAACACAATATTAAGGTCAGCTAACACACTGGTGGTAAATTCTTATTAAGTGTATGACCCTGGGCAAGTCACTTAACCTTGTTTGCCTCACTTCCTCATCAGTTAAATGATATGGAGAAGGAAATGGCAAACTACTTTAGTATCTTTGCCAAGACAACACCAAAATGGGGTAAAAAAAGAGATTGACATGACTTATATGACTCAACAACAGGTTTGAGGAAATGTAGCTAAAAGAACATGTTTCAGTGTGCAAATTATTTTGAACTGGTAACTCAAACAAGGACAATAATAGAAAAACACTTCAATTTCATAGAAATAATAGTCTATATATGTAATTAAATGACATTAAATTAGTATATATATATTTCCAACCATCTGCTTTGTTATTGTGTAAATATAACCTAACCAACAGTGTGGTGTGTATGTGTTCTCTCTCCCCCACTCCCTCTATCTGTGTGTGTGTGTGTGTGTGTCTGTGTGTATGTGTTTGAATTGTGGTTGTGGAAGTAAAGTTCTGGACTAGCAAAAATAATGTGCCAGTTCTATTCCAGGCACAGTTTCTTATACATATCTTTTTTTTTGAACCAGATTTGTGCCTTCATTGTTGCACAGAACTCCAAAACAGAGAGCCATTTTTTTAAAGGATGACATTGCTCACCCCATGGCAGGAGGAAGGAGTCAAAAAAGTTGCCCTAAAATACTTCACTTCACCAAACCCTGGCCTGCTTAACATAACAGGTGAGAATCCCACTCTGGGGTTGAAACACAGAAAACTTCAAAAAACTTTTTCAAAGATGATTTTACTCATCCTTAGTATATGGAATGTGTGCATGCTTATGGAGAGCACAAAATCAGGTAGGCCTGAAAGACAAATAAGTCATATTGTGAGAGAACTCAGTAGGTATCTCATCCAAACAACAGCCCTGAGTGAAACAATGCTGGAAAATGAAAGACAGCTTATATCTCATTACCTTCTCAACACCAACACTATCTTTTTGGTGTTTTACCTAAATGCAATAAAACTTCATCGATGCCCCCTCACAGCAAAGAGTGCATTTAATAGACTGTGTCATTTTAAGAATAAGGGACAGACAACATGTGAGAGTGATAAAGGAGTTGCATGGCACAGAGTGATGGACTGATCATAGACTTAACCTCTCTAAGTTAAATATTCACATTGAGCAAACATGTTGGCCCCAAGATCAGAGAACTACCAGAAGACTGAATGCCAACAGATTGGAGTGTTTCTCTGAGTGGAAACAGTTCATCGCTTACTTGGAGGGAAAGTCAAGCTAACACATGGTTGGTGACAGTGGAGCGAAAAAGGAAGGGGAAACTTTCAGAGATGTGGCGTGATGTACCACATTTACTCATCTAGGCCAGAAAACTCACAAACATCAAGATCGTTTTGATGAAAATGATGGAAAAATATAAAAGCTGCTAAATGAAAGATGAGAACTCCAACAGGTTAGTTCCTCAGTCTCTAAGAAAGCAACACATGACTCCATCAAAAGTAAAGTACAATTAAAGCTTAGAGAGAAGCAGGATTCTTGGCTAAGTGAGAAGGCAGAAAAAATTTAGTTTTATGCTGATACTAACAACCCAATGCACTTTTATGATGCTCTAAAGATTATTTATGGACCAAAGACACATGATGTATCTCAAATATGCAGTGCTAATGGAGTCATGTCGATTAGAGATAAGAATATGATCCTGGAGAATATGGACTGTACACTTCCATAGTGTTCTTTATAGATCATGGCTAACTAATGTTAAAGTCATTGACTGTTTACCTAAGGTTGAAATCAATCTGTCTATAGTTGAACTTCCAAATGAAGAAGAGGTTTACAATGTGATTAGGCTGCTCTCATGTGTCCAAGTACTTTGTACTGATTCTATTCCAGCTGAGATTTATAACGG
Organism: Bettongia penicillata ogilbyi; assembly: GCA_023548195.1. Taxonomy (NCBI): domain Eukaryota; kingdom Metazoa; phylum Chordata; class Mammalia; order Diprotodontia; family Potoroidae; genus Bettongia; species Bettongia penicillata. The sequence continues at coordinate 3,055,393 of JAJHZJ010000257.1, forward strand.
AAGAAGTTCATTGCTTATGCAAATGATGCCTGAAATCCTGTAGTTTATATGACAAGAGGAGGTTGTCCCCCTAAGGTCAAGGATGACTCCATTGTCTGTCTCTATGAAAGAAAAGAAAATAGATTGTCCACTGACAATCACAGGAGGATCTCTTTTTGTTATTCCCAGCAAGACTCTTATCAGACTCCTCCTTCATAGGCTGACTCTTCATGTGGAAGATGACATCTACCTGAGAGCCCATCTGGCTTCAGAAAGGATCAAGCAATGGTGGATATGGTGTGTGCTGCCCAACAACTCCAGGAGAAGTGCTAGTTGCAGAACAGATGTTTATACATAACATTTGTTGATGTGGCCAAAGTCTTTGATACTGTCAGCTTTGAGGGTTTGTGGAAGATCATGGAAACATTTGGTTGTGGACAAGTTCATCAGTATTTTATGCCAATTCTGTGATGACATACTTGCCTGGATAATGGATGATGCTCTGTGCTTTCCCAGACATGAGTGCTTTTTATATATTATTTTCAGTGATGTTTCCAGACATTTTCAATGAGGAAAAAAATGGCATCCAGGTTAGCTACCACACTGATTTACTTGAAAAGGGAATAAATGAAGACAGAAGTGGAGTGAGAGTTGGTACACAACATTTTTTTTTTATTTCAGATAATTGCGCACTCCATGTGGCCTCTGAGTCTGTGATTCAACAGACATTCTCTGCTGTTTATATTGCTTTGACCTGACAATTAGTACCAAGAAAATAGAAGTTCTCCACTGGCCAGCATCACTGTCTGTATGTGGAATCATCAGTTACCAAAAAAAAAAAGGAGAAATTTTGAATGCTGTTGATAAGTTCACTTACCTACATAGCAAACTTTCTAGGGATGTAACCATTGATGATGATATTGACAGCACACATTCCCTGAGCTAGCTCAATATTTGGGAGGCACCAAAGGAATGTATGGAAGAGAAGAGGTATTAGGGTACCTACCAAACTGAAGGTCTACAGAGTCATTGTGCTGACCTCATTGTGGCATATCTGTGAAACCTGGACAATCTGCCAGTGCCATGCAAGAAAACTGGATTGCTTCCATTTGAATTGTCTTACGAAGATTCCAAAGACCACACTGAGGTCTTTCTTCAAATGGACAGTGTCTGGCACTGTGTTAGATACTTTATAAATATTATCTCACTTTTTACTCACAACAACAAAATCGGTATAAATAACCAACTCCATTTTACATTTCAGAAAAGTGAGGGAGAGGGATGTTAAGTGACTTGGCCAGGGTCAAACAGTTAGCAAGTGTCTCAGGTTGAAATTGATCAATTCTGTCTTTCTCCAGTGTCGATGATCTAAACATGGGGCCATGCAGGCACAGGAAGGAAGGGAAAAAGTGAAGCAGAAGGGAAAAGAAAAGGAGAGAGAGCATGTAACAGAGAAGAAACAGAGAAAGAAAAAGAAATCAGAGAGAGAGAGATGAAAAGATGATGAAGTTGACAGTTCAAACCTTTACAGACTCCTGAATCCTTTGAACCATTCCACTTGCTTGACCTACATTCCAAAGGATTATTTCATGGCCAATGGAATCATTTGCTGAGTCACAGAACTAAGCAAAGTATTAGAAGCCAGGAAGAGAAAACCTTGATTGAGAAGATGATGCACTCATCAAAGTTTCCTGGAACAAAAGCTGATTCTTAAACTTTCTGTCTAATTTGTTTCTGTTGATATATCTTTGCTCCTGGCCTCTAAATGGCCTTTGGAGTTTGCTCAGTAACACGCTCCAGAATTTACTGCTGACTTGATAGCATTTTTTAATTTAGGGAAGCAACACTGTAATGTGATCATGTCCCTAAAGAAGAATCAGCACCATTATTTTGTGGGTGTTAAATTTCTCTAATGAAATCAATTCCAGTTTATGCCCCTTTTGTTATAATATATAACAGGCCCAGGAAGTGCCAATATTCAGTAAGCTGCAGTAATGATGGTGTAAACTTCCTTTTAGAAGCAACAGCATGTCTAATGGCATTCAGAGCCATGGGGGGCTGGGACAAGAGTTCATAAGCAGATGGGGGGGGGGGCACTGTAATTACTCTGTACAGAACATTGATGGAAAGAGCCATCATTTTCAATTTAGAAATGTTTAGGCCTATGGACTTTCCCCTGCATGAGGATAGACTCCAGAGAATAGAAATCGGGTTGATTTAGCACAGGAATTGCAAATAAGACATGTGGAAAATATGGAGGATGTGCATAACAATACTGCGCTTACCCTCATAATTGCCAATAGAATGTCAGCATTCAGGCTGAGAAGAAGACTCTCTCAAATACTTCTAGTGAGTAATGGTGGTATCAGCCATGTGGATCTTAAGCCCAAGTTACAGACTGCATCATTTACCATATGTTAAATTAGGGGTTTGCTGGAAGGAAGTGGTTGACCTTTCAGGAAAATGATTTATTCTCATTTGGGGAACGTTTCTGTTTTAGCAAGCGAGGTCTAGAATGTCTCTGTAATGGTTCTGTCAAACAACACAAGACTTATGCATAGTCATGTTATTGGCAGGAAAGATTCAGGAGGGGCATGGAAGAAACAGAAACTCTACACCTTTGTAATTATGGAGTGATGAGTAGCATCCACTTTGATTTCCTCTATATCTCTGCTGTCCTGTAATTTTATTTTACCCCTTCTTGCTGAAACATTCAGCCATCAATAATCAGTCAACAACCTTCCATTATGTATCTACCAGGTGATAAGCACTGTACTGGGCACTGGGGATGCCATTACTAGAGGTTATATATCTTCAGTACCCTCTGCCCCTGATACCCCTCTCTTCCTCATACTGAAGCATAAAGACCTCTTGTTATAGAAACATCGTTTAAAAAGGGAGCCCAGATCAGCCATTCTTTACTTCCCATATTTCTCTACTTCTTTGGACTTCTCCATTATGCCCACGAGCACTAGGTACCTTTATCTCCCATCCCTACCTTTCTGTTTGTATTTGTATGTTTTCTTCCCCCATTGGATTGTAAGCTCCTTGAGAGTAAGAACTTTCTTGTCCCTCTTTATATGTGCAATAATTAATACAGTATCTGGCACATACCAGGTATTTATTTAATATTTATTAACCTATTGACTACAAAAATGAAACAGTGCCTATCCTCAAGGTACTGACATCTTCTTGGGCTAAAACATCCCTCCCTAAGTTTTTATTCTATTTATAACACCTATGGTAGCACGACAATGCAAAAGGCATTAGCTTTGAAATCAGAGGGCCCAGGTTTAAATCTCTGTATCTTCTAAGCAGCTAGTGAGCTGTATAGGTAGGGTACTTGATTTGATACAGGAAGATGAGAATTCAAATCCTGACTTAGATCTTTATTAGCTTGCTAGCTGTACGATCTTAGGGAAGTCACTAACTTCTTTCAGCCTCAGTTTTCTCATCTGTAAAATGAGAAAATGCAGTATCTTTCTTCCAGGGTGTTGTGAGGACCAAATGAGAGAACGTAGGTAGCATCTTGTAAACTCTAAAGTGATGTATAAATGCTAGCTGGTATTGTTATTATCACTATGATTTAGGTGGCTTTGGGCAAGCTATTTCCTCTCTGCGCTTAGTTCTAACTATTCATAAAATGAGTGCATTATAATACATGACTACTAAGCTATAGCTACAACCTCCAATTTATGAATGAGTACAATGTTCTAGGCTGGTGTCAAACTCAAATAGAAATGGGGCCGTTACACCATCCATAAAGATCGAATTCCATGTGTGGCATATGAACTTAGAAAATCACACATCATCATTTTCTATGTTCTGTTGTATTTTTACATATTTTGTTAAATATTTCTAAATTATATTTTAATTTAGTTTGGGTACCACTGGGAGTGTTTTCCACCTGTTGGTCTTTAGGACATCCGATATCTCTGCTCTAGATCATTGAACTTAATACATTAATCATATTTTTACTTAAATCTTTTTTATACCACAATAATGCCCTAGCTTATACTTGCCCCCTCCCATCATTGAAGTTTCTGTTTTATTTTTTTTTTTTTTATTTTTTTTAATGTTTTACAATCATTTCCTTAAAGTTAAGATTTTATTCCCCCCCACCCTTCCCCCAATACCCCGCTCCCTCCCCATGACAGCATACAATTCTGTTTAGGTTCTACATATACTTTCCTATTGAGCACATTTTCGCTATATTCATGCTATGTAGTCGAACTAAAATAAATGGAAGAAATCATATAACAAATCAACATATAATACACTGAACCCCACCCACATACAAACATGATCTGCTACATTCTGCAAGTGACTTCCACATTTCTTTCTCTGAGTGTGGAAGGCATTTTGCCTTAGAAGACCGACATTAGGATTTTTTTTTTTTTTTTCTCAGTAAGTTCTTGTATTATTACAAAGTTCCAAGTCTACCAGAAAAAACTCTCGCACACTGTGGTCGTTGCTGTGCACAAAGTTCTCCTGGTTCTGCTCCTTTCGCTCAGCATCAGATCATATAAGTCCTTCCAGGCCTCCCTGAAGTCTTCTTGTTCATCATTTCTTATGGCACAATAGTACTCCATTACATTCATATACCATAATTTATTCAGCCATTCCCCAATTGATGGGCATCCCCTTGACTTCCAGTTTTTGGCTACCACAAAGAGTGCTGCTATAAATATTTTTGTACATGTGGGACCCTTTCCCGTTTTTATAATCTCTTGGGGATACAATCCTAGTAGCGATATTTCTGGGTCAAAGGGTATGCACATTTTTGTAGCCCTTTGGGCATAGTTCCAAACCGTTCTCCAGAAGGGTTGGATGATCTCACAGCTCCACCAACAATGAATTAGTGTTCCAACTCTCCCACATCCTCTCCAGCATTTATCATTTTCTTGTTCTGTCATGTTTGCCAATCTTACAGGTGTGATGTGGTACCTCAGAGTTGTTTTGATTTGCATCTCTCTAATCAATAGTGATTTAGAGCACTTTTTCATATGATTATAGATATTTTTGATTTCTTCCCCTGAAAATTGCTTGTTCATATCCTTTGACCATTTATCAATTGGGGAATGACTTGGATGTTTATATATTTGAGTCAGTTCTCTATATATTCTAGAAATGAGGCCTTTATCCCCGAGCTTAGCTGTAAAAATTTTTTCCCAATTTACTACATCCCTCCGAATTTTGGTTGCATTGGGTTTGGTTGTACAAAAACTTTTCAGTTTAAAGTAATCAAAATTATCCATCTTGCATTTCAAAATGCTTTCTATCGTTTCTTTAGAAAAAAATTCTTCCCCTCTCCATAAATCTGATAAATACACTATACCTTGCTTCTCCAGTTTATTCATGGTATCAATCTTTATACCTAGGTCATGTACCCATTTGGACTTTATTCTTGTGTACGGTGTCAGGCATGGGTCTATGCCTAATTTCCGCCACACAGTTAACCAGTTTTCCCAGCAATTTTTGTCGAACAGTGAGTTCTTATCCCAGAAGCTGGGATCTTTGGGTTTGTCAAACAGGAGGTTGCTATATTCCTTGCCAACTGTGTCTTGAGTGCCAAGCCTATTCCATTTGTCTACCCCTCTGTTTCTTAGCCAATACCAAGTGGTTTTGATAATTGCTGCTTTATAATACAATTTGAGGTCTGGTAGCGCTAGGCCACCTTCCCAAGCATTTCTTTTCATTAGTCCCTTTGATATTCTGGACCTTTTGTTTTTCCAAATGAATTTTGATATTATTTTATCCAGCTCTAGAAAATAATTATCTGATAGTTTAATTGGTATGGCACTAAATAAATAGATTAATTTAGGTAGAATTGTCATTTTTATTATATTAGCTCGGCCTACCCATGAACAACTGATGTTTTTCCACTTACTTAAATCTGACTTTATTTGTGCAAAAAGTGTCTTATAATTGTGTTCATATAATCCCTGGGTTTGTTTTGGCAGGTAAACTCCTAAGTATTTTATAGTGTCTACTCTAGCTTTAAATGGGATTTCTCTTTCTATCTCTTGGAGTTGGACTTTGTTGCTAATATATAGGAATGCAGAAGATTTGTGTGGGTTTATTTTGTAACCTGCAACTTTGCCAAAGTTGTTTATTATTTCAAGTAGCTTTTTACTTGAATCTCTGGGATTCTCTAAATATATCATCATATCATCTGCAAAGAGTGATAACTTAGTTTCTTCTTTGGCTATTTTTATTCCTTCAATTTCTTTATCTTGTCTAATTGCTACCGCTAACATTTCTAGTACCATATTGAATAATAATGGTGATAATGGGCATCCTTGTTTCACCCCTGACCTTATTGGAAATGCCTCTAGCTTATCTCCATTGCATATAATGCTTGCTGAAGGTTTTAGGTAGATACTGCTTATTATTTTATGGAAGGTTCCCTTTATTCCTATGTTCTCCAGTGTTTTTAATAGGAATGGGTGTTGTATTTTGTCAAAAGCTTTTTCTGCATCAATTGAGATAATCATGTGGTTTTTGTTGGTTTTCTTGTTGATATGATTGATAATGCTAGTAGTTTTCCTAATATTGAACCAGCCCTGCATTCCTGGTATGAAACCTACCTGATCATAATGTATTATTCTCTTGATAAGATGCTGTATTCGTTTTGCTAAAATCTTGTTGAAAATTTTTGCATCTATATTCATTAGAGAAATTGGTCTGTAATTTTCTTTTTCTGTTTTATCTCTTCCTGGCTTGGGTATCAAAACCATATTTGTATCATAGAAAGAATTTGGGAGTACTCCTTCTTCCCCAATTTTCCCAAATAGTCTATATAGTATTGGAATTAACTGTTCTTTAAAGGTTTGATAGAATTCACTTGTGAATCCATCTGGTCCTGGAGATTTTTTCCTAGGGAGTTCATTGATGGCTTGTTCAATTTCTTTTTCTGAGATGGGGTTGTTTAAGTATTCTATTTCCTCTTCTGTTAATCTGGGCAATTTGTATTTTTTAAAATATTCATCCATCTCATTTAGATTATCGAATTTGTGGGCATAAAGTTGGGCAAAATAATTTCTAATTATTGTTTTAATTTCCTCCTCATTGGAGGTGAGTTCACCCCTTTCATTTTTAATATTAGTAATATGATTTTCTTCTTTCTTTTTTTTAATCAAATTGACCAAAGGTTTATCAATTTTATTAGTTTTTTCATAAAACCAACTATTGGTTTTATTTATTAATTCAATAGTTTTCTTAATTTCAATTTTATTAATCTCTCCTTTGGTTTTCAGTATTTCTAATTTGGTATTTTCTTGGGGATTTTCAATTTGTTCTTTTTCTAGCTTTTTCAGCTGCATACCCAAGTCATTGATCTCCTCTTTCTCTATTTTATTTATATAGGCATTCAAAGATATAAAACTTCCCCTAAGAACTGCTTTTGCAGTATCCCATAAGATTTGGTAGGTTGTCTCATTATTGTCATTCTCTTGAATGAAGTTGTTAATTGTTTCTATGATTTCTTCTTTAACCCATTCCTTCTTTAGGATTAAATTATTTAGTTTCCAACTGATTTTTGCTTTATCTTTCCATGGCCTTTTATTACATATAATTTTTATTGCATTATGATCTGAGAAGGATGCACCGATTATCTCTGCCTTTCTGCACTGGATTTTGAGATTTTTATGTCCTAGTACATGGTCAATTTTTGTAAATGTTCCATGTACTGCTGAGAAAAAGGTATATTCCTTTCTGTTCCCATTCAATTTTCTCCAAAGATCTATCATATCTACCTTATCTAAAGTTCTATTTACCTCCTTAACCTCTTTCTTGTTTATTTTGAGGTTAGATTTATCAAGTTCAGAAAGAGGGAGGTTGAGGTCCCCCACTAGTATAGTTTTGCTGTCAATTTCTTCCTTCAACTCCCTCAATCTCTCCTCTAAGAATCTGGATGCTATACCACTTGGAGCATACATGTTTAGTAATGATATTGCTTCATTGTCTATGGTGCCTTTTAGCAGGATATAGTTTCCATCCTTATCCCTTTTGATTAGATCTATTTCTGCTTTTGCTTTGTCTGAGATTAGGATTGCTACTCCTGCCTTTCTTACATCAGCTGAAGCACAATATATTCTGCTCCATCCTTTAACCTTTATCCTATGTGTATCCCCCCGTTTCAAATGTGTTTCTTGTAAGCAGCATATTGTTGGATTATGGCTTTTAATCCATTCTGCTATCCGTCTCCGTTTTATGGGAGAATTCATTCCATTCACATTCACAGTTATGATTACAATCTGTGTATTTCCCTCCATCTTCTTTCCCACCATTTGTGCTTTTAGCTCTGCTGTCTCCCTTCCCCTCCTCACTAGTATTTACTTTTCACCACCTCCTCTTGCCGCCTTCCCCTCTTTCTTTTAGCCCCCCTCCCTTTTACTCCCCTATACTCTTATTGCTTCTTCCCTCCCTTTTGCCTCCCTCCCCTTTCTTCCCTCTTCCCCTCCCACTGCTTATAGAGCTAGTTAGGATTTTCTACTTAAGTTTATTGATCCGTCCTTTAAACAAATCCGATGAGAGTACCTCTCACACAATGCTCATCTCCCTCCCCTCTTTCCCTCTACTATGATTTTGTACTTCTTCTTGTGATATAATTTGCCATTTCCTGCTTCCTCCTTTTCACACCTCCTATTACACTCCCTTCTCATACTTAAATCACATTTTTTATCATGATATCATTTACTTTATATCCGTTCCCCCTATGCTTATCCCTTTTATATTTCTTAATAGACGCACAGTTCTTGAGATAAACAGATATCATCTTCCCTTATAGGGGGGTGAACAACTTGCCCTCATTGAGTAGCAAGTTGTTCCCCCCACCCCCGCTGTTTACCTTTTTATGATTCTCTTGCAACCTGCATTTGAAGATTGAATTGTCTATTAAGTTCTGGTGTTTTGGTCAGGAAACTCTGGAAATCCCTTACTTCGTTGAATGACTTTCTCCTTGCCTGAAATGTTATGCTGAACTTTGCTGGGTAGTTGATCCTTGGTTGCAGTCCCAGCTCTTTTGCCTTACGGAATATTGGGTTCCAATTCTTTCGATCTTTTACTGTAGAAGCTGCAAGGTCCTGTGTAATCCTGATTGTATCCCCTTGATATTTAAATTGTTTCTTTCTGGCTGCTTGTAATATTTTCTCCTTCACTTGATAGCTCTGGAATTTGGCAACTATATTTCTTGGGGTTTTGAGTTTGGGGTCTCTTTCAGGAGGGGAACGGTGGATTCTTTCAATGACTATTTTGCCCTCTGAATCTAGTACTTCTGGGCAGTTTTCCTTGATGATTTCCTGGAAGATATTGTCCAGGCTCTTTTCTCCATCCTGGGTTTCTGGCAGGCCAATAATTCTTAAGTTTTCCCTTCTGGATCTATTTTCCAGGTCAGTTGTTTTTCCAATTAGATATTTTACATTTTCTTCTATCTTTTCATTCTTTAGATTTTGTTTGACTGATTCTTGCTGTCTCATTGAGTCGTTAGTTTCTACTTGCCCAATTCTAATCTTCATCACATTGTTTTCTTCTGTTAACTTTTGTATCTCTTTTTCCATCTGCCCAATTTTTCCTTTTAATAAGCTATTTTCTCCATTTAATTTTTGTACTTCCTTTTCCATTTGGCCTTTCAGGAATTTATTTTCTCCAGTTAATTTTTGAACTTCTTTTTCCATTTGTTCAATTTTCCTTTTCAGGGAAATGTTCTCATCAGTGAATTCTTTCTTAATAATTTTAAAATCATTGGCCAGTTTATCTTCTATTTCCTTCTTCAGCTGTTCCAGGAGAGCTGCTTGTACTTGCGAGTAGTTCATAGTCCCTTCTGAAGTTTCAGATGGAAGTACAGTCTCAGCTGTGACCTCTTTGGGGCTTGTGTCTTGGTCCTTATCCCCATAGAAAGATTCTATGGTTCTTTCGGCCCTCTTCTTTTTCCTATTCATGATTTTGATTGAGTGTTGTGGCTTCTGGTTCTTTCAGTCAGAAGCTGGAGAACTTTTTGCTGAGCTGATGTGCGAAAAAGCTAAAAGCAGGTATTTGTTTGGTGTTTCCCTGATCAGCCCTGGGTTTAGCTTGTTAAGTGTGGGGGAGGGGTGCTCTGGTCCCAGGAGATTTCCTTAGTTTAATTGAGGCAAAGGCAAGCTCAGGGGCTGGTAATCCCAGCTGCCCTATTGTCTTTCTGATTCCCCTGGACAGCTGAGGCACGCCTAGATGTTAATGCGTGTTCCCAACCCTCCTGGGTCTCCTCTCCTGGTGGTGAGGCTTGCCTGGGTCCTAGTGCGAGTTTCTCTGCCCTGGGTCCTCTGTCCTTCAGGTTTACCTCTGCCACCGTATGAGGAATCCCCCTTAGCTATTTTCCTCGTCTCAGGTGTTATGAGACTATTGGTCTCCTTCTTCTATTTCTACTGATCTGGGATTTTTCTGGGGAGATATTTTATGGTTCTTTCACGGTCATCAAGGGGGAAGGAGAGAGCATTAGCTGATTACACCTCCATCCTGGCTCCCGGAAGTTCAAGTAAGTGACTCACCGGAGTTTGATCTTCGGGCTGAAGGTCCCAGGAGCTGCTGCGCTGATCTCCGGCGCTCCGAGGCTCTCACTGACTCGGTTGGGCTTGTCTCCCGCCCCGGGTGCCGCTCCTCTGGTTCCGCCCGCCACTCAGGTTTCCCGGATCTCCTCTGCTCCGCTGCGCTGGCCATGCTGCGCTGGCCACGCTGCGCTGTGCGCTGTGGGCTCACCCCCGCGGATCAGATCCTTCCCGTGGACCTTCCAGTCCCACCTGAGCTCCGAATCTGTCACCGTCTGTCTCCCCCTCGATTCTGCACCTCCAAAATTTGGTCAGATTCTCCTTTCAGAGGTACCTGGAGAAATTTGTCTCAGAGCTCAGGTGAGTAGCTGCTCTCACTCCTCCATCTTGGCTCCGCCCCCCCCAGAAGTTTCTGTTTTATAAGGGAAAAAATGAATAAAAATTAATTGACAAAGCAACGGCATGTGACAATGTATGCACAATTCCAAAAACACATTACCTGATTCCCCTATTCAGAAGAGGACTATATCTTTAATCTTTAGTTTTCTCGGAGCAACACTGTTCATTAAAATTAATTTTTTGATTTTTTTACAATATTTTTTGGGGGGATGAATGACTTTCTTGGTCTTTCTTTGCTCTGTATCACTTCACAGGAACCTTCCTTTATTTCTCTGGGTCATGGCCACCATTTTTCATTATACTATTTCCCGACATTAATATAGCAAAATTATTTAATCATTCTCAAATTTATTGTCATATTTTATTTCTCTTTTTGTAGTGTTGTTAGGAATATATTACTATATGAGATCTTGCTTTCTGTCACTGACTTTCTCAGAGCATATGTCTTATAACTCAACCCCTTGTAAAAAGATGGTTACACAGTTAGTGTCAAAGACAAAATTAGAACTCAGCAATCGTGGCTCTGAATTTAGGCCATTTGCCGCTAGGATGTGCTGCTCAATTCAATTAGCAAAATATCTGCTTAGTACCTATTATGTGTCCCTGTGTGACTTGGTATACTTGCTTGACATGTCTGGATTTCAATTTCCTCATCCATAATTGAGAATGTTGAACTCTGTGAAGTCTGAGGCTATGTCTATTTCTTTCCCTTTTGGAGACAACTGGGTTTAAGTGGATCTTACTCAGGATTACATAACTAGTAAGTGTCTGAGGCCAAATTTGAACTCAGGTCCTCTCAACTCCTGGACTGGTGCTATATCCATTGTGACACTGGATAGATAGCTGTCCCCTTTTTTCTGCTTCTAATTTTATGACCCTCTTATTCTGTGTGGTCAACAATATGCTACTCAGTATGGCAAGAAACATAAGAAGTCTAATATTAAATAGAATGATGGTCTGTTTACTTATTGTTAAAATAAAAGATAAAAGTTAACTTTTGCAATTCTGTGCACTTTATAAAATGCAAATCTTATCACATTATCTCCTGTAATACTCACTACAACATATGGAAGTCAATAATGGCAAACAGTATGCTGTAGTATTAAGAATGATGGGTTGGGGGTTATAGGACATAGGTACAGGTCCTTTCTTAATAAATACCTGTGGGACCTTTGGCAAGTCAATTAACTCTTCTGTGACTCAGATTTATAAAACAGAAGATGAGAAGACACAGTAGAAAGGCTCCATTCACTTGGTTTTGGTACAAATCTTGACCCTAATTATAATTTACATGATTTTGGAAAAGATACTCAGCCACCCTGAACCTTACTTTTTCACCTATAATGGAGAGAGTTGTAATAAATGCCCAAGAGATCCATTTCCAGTCTAGACTGATGGTTCTATTAACTTGAAGACATTTCTATGTTTAAAAACTAAGATCTAAATGAGTATTATTACTCTAAGTTTACTAGTACAGAAATTAAATCCTCAAGGTTTTATAAATTTAGTGAAAATTATAGTAATAGAAATAATAACAGACTATTATAAGCTTTTATATAGTGCATTAAGATTTGCAAAGCATATTACATAGCTTATTTTATCTGCTCACAACAGTTCTATTAATAGATGCTATTATTATGCCAATATTAGAGATAAAAGTAATGGTGATAGAGATTGAGTGACTTGGCTTATGTTAATCAGTTAGGAAATGTTTTAGGCAAAATTTGAATAGAGGTCTTCTTTATCCTAAGTCTGATGATCTATCCACTGAACTATCTAGCTATCTGAAAATATGTATGAAAATATTTAAATGAGATATCTTTTAACATATGGTAATTTTTTTTTTAAATTAGAAGTTCAAAATGGAAGGAGTTTGTGGTGACTGACAGATACATTTATGACTGGTTGGTAGAAGAGTTTCATTAATTTACTGTGCTGTTTTATAGCAAGAGGACTTCAGATAATGAACAAACACCTCTACTTCCTAATTCTAACATTAATGTTCCATAAAGCCCCAGAAGGAAGCCCTCTGAAACATTTGCAAAAAAAAAAAAGGAGTTGTTCATCTCTCCTCCAGGCCTTTGGAAAATATTCTTGACAAGGCAGTTGCAAGCAGTTTTATGATTTACTCAAACTAGCCAGAAGGCAACACACTACTCACTGAAGGCACAGTTACCAAAATTCCTTATCCCTGCACACTCAGGTGATAGCTGATTTAGAAAGCAGACATAGTACCCCCCACTTCCCAAGACTAGGAGAGTGTGCATCATGAATAATTGAACATAGCAACCATAGGTCGGCTGTAACTGCCATGCATCCATAGTCAGTAAGGAGAGAATGTCTGAAGAAATACTGCCGACTTCAGAGGCTGAACTTACGACTTGGAGGCTGAAAACTGAAACACTGATGTTTGCAGCTGCACTGCATCATTCCCAATTGATTTGATGAAAAGACAACTGGCATTTTCCCATGAAATGATTAGTCCATCATCATCTTCCAAAAACTGTTCTGGAGGACTCCAAATAGCACCCTTTTTTTGCTTGTCTAAGGATCTCTAGTTCAGGTTGGAGCACTGAGAAGCTGTTATGTGGCATAGAACTTCTAATTGGGCTCAAATCTTGTATGATGGTTGAAAGGGAGTCATTGTTAAAGAAGTCTGGATTTTCTTTGTCAGAATTGTAAGACGTGGGATTGTCAATTGAAGTAGCACATTTTGAAATCATCCATTAAACATATTTAGAACAAATAATACATTTTTCCTTGACTTTTTTCAATTTATAAACTGCAGTAGATAGCAATCTGACATTTTCTTGGATGAGACTGAAATGGTGTGGAAGAAGAAAATAGAGAGAAAAACACTTGGATGCAATTACTTTCAGTGGCTAAGTGTATCTGGATAAAACTTTTCCTCTTTTATTAGAAATGTTAAGACATGCTTGATAGATACCTGTTAGTCTTCTGGACCAATGGGCAGTCCTCCACTTGATCAGTCACAGTATATTTATTAAATGAATACAATTACTATGTAAAGTTTGAGATCTAGTCACATTCCAATTAATAACAGAAGATCTAGATAGCTAGAAAAAACAGTCAATTTTTCAAAGAATATACACTAGTTCCAATTACATCCTTAATCAATTTAAAAGGAATAAAATACTTTGATTATGAGATAAATATGGATAATGTCAGATAGGATGAATTTAGTGGTTTATTGAAAGAATTAGACACATCTTTGCAATGTATATATATATATATATATATATATATATATTTAAACATGAAGTTGAGGCTAGTTTGAAACCATTCACTCAACTTTTGTCAATTCTAATTGGTCAATTTGATTGATGTCAATAGCATTATCATGTGGATGGTACAGTGGATGGAGTGACAGTCCCAAAATCAGGAAGACTCATCTGCCCTCAGACACTTATTAGCTGTGTGACCCTGAGCAAGTCACTTAACCCTGTTTACCTCTGTTTCTTCATCTGTAAAATAATCTGTAGAAAGAAATGGCAAACCATTCCAGCATCTTGACAAGAAAACCTCAAATGAGATCATAAAGAACCAGACATAACGGAAATGACTGCATAACGAAAACAATAAGCATTATCACAAAGAAACGGTCTCTGATCTTAATGTCTGAAGTTGGAACTAAGACACACTAAGGAAGAACCCACCAAGGATAACATCCTCTGGATGAGTGACCAACTCAGAGTGAACAGAAATGTCAGCTATGAGGTCTATAAGTGTACCATCCCCCAGAGCGTAGGAGAGATATATAATCAAGGGATACCTTCTGAAGGGAAAGATTAACTCCCAAAGAGCAAGACAGTGGTTACTGGGAGTGGAGTAATCAAAAAGTCTACCTATTGGAGGAGACACTTAAGCTGTGATTTAAAGAAAGGCAAGTTTTCTACCTAACAGAAGTGATGAGGGAGTACATTCTGTAAGTTGGAGTAAATCCATATAAAGATATGGAGAATGGAGTTCATAGAATCAAAAATGTCAAACCAAAAGGAAACTTTGAGTTCATTTAGTTCATCCTCCTCATTCTCATCAGAGCAAATAAGCTTAAAAAGGTTCAAGGATTTTCTACAGGTGATACAATTAGTAAGAAATACACAGGAGTTCAATATTGCTCCACTGACTAGATTTCACACATTTTCTGCTATGTTATAAGAAAGTATCCACATATGAGTAACACGTAATAAGCCAATGTAACTAAAACTGAAAGCACATGAAAAAGCATGAAGTGGAATTGACTAGAAAGGTTGGCAAGAGGTCTACACTGAAGGTCTTTAAACAAAAATAGTATGCACACATTATTTTAAGGATTTTGTGTTTATGGAATAGAGAGTGTATGTATGAGAAGTCATACACCAAGAGAGAGTGAACCAAAGGAAGGTTTTAAATATCGTAGAGTCTCACAGAATCTCAGATTCCAAAATAACTTTAGAAATCATCTAGTCCAAATGATAATAATGGAGAACTTCACTTTTCCGCTGAGGGTCCTTATGTCATATCCCACTTACAACTGCAAATTGGATCTCCAAAGTGTGGCTACTGTCTCAATAAGGGATCTAGGAGTACCCCCATAGTGATTGGGGTATCAATCATAATGTTGTCAGATTGAGCCCTCATCCTAGTCTATTCTCGCTCATATCAATTGCAAGTGATAGTTAATAATATCTCCACAATATCACTTATAGTAGTGATTACACAACAGTATTGATTAACAACTTAGCATCAAATAGCTTTTGTAAGGGGATATTTTCTGAAACAACATAACCAAAATAAAAGTGTGAAATCTCAGAAATGAAAATACACTTTCCCTTCTATTTTCTTGGTCCCTGGGGATAGTGGGTTCAAAGTGAGTATAGTTGCTTTAAAGAAGTTTATTTCTGAATGTGGATCAGGCATAGCACAAACTATACTCCCTTGTTGCAGAACACAGTGCCTTGCTAACTGGTTGATACATTCTTCATTTGGATGCCGAAGTTTGCTTTTCAAAGACTGTCCTGGCTTGTAAAATCTGATAGAAACTTTAGTGGCTGGAATTGTGGTGCCCTAACAACTTTGCAAAAGTCACTCATTCCACTAAGATCAGGAACAATTGAAACACAACAGGTTCAAGAGAAAAGAAAAAGTCATGGCATGAGCTCTTGGCATTATGTCAGTTTGGTTAGGGAGAGTAAACTCACTGATGCTACCTCTTTCTTCACACTTGGAGGCTTTTATAGCAGTCCTTGCTATGATCACCACCAGTAAAATTGAAATAGAGAGAAAGAGACAGACAGAGACACAGAGACAGAGATGAAGAGACAGAGAAAGATTCAGAGAGAGAAAGACAGAGACAGAGAGAGGGATCAAATGGATCAGTTAGTACCCTTTATATTTTCACTTATTTCTGGCCCTGTCTCCTCCACTGCCTTAAACAGGACAAAATTCTAGAATATTTGAATGTTAAATGAGGTAGAGATCAGGACTACTCCATTCTAAACTGTCACACATTCCTTAAAACAGGTTCTCCAAGATTCTTTGTGAACTGGCAACAAGAAGAATCATTTGAACATGATCTGAGAACCATTGTACAGAACCCCAATCATTACCTCCTCCTTAAGCTCCTCCACATTACTCTCCTACTTGAAGACCATCAGTGATGAAAAACGTAGTTGAGACCAAGGCAAATTCTTCTGCCTTGGAATAGGACAAATTCCTGAGGTATGTTGTTTCTGTTGTGATTGTTTTCCTCCTTACATTAAACATAAGTATGCTTTTCTAGTTCTGCTTCATGTGACCAAGTAGAGTCACTCTTATATGGAATAACCATTCAGATATTTGAAGATAACTATCATTTATCCTATTTATTCTTATATAACCTGAGCTAAACAGCTCCAAACCCTTCAAATGATCTATATAGAAGGATATGGCCTTCGATCTCTTTACCATCGTGGTTACTTAGATATGAATATATTTCTTCTCTTCAGCTATCTTTCATTTTACCTCCTCCATTAAACTTGCCCTGTTTTTTTTCCTGTCTAGCAATATTTCCTGTTTTCATCAATTTCTCATTATACTTGGTTTTCTACTCTCTAATATAATACTATACTGTGTAAAGAAGAGCTTTAAAAATATGATTATTTTCCTCCTCCCCATTTATTTTTTGGGTTGGAGGAAAACTGCTTTGGTGAAAACTGCCTTCCCTAAATGGTAAAGATAACCTCTTTCATGGGTGGAAGCTTATGTGCCTCACATTAAAGACTATTACTTCCAGTTTCAAGGTACAGACAAAGTTGTGTCAAAGAATGAAACCAAAGGCTAAATGAGGAGTCAATATCAACCAATTTCCACATTTGCAAGAGTCAGGATTTGAATTGAAGTCTTCTCACTCCATATCAAAACATTCTTTTTTTTTTTTACTATGTCTTTAGATATAACAAATCTTTGAGCTTTGAAAGTCCAGAGAATGCATATATATATATATATATATATATATATGTATATATATATATATATATATATATATATATATGTATGTATGTATATGTTAAATAAATCACTTGATGGGTTGTTTTAGCAAGAAAGGTAGAATCTTCAAAGAGGTGTATTTCAGCTCCAGATAAGGTCAAAATATCCTAACAATTGGATAATTCCTGAGCCTACAAATAAGAAAGGCAAGTATTTTAGGCTATAATGATAATTAATAACAAAATTTCCCCTGAAGCAGAAATGTATGCCTAAGGAACCTTACTCATGAGAAGACTCCCACAAAGGAATAGCTGCATCGGTGAACATGTATTTATTCAGTTCCAACTGAGACAAGAAAACTCCTCACATTTCTTCCATTTGTGAGCTGTGTTTGCTTCTGAGAGGATGAGACAAACCATTCCTCCCTATCTCACCACAACAGCTGTACGTACTGTGGCAAAAAGGGCAGATAGTGGCATAGTTAGATCTGAGAAAACTAAGAGAAGGATTAATTTGCTTTCCAATATCTATCAAGGTGTCATGAAAAAAAGAAGGAACAAGAGAAGATTGTACACCCCAGTGAAAATAGGAACTGTCAACACAGATGACTCAGTTTCTAGTACAGATAAGTAGAACATTGGCTTCAATGTCCTCATGTGCAACGTAAATATTCAGGTCTAGAGGGCCTCTGAGTTTCCTCAACACTTTAAAACTAAGATCCTATGAAACTTTGATTTTTTTTTTTTGTTCCTCAATCTGGAAGGCAAAATGAGGTTCTGTGGATGAAATCAATAGGAAGATAAACTTGAACTCAATGTATGGAAACATTGATTCCCAATTAAGTGGACTGCATTGGAAGGTAATGAAATGGCTGTCAATAGGAGTATTCTGTGACTAGTGAGAAATGGATAGGAGTGGCATAGTGAAATCTTTCAATGTTTTGGGAGCTAGCCTAGACAATTTCAAAAGTCCTTTCAAACATAATGGAGATATGCCACGCTTTTAGTTTTCCAAATTGAAGCAGATGTGACATGGGATGTTGTGAGTGCAATATTCTCAGTTTTGAGTGAACTACACACACTCTATGTGCAAATATTTGAAGGCATATGCAGAGAAAATGTAGGAGACATTATGTATTAGTCCAGTGAGAGAATCCAGTGTACATGTAAAAATGAGACAGGTAAAAATGGTCCAACTTGAAGAACTTCCTAAAATAGAAATTGAAAATGTTGACACAGATAGAAAGCTCAGACACAAAACTCACTGTGAAGCCAAGAAAAACTGAGTTCATGTACCAGTTTTGACATGTTGGTTGTATGACCATGGGCAAATCATTTAAACATTCATAGACTTGGGCAGCTCTGAAAGATTATTTGCATACCAATTAAATCACAGGCTCAGTCACTACTCTTATGCAAAACTTTTAACTAGCCATCAGTTAGTAACAGTTAGAATAATAATAGTTGATTGTACCCCATCTTTCCATGATCATTTTTAACCCTCCCATGAAGCGTTACACCTCTTTCTCATTGGATTTCCAGCCATCATGACAGGGAGCAAGTATGTGAGGGAATTTCAAGTTCTACCAAGGGACATCAGCCCTCAAAGTATCACAAATAAGGAAATGTATTAATCACAGGCATGAAAATGTGTGCATAGCTCACCTTTTAGTCCCATGGGCACTCCCTGATGATAATGATAGTAGTGGTAGTGGTGGCTCAGGAATAAAGTGGGCTGTATGTAGAGCAGATATCTCATGGGTCTCTGCTCTCATATTTGATTTTCATTGCTGGGCTGGTTCATAAGATCAAATGGAAAGGAGACTTAGGGGACAGTCCATCAGCAGGTGATCTGGACTATGATCAAACTTATCAACCATGAGGGTACGATGATTAGAAAAATTGTTTGAATTAGATGAATTCTACTAAGCTGATAGGTCACTAACCTTACATTCCTAATCCTAATATAGCCAACTCAGTTGTTGTATTCCTAAGAACTTCAATGTATAAATATAGGTCAGTCAGTGTTCATACAAGGAATCACTTCTGTCTACTAGGGCCTAGGACACAGGCCAAGTCTCACAAAGAGGAGCTAAGTAACAAGGTTTTGTACCCCTAGTCCTATTTTCATCCTTATTATTTTATACTTTCCTTCACATTCATACTAGCCCTTCTCTACTTCTCTTTCTACCTTATCCTTTAAGAAATGTAAGCTGACATTATAATTGGCTTTGGAAGGAGTATGTCACTTAACTTCATTATGCCTGGCATATAGTTAGTACTAAATAAATGCTTATTGCTAGTCTAACTGCTCTTTTGACCCCCTCATTATCCCTGTGACTTTTCAGACCATAATTCCTTTCTTAGCCACAAGTATGCACTATCAGTTCTAATAGAATGCAACCTTTTTCAAGGACAGACCCTACCCCATTTTTCTGTGTTTGTATTCTCTCCACATCACAGAATACAGCATGTAAAAATAATAAATATTCTTCATTCATTCATTTGATAAAAACTTATTAAGTACCTACTTTGTGCCAGGCTCAGTTCTAAGCATAAGGTATACAGTTAAGAGCAAAATAGAAGTTCTATTGTGTATCTCACAATCTAATCAGGGAGCAAACAAGTAAACATCAGCAACTCTGCTTGGCAGACACCATGGAACATCATGTCCCATCCAGGATAAACAGATTATGTGAAATCTCATCATCATGCTGAATGATTCAGATTATGATACTCAACACATTCTTAACTCCCACAGTCAATTCTCCCCTCTGATTGGAGGGCTAGATGTGGAATAGGAAACAACTCCCAAAGTCCTTCCAGGGCTCTGAACTTTTACAACTTTCCAGGTAACTCTATTTTCCATCAGTAGTTCTGTGTGCTTTCAACTCAATGGAACATCATACTCCCTAGTGAAACTGAGCTTCAAGAGACATAGACTCTAGAGGAATTGGGAAAGACTTCCTGTGATTTGGAAGAAGCCAGGGAAGATGATGACATGGGGTCTGGGCATGGGCAACAGTTAGAGAAAGTAACCAGAGCCAACTTATGGAATGTCATATTCATGGAACATGAAAAACAATGTCACTGGATCAAAGACAATGTGGGTGGGAATAAGGTATAAGAATCTGGAAAAGTGAGGAGGGGGACATACATTGTGAAGGGATTTGAAGACAAAACAGAAAATAAATTTGATCCCAGAGAAGTTAGAAAGACACTGGAATTTATTGAGCAGGGAGGAGATGTAGTAGAACCTATACTTTAGGAAAATCACTTTTAGTGGCTGAGTAGAAGATGGAGTGGTGCAAGGAGAGACTTGACACAAGAGTCTATTGCAACAGCTTAAGCAGGGGGTTAACAGCCTACATTAGAGTGGCAGTTTTAAAGCATAGAAGTGGCCATATTAAAGAAATGATGAAAAGGTGACATCAGCAGGCCATGGTACCATATTGGAGATGGAGACAGGTGAAAAATTTTGAAGGGTCAAGGTTGACATCTATCTTGCATGCTTGAAGGACAGGGAATCATGTAGGACCCTAAGTAATAGTAGGAAAGTTTAAGTAGAAAGAAAATAAATTCAGTTTTGTACATAGGGAGTTTAAGATATCTGCTGGACATTCAATTTGAGATGTCTTAAAGACAGTTGGAGATTCAAGAGGTTAGTGTTAGAGAGTTAGATTAGAACATTATCAGCATAGAGATCATAATTGAACCCATGAAGTCTAAGAAAAATCACTAAGTGATGCACTAACAAAAATCACTAAGAGGCAGAAGTGAAGAGGGCCCTGGACAAAGTCTTGTATGACATCCATATTAAGTGAGTGTGACTTGGTTGAGGCTCCAGAAAAGGAGACTGATAGAAAGGGGTCAGACAAATAAAGGGAGAATCAGGAGAGAAAGTTTCTAAAAATTTAGAGAAAATACTATCAAGGAAAATAGTGATTGACAGTGTCAAAGGCTGCCATATCATTAGATCTTACTTCTTTAACCAATACTTTCTTAGGTAATACCTCCTGTGAGGAATCCCTTACGCTTCCCTCTTAATCTTGGTTGCATTAGTTTCATTTCTGCAAAACCTTTTCAATTTAATGCAATCAAAATTCCCCATTTTGCACTTCATAATGTTCTCTATATCTTGTTTGGTTACAAATTACTATAATCTCTTAATCTGATACACTATTCCTTGTTACCCTAATTTGTTTATAGGATAAGCCTTTATACCTAGGTCATGTGTTTATTTGGACTTTATTCTGGAATACAGTGTCAGATGTTGGTCTATGCCCAATTTCTGCTACACTGTTTTCCAGTTTTCCCGGCAGTTTTTGTCAAACATTGAGTTCTTATTCCACAAGCTGGGGTCCTTGCATTTATCAAACACTAGACTTCTACAATCATTGACTACTGTGTCTTCAGTACCTAACATATTCCACTGATCCACCCCTCTTTTTCTTAGCCAGTACCAAGGTTTTGATGATTGCTGCTTTATAATAGAATTTAAGATCTGATATGGTTAGGTTACCTTTTCTATCATTTATTTTCACTAATTACATTGACATTCTGGATATTTTGTTTTTCCAGATGACTTTTGATATTTTTTTCTAGCTCTATAAAATAAGTAAGCTAATTTATGTAGAATTGTCTATGTTTTTATTATAGTAGCCCAGCCTACCCATGAGCAATCAAGGTTTTTCCAATTATTTAGAAAAGTATTTTGTAATTGTGTTCAAGTACTCTTTGGGTTAGTTTTGACTGGTAGATTCCCAAATATATCATATTGTCTATAGTAACTTTAAATGGGATTTTTTTTCTACCTCTTGCTGATGGGCTTTCTTAATAATATATAGAAATACAGATGATTGATGTGGGTTTACTTTGTATACTGCAACTTTGCTAAAGTTGTTTATTATTTCAAATAGTTTTTTTTTACTTGATTCTCTAGGATTCTCTAACTATATCATCATATTGCCTGCAAAGAGTGATAACCCAGTTTCTTCTTTGCCTTTTATATTTCCTTCTGTTTGTTTTTCTTCTCTTACTGTAAAAGCTAACATTTCTAGTACATGTTGAATAGCAGTGGTGATAATGTACATTCTTGTTGCACCCCAATCTTACAGGAAATACATTTAGCTTATTCTCATTACATATAATGCTTGTTGATGGTTTTAGGTAGATACTACTTATTATTTTAAGAAAGTCTCCATTTTTTTCCTGAACTCTCCAGTGTTTGCAATAGGAATGGATGTTGTATTTTGCCAAAAGTTTTTTCTGCATCTATTGAGACAATCATATAGTTTCTGTTGGTTTTGTTGTTGGTATGATCTATTATGCTTATAGTTTTCCTAATTTTGAATGAGCCCTGCATTCTTGGTTTAAATCATACCTGATTAAAACATATTATTCATATGATAAGTTGCTGTAATTTTTTTGCCAGTATCTTGTTTAAACTTTTTGCATCTATGTTCATTAGGCAAATTAGTCTATAATTTTTTTTTTTTCCTGTTTTGGCTCGTCCTGGTTGCAGCTCCATATTTGTATCACAAAAAGTTTTGGTAGGACTCTATCTATCTTCCCAAATAGTCTATATAGTATTGGAATTAATTGTCTTTTAAATGTTTGATAAAATTTACTTGTAGATCCATCGGGCCCTGTAAATTCCTTCTTAGGGAGTTCTTTGAAGACTTCTTCCATTTCCTTTTCAGGGATGAGATAATTTAGGTATTCTACTTCCTCTTCTGTCAATCCATGTAATCATATTTTTGTAAATATACAGCCATTCAACTAAGATTGTCAAATTTATGGGAAACAATTGGGTGAAATAATTGCTAATTATTGTTTTAATTTCCACCTCATTGGTAGTGAATTGCCTCTTTTCATTTTTGATACTGGTAATTTTTTTTTCCTTCTTTTTTCAATCAAATTAGACAAAGCTTTATCAATTTATTGGGTTTTTTTTTTTTTTATAAAACCAGATCTTAGTTTTTCATATTAGTTCAAAAGTTTTCTTAATTTCAGTTTTTTAATCTCTCCTTTTGTTTTCATTCTTTCAAATTTGACATTTAATTGGGCATTTTCATTTTGTTCTTTTTCTAACTTTTTCAGTTGCATTCACAATTTATTCATATCTATCCTCTTTATTTTATTCATTTAAACATTCAGAAATATAAAACTACCAGTAAGAACTACTTTTGCTACATCCCTTAAGTTCTGGCATGTTGTCACATTATTGTTATTCTAGTGAATGAATTTATTGATTGTTTCTATGATTTGTTGTTTGACCCACTCATTCTTTGAGATTAGACTACTTAGTTTCCAATTAATTTTAGCCTATCTTTCTGTGGCCCTATGTTACATATAATTTTATTGCATCATGATCTGAAAAGGATGCACATAATATTTCTCTCTTTCTGCATTGGATTGTGAGATTTTTGTGCCCTAGTACATGGCCAATTTTTGTGTATGTACCATGTACTATTGAGAAAAAGGTTTATTCCTTTCTATCCCTATTCAATTTTCTCCAGAGGTTTATTCCATCAGCCCCCTTCCTTTTTTTCCCTTTTCCCTTAGTACTTCTTCCCTCCCCTCTAACCATCCCATCCTTTTCTCTCCACTTTCCCCTCCTACAGCCGGTAGAACAAGTTATATTTCTGTACTTAGAGTATGTTATTCCCACCTTGAACCAAATTTGGTGAGAGTAAAGCTCAAACAATACTCATCTCCCTCTTTTCTTTCCCTATACTATAACATATTTTTTGTGCCTCTTTATGTGATAAAATTTACCCTTTGCTTTCTCCTTTCCCCTTCTCCTATTACAATTCCTTTGTATCCCTTAATTAGATTTTATCATCACATCTATTAATTTATACCCATACTCTGTATCTATGTATATCCCCTTTAAATTTCATCATAAATATATCACTCTCAAGACTAACGAGTATTATCCTCCTATATAGGGATGTAAAATTATTGCCCTTATTGAATAACAAGTATTTTTTTTCTTTTTTACTCCTGTTTACCTTTTTATGACTCTCTTGAGTCTTGTATTTCATAATCAAATTTTCCTTTGAGCTCTAGCCTTTTCTTCAGGAAGGTCTGGAAGTGCCTTATTTCCTTGAATGTTCATGTCCTTGCCTGAAAGATTATGCTTAGCTTTGCTGGGTAGTTGATCCTTGATTGTATTCCAACCTCCTTTGCCTTATGGAGTGTCATATTCCAATCCCTCTGATATTTTAATGTAGAAGCTACAAGGTCCTGTGTCATTCTGACTATAGTTCTGTCATATTTGAATTGTTTCTTTCTGATTGCTTGCAGTATTTTCTCCTTTAACTGATAATTCTGAAATTTGGGTACAATATTACTTGGAGTTTTTGATTTAGGATCTCTTTCAGCAGGTGATCAGTGGATTCTTTTGATGTTTATTTTACCTGCTGGTTCCAGGACCTCAGGGCAATTTTCCTTGATGATTTCTTGGAAGATGCTGTCCAGGCTCTCTTTTTTCATCATGGCTTTCTGGTAGGGCAATAATTCTTAGATTATCTCTCCCAAATCTATTTCCAATTCAGTTGTTTTTCCAATGAGATACTTCACATTTTCTTCTATTTTTCAATTCTTTAGATTTTGCTTGACTGATTCTTGATTCTTCATAGAGTCATTTACTTCTACACGTCCAACTTTAATTTTTAATGAATCATTTTCTTCAGTTAGCTTTTTTTATCTCCTTATACATTTGGCCAATTTTATTTTCCAATGAGTTGGGTTTTGTACCTCATTATTCATTTGTCTAATTTTACTTTTTAAAGATTTGTTTTCTTTGGTGTTTTTTTTCCTATAAAAAAAAAAAGAATTGGACATTTTGTTCTTCCGCCTCTCTCATTTGGCTTTTAAAATCCTCCTTGACCTCTTCCAAGAACACTTTTCTGCCTTGATATCAGTTCATATTCCCTTTTGAGATTTCAGATGTGGGTACTGTGTCAATGCTGCCCCCTTCTGAATTCATATTTTGTTCTTCCATTTCCCCATAGTAAGGTTCTATAGTCTTTGCTTTTCTAGTTTGCTTCTTCTTCATTGTGATTGCCTTCTTCCTGGCTTTTAGAGTGGATCTCTGCTTCTGGGGCATGGTGGCTGTTCCATGCTTCTTGTACATGTGGGTATTCACCTGGCTTTGTGTGCTGTGCCCTCTGGTTCTTTCAGCTAGAAGCTATATAATGCTCTGCTTACCTGGCACTGAACTGAAGCTAGCTGATGTGTGTCAAGGCTGAGGGCAGGTGAAGTCTTTCTGAATTTTCCAGGGGTTACACAGAAGCCTGCAGCCTGAGGTGTGGGGGAGGGGTGGTCTGCCCACTAGAAGTCTCCTCCTCCCTTAGGGCTGTGTTAGAGCACAGCTGCTGGTTGGCAGTGGTCTACCCTTGTTTCTGGCAATACCCCTGGTTGTGTGAAGGCACACCTGGGGGCCTGGTATTGGTGCTTGGCAGCTCCCTACCCCTGGAGCTTATGATCTCCTTCTGCTCCTCTGAGGTGGGGCTTGATGGGCACCTCTAGGCCTGCCCTGGTACTCTTCAGCCAAAGCAGGACAGATATCCTTACTTTCCCAAACTAGGAGACTGCTGTACCCCTTCTGCTAGCTCCACTATTCCAGGATTTTTCCTAGGGTAATATTCTCTGGGCATTTCAAGGTCAATAAGGGAGTGAGATGGGATAAGAGCACTTATGGTTTACTCTGCCATCTTGGCTACCAGAAGTTCAAGTAGATAACTTTCAAACATTTAGCCTGTAGGCTGATAGCTCTAGGAGTAACTGCTGCAGCTGCCACTGGATCTCTCACCCAGTTCTGCCAGAATCCTGTCCTGTGCCAAGAGGTTTGAGAATCATCACTGCTATGGTTATTCAGTCTTCTAGGGCTGACTCCTGCTCTGCTATGATCAGGTGTAGACCAGCTCACTCTACACTCTCCTAGCATCAGTGCAACAGATATTTCCTGTAGATCTTCCAGATTCTCTTGGGCAGGAAATCTGCCACATTCTTTCTCTTAGTGGATTCTACCACTCTCAAATTTGTTTAGATTCATTTTTTAGAGGTATCTGAAGGAATATGTGAGAGAGTTCAAGTGTGTCTCTACTTTCACTTTGCCATCTTAGCTCCACCCCACAATTTCTCATTGTATAAAATGAGGGGTTTGAACTAAATTATTTCTGAATTTGTTTTGCTTTGAATGAGTCCTAGGCAGGAAATTAGTGGAAGCAGCAGCTGAGTTCAGGCTCTGTCAAAAGTTAGCTACGTCTCCTTGAGCATGTCACATAACCTCTCTTTGTCTAATTTTCCTTAGAGAAAAAAAGTGGACTTAACGACCTCTAAAATATTTAGCTCCCAATAGAAGAAAAAAAAAGCAAAGCAACAACCAACATTATCAAACTCAATTCCCAAATCAAAAGTCATATAAAGATACTATAACATAAGCTAGATACCCTATACCTGAAGAGAGTTTACTCTCATCCACATTCCTTCCAACTGCATGAATATCACAAGCATTTAATACCTGCCTCTCTTGGATGACATGCTGCTCCATATATTTTGTCAGTGGTGGGGTAGGGTCTATTCAAAGTTCTGAGTTGGAGGAGGGGGTGAATTCACTGAATCTTCTTTACTACATTTACTTCCGTTCATCAGTAGAATTATCCATTCATTATCCCTTGACCACCCTTAAATAAACTAGCTTCATAGTGTTCTATATAGTGTACTACTTGGACCAAATTGCTGTCTGCCTTTTTTTTTTTAGCTTGAATTAACCAGTGACTTGACTGAATTGAGTCAGCTGATTGCCTTAAATAAAGTCTCAAGAAAGAAATGCAGCTGATTTGGAGAATATTCTCTTTGTGAATTGGCTGGGTCTGTTTCTGAACTCCCACTTTTGGGACCTGAAGAACAGCAGGCTAAAGGCATTAAGTTATTAATAGTGTGTAAGTAATATGCAAATAGACTCATCACTTGTCTGTCCAATCACATCAGCCAGACTCACAGCAGGTTGGTTCTAAAGCCATGGTTGCTGATATAGCCAGATGGTTCATCACAGATGGGAGATAAGAACAGAATCTGATTCCCTCTGTCGGTCATGGGGCAGGAAAGTAAGGAGGCCCTGAGGTTCTCCTTTATGTGAAAGAGGGGAGTTATTATACTGCACCTCCAATCCCCACCCACAGATGAAATGGCACTCAGTTGAGCTGTGGAGATTATAGTTGCCTCTAGACACAAAGATGGATGTGAGTTAGAATCCAATAAAGCAAACAAGCACTTATTAAGCCCTTACTATGTGTAAGAAATTGTAGTAATATGTAAGAATATGTATTTTTAAATGACTAAGGGAAAGGCCAGAGAAGGGAGAAGTGGGAGGGAAAGTGACTAGGGAAAGTGAACCTGAGGAATTCTAACTTTATTTGACTATATCCTATAGGCTCTTGCATTGTTCTTTTCAAACCATTTCAATCATTCTTATGATTTGAGTTTAACTACTGCTCTACCCTCTGCATTTAAGTACGTATCTAACTAGATCAGTGGTAGACAAAGAAGGTGATTGGTTATAAGTGCAATAGGATTTAAAGGCAATCTAAAGTACCCGTATGGGTGTGGGGTTGTGCTGATAGGGGGAATCTTTCTCAAACCTATGTTCCTTTATTTCCTTGTTGTAAGGCATTCTAGGACTCCATGACAATACAAACATGTGACGGGAGGAATTACACCACACAATTGTCAATCATTAACCAACAAAGTTCCTCCTCCGAAGAGGAGAAAATATAGGGCAGATAGTTTGTTAACAAATAGCATATTACATAGGACGTAAGATTTTGAAGAAAGTTAATGGAATCAAAAATAGTCAGGAGTATGTAAGTGCCCATCAGGAAATGATATTTGAGGACCTGAATCACTTTTTCTTTTCCTTTGATGAAAAAAGAAAAGTGGGAGCAAGATGACCTTTGAGTATTAAAAGAATTCAATTCTTTCTTGAGGAGGTCATGTTAGGATGGAGGTAGGTAGGAGTAGGATTTCTGTCATGCAGTGCCTATCTTCTTTAATAAAGTTATATTAATATCTAATTGCCGTTTGCTGCTCTTCAAGATTAACATCACGAAAATCTGTCTGATCGAGCCCCCTGGGTCAGAAGGAAGAGAAATAACTGTATGAGTGTGTGAGGTAGATTTAAGAGTTGACACAGAATTTCCAGGATTTAGGGGGCTGAGGAGAGTACTGGAGAAAGGTCTTATTATTAGTCCACCACTGATTAATGAGCTTTTTTTTTTATTCAGTACCTACTATGTCTTCTGTGTTTACACACACTGAGTAGAATACAATGAAAGGAAAGATCATGGCCCTTGCCCATAGTGATATGGATAAGGAGTGGTAATACGGATGAGAGCAAGACAAACAGACATTCCATCAGTCCCTCTACAAAAGGGTGCATTCATTTGGTTGTGAATGGGGGAATAAAAGGGCTGGGCTGAGGGAGTTTTCTCTTTGCAACTCTATAGGCCTAATTGTAACATTTGGTTTTCTAAGCTCCCAAAGGACTTATTCCTGTGGAATGAGCAAAAATCTGTAAGACTGAACAGAGCAAAGCTATAGGGCAAAATGTTTATAATCGACTATAACCATATTTATATTTTTATCATTAATATCTACCCATCTATTACACATGTGTATATATATTATATATATGTATATATATTATATATATATTCTATGTTATGAACTATGATATACATGCATGAATGTGCATGGTCACATATGTGCTTGTGTCTTAATGTAGTTTGAGTGAGGCTTGAGAGTCAATGGTGTAGTAGTACAAGAAAGGAAGGAAGGAAAGACCACCAAAGATGGAAGGAGCCAACAGGGGAGAGAAATAAAAGAAAAAATTAAATTAAGTCAGATTCATAGAAGGGATATACCCATAATAACAATGGGTAGTCTAAAGGAGGGTACATAGATCAGGTGCCCCTTGGGTCTCTAGGGGAAGAAAACCCCATCAAGCCCAGTAGGTTTTAAGAAGATAACTGAAACAAATGGAACTGA
Source organism: Bettongia penicillata ogilbyi (assembly GCA_023548195.1). NCBI lineage: Eukaryota > Metazoa > Chordata > Mammalia > Diprotodontia > Potoroidae > Bettongia > Bettongia penicillata. The sequence continues at coordinate 3,084,818 of JAJHZJ010000257.1, forward strand.
AAAGGATGGAGGGATCTGGAGGGACATGGGAGGGGGAGGACAGTACATTTTGTTCTGAATTCAAACCATGCAAAATTGGAGATGGAAAGTAGAGTTTGAGTTCAATAGTCCTGATCCTGCCTTTTCTAAAGAGAACCTTTGGTAGGAGTTCAGAGATCTATCTGTTAGCCCTCTATTCAGAGAATAGAGGGGGCTGAGGGAGTAGGAAAGATGTTGAGTATTCAAGGCTGATTTAAATAGAATTATTTGATGACATAAGGATCGATCACATGTATGCATATATTTAAACAGGGAAAAAACTATGCACCTGTGATTTAATCATAGATTCATTTATAAAGTCACTTAGCAAAAATTATATCCTGAAACTTTCCTTTCATGTCAGGGAATAGTTTAGATCTTTCTCCAAATATAATTTTAGCCCCTTGAGAGCAAGGGTTATTTTACTTTTGTCTTTTTATCCCTAACATCTAATAATTATAATAAATGTTTAATGATTGACTCAATTCAACAAAAACAAGAGAATTTGCATGTCTGTTATGTGCTAAACACTGTGTTAAGCATCAAAGAGACAGATAGACAGAGAGACAGAGAGAGAGAGAGAGAGAGAGAGAGAGAGAGAGAGAGAGAGACTGATTCTTTAATTTCAAGGAGCTTACAATCTACAATGAGAAGAAAATACACAGCTAGCTAGGTCTCCATTCAGGCACCTTGGTCTACTCACAGGTTGTGTTTGTCCTTCGTTTGCAAAGAGGACCTGACATGACTTGTAGTTGACTTTGATTTCCGTGCAAAGTCACCAGCCTCACTTTCTCCTCCTGGGCCATCTGGATCCAGTGACCAGAAATGTCTTCCAGCCCTCCAATCAGACGGGAAAGGCAACTGAAGGTGAGTTCAGGTGTTGAATATCAAAACTTGAGTCAATCTGCAGGGTGATGAGATTTCAGCCGATCAATCAATAAACATTTTTAAGCTCCTATTGTGTTGCAGATACTGTACTAAGGGATTTCAAATGATTACTTTGTCCTTGGGTTGGGGAGATGGGGGTGGAGAATGATGTTCTATGGAGGCATAGTGAAGCAGAACTATTGATAGAAAGTGGGAGAAATGCATTTTTTAGGAGAAATCTATGCATAAAGCTTCCTATAATCCTGCAGCTTTGTAATTAACCTGTGTTATGGATAACTCAAGCAAGGCAAGCCTTCACATGGAGGTTAGAAGAAGAAAGGCAAGGACACTCTCAAAGTTTCTCGGAGAAAGTTTAGAATTGATTGTGTGACATGGGAAATAAAGACAAAGGACTGTACCACATGGTGTGCCCACATCAAAGAACGCAGTGTGCTCTATGAGAGAAGGAGGATGGCACTAGTACCAAAAAAAAAAAAAAACATGAGATGTGCAAATTTGGAGATATCTCCACTCCACATGTTCGTAAGGACTATTTGTGCCAACCTGTGGTAGAATCTTCCAAGCTCATATTTGCCTGATCAAACACAGTTGGAAACACTGCCTCTTGACTCCATGCAAGGAGGAAATTAGGGTTCCTCTCTTTCTGTCTCTGTCTCTCTGTCTGTCTGTCTCTCTCTCTTTCTCCTCTTCCTCCTCCTCCTCCCCCTCCTATTCTTCCTCCTTCTCCTCTTCCTTCTCCTGTTCCCCCTCCTCCCCCTCTTTATCGCCAATGCTTAACACACCGTCAGGCACATTATAGACATTTAAATTGTATCGTTGTTGTTGAATTGAAATGACTGATGTCATTTTGGTTCTCTTCCAGAACAAAGGGCAACAACCAACCAACTCACCTGTTATTTAATATTCTTATAGAGTTTCTTGGGAGTTTTTGAAAGGTGCTGTTGCCTGCTAATATGAGTCAGAGTCAGGACTTGAGTGTAAATTTCTTAGCATCAAGCCTTCTGTTTTCTTTGCACATAATGCTCTATTTCTCACCTCCATGGATTTGCATTGAGTTTCTACCATGCTTTGGATGCTCTCTCTCTTCCCTGCCTCTTAGAATCTCTTCATTCCTTCAGCACTGAAGCAAGGCTCTCTATAGAAGTCCTTCTCAAATTTCCTAGTTTCCCAGCTGCCTTCTCCTATAACGTTACTTTTCTTGGTATTCTATGTGTCTTGTCTCTATGCATATACATATTATTTTCTTCAATAGAATGAATGTAAGACCTTTGAAGACGTTTTTCTTTCTTCTTTGCATCCCCACAACTTAGTAAAGTGAATGACATAGATAAAGAATTTAATAAATCCCTATTGGTTAATTCTGAAGTGGTTTAATCCTAAAAATGACTATTGTGACTATATAGGTTGCTAGGTGGTATAGTGGATAAGGTGCTGGACTTGAAATATGAAACATCTGAGTTTGATTCCTGCCTCAGACTCTTACCAGCTGTGTGACTCCAGGCAAGTCACTTAACCTAAGTCTGACTCAGTTTCTTATACTATAAAAATAGATCATAGCATGTCTCTTGGAGTTATTATTAAACTCAAATGACATAATATTTGTAAAATACTTTACGTACAACACTTAAAATTTTAATTGTTTTCATCATCAGTTATCATCATCATCTTTATTTTCTTATGTGTAGGTTTTATTTCTCTCACCATGACTGATCACTTTAAGAGAGATACTTTAAGTTTTCAGATTCTTCATAGGTGCTACTTCAACAATGGTACTAATTAAGAGTTGCTTAATTCTGCATCTTCTATCTGCAGAGTCAATAGATGATTTAATTCGAAGCCAATACAATCTGGAATAAATAGACCTATTCTGCTTTTTTGGCTGACACAGGAAGTAGTAAGGATCTTCTTAAGGCTGTAGATAAGGCAAATTCATTCACACAGATTTTGAAAAAAAGTACAAGGAGGAGCAATGCACGTACTAAGGCTGAATGGGTTGAAGAGAAATGGTCACCATTGCTTGGACTTCCTGCCTCCCAATATGTTACAAACAGCAGAATTTTCTCCTTGTTGAAGAGTGAATATCCCATTTGTCCTGTGTCCTAGGTCTCACCAGCAACAGTTTGTGAGCAATATTAGGAGGAGAGAGGCCAAAGGAAAATGACCACAATGCACCTGTCCATTAGCACAGTTCTGTGCCACAGGAGAAGCTCCGTCTCACCACCTGCTTCTAATCTTAGGCTCTGACGCATGAGAATTGATGGACCTTTTAAATTTTTATCTCAGTTGGTATAATTTCATATGCTATTCTGGTGTAAAATGGGCCAGATTTTGCCCAAAGCTAAAAACAGGCAATTCCCATTGACTTTAATGGGACATTAGGCACAAGTAACTGACAGGAGGATTTGGCCTAATGTCTCTGATTACTTTATGAATCCTAATAAAGTCTATTTGATTCAGAGATGCTCAGGAGTAAGTTTCACAGCTTATTTATTCATTTTTTCTCTAAATAATAAATAATTTTCTTGAAAGGACACAGTAGGATACAGTGGAATGACCATTGTAAATAGGTTCTCAAGATCCAATTCAAGTTCCTGATCTTGTACTAACTAGCTTCTTTAAGTCACTGGATGTAGATATAGAAGATTACTCAGAGACCATCTTTTATTTTACATAATGCTTTTATTTTATAGAGCAGGAAACTGAGACCCCATCTGGGAGGGATGATGACTGGTATAAACAACAGCTTGTGAGTAAAAGAGCTAGGTTTCAAAATCAGGGCATTAGACCAAAAATCCTACTACTCTATCTCCATGGAGCTTCTCCAGTTGTTCTATTCTATAACAATACCCCTTCTCTGACCTTCCATTGCATTTGTACTTAACTTGTCCAAATCTGAACTTATCTTTTCCATACTACATCCTTGTCCAAACCTTGCTATTCATATCAAAAGAACCACCATCTTTTCCCTGCTAGATTGATAACCTTATCTTTATCCTTAACTTCTCACTTGCACTCACCCTCCCAGCCAATTAACTGTCAAATCTTGTCTTTTCTACCTCTACAGCATGATTCCTGACTCTTTTGCTTCACTCACAGAACTACACCTTTAGTTCAGTTACTCATCCCTTCTCACCTAGAGCAAACAACCTGCTGTCTTCTTGATCTGTTTGCCCAATCCATTCCATCCTAAATATTTTGGCTAGAGTTATTTTCTTTGAGGATCCATCACAGAAGCATAGACTGTGAGAGCTGGGAGAGATAGAGCAGTTGTGTAGCCCAACACCCGCACCAAAGAAATCCTCACTATAAAATATGCAACAAATGGCCAATGAATCATTGCTTTAAGACATTCAAAGAGAAGGAATCTGATCCTATGCCTCTGCTACTCACAGAAGAAGAAATGCATTTTCTGCTGTTAGGTAGCCTGCATTCTACTGGCAAGACCATACATACATACACACATGTGTGTTTGTATCTGTGTGCAATCACAAAATACACATAAATATGTTTGTGTATATATGCATATATATAAAAATACACAACATACATTATATTACACATTTCATATATACATGTATCTATACATATATGTGTGGGGGGGTATGTTGTATTGTATGCATTTATTAACCCCAAGGTAACACTAAAGGGGAAGGAACTACAAATTGAGAAAGGGGACAGACTTTTGTAGAAGGTGATACTAGGGATAATTCTTGAAAGAAACCACCAAAGATTTAAAGAGCTAGTGTTTAGTAGGAAGTGTTCTTAGTATATGGGATGGCCAATGAAATGCCCTGCCCAAGGTCACACAGGAAATAAATGGCACACCAGGGATTTACATGTGTTTTCTTTGCCTTCAAAAGCAGAGTTCTTTCCACTGACCCCCCAAATGATCTATTATTACAGTGTTGTTGTGTATGTTTTTTTTCAATTTCTCAAAGAGTTTATCTTTCTTTGAGGGACCAGGATGCATGATCTTTCCCCAACCCACCCCTAGAAGAATCTGTTTAGAAACCAAAAAATTCACGGCAACACAAATATAAAGGACCAATTTCCCACTGGTCTGGGCAAAGAAAGGATGAATTATGAGAGAAATAACTGAAAATTATGCATTGCTTTTCTTCCATAGTTGCAAGAGCAATTTGTAGACAATATAAAGAATCATAGCTCATTAGTGGGGTTTTAATTGCTTTTGTGTTAAATCCATTACCTTAAAAAACAATCAGTGGGAGAAAGAGAGAGTAGTGATTTGTGAAATACACAAAGAAACTGAACGTAGAGAACAAAGCCAGATAAATACAAGGTTATGTCTTCAATAGGGAAGAATCAGCAGAAAATAAAAATTAAGTATTTCTTCAAGTGAAATACAAGGAAAATTACCTTTTAAACATACAATTCTTCTCAATTTCTACCCATTGAAGTGCTTTACACACACACACACACACACACACACACACACACACACACACACACATATATATGCACGTATACATACGAACTTCACCATCAAGCACAAATTTGGAATTTTTTCTCCAAAAAGATTCAGTTTCTTTAAATGTAAATGGAATTTTGGCATCATGGATATGCACATTTTAGTTTGATTTAATACGTTGGAATTATAACCTACTGCCGTCATACTATGACTCTGAAATGAAATGAGGGCTGTTTTTGGTCCCAGCCTCCTTCACATACTAGCTAAGGTAAATCAATATCTCAGAGATGCCAATAAACTCTGAAAATGTGGTCTTTGAAGATTCAAAAGAGAATACATGCATTAAACTTGATGAAACAAATACACCAAGAAACAATACAATATAGATATAGACTGTCATGCTAGTTGGTCATAGTGAAAGGATTCAGTCCTGGAATTAGAGAGACATGGTTTTAATTATGTTCCCTAAAATGTAACAGATTGACAATTCTGGTACTATCATATAATTTGTCAATGTTAGGAAAATCTCTAAGACTGTAATTTACAAAGTAGATCTCATCTATATTAGTAAAGAGAGTTTTATCACTAAAAGGTCCCTATATAAATAACTGGTCTAGTTAAAAAAATAAAATAAGTCACATAGTCCATCAAGTATTATAAAGGGTTTAGGTCAAAATACTTTTGCTGCAGCTTACAGAAACTTGGCAGATAACATCTCCTTTCCTCAATTTCCCTTTGTAAAAATGAAAGAATTAGAGCGGCTGATGTCTAAGCTCCCATCTTGCACTAACTTTATGATATAATAATTATGATATTATATAATTTAATTAATATAATTAATACTGATAAAGGAAAATTTATCTTCCTTTAGGTAAGAGGGGGAAAGGCAAACTGTCCCAATGACTTCATTGCAATAGTTATCTTCCTTAGTGGTAACTCCCTCCACTGAGACAGATACTAGAACTCTTCTTTAATTTATTATCTTTTAGAATTACCTAGAGCAATGAGACATAAGGTGACTTGCATATTCTCAAATATTGTAACAGTAAACACCTCAACATACACAGGGGAGCCTGCTATCACAGGTTCTTATAAATGAATTCATAAAAGGAAAGGCAACTCTTGAGGGATTAATGATCACTTTAATCAAGGAAAGGTATCAGATAAAGTCAAAATCAAAATTTCAGAGAAATCAAAAATCAGACAGCACTTCCAAATTGCCTGACCATTAACATATACATGTCTTCACTAGAGAGGTAAGCGTCAATGCCTGGGTTTTCAAAAAGCCAGGGGGCTGCTTAGGGACTTCCAGAGTCTCCTCTGGCACACAGACCTTTTTTACAAAAACTAAGCTCCAAAGGAAAGCCTCAAGTTCAGGGAATTTATACACTTTTCAGGGCCAAAGGGCATAACCCTCTGACCCAGTGCCTCAATAGAAAAAGTCAAAAGATACTTGGGACCTTCCTACAAAACAACTCCCCTAATCAAGCTTACCTCAGTGGGCAGTCTCATCAATGTGTGGGGAAGATCTTCTTTAATCACATTATTCAATCAGAGATACTTTTAGTAAAACAAAAACAGCAAAAGATCCTAATTTGATTTCCATCACACATGTGTAGTTTGGGTCAAAGATCAAATTTAAATATGGACATTCCTAACTTCTTACAGTGAGTATTGTCTCACTCATGGCCTTAGAAGTCTATTAAAAGACTGAAAACTGGCAGGTGTCAGTAGGAGGGAGGATCTGACTTTTCTTACAGATATTGAAAAATGAGAAAATATGGGATTATGTAGGTAGCTTCTTAATTTCTGAAAAAAAGAAAAGAATACAAATAAACTTGTCTGCAGAGTGTAATTTTTTTTTCTTGGAAGCAAACCAAAGAAGAGATATTTTATTTTGAATAGGAAAAATGTTGATTACTATAAGGAAAGATCCTCATCAAGAGAAGGAAATATAGTATAAAGACAAAGGAAAGGCTTTGGTCATATTGAAGTACACTTGATTTTCATCTTTAAAGGCAGTTATGTTGTATAAAGTTATTGCAAACACTGAATTATCAAATACTGAACCATTGCTCCTTGAGGAAATTCACAGTTTTGTTACTGAGAGTATCTAGTTACAACAGTTATGTTAGCACTTTATTAAGCAGACCTATGTAATGATCAACAGTACGATTGTTTTTTCTTTTTTCTGAATGTGCCATGTTATTGATGCTTTAATATTAACCTCAGAGCCAGCAGCCCTATAACTCTTGATCAAATGAAACTTATTGGGGCCAGATCCAAGATGTCACAGTAAAAGTATGATCTTCCCTGAGCTCTTCCCCAAAGTCCTTCAAATACCTGTAAAAATGACTTTAAACAAATTCTAGAGCTACAGAACCCACAAAATGACCAAGTGAAACAAATCCCTAGCCTAAGAAAACTGGAAAGTTGACAGGAAGGGTCTTTCCTACTGGGCAGAGAGCAGAGCACAGTCTGGAATGGCCTGCAGAGGCACAATGAGGGCAGGGCAGGCTTTAGGGCACTGATCATTGGCAGTTATGGCAGTTTCAAAACTTCTCAACCCCAAAATGACAAAAAGGTTAGTGAGAACACTCTGTGGGACCTGCATGAGAGTGGCGTGCATGGTTTGACCAGGTCTGGCCCCAGCCCTAGGGTGCAAAATCCCTGAAGCCTGGGAGAGTACACCCACCTCCACCCCCCACTAGAAGCAGAGTCCTACCTTGAAAAAGAGTCAAGTATTTGGCTGAGAAGATGACTAAATCTCATAAAAGAAATCAGACTATAGAATTTTTCTGTGGTGACAAGGAAGTTCAGGGGATATAACCAGAAGAGGACAGCAGAGTTAAACCTCCTCTATCCAAAGCCTCCAAGAAAAACATGAATTTGTCATAGGCCATGGAAGAGCTCAAAAAGGATTTTGAAAATCAAGAGAAGTAAAGGAAAAATTGGGAAGAGAAATTAGTTATGAAAAAAAAAACATGAAATTAATTCAACAGCTTGCTAGAGGAAACCCCCACAAATACAAAAGAAAATGAGACATTAAAAAAGTGAGTAACTCAAATGTCAAAAGAAGTCCAAAAAGCCAGTGAGGAAAAGAATGCCTTAAAAAACAGAACTGGCCAAATGGAAAAGAAGGTCCAAATGCTCCAAAAATAATTGTTCCAAAATTGGAATGGAGCAAATGGAAACTAATGACTTTTTGAGAAATCAAGAAATTATAAAACAGAACCAAAAGAATTTAAAAAATAGAAGACAAAGTGAAATATATCATTGGAAAAACTACTGACCTAGATCCAGGAAAGAGAGTTTTAAAATTATTTGGCCTACCTGAAAGTCATGATGAAAAAAGAGCGTATTTTCTTCAAGAAATTATCAAGGAAAATTGCCCTGATGTTCTAGAATTGGAGGGTAAAATAGAAATAGAAAGAATCCACCCCTGAAAAGAGGTTCCCAAAGGAAAAATCCTAGTAACATTTAGCCAAATTCCAAAATTCCCAGGTCAAGGAGAAAATGTTGCAAGCAGCCAAAAAGAAACAGTTCAAGTGTCTATCTATATATGTATTATTTTGCTTATATTATATTTATACTTTATACTTTTAGTTCTCCCTTCTGTCTTCCCTTCCACAATAGAGTTTTAATTGTTGACCACCACCTCCCTCCATCTTCCTTTCCTTCTTTCAACCCTTCTCCCTTTTACTCTCCTTTATCTTTACTACTTATTCCCTCCCTTTTATCCTCCCCTCCCCTTTCTTTCTCACTTCTCCTCTTACTACTTATAGAGCTAGTTAGATTTATATACTTGATTAAGTTTGTTGTTCCTTCCTTGAACCAAATCAGATGAGAGCACCTCTCAAACAATGCTCATCTCCCTCCCCTCTTTCCCTCTACTGTAATATAATTTTGTACTTCTTCTTGTGATGTAATTTACCATTTTCTGTTTTCTCCTTTTCATATGTCCTGTTACAATCCCTTTGCATGCTTAAATCATATTTTTATCTTCACATCATTTACTTTATACCCATTCACTCTATCTATGTATATCCCCTTTACATTTCATAATAGATATACAATTCTCAAGATTAACAAGTATTATCTTTCATTATAAGGAGGTAAACACTTTGCCCAAATTGAGTAAGAAGTTTTTCTTTTCACCTGTTTACCTTTTTATGCCTCGCTTGAGACCTGCATTTGAAGATTGACCAACCAAGCATCACTTACACAGAAAAACTGAGTATAATCCTCCAAAAGAAAAAAGTTAATATTCAATGAAATAGAGGACTTTCAAGCATTCTTAATGAAAGGACCAGAGCTGAATAGAAAATTTGACTTTCAAATACAAGAATAAAGAGAAACATGAAAAGGTAAACAGAAAAGATAAATTATAAGAGAGTTATTAATGTTGAACTGTTTATATTCCTACATGGAAAGAAAATATTTGTAACTCATGAGCCCAATTACCTTAGGTTAGTTGGAGGAGATAGATGGATACACATATATATTGATAGATACACAGATAGAGGGCACAGGGTAAGCTCAATATGAAAGAATGATATCTAAAAATAAAACTAAGGGATGAGAGGGGAATATATTGAGGAAAGGAGAAAGGGAGAGATAGAATGTTGTAAATTATCCCACATAAAAGAGACAAAAAAGAAGTTTTACAATGGAGGAAACATTGGCAATTGAAAAGGAGAGAATGAACCTTACATCAGATTTGGCTTAAGAAGGAAATAAAATACACACTCAATTGGGTATCTTAGACTACAGCAAAGTAAGAGGGAATGGGTTAAGAATGATGGAGGATGATAGAAGGGAGAACATATTGAAGGAGAGGGGTAGTCAGAAGCAAATACTTCAAAAAAGGAATAGGGTCAATGGAAAAAACAGAATAATTGTGGGGTGGGGTAGGATGAAGGGAAATATGGTTAGTCTTCCACAACATGACTATTATGGAGTTGTTTTGAATAACTACACATGCATAAGGTATGTTAAATGGCTTGTCTTCTCAATGGGGGTGGGTGGGGAACAAAGAGGGGAGAGAATTTGCAACTCAATGTTTTAAAAACAAATGTTAAAAAATTGTTTTTACATGCAATTGAGAAATCAAACATACAGGCAATGAGGTATAGAAATCTATCTTGCCCTCCAAGAAAGTAAAGAGGAAGGGGAGAAGAGGAGGGGATGATAAAAAGGATAAAAAAGATTTCATGCCATCTCAGGGTGGAGGGGGAGCGGAAAGATGGTGAAAAATTTGTAACTCAAAATCTTGTGGAAATGAATGTTGAAAACTAAAAATAGATAAATAAATTTAAAAAAGAAAGATCCAACACATTAACACACAGACATATATACTCATGTATGTTTGTGTGTGTATGTAATCTTACCTTAGGGCATATCATAGCATTCTTGAGCTTAGGAACATAGACAGTACTCTAACATTTTGTTTCGGGGTAATTTTGAGCAAGAAAATCTTCAACAATCAAAACCAATTTTTTTTTTTAATGACACTAAAAGGACTGCAAAAAGGACACTTGTTTACAGCATGAGAGCTGAAATATGAAGGAAGAGTATGACCTTGTGTGAAGTTACCAGGAAAGATACACATGAGGTGACTCAAATTTTTCATCACTCTGTGTATCTCCATATGTGACCAAGGATAACACAAGAATGTTCATTTTCAGGTTATAAATGCATTTTTAGCAAATAGCAGAATTTACATATTCATAATCAACAAACATGAATGTATTGACTTATAGGATTTAGAGCTAAGATAGGCCTTAATGTTTAATTACAACCCACAAAGAGTAAAAAGAGAACTGAATATGGAGTCAAAGGACTGAGATTCCAATCTTGCCTCTGACATAACCATTTTGACCTTCAGGAAGTTACTTAACCTCTCTAGGCCTCATTTTCCTCATCTATGAAATAAGAGGGTTAAACTAGGTAGCCTACTGATCTCTTTTAATATAAATTTCACATACTTAGATATATTTAATTCCATTTACATAGTTTAACAGATGAGAAAACTGAAGGAGGTGGTGGCTAAATGATCTTACGTGTCATGAGTTATGACTTTGACCGTCTCTACAACTCTCTGAAGCTCAATTTCCCTGTATGTAAAATGATGAAATTGGGCTATATGATTTCTAAACCAAAAGTGTATTATTTTGTTTTATTTTCACAACTCAGTGAGTTAAGTGCTATTTCTATTTCCACTTTACAGATGAGAAAAGTTAAATGATTTTCCTAAGGTGACACAGCTAGCAAGTATCTGAGGCCACTTTTGAACTCAAGTCTTCCTGACGCCAATCAAGTGCAAAGGTCTATCCACAATGCCACTTGAGATGGCAAAGAGGTTAAGTGCATTGATGAAATTACACAGTAACAGGGAAAGTAGAAAAACTGATATGAACACAGGTGTTCTAATTCCATATCCATCACTCTTTATTGGTTGCCACATTAGAGAACAAAAATAGAGTGTTTTGTGAACCTTAATATGGTATGTGAATGTTGGCACCCATTTTATATCTTAAATGGAGAGGGGGTGGGGTGGGTGGATGGATGGATGGATGGATAGATAGATAGATACATAGATAGATAGATGGATGGATGGATGTAGCACTTATGATATGCCATGTATTGTGCTAAGTGTTGGGAAATCAGATAGAAAATTGAAAAAAAAAAAAAACCCTGCCATTAAGGAAATCGTTTTCTAACTGGAAAATATAATACATATAGGGAGATAAAGAACTGCTGGAAAGTCCCAGTGGGCCTCACAGTACAGTGGGAAATCAGATGTTAATATATGAAGGATCTATCATCTTGTCAGTAATATTATTAGTAATATTAGTAAATTATTGTTCATGAAAGCAGTGTGAAAAACCAACTGTTTCAACAATGAGGGTAACTGTGGGCATTATCTCAGCCTTTGGGAATGGAGGATTGGGTTTGAAGGTTTGAGTTGAGTTGATCCTCAGGACTCAGTCTGGAAGAGGTAGAAATGTGTACATAGGGTGGTCTTTTTGATAGAAGTAGGATAGAAAAAAGAGGATTCTGGTAGGGACACTGTGGGGAAAGGAAGATCTTGGTGAGATATGAGCAGGAACACTCCATTGGCTGCTCCATGTCTTGTTCTGATCCCTACTGGACAAAAAATCAAAGTGATAGATAGGGAAGTCACATGGATGAAAACTTCGCATAGCCTCATCCACTTTAGTTATTGGTATCCAGTGAAATCACCATCATCCCACATTACTGAGATACTATATTAACTACTGGTGTATTTGTTATTAGTTATAAAATGAATTGGCTCCATTTTACAAATGGAAAATTGAGAGATATTGATTTTACCTTAGCCAATTATACTTTTATTTCTAAGGGATAAGCTACAGCCTCAGTGTCACATATAATAAAACAGTTTTATACTGAAATAGGCAAGGAGCTAGATATTTTACAATGATAAAATATAATCAAATTACACTGACTCCATTTCAAGATATGCCCATCGAATACTTCAGATTAAATAAGCATGGGTGTTTGTAGAATTCCACCTATTGGAATTCATCAAGGGCTACACTCCTATGTCAATAAATGAGACTTCCTACTTCTTTTTTCCAACCACATTCTTCTCTTTCTTAGTGAAAAGGACCATTTTGACCAGGCAATATTACTCTACAATAGAGTAAATCAGGATGATATTGATCTCCGCCCACTTCCCAAAGCACAGACATGTAGTTTTCATTTAGAGATCTGTTGGTCTCCTCAGCATTTGGAGGGATACAAGCCCTTTGCCTGACTTTCAGAATTTTAGTTAATTTTAAAATGGTTTTCTGTGAATCATTTTTGCAAAGGTTAGTGAATCTCTAGGGTGAGCAATATAGCCTTTGGCTGTCATAAATGTGAAAATAAAATAAACTTGGTGCAGGGACTCCACATTTAACAAAATCTTATGAAAATATAACCACTTGCCAAGCTATACAAACTAAGCTTCCTACCTTGTCATAGACTAGGGTTGATTTGGAAGATCAGAAGGCTCCTTGTTTGATTTGAGAGGGCATAAAGTCTTAAAAGATCACGTCTGATAGACTTTCAGAGATGGATAGTGAAAGCTTAAGAGATATCTCCTGTGCCTTTCACTGTCAAACACTAGCATAGCAGCAGAATCTATCTATGTCAGTTCCTCTAGAATGAAGGTATGAGGTAAAGCTTCCAAACATCAGACATTTTCAACCTGCAAAAGATTTCTGATACCTCTTTGAAGTTACCAAGGAAAATCAAGAATCACTAAGGACCTCCAGATTCTTCCAGGAGAAATGAGCTAAAAACGACTTTGGAATGAGTTGCTTATTGGGGAGAGAAATTAATTAAATGGTCAATCTGAAGGTATACTGATAGGGGAAGGATGTTCCCATGGGAAAGGAGAGTTCTTTAATGGTTGTCTCTTGGAAATGCTACAAGTATTCATTTTGGGATTATGAATAAATTTTTCCAAGTAGGAGGATTCACAAATTCGGAATCAACAAATAAAGGAGAATTGGATGCATAGAGTTAGAACTAAAATAGGCCTTAGAAATAATAACATTCTCTGCTCTTTTTTGGAATCCACATCTGATCTTTCAGGATTTCAAGTCATCTTGAATCAAACAAGGAAATTCTGTCCTTCCAAATCAACCTCAGCCTATACAAGGTAGGTGACCCTGATTGTACAGAATGGAAATGGGCCATTCATGACTCGGCTAACTAGGAATTCCCTACAAAAGCCCTTTCCTAAAGCCCCAGGTTCTTAGAGTTCCCTTCCTCCCTATACTTGAAATTACTTTTACTTTCTCCGTGTTCTAGATTTAGAGAGTAAAGTTCATCTTTCCATCTTAGACTCCCTTGAATTCAGGGGTTGTTCACCATTTTTTTGTGTCATGGACTTCTTTGGCAGTCAGTCTATTGAAAATTATTGACCTCTTCCCAGAATAATACTTTTAAATAATTGAAAGAAATGCTAGGTTTAGGTTATAAGTTAATAAAAATAAAGAACAAATTACAGATGAAAGTATTTAGTTATTATTTCTACCAATGACCAAGTATTTATTAAATCTTCTCTTTCCTCATTTCACAACAATTTGTCATAATTCCTGTTTCACCCTAGTCTAAACAAGTTAATCAATTTTCTTGCCAAGTCGATGTACTTTAAATACCATCTCCACTTAACTTCTCCAAAAGGCTGTCCCTATTATCACAATAACTAATTTAATCTCTCTAATCTTCATCTTCTCCCAATCTCTTAGCTCCTCCAGACACCTACAAACACATTCCTTCCCCATCATTAAAAAACAAACAAAAAACTCTCATATTCTCATTCCATCCCCATTTGATACCATTGTATATCTCTATTTTTTATTCCTGCGACTTGAGAAAGCCATCTACTACTAATCCCCTCATTTTACTTCTTCTCTTTCACATTCTCTTCCAAACTAACTGCAAACTGACTCAAAAAATCTCATAATTTATCTGAAAATATCTTCTCCAAATTTATCATTCTTTGATTTGCAAATCTGATGGACTTTTCTTAATCCTCATCCCCCTTGACCTCTCTGTGATATCTGATGCCTTCGATCCCCTTCTCATGAATCCTTTCTACCCTGATCATCAGCCCTGATGCCCCTCTTAAGCTATAATTACATAATACTAGTAATAATTGCTAGTAATTATTAGGTAGGAACTAAATAGTAATTTGTTTCTCTTTTACCTAGGAATCCTGAGGGTCTTCGCCTCCCAGTTCGATTTTTTGTTTATTTATGGGGCCATCCCTAACTTAAAGAAGTCTATTTATTGAATGGGTGTATCTCACTCATTCATACAAGGAAGATTGTGACAAGATCTTGGTCTGAAAGGACAGGGTCTGGCATTGCAGCCTGGGTCATGTCCAGTCCTCCTGGTGAATAGCATGCCACTAGACCCAGATGGCTCAGGAGAAGAAAGTGAGGTTGGTGACCTTGCACAGTCCTCTCTCACTTAAATCAAAGTTACCTGCAAGTCGTCATCATCTTGATGTCATAGTCCTCTTCAAGAACAAAGGGCCAACACAACACAAGAATTACTTCAGCCATAGACATTTCAGAGAGTCTATAAGAAATGAAATTTTGTCTTTCAGCCAAAAATCTTGCACTCTTCTGAAATCCCTTACGTTTGTGAAAGGTACCATGATTCACACAGTCACCCTGCTTGATCTTCATTGTGAGACTTGAATCTTCTTTAACTTACTCCACATACCTGATATATTTCAAAATCTCATAATTTCATCCCCCCAACACTATATTTCCACTAACAAGGCCACCATCCTAAGTCAGGCAGCATCCCTGATCATTTGTATTATTTCAGTGTGTGTGTGTGTGTGTGTGTGTGTGTGTGTGTGTGTGTGTGTGCACGTGCATGTGTGTGCATGCATTGTTATTAAGCACATATGGAGCTCTTTACAACCTGACCCATTTATTTTTCATTTTTTTGTGTTCTATTCAAATCCATGTTTTCTATGATCCAGATATGCTTCCTTTCTTCATTTTCCTCACACAGAGCAGCCCATCTTCCACCTCAGTCTTTCTGTTGTCGTTTACCCATGACCTACAATGTTATCCCTCCAAATCTCCAATTCAGATTTTCTGGCTTTAATTAAGCCCCAGCTCAAATGCCAGCTCCTCCAGGAGGCCTTTTCTGCCAACCCTCACGTACACCCTGCAGTTCCTAATGCCATTCTTTTTAAAGTTATCTTCCATAAATTTTAAATTTATGTTTTATTTTCTTACCTATATTTTTGTCTCGTTAAAATGTAAGCTCCTTGAGGGAAGGGGCTGTTTGGTTTTGGTTCCTAATAGAGTCAGGCATATAGTAAGCACTTATAAATGCATTATCTGTCTCTCTGTTTGTCTGGTCCATCTGTCTATCTTTCTATCTATCTATCTATCTATCTATCTATCTATCTATCTATCTATCTAAAATAGTAAGTACTTGACAAAATAAATGCTTATTAATTCTCCAAATACTCAACATCAGTTGGGAGTCCTTATCTTTTGTACACTGCAAGCACAAATTTAACATGATTGTATGTGAAGTCATCGTGTGTGAGTAAAATCTACTAATTAGTTTCTGGGTCCCTTCTTAACTTATGTTTCCAAGGTAATTTAACATTTTCTGGATTTAACACCAACTACTCTTTATCATCTGTCTGATTGATGACAATCCAGTACAGAATTCTCTTGCCTAGCTTCAGTTCTTCCATTATTGTTAAAAGTGGGGGTAAGTTTCCTTCAAAGGACTGGAAATTAAATCCTTTAGTATCATCAGTTCACTTTTTGCTGTGTATCTCTTCTCATAGTCACTCATCAGCCATATTTTTCCTCTGCTAGTCAACCACAAACAACAGAGGTAAAAACATTTGGCTCAATGATGAGAAGTTCACATATGCTCTCTGGCAGAAGTACAAAACTTTTAACTATCCTGCCATGTGCATAAAAGTCAGCTCCCTAGCGTTAGATATAGATTGCACTCATTCATTAAATAGAGCTGCACTGTTGGTATCACATAACCACTGGGAAAGGATATCTGTGTTCACATTAGATTTCTGCACAATAGATAAAATGGGTATGTCCATGGATTTGTATGCATTTTAGGTGTGTCTATGTTTACATATTTTATCTACGAGAATATATGTGTGTAGGGTGACTGTGTGGGGAAGAATAGGGTTTTTAAATGTCAAACTAACAGAAAAACTGCTTTTGAGTCTTCTATAGTATATCAAATCCTTCTCCTTCATTTTTTTCTCTACTTCTCACTTCCCTTATTCTCCCCAACAGATTTTTATCAGGAGCCAATATGAAGACAACAAATTACAAGGGAAGGGAATAATGTCTTCACTGGGAAGGCACAAAGACCTTTATACCAACAGTATACCTATTAGAGTACCCAAGAAGAAATATATCAAAATGCCAAGTGGATAGGTTAATTATGCTCTGGAGAGTAGCGCATCCTCCATTAGAATAATTTATTTTTAAGACTCTTTATTGCAGATAGTACCTGAAAAAAGTTTAAATTCATATACTTTATAATTAAACATTATTATTTCTTTGGTGTTGGAATACTCCCCACAAAGACAAAAGAATGATGAAATTCCTAGAGAAAGAGAGAACAAGAAATAGTTTGTTTTTCGCAATATTATTTACTATTCCTATATGATTGACTGGCTCTGATGATTAAGAAGGGGGGGATCTAATAATTTTTATTTGTGGAAGAACTATCTAATGATGTCTTGTTGCCAATAAAAGGGCTAGCTACTGTCTGCCTGTAAGCCTCTTGAGGATAGGATGTGCTGATGTTTGGCTTCCTGTGCCCAGTTGGAACATCTGACATAAAGATGTTTATTATTTTTTGTTATTGGTGAATGACTGATAGCAGAGACAACTTGCTTTAAATAAATATGGATTTTTTCCCTTTCTCTGAGAGTCTTATTCAGTTAGCTCTTTTCTTAGGTTGGATCTGAAAACTTATCTTGTAATGACATTGCTTTTTACTTCTTTAATTTTTATGGCTTTTATATACCTGCATGTGCAAATATGAGTTTAATCCTATATAGATGAATAAATAGCATGGGACAAATAAGTCTTCACCTCAGGATTTAGACATCAGTCTGCACATTTTTCTACATTTTCTCTCTTTGTGATCAGATCTTCCTCTACATCTTCAATCATCTCTTCTCTCCAAACAATTCCCCCAACAATATAAATCAAATAGCAATAGGTTTGATATCGGTAGCCTTCAGAAGCATATAACCCCTGTATTACATAAACACAATTAAATAGATCATAATCTTACAGTGAGCATGACCAAAATGCATTTCTTCCCTTGCTTATTAGTCTCATTTTTCTGTAATGAAGTGAGCAAGGTTTTTCATTATCAAGGCTCTAGAAGCATATTTGAACATGTAGTTGAGTAGAGTTCATAAGGCCTGCAAAATATCCATTTTTATCACTACTCTAGTCCAACTCATTTACTTTGTTCATGCTTTTTGTTCCCCATCTCTCTTTGAAACTGTCTCATCTACTACAGGAAAATCACATTCTAGGAAATCCATATACCAAAATTTGTTCATCCTGCAATTTGCACCATTCTGCAACTGATGGGCATGCCCTTAGATTGTTTCTTTATTGCACAAATTTGTTCCCTTTCCATCATTTTCACTGGAAATATGCATTGTTCACACTGTAATGAAACACATTAAGCGTGCCCTGGTATTTCTAACAGAATGATGAACCTTCTTTCAATAAATAATAGATATACCATATTATCAGCATTATAATCTTACAGGATTGTATTAAATGATTACTATATTTTATACTACTTATCATTTTGGAGCATTAATACATGAAAATAGAACTTCTCACATACTGATTTGTGTTCTTTATGGTTAACTGGTGACTTTTCTTATCTCTCCAATAGAAATTGATTTCTTTAGGATATTAATCATGCCTTACTAATTAATAATATCTTTTTAGATTCTACCTGAAGTGTAATTGGTAATCAATAAATAGTTTTTGAGTAGCACCCCCCCTCTGCACTGAGTTACTAACTCTCAATCATTTTTGTAGGCTGAGACCCTAGAAAAAGAATGCCTACCATTCTTCCCCTAGGGTTCTATGAGTATTGCTAAAGTATTGAGGATTATAATTATAAGGGTTTTTACTAGGGTGCTCTCCACTGATTATCAAAGGTAAATGGATTTTAGAAAGGACATTTACTGAACAGGTATAAGAAGGACAGTTGATAAAGAATCAGCCCCCCCAAAATCCTACAAAATTCTTTTTTCCTTGCATATACAAGGTCTAAGAGGAGAATGTTCTTGGAGGATATGTGGGTAAAGACTGAATTCCCAGCTCCTGGTTACTGGAAATCCTTTTATCACACTGGAATACTTGTAAAATTCTCCTGACCTGCAATTCTCTGCTGGGTGGCAAGGATCAGAGCACTTACATCATCTTATAGCTCCCATTTCTGAGATTGTCTGATTTGTTCTCAGAGTGGTTTTTAACCCTGATACAGATGCTGATGCCTTCCACTGATGCTCTGAAGAAACTGCTACCAAATCCAATGGGAATAATTTTCTGATGCTTTGAAATCCATAAATTAATATGTTCAGTAGGTGGGAAGGAGAGAAAGTTCTTCCCCATCTCCCAAGGAAGAAAAGGACCAAGTAGTCCTTTATCTTACCTCTTAACTGCTCTGATGTTGGCACTTCCAATTCAGGACTAGCTTACTTTTATATATAGGTGCAGCGATGTGTCTGGTTATGTCAACTAATCACAAGATAAATGTGCTGTTAATGCTATTTGTATTACTCAAAAGTTGAAAGAATTTCATTGTTATTCCTGTTTTTGTTCAGTGGTTTCAGGTTACGTTTAACTCTTTGTGACTCCAACTGGTATTTTCTTGGTGAAGGTACTCGAGTGATTTGCCATCTCCTTCTCCAGCTCATTTTACAGATGAGGAAACGGAGGCAATAAACAGGTTTAAGTGACTTAGCCAGAGTCACACACCTGAAAAGTGTCTGAGACTGGATTTAAACTCAGGTCTTCCCAATTTCAGGTTCATCATTCTATCCACTGAGCCAACTATCTGCTCCTGAAAGAATTTTATTCTTCTCAAATTACTTAATGTCTTGTTCAGACTTATAACGCTTTTGCTGTTCCATTTGAGAAGTCTAGAGTTCAATGAAGTTATTAATTGGGCTCCCATCCTTATAGAAGAAGGAATGAATCAAAGTGATCTTCATTTTCACAAATAGTTGTATAGTCCCTTTGCTGTAACGATTCTTCTCTGTCAATTTCTGCCTGTATCATATAAATTCATTTACATATGAAATCTTCAGTAGATTGTACTGTCTTTGAAGGTTGGGACTCTACAATTTTTTTTTCTTTTCACCTAAACTGACTCATTCAAAATATAAACTCAGGAAATAATTTTTGAGTTGAAGTCAAAAGGCAGAAATGAGCAGCTTCATATCCCCTTTACTTCACAGAATGAAACGAATCTCATGACGGGAGGACACCTCACGAAAAACGTCCATTCTGTATTTCCAGAAGTGTTGTTTTCTTTCAATATACCAAGCACACAGTCACCAAGACTTTCTTTGAAGACCTGCAATGAGTGAGAACCAACTGCCTCTTGAGACACTGTATTCCGTTTCAGTGAATCTGTCAGACTTTTTCCTTATCAAGTTTAAATTTGTATGCTTATAACTAAACACTTCTCCAAGTTTTGTCCTCTAAAGAAAGGAATAAATTTCATCCTTCTCTGGTATCAAATCCCTTCAAATGCTGGAAACAGTTGGCAAGTCCCTACTGATTATTTTCTTTTCCTCATCAAACTAAAACTTTTGACATGTTCTTTAAGCCAGACATGATGGAAAGAGATCTTCATCATCTTGTTTGCTTTTGTCTGGATCTTGCATGTTAATCTATATCTTTGCTGAAATTCATAAATGCTTTTGGAGGCACTAGGTTAAATTATATAGTTCATGGAACCATCTCAAATCTTTCAACTTCCTGAATATAATCCAGTCAAGTGTTGCTTGCAGAAGGTAATAATATTAACTGTTTACCTTTAGAGTGAAATCTCAGGACTATAAAACACTTAACTCTCCCTTTGATTCGAGAGACAGAGTTTAAAATATTAACAGACTCTACTTGAAATACAATAGTCTTTACTCAAACACCCAGCAAAGCTTGAAAAAAGAATTGCCTTTAAAATAAAATAAATAAAATAAAACTAACATGTTTACAGAATATTTTCCTTATGAACTGATATGCTCTTTATTTCACTTAACTTACATAAACATTGAAGTCAATTATTTGAATTATACCTTCATATTGATGATGAGAAAATTAAATGTCACAGAATACACAATGGGGAAGGACTGCTCATTGAATGCTGATAAAGAATTCAAATTACTCATCTCTTGTTTCTCTACCAAAGGAACAAACATCAAAATGGGAAATACAAAAAAAGAGAAATTTAAAGATACAATGAAATTTAATATAATACAGGTCTCAATGAACAAGAATATGTTTACAAGATGGATAGTATATTATACCAGTCAATATAATACAAGACACTGCACAATACGATGTAACACTATACTATGCAATGACATACAACACAATATAATACATATATTAAATGTCTACTTTACTTAAAACACTATGATAGGCACCAGAAATAAAACACCTACACACACACGTACACATACACTAAAACATAAAAATCCATGGCCACAAAGAGCTTATGGATCACCAAAAATGTATATGGATCAAATACAGAGTATCTATAAAATAATGACATGATTTTTAGAAGACATAAAAATTCAGGAATCTTGAGAATCAGGAAAGGCACACTGTGCTATGCTTTGAAGAAAGGTATTGATTATATCATAGAGAATTGAGAGGGAGTCCATTTTCACACAGGTCAAAGTCATAGGGAAAGCATACAGTTATGAAAACAGGTTACAAACCAGTTTGACTTTGATCAGACCATTCAAGTGGAAGATTATAAAATATGAGAGGGTCAGATATTGTGAAAACTTTAAATGCCAGGCTATGTACTTCATAACTTTTCTAGAAGCAAGAGGAAGCCCGTGACTATTTCTGAGTAGGAGAGCATTATGTTCTGATCTATGTTTTAGGAATAAAAAATTGACAGAAAGGAAAAGGAAAGACTAGAGTTGGGTGTTAATTAGAAGGTCATTGCAATAGCTGAGATGAGATATAATGTAGGTCTAAACCAGGGTAGATAAGTAATATATATATATATATATATATATATATATATATATATATATATATATATATATATATGTGTGTGTGTGTGTGTGTATTTTTATTTAAGTGAGAATCTACATATCCTTAATAAATTTGTCACCTGGCTTTCATTTCCAGGTAATGAATGAATTTAGAATATAAATGCTATGTCATTAGCCATAATTTTTAAGCAATATTAGAAACTGGGAAAGATGATTTCACATTCTATAAGTATAAACATTTTACTGATTTTTTAAAGGGTGGGAAATATCACAAATGTCAGGCCAATAGTGCTCCTACTTTCCCTCCCTCCCCCATAAAATTCTAGAATCAATTATTAAAAGCAAGTTTTGTAGGCAATTAGAAATGAAAGTATCAATTACTAAAATTCATGCTTTATTCCCTATCATTCCAACTTAATTTCCTTTCAAATAGGAATTTGACTTAAAATATAATGAAAATAGCTTAAATATCATATATATATATTGATTACACTAGGCTTCTTAAATATGTGACATCATGGGCACATAGAAATTAGATGATGGTACAATTGTTTGATCTAAAAACATAGACATATAGAATTGGAAGTAGCCTTCAAGAGTGCCTAGAACAGGCTATGTTTGAGAAAGAATCCTATTTATAATACAGGTATGAAATAATAAATTAATATCATATAATAATAATGTCAAGTAATCAGATATCCATTGACTGAAGAGATGCAAAGAGATAAACTCATTTCTTCTCAATGTAATCCTTTCCTCTTTATTTTTTGATGTGGTTTTAATTGTTGGAGTTGGTTTGGTTTTGTCTTTTAAAAAATCAAGACCTAGTTTTTCTCTTTGTAGCTTCCACAAGTGGCATCTAATTTTGCCCCTTGGTGCTCAAGAAAACAAGGCTAATCCTTTTGTCCACTGACCCTCAAGAACTAGAAAATAGTTCTCAAATCTGCCTGATTTCTACCCTTTCCTAAGAACATCTCTGATACTTCAGTTGTTCAAAAAGTATTGATTCGTTAGAGTAAAGTAATGATCCTGAAATGATCTGTCTCATGTTTGAATCCTGTATAGGATATAGATATTAGGCTGTTACTATGGTCCTATATATGGTGTAATGTATTTTTAAAAATATTTTTGTAAAATTTCTTATTTATTGTTAACTAGCTTTTTTAAAAAAATGACTTCCAAATTCTTCAACTCTGTCTACTCCCCCCCCCCAATTGAGAGGTCAAGCAGTATGATATCAATTTTATGTATGATAATAATGAATAATGTGTTTCCTCATTAGCCATATTAGAAAAAAATGAAGAACAACAAAGTGAAAAACTTGTATCTCAATTTGCACTCAGAATTCATTAACTGTCTCTGGAAGTGAACAACATTTTTCATCGTGAGTCTTTTAGATTATCTTTGATCACTGTACTGAACAGAGTAACAAAGTCTTTCACAGCCAATCATTTTTTTGATATTGTTATCATTGTTTACCATGATTTCCTGGATCTACTGTTTCATTCTATATCAATTCATATTAGTTTTGCCACATTCTTCTGGTACTATCCTGCTAATCATTTCTTTTAGCACAATAGTATCGCATCACAACCATATAACCACAACTTGTTCAGCCATTCTCCAATTGATGGATATTTCAATTTTCAATTCTTTGCCACCACAGGAAAGCTAATAGACATATTTTTGTCCATATAAGTCTTTCTGCTTTTTTATTATCTTTGCAAAGCAGACCTTGGTAGTGGTATATTGGGTCAAAGGATTTGCCCAGTTATAGACCTTCAGTCATAATTCCAAAATTTTCTCTAGAACAATAGGATCAGTACACAATTCCAAGAGTGTATCTATTAAAATATTAGTGTATCTATTTTTTCCACTTCCCTTTTGATATTTACATTTTTTCATCATGCTAGCCAATCTTATAGGCATGAGGTGATATCTCAGGGTTGTTTTAATTTGCATTTCTCTAATCAATAGTAATTTAGAAAATTTGTTTTATCCAGCTATGGATAACTTTGATTTCTTTCTCTGAAAGTTGGTTTCTCATGTCATTTACCATTTGTCAATTGGAGAATGGCTGATTTCTGTAAATTTGACTCAGTTCTCTATATATTTGAAAAATGAGGCTTTTATCAGAGAAATTTGCTTTACACCTACTCCCCCCATCACCACCACTGTTTCAAGTTTTCTCTCTTATTATGGCTCAATTGTTTATATTTGTGCAAAATATTTACTTTTAAATTTTATGTAATCCAAATTATCCATTCTGTTTTGCTTGATCCTTTCTCTTGTTTGAACATAAACTCTTTTCTTATATGTAGATCTGACAATTAAAATTTTCCATTTTCCCCTAATTTGCTTATGATATTATCCTTTATGTCTAAATCATGTACCCATTTTAACCTTATCTTGGTAATATAGTGCAAGATATTGGTCTATGCCTAGTTTCTGCCAAAATACCTTCCAACTTTTCTAATAATATCTATAAAATTGTGAGTTTTTGCCCCCAAAGCTTGGATATTTGGGTTTACTGACTGCTAGATTACTATGCTCATTTACTACTATAAATTGTATAATTAATCCATTTCACCAACCCACCACTCTATTTTTTAGCAAGTACCAGATTATTTTGATGATTACTGTTTTGTAATATAGTTTGAAATTTTGTAGTACTAGGTCACCTTCCTTTGCATCATTGTTCAAAGATTCCTCAGATATTCCTGACCTATTTTCTTCCAGATGAATTTTCCTCTGTTTTTTTTCAATATCTATAAAAAATAATTCTTTGTTAGATTGATAAGATATCAAATAAGTAAAATAATTTTGGATAAAATTGTCATTTTTTTATTCTATTCCCTTGACCTATGGTTGTTATTGTTGATATTGCTCAATTGTTCAGCATTGTCCAACTGTTTATGACCCCATGGACCATAGCACATGAGGCCTTTCTATGCTCCACTATATCCCAAAGTCTGTCCCAAACTTGTTTTCATTGCTTCCATGACTATCTATCTATCTCATCCTCTGCTGCCACCTCCACCTTTTGCCTTCAATTTTTCCCAAGAGCAGAGTCTATTGCAATGAATCCTATATTCTCATTGTGGGGCCAAACTATTTTAGTTTCAGCTTCAATATTTGACCTTCCAATGAATAGTTTGAATTAATTTCTTCAAGTATTGATTTTATCTTCATGCTCTCCAAAAGACTCTCAAAAATTTTCTCCAACATCATAATTTGAAAATGTCAATTTTATGGCAGTCAGTTTTCCCTATGGTCCAACTCTTAACCACATATTGCTACTGGAAAACCACACCTTTGACTAGGGTCCGCGTTCTTGTCCCGCAGGCCGGGACATATAACCCTTAGAGGAAAAGGTGATATCTATGTATTTTTGTATGCTATTGAGAAAACCATAGTTTTGCACAAAAGGACAAAACGTTTTCTAATTTCATGACTTCAGTAACTGTCTACAATGATCTTGAGTCCAAAAATGTAAACTCTGATGTCGCTTACATTCTTTTCCCCTTATTTTTTGCCAGGAAGTGATGGGATTATTGTTTTTATTTTAATGTTAAATTACAAGAAAACTTCTACACTCTCTTACCCTAATCAAGGGCTTCTTAATTCATCTTCACCATGAGCAAGTAATACTTAACCGGTTGGTTGGATCTGTCTTTGTTCATATGAATAGTGTTTTGTAATTGTGTCGATAGAGTCATTGGATTTGTCTTGACAGGTAGATTCCCAAGTACTTTATATTGTCTGCAGTTATTATAAATGAAATCTCTTTTTTTTCTTCCTTCTAAGGAAGTATTCTTTTAAATATAGAAATGCAAAGTCCTGGTGAGAGTTCATTTTATTACCTCAAACTTTGCTAAAGTTTTTTTTTTAATTTCAACTATTTTTTTAAAATCGGTTCTCTAAGTGTATCATTATATTGTCTGCAAAGCATTATAGCTTCCTTGTTGCCTGTTCTGATCCCTTCAATTTAGTGTTCTTGACTTATTATTATATTGAACAATACTGGGAATTATAGAAATACTGATTTTTTTAGAAGGCTTTTAGTTTATCCCCATTATATACCACATTTTCTCTTGGTTTTAGACAGATATTACTTATTTATATTATTTATTCTCATTCTTTCTAGTGTTTTTTTTTTATAATAGGCATTGTATTTTTCTTTGAAAAGGTTTTTCTGCACCTATAG
The DNA here is from genome assembly GCA_023548195.1 of Bettongia penicillata ogilbyi. Classification (NCBI taxonomy): domain Eukaryota; kingdom Metazoa; phylum Chordata; class Mammalia; order Diprotodontia; family Potoroidae; genus Bettongia; species Bettongia penicillata. The sequence goes on from JAJHZJ010000257.1 coordinate 3,111,200, forward strand.
AGATAATCATATGGTTTTTTGTCTGTTTGTTTGCTTTTGTAATTAATGTGACCAATTATGCCTGTAGTGTGGCCCTTTGACTGAAACTTCACAGAACAAATCTCCTTAATAAATGAATTTGTTCTGTAAAACTTGGACCCAGTCAAAATGCCATTCCCAAGGACCTAGAAGGCTGCATGTGGCCTTAAGACTGTAGGTTTCCCACACCTGGTGTAGGGTCTTTGAGATATCATAATCTCCCTGCTAGTATTTTATTTTAAAATTTTGAGTCAATATTATTAGACCTTAATTTCTTTCTGTTTTTGCTCTATGTGGTTTAGATATTAAAACCAAATTTGTGTCATAAATGGAATTTTGTAGGACTCATTTATCTCTTTTTTCAAATAATTTAGGAAGTATTGAAATTGATTTTTGTGTAAGGTTTTGTAAAATTCACTTGCTCAGTCATCTGATCTTAAGTATTTTCACTTGAGGAGCTTGCTTATGGTTTGTTCATTTTTTTTTAAACATACACAGTTATGTAAGTATTCTATTTCCTCTTCTGTTTATTTGGACAATTTGTATTTTCATGAATGTTCATCCATTTAACTTAGATTTTTAGTTTTATTGCATGTAGTCAGTAAAATAACTCCTAATAAGTTCTTTAATTTAATTTTATTGGTGATAAATTCGCATTTTTTATTTTGATACTGATAATTGGATTTTCTTCTTCCTTTATAAAAAGAATTATATTAGCCAATTACTTATCTATTGACCTGCTTCTTCCCCCCACCATAATCCTAACTCCTAGCTTTATTTATTTCCATGGGTTTTGCACCTTACCTTTAATGTTAATTTTTTCTTGCATCTTCAAGTTTTCTATCTTGGTATTTAATTGAGGACCTTAAATATATCCCCTTTTTTGTAAGTCCATGTTCAATCCATTAATATGTTCTCTTTTTATTAATGTAAGTATTTAGAAACATAAATTGCCCCTATATACTGCTTTGACTGCATTCTCCAAATTTTATTATGGTGTCTCATTATTGATATTTCTATGATTTGAGCTTTGATTCACTAATTTTTTAAGATTAGAGTAGTTTCATACACACATTCAACCCCCTATATGTATATGTGAGTGTGTGTATGTAGGTATGCATGTATGTGTGTATGATATATATATATATATATATATATATATATATATATATATATATATGCATGGCTATGTATATCTGTACATAGGTTTACATATCTACATATGTATACAATATGTAGTTATGTGTATGTGTGATATTATTTCCTTGTCTATGGTTCCTTTTAGCAAGATGTAGTTTTCCTGATTATCTGTTAATTAAATCTATTTGTTTTTTTGCTTTTGCTTTGTCTGTGATCATGACCGCTATCTCTGCCTTTTTGTTTTCACTTCAGGGGAAGCATAACAGATTCTGCACCAGTCCCTTATATTGTGCGCATTTTTGTTTCAGTTATTTTTCTGACATAAAGTCTGCTGTTGGATTCCACTTTCCAATACATTCTGATACATACTTTTATTTTGTGGGCGGGTTCATCCCATTCACATTCACAGTTTTTATTATTGATTATTTCTCTCCATCCTAATTTTCTTGTTTATCTTTCTTCAAAAATCTGTTTTTTTCTCTGACCACTGCCTTCCTTTATCTGCCCTCCTTTTTGTCATCCCCTTTCCTTATGCCCTTCTCCTCCTAATTCTCTGTTGTGAAATAAAAGGTTTCTATACCCAGATGAATGTGTGTGTATTCTTCCCTTTCTGAACCAATTCCAATGAGAGTGAGGTTCAAATATTGCCTATTCACTCTCCACCCACAATTTTTTCTCTACTGTAAAAGTACTTTCTTGCACATCTATTTTATGTGATGTAATTCCCCCATTCTTCTTTTTCTGTCTTCCCCTAGTACATCTCCCTCTTTCACACTTTCATGTTTTATGGCATCTGAATATAATCAGCTCACAGTTATGTCCTCTGTCCATGTATGTTTTTTCTAGGTATCCTAATGATAATAATTGTTAGGAGTTTTATGTGTCATCTTCTCATTGGCCTTATTATTTCTCTTTCATGTTTACCTTGCTATTTTTATCATGAGTCTTCAGTTTACATATAACATTTTCTGTACAGCACAGACCTTTTCAGGAATTTTTGAAATCCTCCATTTTATTGAAAGCCCATTTCCCTCCAAATGATAATACTCAGTATTGCTGAGCTTGTTCCTGGTTGTAATTCTAGCTCCTTTGCATTCTCAAATATCATACTCTATGTCCTTCACTCCTTTAATGAGGAAACTACTAGATTTTGTGACATGTCAACTGTGACTACAAAATATTCAAGTGGTTTCTTTCCATCTGGTTGCAATATTTTCTCACTGACTTGAGAAAACTGATACTTGTCAATAATATTACTAAGCGTGTTCATTTTGCAAGTTCTTTCTGTAGGTGATTGGTGGATTCTTTGAAATATTCTTTTGTCACCTTCTCTTAACTCCTTACACAATATAACCTTTTTAACAATGGCATTTTTCTTTATGTTCAAATCATTTGACTCCTTACATCAAAACATTCAATAGTTCACTATTGACTTTTAAATACATTTTAAACTTCTCTGTTCAAAATTCAAGGATCCTTATGTCCTGGCACTATTCTTTCTTTCCAGGTTTTGCTGATATCACTTATTCCCTTGCATATTATACAAGAAAATTGGCTAATTCTGTTCCAAACATACTAAAATCTAAAGCTCCATATCAAAGAGATTCCTTATTACTAGAATGCTTTCCCTGTTTGCTTTTTTGTTTGATTACTTATTGAATTCTTACCAGTCATCATTAAATTTCTCTTAAACATTCCTGCCTGAATGCCCAGTAGATATTTCAAAAATAATATTCAGTTTTCTCCCTACTTAAATTATGTGTTTTTCCACCACTTGCTGTGTTTAGTTCAGTTTCACCTCCACAGATATCATACCTCCCCCAGAATAAACTTATTATCTGAAATCTCAGTGGCATGGTGATTGATTTAACTTTATTACTCAACATCTCCCTAACATAGTCATTTTCTGCTCTCTACTTTTTGGAGGACTAGAAGGTGAAACAACAAACTCCTCGCAAAGACTTTCTCTACAAAGGGTGTACACTTTCCAGACTACTTCATTTCCCATCAGATGCTCTGATTGATTTTGACTCCACAAATGCCATGGCCCTGTGGCATTTTCTGGCACCTTCCTCTCTTCCCTTTTCAGTTTTCTTTTGCTGATTATTTTCTCTATTACAAGGAACTCTCCTCAAGGTCAGAAACGGTCCATATTTTGTTTGTATGCATCCCCAGTGTTTAGCATGATACTTGGCAAACAGTAAGCGCTTAATAAATATTAGTTAATTCACTTGCCCTAATTTATGGGGTTGCTTTCCTATCAAAGGTCAAGGTATCCTGTGATTTTTCCTTCTCCTCACTTACTGGGTCTAATTCACTGTTTTTCTGAGGGAATAATAATTAATAAAAATGAATTATTTTGCATGTATTTATATCTACAAACTTTTTGTTATCAAAGTAGAATATAAAAGCTTTGAAGGGAGGGACCATTTTAATTTTTTGTTTGCATTTGCTGGATGGACTTACTTTATATTTGAATCTAGGTGGTACAGTGGATAGAGTGCCAGATCTGAAGTCAGGAAGACCTGAGTTCAAATGGGGTTTCACATATTTATTGGGTGAACATGAGTAAGTCACTTAACTCTGATTACTTTGTTTTCTTCATCTATAAAATGAGTTGTAGAAGGAAATGGGAAACTGCTACAGTATTTTTGCCAAGAACACCCCAAAATGGGGTCATGAAGAGTTGGACACAATTGAAACAACTGAACAACATGCACATCTGTGTATACGTGTGTATATGTGTGTGTATATATATGTATGTATGTATAGAGGTATATATATATATATATATATATATACATGTGTGTAAATTTAATTGGTCTCTATGTTATACAAAGTATCTTTCATTATATTGTATATAGTAAAAAATGAAATGAAGCCAATTATGATAATGGTATTGATTTTCAGCAAACTTATAGAACTGATTAACAATATGGAAGAATAATATTTTTGAAACACTTCAGTGATTCCTAGTAGCCACCATGTATTTATTAGGAATGTGAAAAAATGACACACATTTTGAATTTTGTTGACGTTTGTGACTAAATTCTCTAGAAGTAATGAAATATTTCATTTATAGAACCAAAGATTCTCAAGGAATTCAAGCTTAAATGGAATTTTAAAGGTCATCAAGGCCAACCTATATCTTTGAGTAATGTGAAAAATAGCATCCTCAAAAAGTACCTCTTCGCTGTCTGCTAAAAGGGATCTAATAAAGGTGACAAAATGACCTACCTTAGAATGAGACTTATTTCTCCTTTATAGAGCATTCGTTTTGGGAGAATTTTTTTTTTTTAATTTTGCATGAAATTTGAATCTCCCCTAATTAAATTTCTAGCTATTGCTGCACATTAGTCTTCTTTTTATAAATCAAAATATAGTTTCTCTTCCATAATATAGCCATAAAAGTACCAAAAGTTTGTTATTATTCCTTCCTGCATGATTTCTCCTTCAGATCAAATATGTCCTGTACATTTCGCTGTTTTTTTTTTTTTTTACCTCTTATGGAATCTTCTTATCACCCTGATAAGCCACTCCTGAAGGTACTTCAGTTTATTTATTATTTTTACTAAAATGTAATACTCAGAATTTAATTCATAGTCCTTTGGATTGCTTTGTTAAATTTAGTCCAAGGATATTTGCTAAGCACTTACTAAGTGTAAAATATTTTGAGGAAAGAATAGGAAATCAATTTCTCATTCCATTGACCCCTTGCCAATCTTCTTTAGTCTTCTATTATTAAATTATTACTTTATTCATTCAGTAATCTTCCTTTATCCCTAAAAAAAATCAATAAGCACTTTAAGTCCTCTCTAGTAATTATTATTACTAACTCTATTGTGCTGGTGATCTCTGACCTAGTATTGGCAAAGTTTCAAAATTTTAATAATTCAGAAATGCAGAAGGCTTTGATTTCAGGTATATTGCATTTGATTTTCAAATAGATCTGTCCTCTATTCAAATAAAATCTTGCTATAGTGTATTAGGAATCTGGGAAATACAGACGATGCTCTTCTAGCCATCTTATAATATATACAGTTACCGTGAGCTTAGTGGCTTGAAGGGTTCTATTAAGATAGACCTTCATGATCCTCACCATGCTACAGCCCAGAATAGAAGATATTTGTTATCAATACTACAAATGCTTCAAGGAAGAATAAATTTACCTACAATGCTTCTTCCTCAACCTTCATGACCGGTAACACCTTTCTCCTCTGTGTTATACCAGCTTGCTGTTCAGGTCAATTTACCTCAGTTGACCTGATTGTAGGGGAAAAGGAAAATGAGCATAGCTGAAATTCAAATATGTTAAAGTTACTATTAAATTCAGGCAGATCTGCCTCTGTATGCATTCCCGCACCAGTGATAACCATTTTATCACACCTGGTTTATACAGCATTGGATATCAAACTATTCTTGACATTTACAGAGCTGTCTCAGAAAAGTGCCATAATTAGACACTAATATCTAGACTTTCTCTGAAAGGTCTTATTATAGATCTACCAAATTTTGGTACCCAATAATGTAAGTGTTGAGAATCACAGCATTGAAGATGATAATAATGAAGGGAAGGGACAGATCTCATAGAGCTGTCTGCAATCATTCATTAGCCTTGGGTTATGAGCAAATTTCAGTATGTTTTCCTGATACTTTCTACTGAGTGTGATGGACACGATGGCAATAAGACCAAGCCCTAAATACATTAAATGCACCAAACATTTGCTGAATAAATGAATCCAAGCCAGGATGTTTGTGATAAAGGGTAAAATGATACATACATATACATGTGTGTTCACTGTTTGCATCTCTATTTTGAGAGCATAAAGCAATTGTTGAATTATACTGGAAGACTAGAATGCATTTTGATGTTTTATAACCTGATATTGTATCTGACATTGGTTATGTGCATTTGTTGAGCAATGGGAAGAGAACTCTAATAGATGCACATATACAATATGATTGACAAGGTTCTAAGTCCTAAGGTGAGAGAAAGAAACAGACAGAGACAGAGTCAGAGAGATGGACAGAGAGACAAAGACTCAAAGGAAGAGACAGAGAGAGAACACAGAAGGGAGATTCTGATGCCTTGGAAAAGGGTTAAGGTCCATTCCCCATACTATACACGGAAGAAAAACACAAAAATAGATATTACTTAACAAAGAAACTCAGAAGGCACAGAGAAACATTTCCTCATCAAACAAAAAAATGTTATAGGCAATCCCAAGAGATCATCTATGTACTTCTTTTACTCCGATGGTTCACCTGAATCTGAGTCATCTCTGCTTCCCTCTCCCACCTTTTACATGGTACCTTAGCTAGTCTCTCTGTTAATTTCATCTGCTGGCCCAAGTTCTAACACTTGGGGCCAAATGGAATATGTTAAATTCATTTCCTAAACCATATACTTTAAAATATTTTGGGCAGCTATTATGTGAATGCTTGAACTTCTTAAGGCTAAAATAAACAAGCAAAATAAATGAAACTTTCATTTAATACATCTTCAGAAAATATTGACTTTCTCTATTATTCTTGCCTCCCATGGATGCTATCCATCAATTTCTTTTCTGAAATAATCTTTTGGTCTCTAGCATGTTCAACCTTCCTATATGCACTGGCAAGTTGGAAGATGCCAGAAAGAAAGGGAGGAAAAAACCCTTTGTTAACTCAGATTTGCATATATTTTCAGATTGCTGGCTACTTTGTTTCATAAATAGCCTTAAAAAAGAATAAACATCCTAATAAAATTGTACCTTTCATACACATAAATTATGACTTGAAAAATTGACTAATGGATAGTAGAAGCCATAAGGTATATATTTGCTTTTTTAGGGACTTCCCATAGAGATATTTCCTATAAAAATCTTTAAGTATGCTAATGCTGGTATAAAATAAACATCAAATTTAATAATGATTTAATAAAAGCAAAGATATAAAAGTTGCATGAATAAATTATAGAATGAAGTAACTCACATTCATATTAAAGGAATGACCAATTTTTAGGGGGAGCATAATGACATATGTCTTTTTTGCATAGAACACTACTTTTCTTTTGGTCTTGAGTTCTCAGGAATTAGAATTGATTGTCAATTCTATTGATTAAATATTAGAAACTGCAGTTGCTCAAATTTAAAGAAAAAGAACAAACGCAGCCATATATAGAAGAAAAAACAGAAGGAAAGTATGTAATAAGAACCCTAAACCATGCAAATTCCAAATATACCATCATCATCATCATACTAATCAAAGCTAAAATCGATACAGCACCTTAAGGTTTATAATATATGTACATATGTGTGCATGTATTTATATTTTCATTTACATTTTTTTCATCTAATAATATATTTGGAGACTTAGCCCTGTCACTTGCAAAGCTGAGAAAAATATTTAAGATGCTAGAATGGAAATTAGAGACCAACTATTCCAACTTTTTCAAACAGAAGGAAAACTGGAGGTCCTAAAGAGGATCAGTGGTTTTGCCCATGTCTATACAGTTAAAAAGGGTCAAATTTCAGATTCCAATTCAAATTTTCTCACTCCAAATCCAACACCCATTCCATGGCATCATGAAACCCATATAGGAAATTGTTACAGTGATCATTGAGTAGGGAAACACCTTTTCCCCTTTAACAAAATAAGCCAGGCAAGTCAAGACAGCATACTGTGTTCTGGAGCATTGAAAGCAGGTATCATGACATTTGGACACAAAAGGATAGGTGATTTAGCTAGAGGTCATAATAATTTAAGATATTTTGTAACATGTAAGCTCTCCTGAATTGTTAGAGATTGGAATGAGAACAAATCAGCCATGGAGAAGACTGAATTTCTAGAAAGACTACAACCAATATTCAAGGAAACTGTAGTGAGGTCTATAGTAAATGTTTCTGACCCGAATTTTAATCCAAACTCTCTGACCTTGGTAAATTAAGAAAGCAACAAGGATGTATGAAGCCCAAGATCCCACAGGTAAGAAGTGGTAAAGCTTGAACTGGAACCCACTTCCAGAATGCTTTTGTCTCTATCATACTTCCCCCTCCTTCTATACTTTTTCACCCCTTGAATGGAGCAAATGGTAGGAGCTTGGATAAGTAACTCAGGAAGATTCCTGCCTCTCCCTAGGCAAAGTAACATTTTATCAGTATTCAGAGAGTAGCAGTGCTCCCAGATGACTACCAACATTGGTAAAGAGTCAGATCAACACCTTCAAGAACAAAAAGTAATCTCTTCATTGCAACTCATGAGCTATGAAGACAGTTACTTCTCTTACCTGACTTGGAGAAGTTGACTAAAAGGCTCTTTTTGAACCAGTGTTCTTCTTTTATTTTAATTTATGTACTATTTTGTTCTTCCCCTGTTACATAAAAAAAGGTTTTTTTTTTAACATTTGCTTTAAAATTTTGATTTTCAAACTCTCTCCCTTTCTCCTTCTTCAATGTTCTCTCATCGAGAAGGAAAGCAATTTGAAATAGGTTATAAAAATGCAGTGAAGAAAAACATTTCCATTTTAGTCACCTTGTGAAAGAAAACATAGACAAAAAATAAGGAAAAAGCAACAACAATAACAAACAAACTATGTTTCCATCTGTTTTCAAACACCATCATTTCTTTCTTTGGGGATGTATGGCAGTTTCCATTATAAATCCCTCAGAGTTGTCCTGGATCATTTTATTGCTGTGAATAGCTAATTCATTTACAACTGACCATCTTATAATATTCTCTTTACTTTGTACACAGTATCTTTCACTTTATTTTTTCTGGGTTTTTCTGAGAGCATCCTGGTTATCATTTCTTACAGCATATTAGTATTCCATAATAGTGACATACCATAATTTGTCCAACCATTCCCCAGTTGGTGGGCTTCCCCTCACTTTCTAAATTTTTGCCACCAGAAAGGAGCTACCATAAATAATTTTGTACATAGAGGTTGTTTTGGATTTTTTTTTTTTGCATCTAAATCTATCTCTTCCTTTCTCTTTCTCCCAGTGCCTTCCTCTCTCAACCCTTAATTTTATTTTTAAATATATCTCCCCTTCATTTTCGACTCACACCATACTATATATACTCCTTGTAACTGCCCTAATAATGAGAAAGGTTTTATGAGTTGCAGGTATCATTTTTCCCATGTAGGAATGCAAGCAGTTTAATCCTATCAAGTCCCTCATGATTTTTGTTTCCTGTTTACATTTTAATGCTTCTCTTGCCTCATATTTGAAAGTTAAATTTTCTGTTCAACTCTGTTCTTTTCATCAAAAATGCTTTCTATTTCATTTAGTTTCCAGTTTTCCTCTATTGTGTTTTCTGATTCTAGAATAGGGTAGCTTTCCTTGATGATTTGTTCTCTGGTTCTAGAATAGGGTAGCTGCAAGATGTTGAAAGATGAAATCTAGGCTCTTTTTTTGGCTTCCAGGTAGTCCAATAATCTTAAAATTAGCCCTCCTGGATCTATTTTTCCAGATCATTTTTCTCTTGAGAATTTTCACATTATCTTTTATTTTTTCACTCCTTTGGTTTATTTTATTATTTCTTGCCTTCTCATAAAGCCATTAGCTTTCCTTTGGCCAATTCTATTTTAAAGGAACTTTTTTTTTCCTTCAGTAAATTTTTGTGCCTCTTCCATTTGGCCAGTTCTGATTTTTAAGGCATTCTTCTCTTCATTGACTTTTTGTATCTTTTACCGTTTGAGCTAGTTTGCTTTTTAAGGTGTTATTTTCTTCAGTATTTTTTATTTTTGGTGTTTATCTTGTTTATCAAGCTGTTGACTTTTCATGATATTCTTGCATCACTCTCATTTCCTCTACTTGATTTTTCATTTATTTGATTTTCAAAATTTTTCATGGTCTGAGACCAATTCATATTTTTAGGAAGCTTTAGAGGTAGGAGCTTTGACTTTATTGTCTTCTGAGTGTGTGTTTTGATCTTCCTTGTCGTCATATTAATTTTCTGTGGCCTGAATATTTTTCTGTTGTGTATTTATTTACCTAGCCTATTTCTTGACTTTTAATTATTTCTTAAATTGGGCTTCTGCTTCCGAGGTGGAAGCCACACCATTCCAAGGTCTTGGGGTCTTGTGCAGCTGTTTCAGAGATATTTCTAGGGACCCGTAGGTTTTCAGTTTTTCTGAAGTGACTTGATCTAAGGAAAGGTATGTTCACTACTCTCCTAACCTGTTCTCTGGTCTGGGAATGACTACAAACACCCTTTTCTGCCCTGCAATTGTGACGTGACTCCAACCTCTGGTGTGTCAGTGCTCCTTCTTGCCATGGGACTGTCACCCTGGTCTACAACCTGTATCTGAGGATAGGAAAAGCAACAGAATCCTGCCTCAGAACTAGCAAAGAGACCTCTCTAATTTTCTCCTGAAGAACTGTTTTACCCTACTACTAGCTGTGGGCTGAGAGCTCTGGAAGAAGCTTCTGCTGATACTACCTCATTTGCTCCTAAGTTTGGCTCCTGGTTTACTGGATCTGGGCTGTGTGCTGGTGCAGCCATACACTGGATCATCACTCTCACCACAATGTGACAGACCTTTCCTGATTATCTGCAGAGTACTTTTGGCTGGGAAATTATTTATTCTCATATTTTTGTGAGTTCTGCTGCTCCAGGAATTATTGTGGTATTATTTAAAGAAGGGATTTGGGGAGAACTCAGGTAAGTCTGTGCCTTTTCTGCATCATTTTGGCACCTTGAACCAGTACCATTCTACAAATGACATCCTCTTTTGTATTTGATTCAAGGATCTTTGAAGGTAAACTTGGCTTAAAGGGATAACTTGGCAACCAGAGCTAGATTTTTTGGATCATGAAATCATATATTTAGAGATGGAAGAATGCTACGAATGCATCATGTCCATCATTTTCATTTTACAGTTTAGGGATAAAGGAGTTAAGTGACTTTTTTAAATTTTTTTTTAATTTTTATTTTTTTTAATGTTTTACAATCATTTCCTTAAAGTTAAGATTTTATCCCCCCTCACCCTTCCCCCACTACCCCCCTCCCTCCCCGTGACAGCATACAACTCTGTATAGGTTCTACATATACTTCCCTATTGAGCACATTTTCACTATAGTCATGCTATGTAGTCGAACTAAAATAAATGGAAGAAATCATATAACAAATCAAAACATAATACACTGAAACCCACCCACACACAAACATGATTTGCTACATTCTGCGAATGACTTCCATATTTCTTTCTCTGAGTGTGGAAGGCATTTTGCCTTAGAAGACCGACATTAGGGTTGTTTTTTTTTTTTTCTCAGTAAGTTCTTGTGTTATTACAAAGTTCCAAGTCTACCAGAAAAAACTCTCCTACACTGTGGTCGTTGCTGTGCACAAAGTTCTCCTGGTTCTGCTCCTTTCGCTCAGCATCAGGTCAAATAAGTCTTTCCAGGCCTCCCTGAAGTCTTCTTGTTCATCATTTCTTATGGCACAATAGTACTCCATTACATTCATATACCATAATTTATTCAGCCATTCCCCAATTGATGGCCATCCCCTTGACTTCCAGTTTTGGGCTACCACAAAGAGTGCTGCTATAAATATTTTTGTACACATGGGACCCTTTCCCGTTTTTATAATCTCTTGGGGATACAGTCCTAGTAGCGATATTGCTGGGTCAAAGGGTATGCACATTTTTGTAGCATACCATTTGGTCATAGTTCCAAACAGTTCTCCAGAAGGGTTGGATGATCTCACAGCTCCACCAACAATGAATTAGTGTTCCGATGCTCCCACATCCTCTCAGCATTTATCATTTTCTTGTTCTGTCATGTTTGCCAATCTTATAGGTGTGATGTGGTACCTCAGAGTTGTTTTGATTCTCATCTCTCTAATCAATAGTGATTTAGAGCACTTTTTCATATGATTATAGATATCTTTGATTTCTTCCCCTGAAAATTGCCTGTTCATATCCTTTGACCATTTGTCAATTGGGGAATGATTTGTATGGTTATATATTTCAGTCAGTTCTCTATATATTCTAGAAACGAGGCCTTATTCCCTGAGCTTAGCCGTAAAAATTTTTTCCCAATTTACTACATCCCTCTGAATTTTGGTTGCATTGGGTTTGGTTGTGCAAAAACTTTTCAGTTTAAAATAATCAAAATTATCCATCTTGCATTTCATAATGCTTTCTATCATTTCTTTAGAAAAAATTCTTCCCCTCTCCATAAATCTGATACACTATTCCTTGCTTTCTCCAGTTTATTTATGGTGTCAATCTTTATACCTAAATCATGTACCCATTTGGACTTTATTCTTGTGTATGGTGTCAGGCATGGGTCTATGCCTAATTTCCGCCACACAGTTAACCAGTTTTCCCAGCAATTTTTGTTGAATAGTGAGTTCTTCTCCCAGAAGCTGGGATCTTTGGATTTATCAAACAGGAGGTTGCTATATTCCTTGCCTACTGTGTCTTGAGTGCCAAGTCCATTTGTCTACCCCTCTGTTTCTTAGCCAGTACCAAGTAGTTTTGATAATTGCTGCTTTATAATACAATTTGAGGTCTGGTAGCGCTGGCCACCTTCCCAAGCATTTCTTTTCATTACTCCCTTTGATATTCTGGACCTTTTGTTTTTCCAAATGAATTTTGATATTATTTTATCCAGCTCTAGAAAATAATTATCTGATAGTTTAATTGGTATGGCACTAAATAAGTAGATTAATTTAGGTAGAATTGTCATTTTTATTATATTAGCTCGGCCTACCCATGAACAACTGATGTTTTTCCACTTACTTAAATCTGACTTTATTTGTGCAAAAAGTGTCTTATAATTGTGTTCATATAATCCCTGGGTTTGTTTTGGCAGGTAAACTCCTCAGTGTTTTATAGTGTCTACCCTAGCTTTAAATGGGATTTCTCTTTCTATCTCTTGCCGTTGGACTTTGTTGCTAATATATAGGAATGTAGAAGATTTGTGTGAGTTTATTTTGTAACCTACAACTTTGCCAAAGTTGTTTATTATTTCAAGTAGTTTTTTTACTTGAATCTCTGGGATTCTCTAAGTATATCATCATATCATCTTCAAAGAATGATAACTTAGTTTCTTCTTTGACTATTTTTATTCCTTCAATTTCTTTATCTTGTCTAATTGCTACCGCTAATATTTCTAGTACCATATTGAATAATAATGGTGATAATGGGCATCCTTGTTTCACCCCTGACCTTATTGGAAATGCATCTAACTTATCCCCATTGCATATAATGCTTGCTGAAGGTTTTAGGTAGATACTGCTTATTATTTTATGGAACGTTCCCTTTATTCCTATGTTCTCCAGTGTTTTTAATAGGAATGGATGTTGTATTTTGTCAAAAGCTTTTTTTGCATCTATTGATATAATCATGTGGTTTTTGTTAGTTTTGTTGTTGATATGATCAATAATGCTAATAGTTTTCCTAATATTGAACCAGCCCTGCATTCCTGGTATGAAACCTACCTGATCATAATGTATTATTCTCTTGATAAGATGCTGTATTCATTTTGCTAAAATCTTGTTGAAAATTTTTGCTTCTGTATTCATTAGAGAAATTGGTCTATAATTTTGTTTTTCTGTTTTGTCTCTTCTTGGTTTGGGTATCAAAACCATATTTGTATCATAGAAAGAATTTGGGAAGACTCCTTCTTCCCCAATTTTCAAAAATATTCTATATAGTATTGGAATTAACTGTTTTTTAAAGGTTTGATAGAATTCACTTGTGAATCCATCTGGTCCTGGAGATTTTTTCCTAGGGAGTTCATTGATGGCCTGTTCAATTTCTTTTTCTGAGATGGGGTTGTTTAAGCATTCAATTTCCTCTTCTGTTAATCTGGGCAATTTGTATTTTTTTTAAATATTCATCCATCTCATTTAGATTATCGAATTTGTGGGTATAAAGTTGGGCAAAGTAATTTCTAATTATTGTTTTAATTTCCTCCTCATTGGAGGTGAGTTCACCCATTTCATTTTTAATATTAGTAATATGATTTTCTTCTTTCTTTTTTTTAATCAAATTGACCAAAGGTTTGTCAATTTTATTAGTTTTTTCATAAAACCAACTATTGGTTTTATTTGTTAATTCAATAGTTTTCTTAACTTCAATTTTATTAATCTCTCCTTTGGTTTTCAGTATTTCTAATTTGGTATTTTCTTGGGGATTTTCAATTTGTCCTTTTTCTAGCTTTTTCAGCCACATACCCAAGTCATTGATCTCCTCTTTCCCTATTTTATTTATGTAGATATTTAAAGATATAAAACTTCCCCTAAGAACTGCTTTTGCAGTATCCCATAAAATTTGGTAGGTTGTCTCATTATTGTCATTCTCTTGAATGAAGTTGTCGATTGTTTCTATGATTTCTTCTTTAACCCATTCCTTCTTTAGGATTAAATTGTTTAGTTTCCACTTGATTTTTGCTTTATCTTTCCATGGCCTTTTATTACATATAATTTTTATTGCATTATGATCTGAGAAGCATGCACTCATTATCTCTGCCTTTCTGCTCTGGATTGTGAGATTTTTATGTCCTAGTACATGTTCAATTTTTGTAAATGTTCATGTACTCCTGAGAAAAAGGCATATTCCTTTCTATTTACATTCAATTTTCTCCAAAGATTTATCATATCTACCTTATCTAGAGTTTTATTTACCTCCTTAACCTCTTTCTTGTTTATTTTGAGGTTAGATTTATCAAGTTCAGAAAGAGGGAGGTTGAGGTCCCCCACTAGTATAGTTTTGCTGTCAATTTCTTCCTTCAACTCCCCCAACCTCTCCTCTAAGAATCTGGATGCTATACCACTTGGAGCCTACATGTTTAGTAATGATATTGCTTCATTGTCTATGGTGTCTTTTACCAGGATATAGTTTCCATCCTTATCCCTTTTGTTAAGTGACTTCTTTAAGCAACTAATCTCTCCTTGAGGAATTATATGAATTAAGATGTTTCTGACTCCAAATCTAACGTTTTATTCTCTCACTCTGCTATCATGAACTCCCATAATATAATTAGGGAGTATCTTTTTAAAGTTATTCAAGGGCCATTCAAAATACTTACTAATGGAAAGTAGATTACTTTAGACTCTGGCCATCTCGATGATCCCTTCTCTTGGCTGTTTTATCCAAGAATGATCTGGCTTAGATTATACAGTCAACATGCATAACGTGCATCCTGATAGAGGAAGATTATATGAAAATTTAAGATCAGATACGTGATTGCATCGGAAAATAATCGTCCCCTATAATGTGGATCAGTAACTCCTTTACAATTTTTATCAAAGAAGTAGCCTGGGGTGGGGGGAAGTTTATGTGCTATTTCCAGCATATGTCCAGACAGGAATTAAAACCAGATCTTTCATACTTGACAGTCAGTTATCTATCTACTAAGCCATGGTTAGTAAGCCATTAAAGTGTAATAGTACTTTAAATGGAAAGATCTTTCTCATTAATTGATAGGCCCATATGATCTGCCTAAATCGCCTGAAAACCTGGGTCACATGTGGTGGGAGGAGTTGCTGAAGAGGCGGAACAGGAAGGGTGGAGCAGAACCAGCAGGAAGTGAGTGAGTAGGGTAAGGTCAGAAGGAAAAGAATACAAACCAATTGACACAGGTCAACTGACACATTATGACAGTTGATAGTGAGAAGGCCCTGGCTGAGGGGGGAAAGCTGAGAATGCCTTTGCCCTCTGGTGTGATCATATTTATTAACTTCTTGTTCACCTTGATAGATTTTGCTTTTGGGTTCTGGGATTTGGCTTTCTGGTGTTTAAATAATTGTTTTTCTCCCGCCTTCTACATGGAGAGTCTTTTATATTTTGCAATTGAGAACTATGCTAGAATATTCATAATCACCACCAGTGCTGTGAATATTGCCTTGGTGATACATTTGGCATCACAAACAGGATTGCAAGTCAAAGAAAAAAATCTCTATTTGGAGGCAAAAATGGTTTAGAGGAAGACATTAATATCCCAGGATGGAAGAATTTACTGCATTCCTCAACAGCAAGGGAATGGGCTAAAAGCACTGGACCCTGTAAAAACTGGGAAGCAAGGTTACAAGAGGGAGAACCTGAAGATTTGGAAAAGTGTTTGCAAGGAATACCAATAACACCAGGGAAGGAGTTGGCAGGGGTAAGTAGGAGAGGCTGGATTTTATTAATGGCTTATTGTATTATGTGTAGAAACAGACATGAGCTGCTTAAGGAAAAAAATTCAGATGGAAAAAGAGTGCAACAGTAGTTGGGGGGGAGGGGTCTCATGTGAAAGGAAAGGTTGTTCATTTAGCTCAGAAGAAGCTGAAGGCTAACAAAAGAAATGCACATCTAACCTTTGTACAGACACAGACTAGTTGCCACAGTGACAAAGGAAGTGAAATAATTTTAGAAGAAGAGGTTTCTCAGTCAGAAGTAAGCCCAATAGTGAGACAAAATCAAGGAGGTAACTCAATGTTTAAGGAAATAATTAAAGATTTTACTCAGCAGGAGGTCACAGAAATTTTGAGTTGGTTCACTCAAAGCGTGGGAGAAACATTCATTTCTTGGGTGGTGAGAATCAGTGATGAAGGAGCTAGAGGAATAGCTATTGATCCCATCAACTGCCTGAAATTTATCCATATTAGAATTCTTTTGTACAGCAAACTTTTAGAGATTACAATAAGCAAGGAAGTTATTATACAACTAATCTATTAGCTTTGGCTACAGAAGGCTGCAGTAGGCAGTATCTTACTGACTCTATGGCCTAGTGGAGACAGACCCCAGTATTCACTTAGGGACTGTCAAAGAAAGTTAAAGGAAGAGGTAATGAAGACTGCCATGGTGACCAGAAATGCAGGTGCATACCAAGATACTCCCTTTGCAGTTTACCATAGTAATATAATATTGAAGATGGCTCCTCCTGCTTACAAGCATTTGATTTTGACTCTAATTGGGGAAATAGGGCACCCTTTTTCACAAGTGCTGGACAAGATTTCCTAGGTAGGTGACTTAGGAGACTGGGGAAAAGATAACATTGCTCAAGAGAAAAGAGTAAATAGCCAGCAGATTCAAAATCAGAAAAAAATTGACAAGGAAAGAATTGTTTACTACTCTATTGAGACTGATCTCAATAGATAGATTTTAGAAGCATAGATGGTATTCCAGCTAATGAACAATGCAGAATGTACCAAGGAAAGGAACTTTACACTATATGAAATAAAGAAGTAAGAACTGCCCTTACAGATGCTGCTTAAACCTTGTATCCAAGTTTGTTGTACCTTCAGTTGGTTAAAGCCCAGCTCATATTAGGATTAGCACTTTGAGGAATTCATGTATTGACTGGAGTGACAGATTCTAATGATCAAGGAGAAATTACTGCAACATTCCAAAATTTAGGTGATAGATCCATACTGTTTTGTAAAAATGATAGAATTGTCATGTGATTATTATTTCTTGTGAAACAAGACCACTTATGAAAACTTACCCTCCTTCTGAAATAACTAACAGAAGAACTGAAGTAGTTGTGGAAGAAGAGACCTTTGCCCCTTACCCCAAGATTTTGGGCTCCTAATACTGACCTTTATAATGAATATGAAATATCTTGGGGCCTAATGTAATAGTAATTTAAATGGAAAGATATTTTTCATTAATTAATAGGCCCATATAATCTCCTTAAATTGCCTGGAAGCCTGGGTCACATGTGATGGGAGGAGCTTGCTGAAGAGATGAAAAAGGAAGGGTGGAGTGGAACTGGGAGGAAGTGAGTGGGGTCAGGTCAGAGGGGAAAGAACCCAGGTCAACTGACGCATTGTAAAGATGGTGAGAAGGCCCTGATGGTGAGAAGGCCCTGTCTTCTCAGGGAGGGGAGGTGGGGTTTGAGACTAACACATTGTGACAGTTGATCATGAGAAGGCCCTAGCTGAGATGGAGGAGGTTTGAGAATGTCTTTGCCCTCTGCTGTGATCATTTATTAACTTCTTGGTCATCTTGATGGATTTTGTTTTCTGGTTATGGGATTTGACTTTCTGATGCTTAAATAAATGTTTTTCTTCTGCCTTCTATATTTTGCAATTGAGAACTATGCTGTCATGTTCATAGTCACCACCAGTGCTGTGAATAGTACCTTGGCAATACAGATGGTTGCCTGGAATGAAAATAGTACTGTATTCATAAATGCATATTGGGTTTGTCTCTAGAGTCAGAAAATCTGTGTTAGGTCTCTCCTCTTGGAGCTATGTGACATTATATACAGAGTGCAGGGTTTGGGAGCAAGAAGAGCTGTGTTCAAGGCTCAGATATTTCAGTTATGTGAGCTTGAAAAAGTCATTTAAGCTTTATTTGCCTCAGTTTCCTCAACTATAAAATAAAAATAATAGCAGTTAACTACCTGTCAGGGATTTTTTGTGACAAATGTAGCATTATAAAGCATGTAACACAGTACCTAGCATATAGTAAGTTCTATATAAATTATATGATGATGGACTTTTACTTCAACTCTTTTGTGTACTGCATGTGTAATCTGGCATAAGCATCTCATATTAGTTTCCTCATTTATAACTATGTCTTAGAGGAACAAGAAGTTTTCCAAATCATGTTGTAGCTCTATATTAAGTAACTTGAACTTGTTAACCCTTTACTTAATATATGATATAGAATTTAGACCTTATAATCACCTTGAAAAACATTTCTCAAGTATCCTAATTTTATAAATGCAGACACTGAAATTTTGCGCAAACAAAACCAATTCTACCAAGGTTAGAAGGAAAGAAAGAAGTGTGGAAACAATATTTATAGCCAGTGTTTCTGATAAAGGTCTCATTTCTCAAATATAGAGAGAACTGAGTCAAATTTAAAATAATACATACCATACCCCAATTGACAAATGGTTAAAGGATATGAACAGGCACTTTCATCTGAAGAAATTCAAACTGTTTATAGTCATATGAAAAAAATGCTGTAAATCACTATTGATTAGAGAAATGCAAATTTAAACAACTCATATGCCAATCAGATTGGCTAATATGACAGAAAAAGATAGTGATAAATGTTGGAGAAGATTTTGAAAAAAAAATCAAGACACTAGTACATTGTTGCTGGAGTTGTGAAGTGATTGAACCAACATGGAGACCAATTTAGAACAATGCCCAAAAGGTGATAAGGCTGTGTATTCCATTTGGTCCAGTGATACTACTACTACTAGGTCAATATCTCAAGGTGATCAAATGAAAATGGAAAGGAATCACATGTAGAAAAAGGTTCTTTATGTGGTGACCAAGAATTGGAAATTGAGTGTATGTCCATCAACCGGAGAATGGTTGAACAAGTTGTGGTACATGAATGCAATAGAATATTATTCTGTTATAAGAAATATGAGCAGGATGCTCTCAGAGAAAACCTGGAAAGGATTTTTTATGAACTAATGCTGAGTGAACTGAGCAGAATGAGGAGAATATTGTAGACAGGATCCACAACATTTTGCAATGATCAACTATTAGTTATGTTGTGAAAAAAAAGGAATCAGAAAAGGATTGTTTTTGTACAAGATAACTAATATGGAAATATGTTTTTAACATAATTGTACATGTATAACCTATATCAGATTGCTTTCTGTCTTTGGAGAGCAGAGGAGAAGGAGAAGAAATTGAACTCAATATCTTATAAACATGAATATTGAACACTATCTTTATGTGTAATTGGAAAAAAAATAAAGTACTATTAAAAAAATAATTCCTTAAGTGACAGCTACCTACCCTGTGAATTACCTTCCTTTGATTTTTCACCACTGAAGTTTAGACAGGTTAGGACCCCTAATGCAAGTGCTTGTGGGTTTGATGAATATAGTGTTACCTTACGTATGCCTTTCATCATTTAATAGATTTGGATCATATCACCTTGACCTTTTAATTCTGAAGAGTCTGGAATACATCTGGTTTAAAACCCTAGACAGGACATTTGCCACCCAATCCCTCCTGCCCATAATTTTCCATTCCTTTCTTAGCACTATACCCTGTATCTCCCCTTTCTTCCTTAAGAAGTGATCATTAGAAATATACATACTATTCACACACAGATACACCAGAGTTGGTGATGGGTTTTGGCTTGATTTTGTTATCTTTTCTATGTCCTTTGGATGATATCTACTTGGTCTTTTTATACTGTAGCAGCACAAAAGGCCGATATTTTTAGGTGGCTCAGGTGCTGTTCCTAAGATGTGATACATACTGTAAAGCTGTTCTTTTTCTATGTATAGTTTGCATCACTTTTTTCCCCATACACATTAAAATTAATCTGCCACATTTCTATCCACTCATAGATTCCTAGGGCCTTCCTATTTACTGTCTCAGTTGGGCTGGCTCAGGAATATCTGGAATATTTGGGAATAATTCAAAATACAAGATATAATAGTACACTGTCTTCTATAGTACAAAAACTACAAAGTTCACCCACCTTAGATACCACAGGATAATAACTTAAGAGTTCAGAGATGCTTTCATGGTCATCTAAGGTCCTTGTCCACAAAGACCTAAGATTCTAGTGAGGAATACAAAACTTATGTTCATTAGTATATACCAAAAAGTAAAAGATAAATCAAAGATCAAGCAAGACTTGATGTTGAAATTGGCACTGGAACTGAGAACTGAAGAAAACTAGAGATTCTAATTGATGACAGGAGGATGAGGATCAAAGGCATGTACATTAGCTTATAAAAGTCATAGAAATGGAGTTGGAATGATATTTGTGAGGTCAACCAGAAGGCCACTTTTGGCTGCATTGTGGAATGCTTAAGGATGAATATTATATCATAAGATTGAGATTGCTATTAACACTAATACCTGAGAAAGCTTATGTTTTATATTGCTCTATTTGATGAAGAACAAGTATATCTCTACCCTGTGTTGCCCATATTAATCACATAGGCAAAGCATATCAGTCCATCTATTTCAAATAGGAATGAGATCTCTAGTGAATTACTTCATAGATCTGTCCTTGACCTTATGCCATTTATTTGTTATATCAAGGACTTACATACAGATATAGCATTGCACCTGAAGAAAAAGACAACCAAAACTATGAGGTGGAGGTGGCATGATGGATGACAGAAAGAAGATTTTTTAAGTGACAATCTAGACCACATCATTCAGTATAATTTGATAAAAATTAGTAGGGAGATATATGTAAGTTTTGAAATTCTGGTTGAAAAATAAAACAAGTTTATGAATAAAATATGTGTAAGGTGAAACTAAATAGTAGTACCTTCGAAGGAAGAAAATACCTTAGAAGTCTTAGTGGATCATATTATCTACTCAATATCGGTTAAAAATTGCAACAAAAATAATACAACCTTAAGCTATTCTGAGAGCATGAGTACCAAGAATTAAGGAATTTAAAATCACACTTTTTTTTCATCCTGGTCAAACTATACCTGTAAGATTGTGATCAGTCCTGAACACTATATTTTCAAACAGAAACTGATAAAACAGAGAGTGATTGATGGAAAGCAACATGCATGATTCTTGAAGTAGTGTAAAATCAGCTCTAATGGAAAGATCTAGGGATGATTCACCTGAAGAAAGTTTAGAGGCAACAGGGCAACTATGTTAAAGCATTTGAAGGATCACAACATGCATAAGTGATTAGATGTATTCTGTTTGGTCTCATAAGTCCATGGATATCCTATGAGATATTTTCATTCTGTGCAAGAAAATTTTAACTAATGATTAGAGGCATCTGAAAACATGAAATACTTCCTCTGGAGGCTGGGGGTTCATCTCCCTATAGGTATTGAATCAAAGGTTGATGACTGCTAGTTGAATATGATGTAGAAGGGGCAGATATTTTAAGTACCAGTTCAAACAGGTAATCTCTGAAGTATCTCCTAACTCTGAAATTCAATGGCTGTGACGGTTGAATCACGCTTCTAATTCAGTAAGCTATTCTTTGATTACTCAATTTCCCAGACAGTTAAATACCTTTGGATTCTTTCAGATCATTTCGTTTTGAGCTAATTAGTGGCATGACATCTGATAGAAAATTAATTCTCTAAATAATAATAAACTACAACTTAAAAATAAGTGTTCAAATACTTCCATTTTAATCTTGCTAGCTCTCATGCTCTTTTATGCGGGATTTCCCTTCAGTCCCTCAGATTGCAACCAATCCATGTCTACTCTTCTTATCCAGAACATATTTATGTTCTACTAAAAGTTCACCATAGAATCACAGCTGGAAGCTGTGATACCAGTGGGGCACTTGGACTGTACAATTCTCATTTCTTATTCTTCCTATAATTTCAATGCATATTCTTTCCCCAATACTCTTTATTACTATGATTCTTTAGAGTGCCTCACTGTGTGCGCATTTCTGACTAACATGTATCATGTGATTCTTTATTGCCTTCTATGTAATACTCATTAGTTCTCCATAAATGGTGGTGTGCCACATCTCGCTGCCACAGAGCAGCCTCAGTGATTGATTAGTATTGAAAAGATGGACCTTTGATTTCAGTGTATGCTTTGGGCTACTGAAATAAGTTCTTCTCTTCATTATTATCTTCTAATCCTGTTCAACTCTTCACCCAGGCCCTTTCCCATCTATCTTAGCTGATTTATTACCATATAACATTTAAAATGACTTCTTCCTTCCTTCTTTTTCCTTCCATCCTTCCTTCTTTTTATGTTTCTCTTCCATCCTTCCAATCTTTCATACTTCTACTCCTCTATCCTTCCAACTTTTCATCTTTCCTTACCAGCCTCATAAATACATACTAATGAATAAGCTTTATAGGGTTTCCATTCAAATGAATGTTGAAATATTAATACAAGGCATCCTTCATCTAATTGGTTTTTCCTGTGTGGATAGACAGATACACTCCCTTTTCAGTGATCATAGATCCATTCCAGGGATTTCTTTAATGCAATTAGGAAAATTAGAAAAACACCTGAAGGACATCCTCATCCTCAATCAGCCAACAAGCTTTTATTAGACATGCACTATGTGCTAGGCACTATGCTAAGTACATTAAAAAAAAAAAAAACAAAAAACATTAAGACAGCCTCTCCTTTCAAGGAACTCATGTTCTGATAAGTGAGGACAGCATATAAAAGAGAAACTGGCAATCATGAGGAAAGAGAGGAATTTAATAACGACAGGTCATAGTGTTCATTCAAGGTTAGCCATGATTAATCCCTTGTCTAGGCCTTCCACCAAAATAAAGGTTTCATGAAAATTTCAACATTTAGAGACGGGGCCTGCAAAAGCTAAGGCAAGAGACTACTGAAGTGTGTTGACTAAGTCAATAGAATGAAGAACTCCTGTTCTGTTACATTTAGGAAATTGACCAATGTCCTCAAAATAACATAATTTTATAGAAGACAGTGAAAAAGAAAAGAAAAAGAAACAAAAAACCAGAACAAGACAAACAAAGTATTCATTCATTCAATTTATTCAGTAAATATTTATTAAGCACCTACCGTATGGCAGTCACTGTGCTACTTGCTAGGGATACAGAAAAAGCAGAATGATAATCTTTGCCCTCAAGGAGATTACAGTTGAATGAGGGACACAAGATACAATGTATATGCATGTGTATATATGCATATATGTGTATGTGTGTGCATATATGTATATGGATGTGTGTGTATGTAGCAAGCTATATGTAAGATAAATAGGAAAGAATTAAAAGATGAAAAACACTAGAATTAAAAGGGGTGGGGAAAGAATTTATGTAGGAGGTGGGCTCTTAGTTTTGAATTAATAGAAGCCAAAGAGATCAGCATTGAAAGTAGAGGAGGGAGAGAAAATCAGGCATGGGAGACAGGATGAAGAACTGAATGCTTAGGCTAGTAAAGGAGAATTGAGATGTATGTTGAAGTCCCTTAGCATGTTCTTGAACTCATTGAGGAAGGAAGGGGACTGACCTAGGGGTCTGTAGACAACTGGTTCCAGAATTTTAACTGGATGATGTATATAAATACCATGGACCTCAAAGACAGAGAAGTTACTGGGTGAAGGAGGAAAGGGTAGAACCGGGAAGTGACAATGGGCAGCAAAGAGGAAGTCTTTGCTTGACCAGTGAGTGAAGGAGAATGAGTGAAGGTGTACGTAAGGAAGTAGAGACAAGGAGAAGAATTGTAGTCTGAGAAATCACAAACATGGTAATGGAAACCAAAGAGAATTGGCAAGTCTTAGTGGTAGTATTGATTTTATTACAATTCTAAAAGGAAGAGGCAGGTCAGGGAAAAGGTATGTGATGTTTGTGTGTGGATGTGATAGAAGGAAAAGGATTGCATTTTCCACAAAGTGGAAAAGTTTCCCCATGCTTGGAGGTGGGGGTGCCCAATCCCAACAAGTTCAGGACTGAGTGGCTTAATTCACCAGTGAGTTGTCTGTGGACAATTGGTTTGGAGCATGCAGCAACAGCAGAGAAGAAAATGGTTGGCGTGGAGATAAGGATCCTTGGTCACAAAGAGGTCTGAGAGTTCACTTGAACTAGACCTGAAGGAAGCAAGAAGTTCCAAGAGAAAAGATAGGGAGGAAGAGCATTCCTATAAAGGAAAAAGAGGATTAGTTACATCCTGTTCAATAATACAGAGGATTACAGGAACAATGGTGTATACTAGAAGTGTTGATCAGGGCATTTTGGCTAGTATATAGAGAGAGGTAGGGAAAATAAAGCATAACTAGTGTTTGACACTAATAATAAACATTTAATAAATGATTCTTTATTCATTCATGTGTCCAGCAGAGGTTAAACCCAGGTTTTTCTGTCATGGAGGCAAGCTTGCTATCTACAACACCAGGCCAATTATCTTCACATTCCCTACAAAATCATTTACAGTACATCAGACATTCTGGAAGCTCAATCATCTCTTCATCTCTTGATTAAATGAAATAACAGGCAATTTTAGTTTCTTGTGTAAATATACTTATGCTTCTCATAGGATTCTTTGAACAAGGCTGGTCTAACGACCTCAAAATATTTGCATTCTTTTTCAAAATGTAGCCATTATATAAATGTTTCATTCAGTTCTTTTCCAGTTTTCCTATCCTTCATTACACAAGTGTTTACTGAGCAATAATATTTTCCACCATTAATGTGGGGCATTTTATTCTTTTGGGATCCCCAGAGAAGGGATGGAAAATGCATTTAAACAAATCTAGCAAATCCATAAATGTGAATTATTTTAAATGTTTAACAATATGTATGTAAATTTATACAAATTCATTTTGGAAATTACATATTTTGACATTTTGAAAATGGTTCCTTAAACTCACAAGTGAATGTTTAGCATAAAAATAAGAATTTGAAAGTTAAATAAAAGAATATCTTATGTACACAATTGAAAATGTACTTTGGTAATAACTGATATGGGTCTGTGTTTATCCCAAAACAAAGTAATTTGTATTGGAATATACATATATCTTTTCACAAAAATTTATTCCCCACTCCAGAAAAGCTGCACATAAATTAAACTTTTTTTTAAAATGGAAACCTATTTTAAGACAGGACTCCCAGTGAAAAATAATCCTAGGATCAATCTTCCCATAAAGTGAAAAACACTTGAGGAAATTCAGTTTTACCATTAATCCAATTTTCTTAATACAGGCCCTAACTTACAGAATGTACTGTAGTTGGTGCAGATAAGAGGCACAGTGGTTAGAGCTCTGTGTCTGGCGTCAAGGAGACAGGAGTTCAAATCCTGAGTCAATCTCTGACTAGCAGGGTAACAACTCTGGGCAATATTAACCCTTCAGGGTTGTTCTTCAGACCAAAGTAGATAACAATTATACAGGGCATAGCAAAGTGTTTGGCAAGAAGTAAGAGCCATAGAAATGTTGTTTAGTAGTAGTGGTGGTAGTAGTGGTGGTAGTAGTAGTAGTAGTGGTAGCAATAGCGGTAGTAGTAGTTGTTCTCCCAGAAATGAGTATAATAATTGAAGGATAATAATTGAAGTAATAGCTAAATTACCTGAGCATTACAAGAGGGTAGCATACTCCACTGACCTGCCTACCACTTAATTTTCCAAAGACTAAATGGGATCACCATCTCAAGTCTGTGCTCTTTCTGTTTCTGGATATGCTGATCAATGAGAACAGGGAAATTCAGTTTCTGATTACTCTGCGCTTTCCCCTGGACACAATTCCCAAAACAAGCTTCAAAACTCCTAGCAGGTTCACCAGTCACAATTCTTGAGCTCTGAAATAGCCTTGAACTATCTCAGCACACACCTGTCTGGGCAAAGAGAATGGCACCTGACCTTTGTAAGAGATGCCTTTTATTCTCTGCAACATTAAAATGATGGGGTATAACCATTTCTTCCCCCCCTTTCAGACCAAAGGGTGTGTCCTCAGAAGTTTCCTCTGGTGCAATGAACTTTACTGGCCTCTTCCGTGGAACAGCAACTGTGAGGGCCCACTCCTTTTTCTTTTTCTTTCTTGGAATCTGCTACCCCTCTCCCTCTCTCTCAACTCCTTCCTCCTCTTCTCCTCCTCTTTCCTCCCCTACTCTTCCCCTCTTCTCTCCTTTCCCTTCCTCCTCCCATATCCCATCTACCCAGAGATGCTTCAGTCCTACCTGCTCCTATTCTTTGATGCCTTTCGCCAGCTTCAGGTTTCATCTCATCTCTGACTATGTAAGCCAAAGCCACTGTCAGCATCCTCCAATGTAGAAGACTGCCTCAGCATCTGAGTCCAGGTGGGACATTTTAAATGCTAGCTCATTCCCCATGTGGAAATTCAGGCTTTCCAACTACTCCATGGGCATGTTTGGGGATGCAAGTCTTGATATATCCATACACCAAAGCCTAAGTGGCTTTAACTGTACCAAGCTTTTGCTCGTTCTCTGCGCAGAACAAGACAAAATCTGCTTCAATATAGAGATGGATGGGGCTATGATCATTGTAAATATCTCCCAGTTCACCCACGATTTTGATGTTTTCATAAGCAACAGGGACACCCCACAGGCTCTGGGAGGAAGGAAAGCAGCTGCAGATCCAGCTGCTTGCTGAGGCTGCTTCCCTAGTGCTGCAGAAGGCAGGGCATCAGCACCACATGCCTCCAGTAGAATACACAGCTCAAGCAGGAGCAAAAGTGTAGATTAAAATTTAACAAGGGAGTCACAGAATGTCACTGAGTAGTTTTTGCCCCCTCTAAATTTAAATATTAATTAACTCATATTACTGAGCCTCAGATGTTAGAATGAAGAACATAATTGAAAGTCCCATTTAGGACTGATCAACCTTTCCATCTAAGGACAAGTGGAATGTTGATCTTTGTTCTTTGTCCTTTGTTTTCAGAGGATTACAGGGTGATGTCTTGACTTTTGGGTGAATTGAATCTAAAATTTGCATAAGGTCTTCAGCCTTATTGTCTCTTCCAGAGTTATGCAAGTTTAGCGATAAGACAGAAGTCAAGACATCTGACCATGACTGAGAATGCAGTGGATGACCTTAGCATCTTTTGGTGTCTGCCAAGTTCTAAACTTGTGGCTCGGTACCTGCTTCAGTCACCTTCATAATAACTTTAACAAATTGTTTTCATTCACCAATTCCACCAAGGAAAGTCTTCACAGACTTGGGGTAGACTCACTGACAGGTTTAGCCTGTTGGCTGAGCTGTTTTGCTGGGGTTTTTCCCTTTTCATGGTACAGTTTATTGGAGTTGAACGGTAGGTGGGCACAACAGGTTAATGAGCAGCTCTGTACAGGCAAGCTCACACACCAGCTAGTCCTCCTTGAACAAGTGGAATAGACTGCCTCAGGATGCATGGTCCCAGATAGGTCAAAGTTCACTTGAACTAGACCTAAATGGAGCTTGAGCTCCCTTATCCATGGCAGGTATGTCACAACTTGGGATTAGTCATAGGACAAGGAAGTGACGGGATTCAAGAACCAAAGATAAGAGAGGGTGAAGTTGACTCATCCATTGGACAAGATTGGGAAGGTAATAATAGTTAATAAGAGCCCATGATAGGGGTGAGGGTCTGAGAAAAATAAGTGGGGGATGGTGACAACATCTTACAGTGGTAAAGAGTAAGGCTCTATGTATGCACGAGCCATGTCAAGGGGATGTATTATCACAACTGAGGGCTCAGGTTTCTCCTGACCCTGATGCTGTAGGATCATCTGGTAATTGAGGGAGGCCATTCTGGAGGAGCCATAGCCAGCCAAGAGATTTAATATATAAGGGCCAAATAATAAAAGGAGGAAAACACTGAGGGCAGGGGATTAAAATGGGAAATAGAATGGACAGTAACCAAGAGCCTCAGGTATAGGAGGTGCCACCAATGATGAGATCATAATGCAATTCCTTTATCTCTCTGGCCTTCTCATGTTTTTCTTTTCCCCCAGTCCTGAGCTCAACCTGATATGAATTGTTGATGTGCAGACAACAAGATGTATTGGCAACATCACAGATTCCCCCTTCTGAGGCCAAAAGATAATCTAGGGCCTTTTGATTATCAAAGACCACATTGGGCAGAGAATTAAGAGGTTCTTGGAACTCAAGATGTACCTGAGAGATCTCCCTGGTCAGATCCCCATGTGTCTGGGTAATATTAGCAAGTACCTCCTCATGATCTAGAAGATCAGTTATAGGAACAAAGAAAACTGCAAAGCCTTTGAGAAAAGGTGAAGTATTTTCAAAAAAGCTACACATAACCTGTAATTTGAAGGGTATAAAAACATTGAAAATAATGATGACATGGTGAAAATATCCTGGAGTTCACTCTTCATAGTGGATATAGTGTGTTAGGCACTAGATTTTGAGGTTTTTCCCCTGCGATGGCTCTTTTTCTCTCCTCAAGACTGGCTTCCATCAACTTCCAGATGACCCTACAGGTTGGGAGCCAGGAGAAACCTGAGCCTCTGGTCTCTAAAATACAAACCCCTTCACATCACTCATGTGCAGTTTACATCCATCCCTCCAACCACCCTCCAGAACCCATTGAGGCAGGGACAGCTCTATGGCCCTTGTCAGCTCAGAGAAGCTATGGAAGCCAAGTCCTTTGTTCCTTTTCCCAGATGAATTTGTGCCCCAGCACTTTGAGTGGGTAATGATGGGATCCTAGCTATTGCCTCTAGCTAGCCAGTGCCCCAAACTCAATACCCCAACCTCCTCATATGCTTCAGTGCCTCACTAGAACAGCAAACGTGCCCATGTTCTCAAATGTTCATCTGTTTAGCCTCAGTCAGGACCACAATACCCAGCCCGTCAGGTACATGCATGTTCCATTACTCACTCTTTCTCTCCCAGTTTAAGAACACCTTATCTATCTCCATCTTAAGCTCAATCTCTATCTAGACAGAACCTCAAAACAAATGAAACCAAAAGCCCTTCCAAAAATGAAAGCCTGGAGAGTGAAGATTGTAGCATTTTTATCTAAGGTATCTGGTAAGATCCCTGGTGCATTTAAGAAATTTTACATTTTTAAGTGAAATTTTAATTTCATTTAAGAATTACTTCTTGATTAATTGATTCTTCAAGCAGTGGTCTGCCTTTACTTTGCCCACTAGTGACGTTCTCCCAAGAGAGTAAGTGCTATAAATATAGAGAGAAGCTAGGAATTGATGTCAATTGAATTAGGAGATGAGATTAGCCTTGAAGGACAGGGAAGATTGTAATGGTAATTTAAATGGGAAAATCTTTCCAATTCATTAATAGGCCCATGGTATCTGCTTAAATCACATGGAAGCCTAAGTCACTGGTGGTGCGAGGAGCTTGATGAAAGGGAGGAGCAGAAAAGGTAGAGCAGATCTGGGAGGAGGTTGATCAAGCTAATCAGATCTGGAAAGGGCACAGGCAAGCTAGGCTCATGAGTATTTGTTTGGGGGAAGGCCCCAGCACCAGAAGATAGCTAGGAAATGCCTTTGTCCCCTGCAATGCTAATGTGTTTTGATTTGTTGGCTACTAGATTTGGCTTTCAGATTTGGGGATTTGGCTTTTCTGCTGTCTGAATAAATGTTTTTCTTCTGCCTTCTCTATGGAGAGTCTGTTATACTTTACAATTGAGAACTATGCTGGCATATTCATAGTCACCACCAGTGCTGTGAATATTGCCTTGGTGATACAAAGATTTAATGAGGAAGGGAGAGGATATTTCTGTATATTTATTTTAATTGTTGTACATACACCCAAAAGACACATTGTGGCATAATGAATAGAGAACTGTTATAATAATATAAGAATAAATAATTTATAATAAATATATACAATAAATTTGTGATTATATACAGATAATAAAAACAAATCATAAAGAACTTACATATCTTATTTGATTCTAATATTAACTCTATGAGGCAGATGTTATTATTATTTCCATTTTATCAATGAAGAAACTGAACCACATTGAGTGTAAAAGACCTGCCCATGGTCATGTGCTAACAAGTGACTAAGGCAGCATTCAAACTAAGTTTACTTGTGTCAAGGTTCAATGCGCTCTCCCCTGCACTGTTAAACTAGTCTTAGAACAGGGAAAAGTTGAGGTTAATTTGACCTTTCACATTTTTCACATTTTTCTTCAGTATTTTTTGTGCATTCTTTACTTGTTGACTCTTTTTTGCTGATTGCCTTGCAATATTCTCATTTTTCTCCCTCTACCTCTCTTAATTGACTTTTAAAATTATTTTCAAGCTCTTTCATGGTCTGAGACCAATTCATATTTTTCTTTGAGGTTTTGGATGTAGCAGTTTTGAATTTGCCTTCTTCTTCTGAGTGTATTTTTTGATCTTCCCTGTCACTATATTAGCTTTCTATAGTCAGGGTGCTTTTGTACTGTTTGCTCATGTGCCAAGCCTATAACTTGACTTTCACCTATTTGTTAAAGTAGAACTACATTTCTGGAGTATAGGGAACACCATATTAAGCATCAGGCTTTTAGAAGTAATGCTGGGAACCTCTAAGTTTTCAATTCTTCCAAGACAGTGCGATCTAGGGAGAGGTGTGTTTATTACTCTCCTGTACTGTGAACTGATCTATGAGTGACCACAAGCACTTGTTTCCACTCTGGAACTGTGACCAGGATTCATGCTCTCTAGTGATGGCAAGCTCTAGTGTAATAGTGATTTTCTTTGCCCTGGAACTGAGACCCAAGACTGTCCCAAATAAAAGTATGGGCAATGCAACAGAGTTCAGCCCCTGGTGCCAACAAAGTAACCCCTGTAATCTCCTACTGACCAGTTGTCTGACTTGACCATCTGGAGGTTGAGAGGTTCGGTAACAGCCATTGCTGTCACAGATACGGTTGTGTTCCCCTTCCCCCAGCCTATTCCTGGTTTGCTGAGGCCAGCTCTATGCTGGCACTTGGGCTCCTGAGCTGGACGAGGCTCCACTCTCACCCTGGTGCATCAGACCTTTCCTGATGACTCTTTAAGTTGTCTTGCACTGAAAAATCATTTCATTTTGTCCTTTTGTGGGTTCTTCCAGACTGTAGAATTTGTTTTGAGCCATCATTTACAGGTATTGGGAGGGGGTTGGGGGAGAGCTCAGGCAAGTCCCTGCCTTTTCTCTATGTTCTTCAACACCACCCCACCCCACCCCACCCCACCCCATTCCAGCTTTTTGAGCATTATGCATTTTCCCAACTTCGGTCTCTGGCTAAGATTAGTCCTTCTAATTATAAGACATTTACACCTCCCCACCCCCTCCCACCCCCACCATTTGCATTGTTGTAGTCACTATGTATATGTTTTTCTCAGGCCCAGGGCACTGCAGAAATACTAAGGATATACATAGATTATGGAGACAAAATGGAGTTTGATATGTGTCTGATGATAAGGGGCTCACTGACAGGAGCTTTAGTTTCTTTTTGGAAAGAATAAAAAGAAATGACCTACCTTTTGTTTCTCATTTTTTTTAATTAGCGGTATTTATAGCAGTTATTTTTGGTGATTTGCAGTTCTTCATGGTTGCTCCATTTTAATTGTAAAATCAAGATTAAAAATAGAAATCTCCCTCCCACTGTTACCGAACCTCCCATCTCCTACTCACTTATGTTGTCATAGTGTATGTGAGGGTGAAATTGCAATATTATGTATTAGTACCTAAAGGTATGGTGCATATGCATGCTCACACACACACATACACACATGGACAGAAACAGACAGAAGGAGACAGACAGAGAGAGAGAGAGAGAGAGAGAGAGAGAGATTGAGAGACAGAGAATATTTACATGGCAATTCCAGGAACCTTGATAACAACTGGGTAAAAATAGGAAGGGAAAGAAATGAGGAAGTTAGATTGTCAAGAAAGAGG
The DNA here is from genome assembly GCA_023548195.1 of Bettongia penicillata ogilbyi. Lineage (NCBI taxonomy): Eukaryota > Metazoa > Chordata > Mammalia > Diprotodontia > Potoroidae > Bettongia > Bettongia penicillata. Next base: position 3,143,549 of record JAJHZJ010000257.1, read on the forward strand.
AAAGCATGGGGGTGAGCTGTTTATCTTGGTCTCCTATCCCAGAGACTCATTATTTGCCAGATAGAATTCCAGGGTTTCCCCAGGACATCCTGCAATCATCACTTTTTGCTGTTGTGTGAGGTGGAGGGCATAAGCCAGACTTTTTCTTCAGATAGCTTTTTAGAAGTACATTTATTAAGAGAAGAATTTAGTGTATGGAAAGGTAACCCACAATTGAAAATAACATTCTCCATTCTTCTTGAAGAACTCATTCTATAACACAGTGTCTCTGCCACAATGCTGTGGCAGCTTTCGATCTGTGTGAGCTTGACATATACATGTTCTCTCCTATGGGAAAAGCATCCTTAGGTAAGAGTCTGGTATACTTTTCCTATTCTAATTATGGAAATTTATTCTCTGAGTTACACTCATTCAGTTGATGTCCTTCAAGAGGCCAGAAGTTTTGCTAAGGTAAGTGTCAACATACAAGTCAAAACCAAATATTAGGTGAAGGATAAAAAGAGTAATTTGTGGGCCTCAAGATCGCAGAACTTTTGGATACAGTGGTATAAATGGGGTCAGAGAATTCTCATGGAGGAAGATATAAAACTGAAGAAATCTGAGGGAGCAACTATGGGTAAGGAATTAACCTTACACAGATAGACAGACAGACAGCCACACACACACCCACACCTTTCTGGGGGTAATATATTATTACATATACATATGATATATAATATATATTATGTATGTATGTTATATATATGTTTGCATACACATACACAAATGCATATATATATTATATATATATATAGGGAGGGGGGGAGTTTCAGCCAACAAAGAGGAAAATTGAAACTTAATGTCAGAAACTATATGCAATTTGAATGGTCTAGCATAAGCAGTAATATAATTTCTACCCACAGAATATCTCTTACAAGGATACATTGTAACTTACCAGCTCTGACACAGAGACGACCTTTATTTATTCAATGATTGGAGTGGATAGTTTCTATGTTTCCTTCCAGTGCTAAGATGATGTTTTTCCTGAATGAGATTTTCAACAACAGATGGGGAAGGGGGAAAGAGAGGGATCTTCCTCTTGGAAATTACTTTGATGAGCTGACAAGGGATTTATCACCAGAGGAGCATCATAAAGTTCCTTTTAGCCCAAATCACAGGTAGAATACTTGAGGCAAAGTAACTATTTTTAATGTGCATGGGATTGAACAAAATGTTGAAAAGAGCACAGATTCATTTTTTGCATCGTGATCTATCTGGCACTTGATCACTGCTAAAAGGTCATCAAGCAAGGCAGGACCCATCGCTAACACCACTACCACCACCAGCAGCAGCAACAGCAGTAGCAGCAATAATGCTAATGGCATCATAAGGCTACCTGCCATCTACTCAGCATTTATCTTATTTGTACCAATTGTTGCGAGTAAATTCAGTGAAAGTAAACTGAGATACATCATCTGAGCTAAATAATTTATTAATAGTGATGTGTATAACTGTCAAAGCAGGTGAGACAGGTTACCTCAGCAATGTCAATAACCTTAGTGAAAAAGGGAAACCCTCTTTTTTGACATGAAGGAAAGGAGAGGATGTGGGTATTTGAGAAACATTACATTTGACTATCCTAAGAAAAATGGGTTGCCAAGGACCCTAGCACCTGGAATAAGAACTCATTGTTTGACAAAAGTTGCTGGGAAAACTGGATAAGTATGGCGGAAACTGGGCATACACCAAAGCCTGACACTGTACACAAGAATAAAGTCCAAATGGATACATGATCTAGGTATAAATATTAATACTATAAACAAATTAGGGAAGCAAGGAATAGTGTATTTGTCATATTTATGGAGAATGGAGAAATTTTTGACCAAACAAGAGACAGAGAACATTATGAAGTGCAAAATGGTTAATTTTGATAGCATTAAATTAAAAAGCTTTTGTACAAACAAATCTGATGCAGCCAAGATTAGGAAGGAAGCAGAAAACTGGGAAAGAATTTTTGCAGCTACTGTCTGTGATAAAGATCTCATTTCTAAAATATATAGAGAACTGAGTCAAATGTACAAAAAGTACAAGTCATTCCCTAATTGATAAATGGTCAAAGGATAAGAACAGGCTGTTTTCAGAGGAAGAAATTAAAGATGTCTATAGTCATATGAAAACATATTCTAAATCACTATTGATTAGAGAGATACAAATCAAAACAACTCTGTGGTACCACATCACACCTATCAGATTGGCTAACATGACAAAACAAGAAGATAATAAAAGTTGGAGAAGATATGGGAAAGTTGGAACACTAATTCATGGTTGGTGGAGCTGTGAGCTGATCCAACCATTCTGGAGAGCAATTTAGAACTATGCCCAAAGGGCTACAAAAATGTGCATACCCTTTGACCCAGCAATATCACTTCTGGGATTCTATCCCAAAGAGATCATAGAAATGGAAAAAGGTCCCACATGTATAAAAATATTTATAGCAGCTCTCTTTGTGGTGACCAAAAACTGGAAATCAAGGGGATCTCCATCCATTGGGGAATAGCTGAGCAAGTTATGGTATATGAATGTAATGGAATGCTATTTTGCTATAAGAAATGATGAACAGGAAGACTTCAGAGAGGCCTGGAAAGACTTATATGATCTGATGCTGAGCTAAAGGAACAGAACCAGGAGGAACTTTGTACACAGCAACAACCATAGTGTGGGAGAAATTTTTCTGGTAGACTAAATACTTCCTTGCAATGCAAGGACTTAAAAAATTCCCAGTGGACTCGAGACAAAATCCCTTCCACATCCAGAGAAAGAACTATAGAATTGCATCGCAGAATGAAACAGATTATTTTCTTTTGTATCATGTTTTATTTTGTTTTGTTTCATGGTTTCTCCCATTCATTTTAATTCTTCTATACAACATGACTAAGGTGAAAATGTATTTAATGGGAATGGACGTGTAGAACCTATGTAAGATAGTACGACCTCTCATGGAGGGAGTGGGGAAGAGGGGAGAAAGAGGGTGAGGGAGAGTGAAAAATCTAAGATACACGGAAGTGATTGCAGAACACTGAAAACAAATAAAATAATTTAATTTGAAAAAATGGGTTGGCATTCAAATGTGGCTAATCATGCTCCTCTCGGACAACAAAGGAATATTAATTATTTTGCTTCTTGTAGTCTTTGTTAGGGGTTCAATACTACTGGCCTCACTATCCTCTTGGAGATGAAATCTCCTCTAACTGCACAAGGATAGGCAAGGACTGTGACATATCTTTTGAGGGATGGCACTCAAGTTATGCTGTTGGCTCTCACAAACAACAAATAGATGGTCCATGTGCTAATGGCATGAATGATAATAATTTTTCCTTTTGACCACACCTTTAACTAACTCAGGGGGAAAACTGTATTCTGAGCTTAAATTAAGAATGGAAAAGTGTGTTGCCAAAATGAGGCAGTAATACAGAATGGGTTCAATTACAGAATAGAATCAATGATTAAAAGATGCAGAATAATTTTAATTTTCTCATAATTTATATGTATGTAGTTTTACCCATTCGGATGTAGGTATGCCCCCCCCCCCCAGAAAACAAAACCAAACCAGTAGTTGTCTTTGGCACAGCTGATTGAGCATTTTGCCTAGAGTCAGAGTTCAAATTTGGCCTCAGTTAGTTACAGGTTGTGTGATGCTAGACAAGTCCCTTAACTTCTGTTTGCCTATTTTCTCCTTTTTAAAAGGGGGGAAATAATAGTCTCTACTTCCTAGGTCTGTTGTAAGAATGAAATGGGATAGCATTTGTAAATTGCTTGTCATATATTTCTAATGTTAGGAATTATTAATTATTTTTACTTCCAGGAAATAGTCCAGTGCCAGATACAGAGTAGATACTTAAAATGTTCACTCTTTTATGAAGTGTTTAATTAAACAGTAACCTAATGTAAGTTCAGCAACTGGAGAATGACCAGTTCTGAATGACAAATACGATTTAGAACATCATTAGACAATAAATAAGATTAGCCCTAGAAGTAAGCATTGTCTCCGGAGGGTTGAATGGAGATATTTCTTATATCCATTTCCTACATTTTCTGTACAAGAAAATTCGTGTTTTATGTCTTTTAGTCGGGGGCTGAAGCATTTTCTACCTGGACTAGATGTGAAGGGAAAGCATAGAACAATTTCAGGAATATAAATGTATGTCAGGTTTGAGAACAATACTGTGATGAAAAAGACCGTATCAAAAACAAGCCTTATAAGTCTTTGACTTCTCCCAACTAGTTTTTCTCAACTGCTCTTAGGAGGAAAACTGGGCTGAATATGTAATTTCGGAGGGAGGTTGAGTGACCTGCCCAAGGTCACACAGCTGAGGTTCGATTTTAACTCAGGTCCTCCTGACTCCAGGATCAGTGCTGTATCTGCTATACCATCTCGCTGCCTCATGCCACTTTTTGAGATGCAGTTTTGGACAGTGGATAAAGGGTTGGATCTTACATTAGTAGGACATTGGATTTAATTGTTCTTGACAACCATAGCTCTAAGAAAACAGGGAAGGGGTTTAAGTTCATTGAGTCTCAGTTTCTCTAACTGAAAAAAATACCAATGATAATATCTATAATTCTTATATTACCAAATTGCCTTTAGGTTCAAATAAGATAATGTATTGGAAGTGTTTTGCAGACTTTGAAACACTAGATAAATGCACATCCAAATAAACTTCAAAAATCTTGAGAGCAAAGATATTTTTTTCAAAATTATACATCCCCAGCACCTATAATAGTTATTTTATCATCAAGGCACTCGAACAAGGTTGTTGGTTATGATCTGTAAAATGGGGTTTTTGCATATACGTTTAAAAAACTCATTTTAAGTATAAAAAAAGTGAAGTATATATGATTATTTGCAAACTTCAAAGGACTACAAAAATGTTATCAGCCTCTCTCTTGTTAGTGTATAGGAAAATCTCATATGATTTTTTTTTTCTTTTTACTGTTAAGTTATTCAGCTTGGATGAATGAATCACATTTCTTCAAATAGCAATGATAATTGTTTAACCTTTCAAGTGTCCCTGGATACTTTTACAAGACTTTTTAGTGTCTCTTTCTCCTTGTAACTACACATCTTAAATTCATAGGTAAACCTCCTGAGAAAACTTCTCCTTTGAAATAGGGTTTCTTGGACATAGAAAGAAATTATGTTAACACCATATGACTTGTAGCAATGAAGTGAAATTTCTCAGAATGCTTCCTTTCCTATTAATCACCCATCATTCCTTACCTGGGATTTCTCTTCTCTTAATACTTGGCATGTGTCAGCAATTTTCTTTTCTCCTTTACATGCCACAGTGGAAAGAGATTTAGGGGAAAAACAACAATATCAGAATAGATATTCTTTACCTCAATGAAGTTAATTCATCACTGTCTCATTTATTTTCTCCTAACCTTACTTCCATTTTTTGGCTGGTGAGAAATGGTATGGGTGATGTCTTGTGAGATGAGCATACCTTGGACTTAAGTGAGTCAGAATTGAGTGAAGTTATTGACCTCACTCTCTATCCTGGAGTCACTGGAGTCCAGTAGCAAGACAAAGTCAAGAAACTGGTGATGGTTTGGAATGCATTGGATGACTGTATTTTCTTCAGTATCAGACCAAGCTCTATGTGCTCCATAGGACCTGCTTCAGTCACCTTCATGGATATTGGAACAAATTGTATTCATCTGCCCATTCTGCCAGAGGAAGTCTTCACATGCTTGAGGGAGACAGCCCCCTAACTCACCAAAAGTTTTGACATCCTATGGTTACCGCCTATTTGCTGAAATAGTTTATGGGGGTGTGATTACTCGGAATGCTACAGCTTCTTGGAGCAACAGGTGAGAATTGGAGAAATCAGGTGGACATCAAAAGAAAAAAATAGATCTGAAAAGCATTCAGCGGCCCTTACAGTAGAGATACTAGTGTTCCCTGAACACACCCTACACCTCACAAAAGCGATAGTATTAAAATGGATATTCTTTTCCTCAATGAGAATAATTCATCACTTTCTCATTCACTTTTCTTCTTCCATTCTTTGGCTAGGGAGAAGTAAGTTTAAATTATGAATATCGGGATATGTTTGAAGTGAATCAGCCAAAATGTCTTTTAAGAGTTGTCATTTGGAAATTTAGATAGATGATGGCATCATATCATCAGAAAACAGAAAAGAATGCATTGGGTAAGGAAACAAGGATTATAGGATTATTGATTTTGAACTGGAAGCAATTTCAGAGGCCATGTAATCTAAACTCTTCTCTATTCAGATGAAGGAAACTGAGGCCCTGGAGAGTTACGTTTTTAATTCTCTTTTAAGTCACACAGCTAATAAGCATCAGAGGAAGAATTTGAGGTAAGATCTTCTCACTTTTGAGATACTATCAACAATTTGATATGCCAACAAATAAAGTGTCAGTAAAGGTAATGAATGAATCACTTATTCTCTAGAAGGTGAATTACTTACTGAAAATTGTTTTTTTTTTTAATATCCTGGATTGGTCATTATTACTCACCTCCCAATCTTCCTCCTCTACCCTTCCATACTTAACACACACACACACACATACACACACATACAATTACATTTTTAGTAAATAAAATAATATTTCCCACATATTGTGATTATGTCTTTTTTTCTGGGAACAACCTTACGTATCCTCAACTCCTGAAGTCCAGAGAAGACACAGGACTGAATACATGGTTGTGATGAAGTGATCCTATGAGGAAAAAGCAAGAGTTCTTTACATACTCATTCACCTAACAATATAACTAATAAATAGCCCAAGGAAGTGAAAGTCAGAAGGTATGATAATTATTTTGTGGTATATATAAGAGAATAAAATTTTGCTTTAAGAAATTATATTCAGAGAAGCTTAGGAAGACTTGTACGAATTAATGCAAAGTGCAGTGGAAAGAAGTAACCAAAGAACTGAGATAACAATTTGCATAATAACTACAGCAACATAAAGGGAAATAGCATTGGGGCATAGCTGATATTGACCAATGTAGCATTCAAGCTTGGCTTCAGAGGAATGCAGTGATATATTCCTCTGAAAGATATTTTGTAAGAAAGAACAAATAGGTTAGATATTTAACCTAGATCGATTAATTATACAAGAGTATTTTATGGGGTTCTGGAGGGCAATTAGGATGTCATAGAGGGTGAAATAAAGGAGCAATAAAATATTTCTCTAAAAAAGAAAGATATATTAAAGAAATATCTTAGAATGATATGCATGAAACTCTCCAGAATTTTTACTTTATTTTAACCAATTTTGATCCACTGATATGAACTGATGCTAGCAAACTAATGAATTATTGAGTGGAAATATTTCAACAAGAAAAATGAAATAGAAAGCTCAGCATTATAAACCTTGGTTCATCCTCTGGCTTGCCTTTCTATCCCAAATCATATTTTTCACCCACAGTGGAACTTAGTGCATTTGGTGCCTACCCACATGTTAGGAAAATGTAACCCAAGTTCACTAGGATTTTTAGGTGTTATGATTTGACCTTTACTTTGAACAGTTTCCTAAAGAGAAGGCCCCCCCCCAAAAAAAAAATGAATCAAGGAAGAACCTAAACCAGGACTTTATCCTAATCTTTTGGAATAAACTGAGTAATAACCGGTTGTCATCAGTCAAAATGTAAATGGAGATCGTGCAGCTCAAAACTCAACAAATATTAATAAGGACAAATGAACAGATAAGATAAAAATCACAAAAAGAGAGGGGCAAAGTGGTGATCAGTTCCAAGCTTTAATGATCAGTATGATGGCACAAATGAGTAATATCAACCTGATTATCCCTTAACACACCTTTTTCTATGCTTCTAGCAGAGGAACCCATTCTCCCTTTTAGCCATGATTCTTTACCTTCTGATTTCCTGCTTCAGATTCAAAGGAAAAGGGATGAATACAACAACAAAATTCTGTGCTCTCATTGCCTATTTTAAGTATCTACACTAATGAAATGATAGACAGACAGATAGATAGATAGAGACATAGATAGATAGATAGATAGATAGATAGATAGATAGATAGATAGATAGATAGATGGAAGGATGTAGATGTAGATAATCACCAACTTGACTTTACAGCCTCATTGAATATAGGGAAGGAGGGTGTGATCAGGAAGGGATTCCTCTCCATGGAAACCAGTGGATCTTAGATCTTGTTCTATACCTTGTGGTATGTCCACACTATGCAACTAGGTTACTTATTATATTTTCCATCAAATTTCTGATGTTATGCATTCTAATACTTCTATAAATTTCTTTCTTGGTGCCATGATACAATTCATTCTTGACCACAACTTCACTTTCCTGTCCCCTGACCCATTCATTGAATTATTTGATGGATATAGTGGTCTTAAGAGACTGAAGAAAAAAAATAAATACTAAAAAGTATGAACTCTTATTTCATAGGAAAAGAAAAAAAAAACTAGTTGTCTTCAGAAGCACTACATCGTTTCCCAAAGAAAGGCTCACCCATGTTCTTCCTCTTGGTCATTTCTTGGTCCAACTCTTTTTTTTTTTTTTAATTTATATTATCTTGCAACATATATAAACTGATGCATATGTTCTATAGGTTGTATATTCACCTACATATAAAAGTCAGGCCAATATTTCCCAGATCTATTAACTTATCTATCCTTGGTCACTCTTTATGTTCTTTATTTCAACATTATAGAAGACTGACCATACCTTTAATTGCACATCTTTAAAAGGGTACTTTCTGGCAATTCCAAAATACATTAAACTTTTTCAGCTGTCCCTATCCCATTCAATTTAATACCAGAATCATCTTTGATGAGGGAGGAGTTTTAGAAACTAGTAGTTCTAGATCCTTTAAAACTCAGCGATATTCCCTTGGCTTAGCATTTTTCCCCGCCATATTATGATATGAATGGGTTAATTTCCATTTCCTTTCCCAAGGAGCTGAAAAGTTTCTAATAGCTTGGAGGAGGCATCAATCCCTTTTGGCTTTCTCAGTGAATGCCTTTCATTGCTTTCTCAGTGTCATCTGCTAGGAAATTACTTTAAGCTGGGTACTATGTAAATCTGTGGGTTTTTTTTTTTTAAGTATTACTATTTATCCATTTAGCACATACAACTCTTTTCCCTCTCTTCTTCCTCATGAGTAGGCCATCAGATTCCCTTTCTGACATGTAAACATTTCCAGGTGGCTTCATGAGTATGAGAATAACCTTTGCCTCACAAAGGCATGCTATGTTGGATCCAGATATCATGCTGTTTCAAACTCTCCCTTTTTAAAAAAAGCCATATTTGCCACATCATCCCACTTTCAACATGCTTCACACTAACGCCTACTCATGTTCAAAAGATGCAGCCTGGCAATTACCCAGGAGAACTAGATCTGTTAAAAAAAAAAAATCCTCTCTGCTAGTCTGTGTATCTATGTTGATGTATCTGTTTGCATATTTTAGAATGAGAGGAAAATACATTAAAGAGGAAAAAGGAAAGGAAACATGGATAAAGTCCTCCTCCCTTTTCTTTTTTCCTCTGAATTTCTTGCCTTTACAAAGCTACCTAGAAAAGCTTATATACTAATATTTGAATAATGAGCTATATAGTGTCTAGATTTCCCACTGTGAATTAAATAGTCCAGAAGTCCCATTCACATAACTTAAACAATAACTCACCATCTGTGCTGTCACATGGCCTATCCCTGGAGAAGAAACTTGAAGATATATAGAAATCAGAAACAGGAAAAGAATGTTATTACAACTCAGGAGCTACAGTGATGGTGGCATAACCCTTTCTCAGTGTCAGATGGATAAAACAATCATAAATCTCTCAAATAACAGCAACAACAAGTTATCAAGATTTATAAGGTACTTTGCATATATTAATTCATTGGATACACATAACAATATTATAAGGGAGATTCTATTATTATAATAATTTTACAGATGATGAAACTGAGACCGACAAAGTTTAAGTGACTTAGCCAGCATCATACAGTTAGTGTCTGAGACGGAGTTCAAATTTGAATTTAATTTAATTTTTTCCTGATTTTTAAAAATCAGTTTTCCCAGTTTCAATTCTAGCACTCAATCTACTTGTTCTTGGCTTTATCTACCTAATTGTTTGACTCCCTAAATCATTGCTTACCCTCCAGAAGCAGTACCAACTCTTGTCTCTGCCGTTTCCCTGAAGGAACTTTAATTCAGTCAAGAGAGAAACCAAGTACCTAGCACAGATACAGACAAATACAGATAAAATTCAGGGGCAGAATGGTAGATGTGATTAGAGAGCTGACTTCAGAGTCAGTATCACCTGGTTTCAAGCTCCATTTGTGATACATGCTGACTGTGTGGCTCAGAGTAAGTCATTTAAAGACACAAACCTCTAGGAAATTTTCTCAGGATATAATATGCAAAGGATTTGCCTGCACTGGTTGAGAGAGTACTCAGCACTCTTTAAAAATGAAATATAAGTTCTAGTTCCTATGCTTCCCCCCCCAAAAAAAAAAATACAAGGTATACAATAGTTTGGGGATGGAGGGAGCTTGTATTTCAATATCCAGTATCTGCTATGATATGTATACAACCCTTTTAATTTTATACAATACTTAGTGTACATTACCTTATTTTATCTTCACTATATTTGTATGTGGGATATATTACACTTATTCATTTGGTAGTGTAGCAGGATAGAATGCTAGCCTTGAGTCACAAAGAACAGGGTTAAAATACAGTCTCAGATATTAGTGAACTGAGTAACCCTGGACCAGAAGTGTAACTTCTCCAATTATAGGTTAAGTAATATGTAAATGGCAATAATAATAACACACTTCTGGGGATTGCTGTGAGGATTGAATGAGATTACGCTTTAATTATCACATAAGCAATTCTGTTCTTTTTTCTTTTTTTAATTGTTTTATTTGTTTTCAATGTTCTACACTCATTTCCATATAGCTTAGATTTTTTTCCCTCTCTTCCCCTCATTCCCCACCTCCCTCCCCACTCCCTCCCTGAGATGGTGTATGATCTTATATAGGTTCTACATATACTTTCCCATTAAATACAATTTCACTTAGTCATGTTGAATAGAAGAATGAAAATAAATGGGAAAAGCCATAAAACAAAGCAAAACAGAATACAAAAGAAAATATTCTGCTTCATAATATGACCCAATTCCATAGTTCTTTCTCTGGATGTGGAAGGCATTTTGCCTCAAAAGTCCATTGGGAAGTTTTTAGGTCCTTGCTTTGCTATGTAGGACTAAGTCTATCAATAAAAATTCCTCACACACTGTGGTTGTGGTTGTGTACAAAGTTCTCCTGATCTTGCTCTGTTAGGGACCCAGGGAGTCTGAGCCTGATCTCTCGGGCCCACAGACTTATCTGACCAGCAGAGGCCTGTAGGCCCTGGTGGAGTTTAGCTGTAAGCAATGACTGAGGCGAGAGACAAGATAGTAAGAACTCTGCTTATTCAAGCAGTGAGCAGTGCTGTTATCTCTTCTCTGACATCAGTGCTCTATCTGTATCTGCCAGTATACTGCATCTACCAGTAAACCTATCACCAATTAGTTTGCCCTTATAAGGAAGTAGTTTACCTTAAGCCAGGACTGCCCAGGCTGGACACATAGTCCCTAGAAAGAAAAACATTTTGGGCTTCTTTGTTCTCTGGAAAGCCTGGGAAAATAGCCTTGAGCAAAACAGGGGTGGAACCCTTCCTCCCAGCGCCATCTTGTTCATGCCTTACCAGTCTTCCCTCAGTTTACCTGAGTCATGACCAGTGAATGCAGTCCAAGAGGCTGGGGGTTGGCAATTCCCTTACATTGCTCCTTTCACTGAGCATCAGTTCATGTAAGTCTTTCCAGGACTCTCTAAAGTCTTCCTGTTCATCATTTCTTACAGCACAATAGTATTCCATTACATCCATATAAATAATTTTTTTCAAATAATAATGCTGATGATATATCATGATGATAGCAATTATTATCTAATGTTAAAATTCAATGTTCAACCTAAAACTAACATTATAAACCCCACAGAATTTTTAAGGATCAGAAGGCCACTTGAAGAAAAACTTCACCACTGACTTTTTGGGGGAGATAAGACCCCTTGGTCTGATATTCATGCTGATAAACTCTAAAACATCAGAATCACAACTTCCTCTTTCTTCTATAGGACCACAAAAACTCTCAATTTCTTCTATTATTTGAAAAGAAATTCCTTGGGTAAAACATGTCATGCCATATAATGTATAATGGGATCAAAGATTATGAGCTGGAAGAAACTGCAGTGGCACTTCAGACTAATTTCTTTCCTGCATAGATAAAAAACAAAACAAAACAAAAATGACAACAATAATAAAACTAAGGCAAAGGGGGAAGTGAAGTGATTTTCCCAAATTCAAATGGCCACTATGGGGGAGAACCAACATTTGAACCTAGATTCTGACCTCAGATCCCACATGCTTCTCATTGTTCCATGTTTCTTCCTACTTTCCACGTCCAGTTGCATGGTCTTACCAAATTTCTCGCCAGAACTCCGCTCACCACAATTTCTTCCAAACCCTGATTTTTATTCAAATAGCCTTATTTTGCTCCAACTCCACTTTTACTCGATGTAATTATGAGTCTGTTCCACTGTATGTGAACTTTGAATTTCCTCCACAATAATCAACAGATATCTAAATGTCTATTTTTTTGGTTCCTTCCACATTAACAAAAACCTAAATCTTGCCTATAAATATTAACTAATTTCTATTACTCTATTAAAGGATACTCTTTTTTTTTTGCCCCTCTCCTGCTCCAACACAGCTCTTAGGCACAGAATGAGACATGAACCTTCATCTACTTCATATGAATTTTAGTTATTTAGACATATTTTATGTTATAAGGTGAGTTCTGTAAAATCAGAAAGTAGATTATATTATTCTATTATTTTTATCTCTAGCACGCTGCCTGACATTTTTATGTTTTTATAAATTCACCGATAAAATAATATAAAATCTTTTACAAAATTTTTGTTTCCTAATTCACATTCTCTTTGCCTTGCTGATTCCAGACCTTTCTATTGACTGAAGGGACCTTTTCAATTTTTAGATCAAACTATAAATCACTCAGCATTTCTAATGGTCTGCTATAGCCTGGGCACTCCACTAAGCACTAGAGATTCAAAAGACTGGTAACAACTACACGGTTCTGAACTCAACAAGTTCACATACTGTGAAATTTATCCTCGCATCTTACTCTTTACCCTTGTTGAGTTAATCTACTGATTTCCAGGCTATACTTAAATTTTCTCAGTGAAATGAGTACCTAGCTCCTGGTGTCTTCTCTGTCTACATTTTATCTTTAGGTAATTTCATTGACTTTATTTAATTTAATGGATGTTACCAATTTCATGACCTAACTCCCAAAAGTATATGACATTTTATATGGCCAAATCTTTGCCCATATGTCATTTAATTACCTTAAAATCAACATAGGTTATCTGTCTTTCAAATATTCTCTTTCCTCTGCTTTCACTATTAAAAAAAGTCCCATGATTCGTTAAATTTTTCATCTTTGTAAACTTAAAATTATTTGTGACTCTTCAGATAACTAATCATGTACTTAGTCTTACAGACCCTACCTATCGATCAGCTCTTATACTCAGCCTCTGCCCATTTCTACTGTTTCAAACCTAAGAGAAATTAGCACTCACTAAACTGCTTAGAGGTCTTCCATCTGTCTCTTTCCAATGATACCCAAATCAACCTTGTACATTGATGCTGCCATATATTTCACTTGGCCAAATATCTATAAGTGCCTTCTGACAGCTTAAGTTCAAACTCTGCTTATATTTGGTACTCCAGCACATCAGAATCTGCCTCGAAATAGCCTTTTTAGCTTAATCTCAGATTACTCCCCTTAAAACAGAGAGTGCTGTACTTAATCCCTTGAGGGCTTACTAAGGTATCCCTGGGTTTCCCTAACCATGGCCAGTAGATTAGACAGCCTGAAATTCACTAAAGAAACAAGAGCAGCAACACAAATTGCATATTAAAAGACACACTCAGGAAGAATCAGGGAAGGAATACTTGATATAGGGTATTAGACAGATGGAGACAAAGATGGAGATATCCTCACAATTGTCTAAAGCTTCTGATTCAGGGATTTCCCTTACGGTGCAGTCCATACATTGTGGAAAAAATTCACTCAGAATGTAATAAAATCAGCTTCATTTTATCTGAATATGAAAACACATTATAAAAGTATAGAAAACAAATAAGAAAGATTTAATGAAAGAAGTTCCTGGGTAAAATATGGCGGATTATCAGAAAGTGAAGGAGTATAGATGGAATGAAATTACCTGGTCTGAATGAAACAACCAATTCTTTCCATGCATATCCTTCCTTAAGTGTCCAAGAGGGTCGGTTATATTTCCAAATACTAGTATTTCTATTCAGTTAGCACTAGCAGAAATACTTCTTTACAGTTGTCTGGGTGTTGACTGAGCGCATATCCTTGCTCCAAGTCTCCGAAGTTCACATTCCACATTTCATAGTTTTTCAATCCTGCCTTGTAGCTCGGAAACGTACAATTTCTATCAGCCTCCTTGACAATAAAGGATTACACCATAATAATACCACTTAAAAATTGAACTTAGATAAAGGTAGGAAATATAACAATGCAAAATACACAAAACTCAAAATTCCTTAATTTTAGATTTTGTCCTTTTACGTATTATTTATGTGACTTTAGGAAACAACCTTCAACTGAGTCTTAGCTTCCTTCTCTTGAGAAATAGTTATGATAATACACATACATGATCAATTGAACTGCTGGTCACAGAACTTTATAAATTTTCAAGTCTTTTGTAATTATGGGATTTCATTTTAATTGAAAGCTTTACGGAGAAAGATGTACGTTGAATATTTCTAAAGAGTGAAAGTGTTTTAATTTGTAGAAGTCAAAGTTGCTCCCACATTAGGAAATACCAAAATAATTGCATTAAATATGTGTGCATATATGTGTATACACACTCACATCTATATCTATCTATATCTATCTATCATCTATCTATAATGGAGGATATTTTCCTTACAAAGTGCAAGGAATGATAAGTTCCTGGCTAGGACAAATAAGTATTTTCTAATCTATCATTTTTTCTGAATGTTTTTAAGTACAATTTACTACTTTATGACTATATGTTAAGAAATATTACTTTTAGGTAGATAAACATAGTTATAACTGTTCTGAACAACAAAAATGAATAATGTTATTAATAGGTCAAATAACAAATGGGGTGAAATCTGACAGTAGCTTGTGAAAAAATTACCTTTTATTATGTTTAAAAGCCTACATATGTTGTAGGTTGTATAGATGCAAAGAATACTAAAAAGATATAACACCTATATTTTAGTTTTAAGTGAAATATAGTCATATATGGTAAGGACATACAGCTTGTCAGTAGACCAAGGCAAAAACACACAAACACACACACACATCGTTCTATGGAACTTATCATTTTTGATATTTAAATGGATTTCTGTTCTTATGAAAATATTTATGAAAATACTACAAGAATTGAAAATCAAAGACACTCTACATCTGCTTGTCCTGTGGAATTTTTGTCCATGCAATCCTTAATATCATTGAAATGGGGAGCATCTAATGTCCCTTCTAGAGCCTAGAACCTTGGTCATTTTTGTAGGGATAAGTCAAGTACATGGACAAACCACTGGCTGTTCTTCCTTGCTATTCAACTGTTTCATATTTTCCAAATGTCTGATTTTAACAATTTATTTAAAAACATTTCTGGTGCTCAATTAATGGTGATGTGCTATTGTCCATTTATTTCTCAACAGAGCTCTTTACTTCTCTTTGGAAGATGAGCATTTTAAAATGTGTTGAGACTGTGCTATCTTTACCATGTGGTGTTTTTATCTTCTGCTACCGTCTCATAGCCTTTTCTGTTTCGGCAAGGCTAAGTCCTGAAGGCTAAAGACCTTGGATTTTTTTTTCCTATTAGATCTCTCACAATGCCAAAATTAATACATTCAGAATTTTCTCTGATTTCTTGGCTTAGTCAAATGCATTTATTCTTTGCATCAGTATTATTATTACAATGTTTCAGAGCCAGTTGTAACTTCAGCAGTCAATTAGTCTCACACATATCTTTAAAAGAATGTCTACTATTACAGATCCAAGAGACTCTTATCCAGGCTTGTCTGAAGAGATTCCATGAGTACTTTGAATTCAAAACTGAGGAGATAAAGGAAGTGGTGCAGAGTATTAATATCTGTGTCTCAAGTAAAAGAATATAAAACAAGGTTATTATAATGACAGAGGAAAATCATTTTCTTATTACCATCACTTTGCTTCATTTTTTTTTTAAGAAAAAGTATTTATCAAACACCAATTAGTGCCAAGAATTGTTCTGTGAGTTGAGGAAAGATAAAAGTGGAAATAAAAAGAACCCCAAGAAGCATTCATGTAAAGAATAACAATAAGAAAACATAAATTATATTTAAGATATTACAAAAAATGATGAGTACTAATTAATTTCTTTGACAGTCCAGTCAGAGGCAGGCCTAAGTTCTAAGGGAAAGCAATTCGTACAGTCAACATTATCCTTGACAAAGCATGGAAAAAATCCATGTTTATCTTTTTATTAATATATTTTTTAAAAAAATAAAGATACTTTATACATTAGGAGAGAAAAATAATTTATAATTTACTCTATGTTTAGTACTTTAAACGTATTACATTTGACAGTCACAATAACCCTGGAAGGTAGGCACTATTACTATATTTATTTTACAGCTGAGAAAACTAAGGCAGGCAGAAGTTATATGACTATCCCAGGTCTTATAGCTAGTAAGCATCTAAGGCTGTATTTGGACTCTGGTCTTCTTAATTCCAAGCCTAATACTCAACCCGATGGGACACTTAGTTGCCTTATAACTGAATTTGAAATTAGGAAAATCTAGATTTAAATCTGTCCTCTCACCTTTACTGGCTGAATGTCCCTTCAATCATCTTCCCTTTCTCCCTAGCATCTGATACTCTACCCAGTGTTCTCAAAAAATTCCAAGTATCCCCTACCCTAATAAGTCTTTCTCTTGAGAATTAGATTTTCCATTCCCTGAATGCATTGCCCTAACTCTCTTTTCTCTTTCTTAGGCAACCTCTTAGTACATATTGTCTGACCCACTGCCTCTATCTGCTTTCCCCTTACTCCTTCCTCAATGCTTTGTCATCAGACATAATCTTATTTCTCAAGTTAAACTTGTTTTCTGCAAAATTACCATAAGGGTTGATCTTCTCCCACTGACTTTTCCTTCCCCCACTGACTTTTCCTTCCCCCAGCTCTGGGATGACCAGACCCTATTTGACTGCTTGACTTCTCTCAGCTTCAATGAGATCAAACCATCAACTCTATTACTTGTAAGCAAATAAAGGAACATCACATTTTACTAATGGTCTTGTCTCTGCCTCCTGAAATTTTCTAGGCCTTACCTGAAGCTTCTGGACTTCTAAGTTCACTGTTCCCACTGTAGGATAATCTGACCTGCTAGTATCACCTGGAGACTACTGTGCCTTGACATTAAAGGCATCTATTGGTTCAGTGGACAGGTTTATTTGGAGTCAAGTAGACATGAATTCAAATTTTATCTCAAACACTTACTAGCTATGCAACCCTGGGCAAGTCACTTAACATGCTTTCCTCAATTTCCTCAAATGTAAAATGGGATCATAATATTGTTTACCTAACAGTAGTGTTGAAATAATCAAATGAGAAAATATTTGTGAAAAGTACTTTGCACAATAACTAGCTATAAAAATTCTTATTCCATTTCATTTCCATGTACTAGACCATTGACCTTTTAGGACTCCCAGATCTTTCTACCCTTTCTGACCCTGAACTTGTTAATGGTTTATTCCCTACACTTACAGTGTGAATTTCTTAGGGCAGTCTCATTTTTTTTATTTTTAGCACTTATAAAATTTCTTGGCATACAGTAACTACTTAATATGTATTTTTAAAATTATTATTCCTTTGTTTATTTCCAAAGTCCATTCAATCAAAAATGCATTAGTCTTTTTGTCTCAATGGCTTTTAAATATCATGAGATGCTGGTCTAAAAATAATTCTCTAGCTTTTATCGAGCAACCTTAAATGGAAAACTATAGTATGTGAGAGAAAGATCATTGCCATGAATCCAACTTTCAAAAGTAGTAACAAGAAAAAGTCATGCATAAAGATTGTCCTCCAGATATTCCAAATAGATCTTAAGCAATTTGACACATGACCAGCCCCGTCAGTTCTGAGTCTTCCAGAATCTATCTTCTGCCCCACAGAGAAAGACTGAGAAATGTTCATGTAAGGACTTCTGCCCCCAAGGAGTATACCTGCACACACATACATACACACACATGCTGCCCCCCCCATACACATACTCACAATGCATACACACATGTACATTTGCACACAGACTAATCTGCCTTAAGTTCAGGACCAGGCCCTAAACAGGAACATGAAATTGACACAAAAGGATCTTCAGGAAAGGAACTCATAAGAACAATGCGTGATTAATAGATGTCCCAGGGTCATATTTCTCTGTATCTCTTCTGCCTATCATGCACACCAAAATCCTAAGTTTGTTAGCATTTTGTCCAATAATTAAGTTCTAAGATAGAAACTCTGAGCAAAAATGCTCTCATTACTATTGAGAATTATGGTGATAGGTGGATCTAACCCTATTCACTTTCTGCAGTAGGTAATGGACATTATTCCTCATGTCATTGATTAAATTGGCCCTACCTTCCTCACTCATTCCATGGAAATGGTAGCTATGATGTCATCATTTACACCCTTTCTCCTGCTCATCCAGCATCCCTGTCTTAATCTGTTAAATGATAGACTGCCCAACTTTAAGTATTTCTCTTGTTTATTTCTTTGTTTACCCTCATATCTCTTCTCTGATGACTTGATATTCACCTTGGTTTCCAGAAGGCCTGGACTCAAGAAGTGTGACTGTTCTTTTCCCTGTATATGCAATTCAATTCACCAAGCATTTACTGTGTTTCAAATATGCTCAGTGATAATTATTGGTGATACAAAGGACAAATTACTTTCACTGTCCTCAAGGACCTTTCATTCTCTTGGATTAAACAACATATACTCAACTAAAAATATACATAGGACATAAAAAGCATTTTGATGAGGCAAATACCAATAATTAGGAAAATCAGCAAAGATCTGCAGTTTGGTTGAACTTTGAAAAGAGCAAGGGATTCCAAGAAATAAAGGAGAAAAGGGAGAGTATTTTGAATATGGAAGATAGTCAGGGAAAATGAGAGGAGATGACATGTCTTATAAGAGATATATTGGTTAGAATTTTATAATTAGATGTTACCTCCTGTAGAACTCCATGTTAAGCAGAGGTCTTCATCATCCTGCTCTCTGATAATCTCAGCTGGGCCCTGGCTCTTATAGCATCTCTGTCAATTTCTTATTGTTCCAATTAAACCTTGTAACCAATAATAAATTTTTCCCAAGGATACAATGGGTACCATTCTCTTCACAAAGACTTCCGTCACATCTCTGCTTAGAAGATTCTCCCAAATAAATCACTTTTTAACAGTATGCCATGATCTGGGATTGCTTTTCTCTACCATAACTCATCAAAACTTATCTGTCTATATCTCATGCCCTTTGTAACTTGCCAGTGGGTGACAGTCAATATGAATGGGCTTGAACTGGATAAACTCATCCATTTTATTATCGCTCCCAGGAATTATAATGTAGGTTCTATTTTGTATAGATCTATATCTCTACTTTATTAAGGGTAATGGCTACTACTTAAAAAAAAGAAACTTGTTAGCAAGGATAAGTACTAAAATTTAATTAAGGATATGAAGGGAAGGAGAGGAAGCATTCCGCAAACTGACAAACATAATAGATAAGGGATATGCAAGTGAATTGAGGAACTCTTCAAGGAGTAACATAAGATGTTATATGAAATTTCTATACCACACCTGGGCAACTGAGCATGTGTGTGTGTGTGTGGGAGCATTCAGTAACTCTTCTCATGTCTTTCTTTCTTGTACAGAAGATACTCTCAAGTGGAGGCATAATTTGTTCAGACAATAGAAGTTTCAAATCAGGGTACTAAATTCAGAATGGAGAGAGAGAGAAAGAGGGAGAGAGAGAGAGACAGAGACAGAGAGACAGAGACAGAGAGAGAGAAGATGAAGGAGGAATAGAAGGAAAGAAGGAAGGAAAAGAAAGAAAGAAAGAAAGAAAGAAAGGAAGGAAGGAAGGAAGGAAGGAAGGAAGGAAGGAAGGAAGGAAGGAAGGAAGGAAGGAAGGAAGGAAGGAAGGAAGGAAGGAAGGAAGGAAGGAAGAAAGAAAACATGGGATAGGAGATTTCAGAGGGCAGGCTAAGGTAGTTTACTCCCTTGCCCCCAATGCCCCATTTGTCTGGTTCTCCTTTGTCTCCCTTTCTTCAACTAAGGGCATGCTTTTTAACACTTGCCACAGACATAATTTCTTTTAGATTGACCAAAAGCATTCCATTTACTACTCCACTTCTAATCTGAATCTCTTTAGTCTACTTCCTCTAATGTTTCAGCAATAACTTTAACTCAAGTTTGCCATTCTAAAGTTTTCCTGAACTGTCTTTTTTCATTTAAGATTCAATAAACCTCAAGCCTTCTCTCTACATTGTATTAAATATTTAAAGTCTTTCACACAATGTTATTCTTTAAAAAACTATTGTTTGGCAACATGTTGAGTCACCAGAACCAATGTGTGAGTTCATTTTGCTCTTTCAAATAAAATCTTAGTTTGTAGGTAAACATCAGTGAAAAAGAGGAGTGTTTGATTCCAATTTTGTTTTTCTTCTCTTTCTCTTTCTATGGCCATACTTAGAGGGTTTTCCCACTTTTGCTATTCTCCTCTAGTATTGTACTGGTTTTGGAGTTTTCACTCCTAAGTGCTAGGAATGGCTGTCACACAACCCCCAACAGCCCGAGGTGATGTACTAACCTCTGCAAAGAGAAAAAGCCTCACTGTGAAACCTTCTTCTGTGTTGTTGCTACACAAAAGCATTCATGTAAATGGTATTTGTAGAGGTTTAGGCTCCTCTTCCCTCCCCACTCCTTCTATAGTAATAATGTCTACTCAGTAACACTGAATGTTGAGAAGTGTGTTGGTACTCATTTCTTGTCTGTGTGGGTGAATTGGGTGTGTGTGCGTGTGTGTGTGTGTGTGTGTGTGTGTGTGTGTGTGTGTGTGTGTGTGTACCATCTGTTACAAAACATATTCTTGGTGTTCCTTTCTGTTTGCATGAACAAACTAAGGAGACAGTACAATGCCTAATTCTAAGAAAACAAATCCTGGAAGCGATATTTCCATTTAGAAGCAGCTGAAATCAAAATCAAGCAAGATATGGTTAGCCTTTTGAAAAAGACTCATTGGAACTATAATCAGTTCTTTCAAACCACCATTATCTTTCAGATCTGTCCAAAATATAAGGATTTGAATATTAATGGAAAGTCATGTGAGTTTTTGAGGTTGAATAAAAACAAAGAAAGCCATGGAGTTTCATAAACCTATCACCATGCTTCTAAGATTGTCAGTATATTATGAAACTGAAATGACCTATGTAGAATCTTCCTCCAATCACTAATAATAATGGTGAAGATGATAATATTATAATTTTTATAATTTTACAATAACATGTAAAAGTTTTCATACAACTTTCTATATCTGATCTCACTTGATTTTTGTAAGGATCCTTTGAAATAGGGGCTATAATTATCATTGTTTTACAAATGAGTATCCTAGGTTTAATGAAATAGAGAAAACTTGTTCAAGATTAGCATTATTATTGTTATATAATTTATATAGTGCTTTATGGTACCAAAAGGATTTTAAGCATATTAGATTGTCAGCCAGTTTATTAAGCATTTATAAGTTCCTTTTAGGTGCCAGGCACTATGTTAAACACTAGGGATATAAAGAGTAGCAAAAGAGAGTCTTTGTCCTCAAGGAGATCATAATCGAATATTATCTTATTAAGCTTTCCAACAACCCTATGAAATAAGTACTCTTACTATCCCCAGTTTACAGATTAGGAATCTGGGGCAGAGAGATGTTACACAGATGATGTATGTTGGAGCCAGTGTACAAATTCTTGTCTTCCTTGTGTTCAAAATGCAGGATTCTGTTGATGACACATTAAGCCATTCTGGCAGGTTGTATGACTTTAGTGTCTTGGTAGATGGTCCTAAAGAGTCACCATAGATATGCATCCTGGCAAGAAGCTTCTATGACTCTAGATAGGATATCCTCCAAACAGTGATTCACTCTCTATGATCTGTTATTGAAGCTTTGCCTAACTTGCTAGATATACTTGTACTTACCTGATTTATTCTTCTCAAACACAGGATCCTCAGCATGGTACCAGAAGGCATGAGGAAGGAATTTCCTATAGGCCTGTAGTGTGTTTATTAAAACTAGTATTTAATGTAATTATAGTCTATTAAGAACACATAGTATGTAGGTCAAAAGTCCTAGCAAGGGTCACTGTAGCTACCTCTGTCATATACTATCAATTGATGTTGAATAAGTAATGTAAAGTCTTTGTACTCTTGGCAACAAAGACCAAGTTGTAAAGAAGATGTTGGATTTGATTGTTCCAGGGAATGTCTTCCCCTAAGAGTTCACTATATTAATGAAATCATGAATCCAATCTCCATTAGACTCATGAGTGTGTGTATGTGTATGTCTGCCTGTATCCCCCACCTTTTCACTTACTCTTCACTTATTCTAACTCTCAAACAATGTTTTGTGTTCTTGTTTTAGCAGAATAATGATCATGTCTTCTTTCCCATTTGCACCTGAGTTATATTAATGCCTTGTCCTCTTAATCCAAAGTGAGGAGAAAGGTATGTTTGAACAAATTCACTCACTCTCCTTCATTGTCTCTGATTCTCTTCCTCCACCTCCTTTCAGCAGTTTTCATGCAAAATTGACAGTCATGTAGTCACTGATGGGTTGACACTGTACCTTGGAAAGATGGTTGAGTTTCAATGTTATGCAATTAAATTATTTCCTTGAAAGAAGGAAGCTCTTTAAAGTAAGGTATTTTTTGTTTGTTTGTTTTTATTTGACTTAGTATATCCAATGTATGGGACACACAGTAGTTGCTTAAGAAAGACATTAATGGGTGGAGCCAAGATGGTGGAGTAGAAGGACGGATCTGTAGAACCTCTCCCCATTAGCCAATAAAATACTTGTAAAAAGTGACTCTAAACAAATTCTAGACCAGCAGAAGGCACAAAATGACAGAGAGAAACAGATTTCCACCCAAGATAGCCTGGAAAACCAACAGAAAAGGTCTATCCCACTGGGCTCAGAGTAGAACACAGCCCAGCTTGGGCCATGGGACTAGGACAGGACTGGAGCAGGCTTCAGGGGACAGAATCATGGGTGGCAGCTGTGGTTCCCAGATTTCTAAACCCACAAATGCCAAAGACAGCTTCAAAGGTCAGTAAGAAGGCTCTTTCACCTGAATGGAAGGGGTGTGCGGTCTTGTCCCAGCCACAGCCCCAGGGCAGCAGGAGTGTCAATTTTGGAGCCCTCATCCTAAAGACCCTGGGAGAATCACGCAGATGATCTGGATCTCAGCCCTGAGTGATGGCCCTGGGGTGAGGAGGAGCACTGACGTAGGTGGAGCTGGAGATAGCTGTGGAGAGGTAAGCCTACTGGCAGTTCCAGGGCAGAAAAGCATGCTTGTGGTTGTTCACAGACCAGAGCACAGGCCAGGAGAGGAGTAAACCCCTCTCCTTTGATTGTGCTGCCTTGGAGGAAGTGAGAACTTACAGGTCCCTAGAGATGTCTCAGAGAACAGTTGCACAAAACTCTGAAGCCTAGGGTACTACACCCTCCACCAGACAAAGGACTCAAGAGTCGAGTAACTGACTGGTAAAATGTCCAAGAAAGGGGAAAATAAGACTATAGAAGATCACTTTCTTGATGAAAAGGTATTTTTCTTCCATCATTTCAGATGAGGAAGACAAAGCATACCATCAGAGGAAGACATCAAAGTCAAGGCTTCCACATCCAAAACTTCCAAAAAAATATGCAATGGTCTTAGGCCATGGAAGAGCTCAAAAAGAATTTTGAAAATCAAGTAAGAGAAGAAGAACTGAGAAGAGAAATGAGAGCAATGCAAGAAAATCATGAAAAGCAAGTCAACATCTTGCTAAAGGAGAACCAAAAAATTCTGGAGAAAATAACACTTTTAAAAATAGACTAACCCAATTGGCAAAAGAAGTCCAAAAAGCCAATGAGGAGAAGAATGCTTTAACAAACAGAACTGGCCAAATGGAAAAGGAGTTTAAAAAGCTCACTGAAGAAAATAGTTCTTTAAAAATTAGAATGGAGCTGATAGAACCTAATGACTTTATAAGAAACCAAGAAATTGTAAAATAAAATCAAAAGAATAAAAAAATGGAAGACAATGTGAAATATCTCACTGGAAAAGCAACTGACCTGGAAAAGAGGTCTGGGAGAGATAATTTAAAAATTAGGAGAATACCTGCAAACCATGATCACAAAAAGAGCCTAGAATCATCCTGTAAGAAATTATCAAATATAAATGCCCTGATACTCTAGATCCAGAGGGAAAAATGGAAAGAATTCATTGATCAGCTCCTGAAATAGATCCCAAAAGGAAAACTCCTAGGAATATTGCAGCCAAATTCCAGAATTCTCAGATCAAGGAGAAAATATTACAAGCAGCCAGAAAGAAACAATTCAAGTATTATGGAAGTACAATCAGGATAACACAGGATTTAGCAACTTCTACATTAAGGAATCGAAGGGCTTGAAATATGATATTCAGAGGTCAAAGCAGATACGATAAAAACCAAGAATCACCTACCAAGCAAAACTGAGTATAATACTTCAGGGGAAAAAATGGAATTTCAATGAAATCGAGGATTTTCAAGCATTCTTGATGAAAAGACCAGAGCTGAAAAGAAAATTTGACTTTCAAATACAAGAATCAAGAGAAACATGAAAAGATAAACAGGAAAGAGAAGCCTTAATGAAATCATTAAAGTTGAAGTGTTTACATTCCTACATGGAAAGATGTTCTTTGTAATTCATGAAATCTTTTTTCAGTTTTAGGTTTGTTAGAGGGAATACATACATAGGTGTGTGTGTGTGTGTGTGTGTGTGTGTGTGTGTGTGTATGGGTATGTATGTGTAGATTATTTATGTGTAGATATGTATACGTACATGAGTGTATGTATGAATATATGTATATGTATGTGTATATGTGTATGTATGTATATACGTATATGTATGTGTATATGTGTATACATATGTGTGTGTATAGACAGAGAGCATAGACTGAGCTGAATACGAAGGTAGAATGCCTAAAAAAATAAAATTTATTCTTGAGTGGAATGTATTAGGAAAAAGAGAAAGGGAGAGGTACAATGTAGCAAATCATCTCACATAAAAAGAGGAAATAAAGAGTTTTTACAATGGAGGGGAAGAGCGGGGAGATGAAAAGAAATAAGTGAGCCTTACTCTTATGGCATTTGGTTTAAGAAGGGAATAGCACACAGTCAATTGGATATGGAAATCTATTTTACCCTGCAGGAAGGCAAGAGGGAAGGGGATAGGAGAGGGAAGATAATAGAAGGGACAGCAAATTGGGGAAAGGGATAATCAGAAGCAAACATTATTGTGGGAGGGCAGGTCAAGGGAGAGAATGGAATAAATGGAGGGCAGGATAGGATAGAGGAAAATGTGCTTAGTCTTTTATAACATAACTATTATGAAAGTGCTTTACAGTGTTACACATGTATGACCTATATTGAATTACTTGTTTTCTCAATGAGAGTGGGTGGGGAGGGAGAAAGGGAGATAATATGAAACTCAAAGCTTTAATAATGAATGTTAAAAATTGTTTTAGCATGTAACTGGAAATTAAGATATACAGGTAAAGGAGTATGCAAATCTGTTTTGCCCTACAGGAAAATAGAGGGGAAGGGGGATGGAAGAAGCATGGGTAATAGAAGGAGAACAAACTGGAGAAAGGGGTGGATGGTGTGCATGCTGTTTTGGTGTGGGGGTGGGGAGAGATGGAGAGAAAAGTTTGCATTCAAATTTTTGTTTAAATGAATGCTGAGAACTGAAAAAAAAAACCAAATTTTATTAATTTTTTTAAAAAAGAAAGCCTCACTAGATTGTATTGTATTTGATCCTTTTTGGAAGGATGGGAGGGACATCAAGGGCTAGAATATCATCATTGTAAAAGATTTGATGGGCAAACTTTTTACCATTGCTACTCAGAGTCTGAGAGGGTTGTTTAGAGAAACTGAGAAGTTAAGTGATTTGGCTGAGTGGCACGCAGTCAACATTTTCCAGATATGGGAGTTGAATCCTGACCATTCTGGCTTCCGGGCTGGCTCACACTATACAGCACTGAATCTAAGTAATTAACTGAATTATCCCTCTATGTAACATTCATCATATGTCACAATGTGTGATATAGAGGAATGAATGAATGAAGCATTTTATAAGTGCTTATTGCATGCAAAAACCAAAAACTATGCTAATCACTGTGAATACAAATAAAAATGTAAGACACTCCCTGTTCTCAAAAACTCCTTTGATTTCTAATGAGAAGGCACTATATATGGTAGGTTTCAGCTGCAAATAAAATTGAAATGTCCCATGGTCTTTAGAAAGCTGAAGTCAAGCAGATGATAATGCCTCATCTTTAATATCATTTCCACTAATCAAATCCCATCCATTTTTGACGTTGAACCAGTTGTCAGTACCAGTGACTTTGGTGACAAGAACTTTCTTTTCTATGTCTTCAGTAGAGGTGACTGTAGCACCTGAAGAAGCAGTGAGTAGCATGCCTCTCCACTGGGTTTGTTTCCCAGGATGGTGATTGCTAACGCTAGGCAGGAAGCATTACTCTTCACAAATATCTTGGGTGCAGAATTCTGTGATCTCTCTATTAGGGTTTGAGAGATGATACTGATCAGGGTTGCTGGGCAATCAGTCACAGTTGACCAATCAGACCAAGGCAGGTTTGGAATGCTGTGTTGTAGGTCTGGTACAAATAGTCCACATGCATATCTGGAGGAGGTTCTCTAAATTTGGGCATCTCACATTTTTTTTTGAGCTATTCCAATTCTGCTTTGCACACAAAGTACATTTCCTCCTCAGGTGAGGGCATTTCATGTTGGGTGGTTCTGTGCCTATGTTTCCCACATCATGCAACCAATTCCAAAATGTTTTAGAGAGCCCTTGAGAGTGTCCTTTTATTGCTTCTTGCCATGTGTGAGTTCTCCATAAAACAGTCTTTTAGGCAAGCAGATGTTTGGCACTCAAACAATGTGGCCAGCCCTTTGTAGTTAACTCTCTGCAGTAGACTTTGAGTGCTTGGCTCAAGAAAGGACTCAGTCTTTGGTGTCTTATCCAAGGGATCTTCAGGATCTTCCTACAACAATTTAAATGAAAGTGATTCACCTTCCAGGAATGGCACAGGTAGACTGTCCAGGTTCCATAGGCATGCCTGCCGTAATAGTAGGGAACATCAAAATAAATACTGGTTCTCCTTCATGAGCTCTCTCACTTTCCATTGCTTCAACCTACTAATTTCCCATGATTTATTCTTCTGTCCCACCTTAGTCATACACAAAGATAATCAGTCCTTCCTTGCTATCACCCCAAAATATACAACTTCCATGTTTATGAATCCTGAAACTTCATTATGTGGTCACAATCTATTGGATTTCCATGTTTCTCTCTTTTTTTTTTCATTCAGAATCTGACTCTTTTTCTACACTGTGACTTCTAATCCCTCAATTCCATTCTCTTTTACTAGTTACAGGTCACTTACCCTGTACCTGCTCCTACTTTTTTATTCCTGCTGATTCTTCCATGAACCGGCTCAACTCTATGTTGTTGCCCTCTTCTTTTGAGTCTCTTTGCCCCCTTCACATGTCACTGATTGTGTCCTGCCAACCTTCACCTTTGGATAACGTCCATCATCTACTGCATTGACTCCTTCATACATGTTGCTGAAGAGATGTGGAGATAATTATGCAAGTGTTTCACCATAAATTTTTGTCACATAACTCTATGTTTTCATTACTTCTAGGTAATCCTTCTATATTTCCTGAATCATCTATGTATACTGCTGAACACAACAGATTTTCCAAATTGTTTTGTCTTTCCCAAAACATCCAATGACTCCCCTAAATTCATCCTCTCACCTGAGAACTGCCTTTTATACTTTAGCAGAAAAAAATTAGGCCATTCACTGAGATTTCCTTCTTCCTCTCACTTCCTCCTCTTATCACTCTACATCTCATATCACTCATTTTTTCCCTTATCTCCTTTTTTTCCTTCTTACATAATGAGGTGGCCCTTTTCCTTATCCAGGAAAACATCTCTATCTGAACAAGTGAGCCCATTCCATCACATCTCCTCCACCAGAATGTACCCCTCTCTCATCAACACTCTCGAATTTCTATTCAATTTCTCCTTGTCTATTGATCCTGTTTCTACTGCTTACAAACATATTCATGTCTCCCCAATCCTTAAAACAATCAAAAAGAAAACCCTTCATTTAATCCATCCATGCTTACAAACTATGGTCACATGTCTCTCCTGTCTTTTGTGGCTAAACTTCTTGAATAAGACTGTCTACAATATAAGCCTTCTATTTCTTTCCTCTCAAATGTCTTCTTAATCCCCTATAGAAGACAGAGGACTCTGAGCTCATCATTCAAAAGAACCCACTTTCTCCAAAGTTTCCAGTGATATTTTAACTGCTAAATGCAGTAGAATTTCTCAAAATCCTCATTCTTCTTGACCTCCCTGTAGACTCTGACCTACAGGACATGACACTTTCTGCTTTTCCTTTTGCCTATCTGATTTTCTCTTCTCAGTCTCCTTTGCTGGATTATTATCTAGGTCGTGCCTGTCTGTGTCCTACTGGGCCCTATCCCAGACCCTCTTCTCTAGTAACTAAATAGTATTTCAGTAGGTGATCTTATCAGCTCCCATGGACTCAATTATCATCTCTATGTTAATGATTCTTAAATTTACTTATCCTGCTCTGACCTCTCTGTTGACCTTCATTCTCCCATCTCCCAAGGCCTATTAGAAATTACAAAATGGATGTCCTAAAGACATCTTAAACTCAACATGTTCCAAACTGATCTCATTATGTTTTCCCTAAAGCCCTACCTCATTTCAAATTTCCTTATTACTGTCAATGTTACCCACATCCTCTCAGTCCTCCAGGCCCACAACCTAGATATCATGCTTCACTCCTCACTATCTCTTATTCCACACTTCCTGTCACATTCAATTTGTTGCCAAGGTCTATTTCACCTTTACCACATCCCTTAACCTCCCTCTGATAACTGCCAAAACCCTGGTATAAACTCTCATTTCCTCATCCCTAGGCAATTGCCAAAGTCTGCTGGTTAGGCTGACCACAAGTCTCTATCACTGTTCCAATTCATCCTCCACTCAGACAATAAAACTCAAGTCCAGCCATGTCACCTACTTACTAAATTAATTCCAGTGGTTCCCCATCACTTCCAGGATTAAATATAAGATCATTTATTTGACATTTAAAGACTTTTATAATCCACTCCCCAATCTTTTTAGTCTTGATATACCTTACATTACCTTCATGCCTGATGCTAGTGTACATGTTGCACACGCACGTACACACACACACACACACACACACACACACACACTCTTCTTTGCAGTGACACTGCTCTCCTAGTTCTTCATTTAACAAGACCCTCCATTTCTCATCTGAAGACATTTCATTAGCTATCTCCCATGTCTGGAATGCTCTCAATTTCTCACCATGACTCCTTGTAATGTTAAGGTAAGGTTAATGGTGGGTGGAGGGAAGAGTTAAAGATCTTTCTCACCCATTAATAGTCCTCAATATCTTTTGTTAGTATCTGTTGAGACACTGGGGCAGACAGTTATGCCCTCCAGCACTGAAAAGTGTATTAAATACTCTGAAGTGAGGTTTTACTTTGGGGTTTACTCATTGGAAGTATTTGTTTGGTCAGACTAGACTCTGGATAGCCATTAAGAAGTGCCCTCCCATCCCCTGGCTTTGAAAACCCAGATGTTGGTGCTTTTCTCTCAGGTAACTTTGTATGTATGTAATGATCAGTCAGCTGGATCTCCCTGTTGATCTATGATGTGTGTATTTCTTATGGTCATAGATGGAAGCCTTGTCTGTTGATCTTTTTTTTTTTCTGCTTGTATTTTCTCTGTTGGTATTTAATTAAGGAAGATTGTTGACGCCACAAAAGTTGCTTTCCTTTTAGAAAAGCAGATCTAAGAACCTGTACAACAGACCCTCCTGTGCATGTTGTTACTGTTGCTGTTACAACCCTTGGCCTTCTGGGTTTTCTTTATGCCTGAAATAAAATCATAGTTTTTATAGGAAGTCTTTCATAATTTTTCTTAGTTCTAATCTCTCGCCTCTGATGATTATCACCCATTTATGCTTTAGATATTCTGTTTCTACATAGTTCTTGGTTATCTTCTCCCTCATCAGATTTTAAGCTCCTTATAGCAAGGGACTATGTCTTGCTTCTTTTATATCTTTATCATTCAGCACAGTGTCTGACACATAAACTGGTTGGTGCTTGATAAATGATTACAACTGATTGACAGACTCTGTGAGCTAGCAATCAGTTGGTATTTCATAAGCATGATTTGTGTCCTTTTCATTGGAGTTACTTCCCTGATGATGGTAATGAAGGCTGACTTGGAAGAAATACCAGTTTTCTTGAGGTGCTACCACTCCCAGGGCTCCTGGAGGAAAAATGGAACAAAAATTTACTTTATCTGGGGTCAATAGATCAGAGTTTGGTTCTAACCTCTCTCACTGTCTATAGTGTTAGTGAGAATTGAAATCTCAAAAGAAAGATGGAAGACAAGGATGAGGCAACTGTTTGTTCAGTAGAGAGTTAGGTCTGGAGTCAAGAAGACTTTAGTTCAAATATGGCCTCAAAAACTCTTGGTATGTCCCGAAGTAAGTCACTTAGCTTCTGTTTAACTTAGTTTCCTCATCAGTAAAGGGGAGATAACACCCCTACCCCACAAAGTTTTTGTGAGGATCAAATGAGATAATGTTTGTAAAAAGTGCTTATGCAGGAGGTGCTGTAGATGTATTTCTTCCTTCTCCTCCCCAGAAGACAATCAAAAGTAAGAAAACAAAGCAAGCATTTTCTTGTTTCTTAGTGCTTTTAGTCATATTTTCTTTGCAAAGATCCTGGAGTGGTTTGCCATTTCCTTCTCCAGCTCACTTTATAGATGAGGAAACTGAGGCAAACTAGGTTAAGTAACTTTCCCAGGGTCACAGTAAAAGTGTCTGGTTTGAAGCTGGATCTTCCCAATTCCAGACCTGTTGCTCTACCCATTGCCCCATGTAGTGGCTCAAATGCACATTATTGATGGGAAATGCCAACAGTATGGGCAATGCCCTGTTTGCTTCAATTTCCTCATCTGCAAAACAAGCTGAAGAAGAAAATAGTGAGGCACTGCAGTATCTTTGCCAAGAAAACCCCAAATGGGGTCACAAAGGGACAGACACAACTGAAATAACTGAACAAAAAAAATATTAACTGTGAGAAGGATCAGAAAGGGAAGATAGAAACAAATCTTTGAGCAGGGGAGCTAATGGAATTGGGCCAGGAAAAACCAGTAAAGCTTTGTGTGCTTGAAAATAGGTCTTATCTGGGTCTAGAAGAACTAGTCTTTCCTGGAAGAGTGGGAGAATTCTGAAGACAAGTCTAATACCTTGGGATGAGAGGAGGAAACACTCAGGAAATTGCTGGTCATTTGATATTCAAATTCCTCTTCCCCAAAGAGCGTTATGGCCTATGTTTTGAATTTTCTTTGTGAAGATGATTTTATTTAAGCTTTTTGGGGCTTTGTTTTTTCTAAACAGAAAGGCTATTGAAGTTCTTACAAATACTTCTTCTCCATTAACTTTGAATGTCACTTAACTACTACTGGGCTTAGGGTTTCCTTATCTATATAATGAGGGCACTAAATGTGGTCTTTGTGGTCTGTTTCTCATCTATGACAACATTGAAATTGTACACTTGTTCTTATTTTCTTCAGCTCCTAATTCTTTTCAGCTGTCTGTTGATTTTAAAATTTTTAATTAGAGTCTAGCACCTTCTTTATTTTACAAGTGATGCATTTTAGAATTCTCAAATTATGTTGCATATCTTTGGCTACTCTTGCTCTGCTCCTTGTTCTGAATGATGTCTGCCTTCTATTTTCTTTGTATTTACTGTAGCTCTCGGCACACAATGGTTGATCTATAAAATGTGATTGAGCAAATGAATGGTGCCAGGTCATTGTAAATTCATCCATGCTCTGGAAAGAAGTGAGCAAGGGAAATTATCCACCTGAATCATCAAACCAGGTAGAGAACACTAAATCACATGGGTCTGAGGGTCAGGCCACAGTTCATTCAGGCCAACTAGCTTCACATTATTGCAATTGTAAGTGATCCTTGCTCTCTTAAGTCAGGTAAAGGTAAAACAGATGAGTTTTGTCTCTATTTCTATGGTATATATTCTGATAATAGTTGGACACATTGACCATGATGAGATTTAACAAGAAATATCATATGTAGAGCAAAAAATATCATCCTGTACTTTAATCTCCTTCTCTCTCTGGGTGCCCATATCTAGGGAGCAATATGAAAGTCTGAAACAGGTCAAAAAAAGATCAACTGCAAAAATCCACATGGGCTTGTTTTTTGTGATAGACTGAAAAAAGACTCAATTTCTTCTTCCCCAGGGTAATTCACATCACTCCTCTCATCCTTCTGATCTCAACTGCTAGTCATATTCAGAAAGAGATGGAACACATTTCACTCAGCTATTTGGATTTCCTTTTTTTTACCTTTTCTTTGTCAATCAGTAGCTCATATTTGTAGGGATTATTTTGTCAAACATGAGCATGTAAAGTTTCATATTAAACCATCCATGGGGTCCTTGGGGACCTGCCTCTTATTTTCTTGCTCTCAGTCTTCCTTCCTTCATGGTTAACACATTCAGGAATAACACAGGAGAAATCTGGATTTAAATATTTTATAAAGCACTCCTGCATTCCTCTGCTCAGCCACTACATAGGAAATATATATATATATGGAATATTATGTTCACCAAGTCACATTAATAAGAGTCTAGATTTGAGCTGGGTAGGACCTCAGAGGTCATCTCATTGAACCTCTTTATTTTATACTTGAGCCTGAATTACCAAGAAGTTATGTGACTGGGCAGAATTCACATAGATAGCAAGGAGCATTAGTCAGGTTTAAACCTAAGTCTTCTAATTTCAAATTCACCAGCCCTTCCTGTGGGTTTGTTGTCATCCTCCCCTCTCCCCTACTCATATAGTAGCTTCTAGTGTTCCTCTATGAATGACCCACAGAGGAAAGGCCAGGGTATCTCGGGTCTGCTGTGCATCGCCCTCAGCATGAGCTGGAGCAGCAAATGGCAAACCACTCCAATATCTTTGTCGAGAAAACACTAAAATGGAGTCTTGAAGAGTTGGACATGACTGAAATGACTCAACCATGACAAATATCATCCCCTTAGATTTAATTATATCCTATCTCTATCAGGTCCAAACTCCAGGATGGAGATCACTCCATTTATCTGGCAGGTTACTGTTTATGTTTACAGAATCCTAAATTCCACTCCAGCTTATATTGACCTAGGTCAAGATAAAGGTGACACATACATATTCTACATTACTGACTGCTATGATGGCATTTCTCTGGGCTCCTGGAATATGTTTCTACTTCTACTAATAACCAATAAGTCTTATCTCTACTTCTTTTTGGCATCTATATTGCTTACTACAGCTTTCTTATAAAAATAGTAATCTGGAACAATCAAAGATAAACAGAATCTAGAATATTATTTCTAAAATATTAGGTCCCTGTTCATAAGGTAGACAGAAGTACTGATCCCTCTCCTCAACCTTCCAGATTTTATTACTTTTTCTGGAAGTAAAACTCTTGGTTTCTATAAGAATATTAATGTGCTTAATTCTAGCATTGATTTTTATATTACCCTCTCAACCAATACAGTTGTATTCTTTTGCTCTTTGGTCCTTATCTATTAAGCTGTGTTGAGTCCTTTCAGTACAACTCAGTTTACCAAGGTCAGGGCAGAGTTAAATGGGAAAGGAAAAAAAAAAAACACTTACCTTTACTTCTTCCTATTTGTCTATATTGGTATTTCACATAAGCAATCTTTCTTTCTGTGTTTCTGTATTTTTGTTTCTCTGTTTCTGGCTCTGTCCCTTTCACTCTCTGACTCTCTCTCATTCTTTCTCTTTTTCTCTATTTCTACATATATACATACTTATTTTTTATATGCAATGCATATACTTACATGTATATTTGCATTTACATTCACACATAAGTATATGTATATATATATGTATTTACTAATAATTTGTCTTGATTATGAATCCAACATTCATTCTTACTGCAATTATTAAAGTATATTAGAAAGGAGTCCACTCTAGATTAGAGAATAATTAGTTGTATTGTGAGTAAGTATTTATAAATTTATCAATAACCCACTTTGTACTTAAATTTGTGCTAAACCCCAGGTAGAAAAGAAAACGCAAAAGACAGATCTGGCCCTCTAAAGGCTCATAATCTAATAGGGGAAATGACATGCAAATTACAATCAAGTTGTTTTGTTTTATTTTGTTTGTTTTTTTTTGGCTTGTTTGTAACATGGTAAATCAGAAATCATCAACAGAGGGAAGGAACTAAAATAAAGAAAGATTGGGAACAGTTTCCTGTTAAAAAGAGAAACCAGGAAAGGAAAGAGGTAGAGATGCAGAGGCAGAACATTTCAGATGTGGAGGACAAGGAGGAAAATTCCTACAGCTCTGAGTTGGAGTTTCTTGTGGGTATAACAGTAAGGTGATACTAGGCTACATAGTACATGGGAGAATTTAAGTTGTAAAGAGATTGAGAAGGTTGGGGGAAAGGCTAGGTTAATAACTGCATTAAATGACAAATAGAAAATTTTATATTTGATTCTGTAGATGATAAGTAGCCACTGAAGTTTACTGAGCAGGGACCTAACATGATCAGAGTTATAATTTAAGGAGATCACATTCACAATTGTGAAGATGATCTAGAACAGCTGGACCAACTCGTAGGTTATTGCAATTGCTTAGGTTTTAGGCAATAACAACATCAGAGGGATAATAACATCAGCAGAGAGCAGTGTTACATATAAGATGTCACAAAAATAAAATGAGCAAGAATTTGTACATTTAGGGGAAGGAGATGAGGGGGAAAAGTGCCAGATCAAACCTAGGTGTGGAACCTGGATAACTAGGAAAACATGATACCCTTATTTGTGGGAATGTGGGAAGCTGAAGTGGTTTACAGAAAAGATAAAGAGTTTAGTTAAAGATACCTGGGGAAATTTTTAGTTGAGATACCCAATAGGCCACCGGAGATATGACATTGAATGTCTGCACACAGGCTATGGCTAGATGAATAGATCTGGGCATTGCCACCACAGGGAAGATATCCATATTTTGGAGATAATCAAGTGAAGTAATAAGGAACAAGAAAAGTAGTCTCTGGTCCGAGCCTTATAGGACAAGCAGAATTATTGAGCATGATCTGGATGAAAATGCAACAAATAAGATGCAGAAGTGGTTATATGGAATAAGTAGAAAGAGAACTAGGAGAGAAAAGTATCAAGAAAACCTACAGAGAAGACAGATTAAGGAGAAGACGGTGATTTACAGAGGGGGCAGGAAGGATAAGGACTGAGGAAAGATCATTAGATTTGATAATTAAGAAATTGTTAGCAGTTTTGGAGTGGCCAGTTTTATTTAAATATGGTCAGAAGCCAAACTGTAATGATTTAAGAGAGTATGAGGAAAAGGGGTAGAGGCACCTGTTATAAATAGTTTTCTCAAGGAGATTAGTCAAAAGGGAGGAAAGATATGATATGGTAGCCATCAGGGATGATTTTTAAGGATGGACATGTTTGTAGGCAGAAGGGAAACAGAGATTGCAAGTAATTGAGAATGTGGGAATGATAGATGTGGCGATCTGCTGGAGAAGGCAAGGTCAAAGAGAATTATTTTGAGGGTCTGGCTCTAGCAAGGAGAAGGGCAACTTCATTATGCGAGTCAGTGGTGAAGGAGGAAATGGGAACAGAATATATCTGGGAAATGTGAGCTGAATGGGAGAGGAGATAAGGGAACTCTCAAAGATTGCTCTCTCTCTCTCTCTCTCTCTCTCTCTCTCTCTCTCTCTTTCTCTCTTTCTCTCTCTGTCTCTGTGTCTCACTTTTAAGGGAAATATGGGGCAAACTTCTCAGCTGAGAGAGCAGAGGTGTAATGATTCAAGGGAGATTTGAAGATGGATGAAAAGATTTGGAAAAACCCTTGTGATAAATGGTGAGTTTGGAGGGTGAGAAAGGACATAATCCTAAAAATAACAGTTTGAGATATTAGGTGAAGAATGCCACGTGTCTCCGGTTGTTTTCTGTTAAATGAGGAGATTGCATAAAATAGTCTCTCAGGTTGCTTCCAGGTGTAATGCTTCTGTGACATTATCTAGGTTTTAAAAAGGACCTAATGAGCTAGAATATCAAATAACAAAAACAACAAAATCAATGCAGCTTGATTTTCTGCCTTTCCAAAGTTCAGGTTACTAATCTGATTAATAGCTGCTATTTTTTGAATAGTGCAAAGATTCCTCAGAAATTTTCAATGACGCTTCTTTTGTTACTTTCCCTTTCCCTCCTAGGAGTCATCACTGCCTCATGTGAAAAGCTGTGTAAGTCAAGAGGCTTCCCTCTAATTGTTCCTTTCCTTCCACACCCTAGTCTGAGGTTTCACCACTGTCACCTTGTGTAGATTACTGCCCCAGTCTCCAACCTGCCACTAGCCTCACTATTCCATAAGCCATCACATGCCCCCTGCCAAAAAAAAAAAAAAAAAAAAAAAAACCCGATACTTAAATATATTATTGTAGTGCTTCAAAATATACAGTGACTCCTTATCATGCACAGAGTTAAGGAAAAATTTTTGAATCTCATTCTAGGCATTGTATTTCCTTTATCTGTACCTTTATTGGTTTGATTACATAGGCTCCCCCTGTGACCATACATTCCCCTCTTCATTTTCTCTGATTGTTGGAATCTCTGGCTTCCTTCAAAACATGGGTGCCAATTCCTAAACAGGACTTTCCTTAGTTATTAACAGTCTCGTTCCCCTCCTTCCTCTTCCTCTTCTCTGTCACTCTATGTATCTATGTCTTTCTGTATCTCAACTTTACATTATTTACTATATGATAGAGCAAGTGTATAGAAAATAGGACTTAGAGTCAAAAAGACAAGATCTGAATTTTTATCTCTAACATGTATAGGATGCTGTTCAGGTCATTTAATGTCTTGTACTCTATGTAAAACATTGAATTAATATATTTAATTCTTTAAATAATTTAATATGTAATTTATAAAATATTATTATATTTATATATAATCACAACATAATTATATAAGTAATTTATATAATAATAAATTTAAATTAATTTAATTAAACTTATTTGTTATTATTTTTTAAATTAAAACATTAAATACCTTGTACTCTAGGTAAAGAAGAGCTGGGTGGTACAGTGGATACATTGTTGCACCTCAAGTCAGTAAGACTCACATCTCTGAGTTCAAATCTGGTCTCAGACACTGACTAGCTTTGTGACACTAAGTCACTTAACTCTTTTTGACTCAATTTCTCACCTGTAAAATGAGCCAGAGAAGGAAATGGCAAACCTTTCCAGTATCTTTGCCAAGAAAACCCCAGATGGGCTCACAAAGAGTCAGACATGACTAAAAAGTGGATGAGCAATAGCAAAGTTATAGGTAATCCTCTAAAATTATTATTTTCTATGAAATTTTATACATGTATACGCATATACATAAATATATACTTACACAAATAAAGGAAGTTACCCAACAAAATTCTCTAGCCATATTTTGTGTACACTTACATGTGTGCAGACAAATTCCCCAAAAGAATGTGTATTCCCAAAGTTTTAAAGACTATTGTTAGAAATTGTTTTTAGATGCAACCTGGAAATAAAACATACAGGCAATGGGCTATAGAAACCTATCTTGCACCACATAAGAGAAAGGGGGGGGTATGATAGAAGGGAGGGCAGACTGGGGGAAAGGGTAATCAGAACATATGCTCTCTTGGGGTGGGGGAGAGATGGGGAGAATATTAGGAACTCAAAATCTTGTGGAAGTGAATGTTGAAAACTAAAAATACATAAATCCATTAAAGAAGAAAAATAATAAAAGAATGTGAGTTCCTTCAGGCAAGGGCAATTGGTTTCTTTTTTTCCTCTTTGCATTCATTGTGCCAATGAGCGTCTTTCACATATTAGGCATTTCATAAATATTTATTGAATTGAATTAAAATTCCTTATTCTATTACTCAATCTGGTTCCAATCTACATTTCCAGTTTTATGTCCCAATGCTTCCTTCCAGAAGCTTCCTCCAACCATCCAATTATATGTACTGTCTGCCATAAAATGCCTCACCATTATGTAGCTTCTTGCCTTTTTTTCCCTTCACCTAGGATTGCACCTTCTTCTCCCTTTTCCACCTGCTAATCCCAACCCATATCAGAAACCAGATCAATCACTCTCTTCTCCATAAAGACTGGGTACTATACCATTTAATAATCTTTTCCTTCTTTGTCATCAATTAAAATTTTTGTAACTGTTATTCAGGGAAAGATTGGGATAGGTAATTTCTAAGATTTCTTCCAACTTAGGAAAAAAAAAGAAAATCTTATAATTATACAAGACCTTATATGTTCTTTTTCGCTGGTGTCCACTTTTCTCACAATTAAAATCAATGTTCTCCAGGGCAGAAAGAGTGACCTTCAGCATGATGCTAAAGTTCTCTGTTCTTCATTGACCTTACCTTTAATATGAGATAGGTGAACTTGAGGGACTCTGAGGTCCCTTACAGCTGTATATTTTCGGTCCTATGTCACAATTTTTATTGTAGTGCTTGATGTTGAGATTTAGGAGTGCCAGGATCCCAAAATAGAGACACATAGGTTGTACCTTAATGAATTTGTCCCAAACCTTCTATCAGTCACAAAGTTAATTAAAACACCAATAGTGGGTGGGAGTGATTCTAAAAACCCACCATATTGGCCAGACTCTGAAAGAATTTTAGTGTTTGTGGTGCTTGTATTGAGAAGTGGACCAGACTGAACCCGAGTCCTTTAATGGAGGCAAGATGGGTCCCATATTCAGAAGACTGTGGGAAAAGAGAACTCTAGATGGAATTAAGGGAGTAGTGGTCTTAGGTGGAGCCAGGTGAAGATAATGAAAGGGCAGTTAATTAACTGGGAAGGGTTGATTGCCCCAGCAGAAAACTAGGGACCTACGCCATATGGGAAAGTTCAGGGGCTTTTCCTTTTTGGGCTCCAAAAACATGGTCTTTTCCTTTTGGGGGTTCAGATTGCATCCCCATCACTTTTTACGCAAGCATTTACTGAATGACAGAAGAAAAAAAATTACAACTTATAGAACCTAAAAAATCTACTCATCCTAGGAAAGATAGAGCAAAAGAAGACACTGATTGCATAGTAGTCAACACCTAAAGCCTTGGTTTGATAATTGGACACAGGCAGAAGGCAGAAAACACTGTGTTTCTGACTTAGGAGATACTTCCACCCACCACACTCTGAGGTAAAATGATCAACTAGCAATATTTCTGACTTTGAGAAAGAAAAAATGTATCTTTGGAGTTAAGAACAATATATCCACCAGATTACCTCCTCTGAGGAGATGAATATACAATGCACACCCTATTAACATGGAAATGAATAGTCCATTATTTTAAAGCTGGGTCAAAGTTCACCCAAAATGACAAAAACTATTAAACCCTTTTAAAATGCAAATGGGTGGCTTATGTAGAAATGCAATATTCATAAGGGAAGCTAGATTTATTAGCCAATTATTACAAGGTTAATTCATATATTACAGGATGACAGGGTGGATTATAGGCAGGGTGGGTTCCACCCATGTGAAAATTTATAAATACACATAAAGCCATGGGGACTTCATCTAGTTTAAGGAACTCTGAGCCCTCTCTGACCTATCACTTTTCTTGCCGTTTCCTTCAGGAGTGTGTTAATGAGCTTTGTGAATGTATTGGCAGGCATGTCTAGATGGGGCATGACATTGGCTTTCCTTATGCTCAAAATAATTTAGAAAATGCTTCATTTGCCCATTTGTTTTCCAATTTAACAGTAAAGTATCGAAAACACCTTGTCAAGGATAAGATAGGAACTCTCATTCATAATTTTTCAAGGACATTGAAGATTTCATAACTTTGATAAGTGTGAGATTGGATAAAACTTCAAATTTTTCATTGTTTACCTTCCCTGAAGTAACAGTTTCAATGGCTCACTATTTCCTAACAGAAATAGTCTAAATTTCATTCTCTAGCATCTGCAATCTTCTTATATCTGGTTCAGCCCTCCCTCACTCAAATCAAAGTGAACTGAAAGTCATGTCATCATTTCTTTGATGTCATGGTCCTCTTGGAAATGAAGGACATTTGATGAATGAAGGACACAATATCTGGCTATAACATATAATCCACAGGTAATAATGTAACTGCCTCATCAAAATGAACCATCCTTCCAGACAAGCTGGTCAAGTTAGTATCTTCTAAGATGTATCTTCTAATATGGATTATAGATTTAGAGCTAGAATGGATCGTAGAGGTCATTGAGTCTAAAACTCTTATTTTAAAGATAAGGAAACTGAGGCTAAAAGATTATGATGTTGCCATGGTAACCTAGGTAGCAACAATCTGTGTCCAAATCCAAGTATCCCTGACTTGAATTCTAATATTTATCCACTGTACCAATACTCTTATCTTCGTGAAGTTTCTCAAATATTTCTTGCTCCCAGGAAGGCCACCTCAATCTAATAGCTACTTGTTTTCTGTCAATTTGTATGCTAACTGTAATTCAAGTCCCATTTCAGAGAGTGGAATAGTGGAAAGAGAAGACTTCAGTTAAGGTTTAAGCTCTGAGAAATTCGAATTTCATGGGTTGACCCATCATTTCGTAGAATTTAGATCTGGAAAGCATATTAATGATCTTCTGGTCCAAACTCCTCATTTTACAAATAATAAGACAGTCTATAGGGGTGAAGTGGTTTGCCCAAAGACATATTGATAATAAGTATTGGAATTATAATTCAAATATGTAAGCCAAAACTACTACAAAACTCTATTTACTTATCTGAAAAAGTCAGGTGCTGATAGCAGTCTTCAGAGGATTTCTATAAGAGTTTGGCAAACCTTTCACAAATTTGATTTTTCTGCTCCTGCTATCCTTGTCCTCTTTATCATCTTCCCATTCCACTTTAGCCTGAAGGCCTAAACAACCTCTCCTTTAACATATTAAGGTACTATCTGCTCCAATAACTAACATTTATTTACCACTATAGAGTTGGCAAAATGCTTTCCATCCATTCTGTAATGTAGGAGAGGAAATGCAAGAGCAGGTCCTTGAGTCAGGAAGACCTGGGGTCAACTTGAACCTGTGAAATATATTGGCTATATGACCTCTTCCTTTTGTAACACCAAAACTAAGTCATGGAGGTGTCAATCTACATCCATACTTGGTATTTCCTTGATTACCAATTCTTTATATCAGTGAAATTCCAGGTCGAGTTCCATCTCACCTCATTCTATCAAATCTATTATATCTCATGTAGTTTTCACAACAAACTTGTGAAATACGTATCACAAGTGTTATTATCTGCAATTTACAACTGAGAAAAAAATGAGGCTCAGAGACATAAAGAATTTAAGCCACTAAGTTAGACAAGTAATTGTTAGAGTCTAGTAGCTAGGTGGTTCAGTGGAAGGTCTGAAGACAAGGAAGTTCTGAGTTTGAATTTGAACTCAGGCACTTACTAGCTATGTGACCCTGGGCAAGTCACTAACCCCTGTTTGACACAGTTTCTTCATCTGTAAAATGAATTGGAAAAGAAAATGGCATAACAAATTGTTAGACAGAATTTGAACTGTAATTATCCTCACTTCAGGTCTACTACACTTTCTACAATAGGGCAGTGTTATATCCTTATCATATGTTGGACATTGCTTTGGATTATGAGTTACCTTTGAATGCTTATATATCTTACATTTCCCACAAGCTTCTGAGTTCACTGAGGACAGGGAACCAGGTCTTACATTATTCTGTACCCACACATAGCACTTCACACTTTACCTTATCTATAGGTCTAGATAAATTTCTTAATTAATATACAGAGCACCAGTACAGGAGTCAGGAGGACCTGAGTTCAAATCTCAAATCTCACCTTAGACACTTGACACTCACTAGCTGTGTGACCTGGGCAAGTCACTTAACCCCAATTGCCTCATTATAGGTTATCTCCAGTCATCCTGATGAATATCTGGTCACTGAATTCAGATGGCTCTGGAGGAGAAGTGAGATTGGTGACCTGCACCGACCTCCCTCATTCAAAACAAAGTCAAGTGCAAGTCATGTCATCATTTCTCTGATGGCATGGCCTTCTTTGGCAATGAAGGACGAACACATTACACTGCTCTAATAATCTTAATTATTCTTGTAGCTTATGAGGTGAGAGATGAATAAGGGAGAGGGAAAAAATGTTTTGCACAAGAAAGGAAAAACAAATGAATAACAGAGATTTCTTAAACTGGAAATAAAACCCTTTGGATAGATAACAACAGAAAAATGAGCTGGATAAGCTGCCAAAGATAATGGTGAATGTTGGTAATGGATTTTAATTTATGCAAATTTCCCTTTAGTAGTGAACTCTAAAGTAGATTGGTTGTAAATTGAATTTTATTCAAGCAAATGACCAAAAATTACTCTAGGTCCTGTAGTATATGAATATAGATAGTTTTATAGATAGTTTTCCTAGAATGAGAACT
Organism: Bettongia penicillata ogilbyi; assembly: GCA_023548195.1. Taxonomy (NCBI): domain Eukaryota; kingdom Metazoa; phylum Chordata; class Mammalia; order Diprotodontia; family Potoroidae; genus Bettongia; species Bettongia penicillata. Next base: position 3,186,667 of record JAJHZJ010000257.1, read on the forward strand.
GAATTTGGAGTCAATACACCTGGGTTCATGATCTAATTCTTTTATTTGTTAACTGTGATATTAGTCTAAAAGAAATATCTTTACTAAACTTTTATTTCTCCTTTTTAGGGTATCAAAACACTTGTACTTCTAGTTTTATTCTTTATGAACTTTAAAAAAAAACATATTCAGCAGTATTGAACCAATCTTCCTTCATTTAAGATTTGTGAGATAAATATTAGAGTTTGTTGCGAGAGGTACAGAGAAATCAAGGGACTTGTTCAGGATGATACAGAGAGTAATAGTCAAAGCTGTGACTTGAACCCACGTCTTCCTGCTTCCAAATTCCATGCCTTAGACACCACATGACCCTATGTCTATCTAAATGTCAATTACTATTATTATGTTCAAATTGGCAGAGGAGGGAAATAAATGATATTGTGTACTTTTCTGGACAAAACAGTAAGCATTCAGTTCTTGCTTCAATCCATTTATTTCTTCATCTGTAAAGGGATAAGACTAGTTGATCTCCAGATTCTGATATATGGGATCTCCTAGAGTTCAAGTCATAAGAGAATCAATTGACAGAGCTGAGATTGTCTGAAGTGGGCAAGGCGAGACATCCTGAGACTGGAGGAATATTATAGTCATTCTCACTTGTCTGAAAGAAGTGAAACAGTGATTAGCTTTAATAATCTTGGTGAGAGAGGATAGAATAGAGGGAAAAAGAGGGAATTGTAAAGAGTCAAAATCTGACTTGATATAAAGGATAAACTTCTTTTATCAAAAGATCGAAAAATGGAATGATGCCTCAGAAGGAAACAGATTCCTCCTCATTGGAAATCTTTCCACAAAGGCTGAATGATCATTGGATGTCATAGTGTCATGAGTTTTTTTCCCCAGGTATACATTGGGCAAGGTAACCTGAAGTACACTTTTTCTCTGGGATTCCATAATCCAAGCTGTGATGAATAAAAAAACAAAAAGCTGAGTTTCCAGGTAATTAATAATCAGTTTATTAGTTTGACATGTCAGAGATCAATGTATTCATGGTCAATGTTTTCTCTCTAACCAAAGACAAACTCATGGCTGGTTCTTGGGGTAAAGGTAGTCAGTTAAATGGTAACTGAAAAAAAAATTATTAGTTAGAAAGGTATAAAATCTTTTTAGGAGCTGTACACACACATACTTTTGTACGTGTATTATACACAGTTATCATATCCATATATAATACATATATAAGTGTATGTATATATATATTGTGTGTGTGTGTGTGTGTGTGTGTGTGTGTGTAGAGGCAGAGATAGGGAGAGAGAGAATGGACTGAAAAATTGCAATTAAATTTAATAGATAAAAATAAAATATTTCATTTATTTAACATCAGTCAATTGCATAGTACAGAACTGGAGACCTCTGATGTAGAAATAAGAGACAAGTCTTGGGCATGTGGGAAAAATCTGTGAGTTTTATGTCATCATAAGTTCAATGGACCCAACAATGTAAAACATCTGGCGTGGCCCTTTAAGTAGAGGCTGAATCATCACTTTTCAGGACATCAAATGAGCGATTCAGGATTTAGGTGGAGGTAAGATGAGGTAGCCTCTGGGATTCTTTCAGATCTGATGTTCTCTGATCTGCTAATCTCTAACCAAGTTACCATACACCTAAAGTTATATACCCTTTTCTCATCCTGGTAGATCTAGTTTCTGGGAAACAATAATTCTAAGACTGCTACAGGCTACTTTTAGCAAGGGAAACATCCTCCTGTCTCCACTGGGAATTTCTCTCTAAACAACTTCAATGTGCATCCCACTAAGATGAATTCTTATTGAGAAAAATGCCTATAGTCTTTGACATTGTCAACCAAGACATTTTACCCCACAATTTAATATTCTATTCATTTTCTATCTGATGGTTTCTCAGCTATATTTTTCACTGTCATTGTTTTCTGTACATTTGGTTCCCATGATGCTCAGAAGCCAAAATAGGCTTTTTTGAAATTAAGAAATGGGTAAAGTTTATCATCAACAACTCCCTTGTTTATGCCCCTTACTTCTTTTCCTGGAACTTTACCCAAATTCTATGCACTTAGAATACTGATGTCACCTGCCAGCAAAGCACAGTCTACTTCACCGCCATGAGAGAATCTCAGCCAAACATGCACTAGTAAAGGACGCCATTATTCAAAACAACACTTTCTTCTCCAACCTGCTAAAGCCTAAATTCTTAGATATGGGATGAAAGGTACAATTAATTTGGGCTAATGTGAATGACTGACAGCTGATGCTTAATTTCTATAGATGTTTACATTTTAATTAATTTCTATAGATGTTTACATTTTAAAATCAGAAATTGAAAATCCAAATGAATATTTCTCTAATTAATACTCTTAAATGTCAATATTCCTAAATGTTCAAACAACAATGATTTATTAAGTATGTGCCATATTCCAGGATGAAAGATGGCATAGAATACAGTGAGCTGATTTTGAAATTACAAGTCCTGCTTCTCAGTGGCTGTGTGACACTGGTCAAGTCGTTTAAATTCTTAATAATGCCGAATATTCTCTAACAGTATAAGTTACAGAGAAGGAGATGACTTGCATTAAAAAAGGATGTTGCCTTTCCTGGGTGTTTCTTATACCAGGAGTTAGCAAATGATGACCTATGGGACACATTTCTGCCTGTGATTTGTGTTTTGAGGGACCTACAAGCTAAGACTCTGTTGTTGCTAATTTTACATTTTAAAATACAGTTATATAAATTTTAAACCTATGTATACACAAATGTATATGTATCTACATATACAGAGATGAACACACATACACACATACATATATACATACAGGTATGGCCCATGAATAAAAATTATATATAATACAATCATTATTTATGCATATGCCCACATATATACACATACATGCATACATATAGTATGCATATACATGCACACATATATGCATATACATACATAATATGCATGTATACACACATGCATGCAAGCATATATACACATTACCACACATATCTTTTGTTTATAGGCCATACAAAAACAGGAAGTGGGCCAGTAGGTAACAGTTTGCCAACCCCTGCCTTACAAAAATAAAATATAAAAGTCATATCTACTATGCCAGCTACTGGAAGATATTCTAGTCTGGTTGAGTCAAATGCCAGCTCAAAGAGGAGGCTCTCTGCTTTTCCTTCACAGCTGCAAGCAGCATGAGAAGCCTAACTGGACTCCAAAGTGTTCTTTGGCCAAGTATCATGAGGGAGTCTCATCTTGATTTATTTATTCTTTCATGGAAAGATTTGGTACCGATTAATCAGATGATGGGACTTGTTTGGGAACTTTTGTCCATATCTTTCAAATAAAACACTTTGGCCTCTTGCCTTGGATCATGAGCCCCCATGATTTCTGTGAGGCAGGTCTTTCTGCATCTTACAGGGCACAATGCCTCCAAATATCAGGGAAGAGGAATCTCAAGGGAAAACTTTGAACAGATTTATTTTTACCAATCTCAACAAACTTCTCTTCTACCACAGATGCTTTCCCTGGACTTAGTGTTCAATGGGCAACATACTCTGATTCCCTTATATTCAGCCCATCTCCACTGATCTTCAATCCTTCAGGTTCATTTTTTTTTTTTTTTGGAGGCAGTTGAGGTTAAGTGACTTAGCCAAGGTCACACTTTTAGGAAAGGTTCACTGCTACACAAAATCTGATCTCCTTCCCTGATTTTCAGTTCCCTCATGCATATCCATTTTAACTCTACCATATAATGGTGTACAATATATCTACCCACCCTCTTCCCTGTGCTTTAGAGAATATCTGCTCTGTAATGGACAACTTATCAACTTAAGCATCATTTGTTTTCTGGTCTTCCTTCTTTGAGGTCTCATCAATGGCTAGCTCTATCTCCTTATACCACTTCCCTCATAACCCTTTCTAGTAATAGCTACATTATTGCTCAAGTCCCTTGATTTGCCAGGCTTGATAGCTGACTCTAAATACTCCTTATCATCAATTTTGGACTTTTATCTAACAAAATTCACTATGCAACCTCTACTACTTTGATGTTGAAACTATTCCAATTTTTCCCCAGTGGAGCTTGACTGTGGTTATCTAAAGACCCCTCCAGGATATTTTCTTCCTTTCTTTAATGAATTCAGTGCCAGATTCACAGACTTTCTCTCATCCTTATTCTCTTTTCCTTATGCTAAGGGTCTTCAGTATGTATACTGATAACTCCTGAATACTCCCAATTCATAGGCCTTTCCAAACCTCAAAACTTGCTACCACTCAAAATTTTTTTCATTCCTATTTCATGAATACTATTCTTTTAATTCCTTAAAAGATTAAATCTTTTCCCTATGCCTTTTTACCCCAATCATTTTATTTGACCTCGTTATGATTGCCAAAATCCCTATGGTTAACACCTCCCCCAAGTTCTTACCCCCATGCACACACACAATAAATGGTTATAATTTCTTCCCTTCCTTATCTAGATCTTTAAAAACTAATTCATCTCTATGCTATCATGAATCATCTTCTTCCTTGTTTTATCACAGATCATGTGTCGCCTGGATTCACTTCATATGCAAAAAAACATGAGTTTCAGAAATGGAGAAACACAATTACCTAAGTTCAAAAGGATTGTTAGTACCAGGGTCCTTTAGATGTCAGGGTCCTGTGATTTTTTTTTCCACAGACATCTCTGAGATAAAAGGGACAAGAGCAGAACCTCTTCTTAAGTTCACATATGTTGCTGTTTACCCTTCATTTTCAAAGAAGATTGATGACATCATGATGGTGATGTCTAGATGTGTGAAATGGATTTCTGTAAAGTAGAGATGCACAAAATTGTCAGCCCCACTTTCTCTTCCAGAGTCATAGAAGTCCAATAGCAGGACAAAAATTAACTTGACTGACAATGGTCCTGGATGCAGTAGATGACCTTGGTGTCTTCAACTTCTGACCAAGCTCTAAGCACTCAACAATACCTGCTTTAGCTACCTTCATGACCCTTGAAACAAATTCTTCTCCTCAATCCATTTCACTGAGGGAAGTCTCCATGTGCTTGAGGCAGACATCTCCCTAATTAATTGATGGATTTGAGCCTTGTCAGTTGCCCCTCAACATGGTCTGTTAACCAAGCCAGTTTTAATGGTGTGTGGCTGCGCATGTCACAGGTTCTTGGAGATGCAGGTGAGAACTGAGTGGATGAGCAGTCCCCCAAAAAAGGCTTAGGAAGCCCTCAACCCAGAGGTGCTAGTCCTCGTGGACATGCCATGAAACCTCACCTATTTGGATGATCTAGTGATACAAGATCATCTCTATCTCAAGTTCTTGCTCTAACCTTTGCCTTAAGACTTCTAGATTATTGTCCTGTGACCCTCTGCATTCCATTCTTTCCAGAGACTCATACAGTCACTGGGACAAACAGACAAACATGCAGACAACTGGTCAACTGGACTTTACAGAGCTGTTCTCTTCTCTGCCAAATTCTACCATTCTTCTTTCTTAAGAAAATAATCATATTTACAGCATAGAGATCTCATTTTTGAAAATGCTAGCCAAGAAACATGATGTGGCTCAGTTTAGTTACATACATCCTCAGAATAGAAGAGAGGCTGGTGCCATCAACATGGTATTGACAGTGAATTCTATCTTTCTGCTCCACAGATAAATTACTCAGTCTTCTTGGTTATGGTAAGCAGGAGCTGGGATCAGAACTAAGATCACTACATGACTAGCCTGCTTTTCTTTCCACTCTTCAGCAATCTACATGAAAAAGAGTAAGTTTGGCCATGTCCTTCAGTGATCTTCATGTGACCTCTTTTGTTATGTATTCATGCCCTTTCCCTCCATTTTATTCATAAGGCTGCAGGGTTTTGCAGACGTCTTGATAAATTCTGTCAGATGTATTCCTGAATCCTAGTGAGTCAGTTGTTGATCTCAGTGCTGAAGAAATGTCTTCCTGTCATTCAGATTTGGTTGCTATGTTAAATGTAAAGGAAAATGAATGCTGGATGACTGTACTGTCTTCCTGATCTGGATTTTTTTTTTTGGATGTTACCCAACCCCTCAAAACTTTCCTCCTACTTTTGGTCAAGGAAACCATTCTGTTCACTTCCTCCTTTATAAAGTAGCTTATTATATAGCAAAATGGATCCCAGAAATGTTTGTGTATTTTTTCACAGATGAGGAATATTTCATCTCTATTTCACAGTTAGGAAGATAAAGTGAAAAAAAAATGATGTGTTATATAGCAAAACGTTAGTCCACAAGCAAGGCTAGGCAAGGTCATTTTCTGGTTTTTAATCAGAAGCTCAATATGTCTTTATCACTATAGCAAAGATTCCTTGAACCTATCATTCCTTCTTTCCCTATGCCTTCCCATCCCAGCTCCTTCAATTACCTTGCAAACCCTTACAATTAGAGGTTGAATTCTGTGACCCTAAGAACAAATGTTGGACAAGTTCAAGGATATCTTAGAACTGATATATATAATTGAGAAGGTGTAATGCTAATTAGAGAGGTAAAAATCTTCCCCAAACATTGATGGGTTTGTCTGTTAAAGAAACTTGATTAGAGGAGCCTCACACCTTTTGTTAATTTCTAATACACAGGTTCTCTAGAGTTGTGATGCCCTCTGGCTCTGAAAAGTGTATAAATACTGTGAGGTGAGGTTTAATTTGGGGGCTTAACCATTGAAAGTGTTTGTTTGGTGAAAAGAGATTCTGGACATCTGCTAAGGAGCCCCCAGCTTTGAAAACTCAGATGTTGGTGCTTCTCTCTATGGTACCTATATACGTATGTCATGGTCAGACAGTTGTCTGTCTCTGGATCTATGATGTATGTATTGCTTAAGGCCAGATGATTGGTGATTATTATTTTTTTTGTATTTTCCCTGAAGTTCAGGGAAACCTGAACTTTTCCCCTGAACTAAATGAACGATGTATGTGCTTAAATAAAGTGATTGTTGACCCCTCAAACGTTGCTTTCCTTTTAGAAAAGCAGATCTAACAACCTGTGATAGCAGACCCTCCTCTGTATGTCGAGGTACTTCCCTTTACAAAAGAATGGGAGGGGGATCACAGCATGGATTGGGAATATATAATCTAGACCTTGAGAAGGGCAGAGCAGCCCCAAAGCAAAAGCAAATGTATCATTATCTGAGCTAGATTTGAGTCAGGTTTAGAATAAGTAGACAAGTGGCCTTGCATTAAAGAGGAACAGAAAAGTTAGACAAAAGTGCTCATATTTGACTATTTCTTAAGAGGGAGCCATCACAGAATTTTTTTTTTGATCTGAGGCCAAAATACAATTTTAGGGAATCTCTAGTCTTATCTCAATTATCTCTATAATTATATTATATATGTATATATAATATTAATTATTATCTCTATAATTATTTTATATATTATTATAATATTAATTATATTATCTCTATAATTGTTATATATGTGTATATAATATTATTATAATATTAATTATAATATTATCTCTATAATATTATCACTAGTCTTGAAAACTTGAAGTCATAATTGAATCATTCCTATCATCTTCAGTAACCAAATAATGAATAAATACTGCTTCTTCCTTCAAAATACATTATATATCGATCTTTTCATCTCCATTCCCTTAGCCACTACACTACATTCATTCTTCAACACTCTATGTCTGCACTGGGGCAGTTGGGTGGTACAGTTGATAGAGCACCAGTGCAGGAGTCAGGAGGACCTGAGTTCAAACCTCACCTCAGACACTTGACACTCACTAGCTGTGTGACCTTGGATAAATCACTTAATCCCAATTGCCTCATCCTGGGTCATCTCCAGTCATCCTGACAAATATCTGGTCACTGGATTCAGATGGCTCTGGAGGAGAAGTGAGGCTGGTGATCTACACAGCCCTCTGTCACTGAAAACAAAGTCAAGTGCAAACCATGTCAATATTTCTCTGATGACGTGGTCTTCTTCAGCAATGAAGGACGAACACATCACTATTGGTCACGTACCCAAAAGGCTGAAACATAAGTAAAAGCATTCTGCACACCAAATTCTTCATTGGACCCCTTATTATGAAGAAGATGCTAGAAACAAATCTAATCCCTGCTAGCTGAGAAATGTCTGAAGAAGAAGGAAAAGTGGTATTTAATACAATGGAATATCATTGTTTACTTAACCTCTCTGAATTCTGGTTTCCCACATGCAAAATGAAAAGATTGAGCTAGGTCATCTCTGATATCCCTCCTTCCTTGAGACCTATGCTTCTTAATAAGAAATAAATAAATTTCTGTGAAACACAGAAATAGTTACATGAATTGATACAGAGTAACAAAAGCAGAAACTAACATAAATAAACAAAATGACCAAAGGAAAATAGATGAAAACTTCACTGAAAGACCCTCAGGGCTCCCAGAGTAGAAATGATGCCATATATTGACCTTCTCAGCCCTAAGCTACTCAGAGTGAATGTTGCATACAGTGTATACTGCAAACCTTATAGTCATGTAAAACTCCAAACTATTGTTATTTTCAGTCATAGTTATTTTATTTATTTTACTTGGCTCACTTATTTTTTATAAGAAAGGTTTCAATCTGGTGTGGGGATGGGAATGGTATTTCCAGAAATGACTTTCAAATAAAAATATCACATCAATAAAACATTTTCTAAAAAATAAAGAACATGAAGGAATAATTTCTTGGGTTGAATTGAATATAAAGGCATAATTTTAAAATTCTGTAATTACAATAATACTCACATTACGCAAAAATAGTATAGAGGAAAGATGACTGGGAACCAAAAAAAAAAACATATAAAGAAAAAGAACTGGGGAATAATTTCATTATGAGTTAAGAGGGTAACATGACAGTTAAAAAAAGAAAAATTTTAATATATTCATTATCTACACTAAAAACAACTAGCATAGTTTCCAATGTTGAAGGGGGAGGGTCAGAATCAGAGATTCTGCCTATCTGGGGACCCTAAAACTGTTGCAGTTTCATAATTTATTGCAGCAGAACTACATCAGAGAACTGAGTCAGATCACCTCTAATCCAAGGATAGGAGTTTATTGAGATTGACACCATTCACGAAGCAGGTTAAATTACAAAAGGAACCAGCATCTTCAGAAAAAGCAAGATGGATTTTTGCAGGGCAAAGATGCAGTTACATAACAGAAATTATAAATATTAAAAAGGCAGGAGGGGTTTGTCAAGGGATTAGGTAATAGGGAAGGGGTCTCAGTCACAATAGAACTGTGCATGAGATTGCCCACAATGCAGACAGAAAAACCTATTGATGGGGTATGCCTGCATGATAATCATAGCATTTCCTTCTACGTCACAAGTTCACCTAAAGGACAGCTGTTACTATTACTGGGTAGGTTCTCACTTACGGAAAGTCCCTTCTATTGTTTTGATATTTTCATCTTTCTCAAGTATCCTGGTGGTGGCTGAGTATTGTGGTGCTACCTGAGACTAAGTGGATGTGGTTATGGTTGAGTTCATGGATACACTTACTGTTTCTGTGAGAAATAGGAGGAATGGGTCTGGGGTCAATGGCTAGCTAGAGGCAATGACTGGGATACCATCACATAGACATACCTGCTGTTTTGTAAGAAATATGAGCTATGGACATACCGTGTCCTAGTGAGCAGTGGGGCATACACAAGCAAGTTAGTATATTGATTCAGGTTTAGGGAGAGTGGCTAGGTACAGGCAGTGGGCTTATTGTTCAGTGGGGTCTACAAAGAAGTTAGAATATTGGGACTGTGGGCAGCTTTATTAACACTTCATCACCAGGACTAGCATGTTATTAGTCTTTTTATTTTACTTTGTTTGACTACTTCTGATATATTGTGTTACTGAGATTGGTAGTTAAGTTGAAGACCTTAGGAGCTAATAATGGCTACGGCTCAAGCCCCCATTCCAGGGCGTTCTCTCCAATATCCTCAATCACTAATTACACCTAATATCTTTCTTAGGTAATGAATTGACTCAATGTTTATTATCCCAATGTCTTTAAACCAATTAACATCAACTCACTTTTACAAAGGGATATTTACTGAGAAGTTATAGTGAGGAGTATGAACACATCCCTCTGAAATCAAAGCAGTTACTACGAAGCATTGGCTTCACCCATTCACTTCTGAACTGGACATAGTCAGTGAGCAATGTTGATCTAGAAAACAATTTTCCCAGCTGTCAGGTCTAATTCAGAGCTGGAGGATATCTCACAAGTTATTTCTTTGGACTTTGCTTACAGTAAACTCTTCTATCAACGCTTCCTCCATTTTTTGAGGTCTCACAATGTCATATCATGTTCTACTCTATCTCTTAACATTCTAACCAGAAGCAGGAAAGATCCAATGTAAGGAAGCAAATAAATGATGTGCGGGAAGGGGGTCATTAGGATATGCCTTCATGGTCATATATCGGCTCAAGTGGCTAAACAAGCAGCTGGCAGCAAGCTAATATCTCTCTCTTCACATGGAGGTTTATAGCACTCTTAATCAATAATACACAGGAAAGAGGGAGAGAACCCTTCTTTGGTCAATGCTTTAATGAACTCTTATTCAAACTTGGCAGCCAAAGAAATGTCTGTTTCTTTGCCACATGGTTGGTAGAATTGAATTAGTAATACATCCATTGGCATGCTCTGAAGTGGACAGGAGAACTATCTTTTCATGAAAGCAAGAGCTTTTGAAGCAGGTTTATCAAGCATATATGCTTCTAGGAGTGAGCCCTTATTGGCCAATCCTCCATATATTTCATTTTAAAGGGTCCTCCTTTTCTTCCTTCCTTCCTTCTTTTTTTTTATTTTCTTTAAAAATATCTGCTTAGGGACTTCATGAAATCCTGGAAAGACCTGAATGAACTGATCCTGAGTAAAGTGAGAAGAACCAGGACAACACCATACACATTAACACCACCATGCGCGATGACTTTTTCTTATTAGCAATGCAAGAATCCAAGACAGCTCCAAAGGACTCATGATGAAAATACTGTCTGCATCCAGAAAAAAAAAAAAAACAACAACAACAACAAAAAACCCCCAGAAAAACCTGTGTCTGAATATAGATTGAAGTATATTATTTATTCTCTTTTTTAATATTCGTTTCTTCAATTTTGTTGTTTCTTGTATTGATTGTAATTATTTTTTGCAACATGACTAATGTGAAAACAGATTCAATATGAATGTATATGTGGAGCCTATATCAGATTGCACAACATCTTGGAGAGGAGAGAGAAGAGGGAGATGGAGAAAATCTGGAACTCAAAATTTTATGGAAATGAATCTTAATAAAATTAATAAATAATTAAAAATAAAATAAAAAGAAATATCTGGTATGAATCCCATGATATTAAGCAAATCTAATTATATGTGTTTCAGTTTATTTATAAAATAAGATGCATTCTAAGCCCTCTCCCATCTTGAAGTCTTTTATTCTATGATTTTATGACAAAAGGATTTTATTTTAAACATAGTCTGTGGTATTACTACAATAATATGAAGAAGAGATTTTAGAAGAAAGCTATTTTTAAAAATGTACAACTTATAATTTGCTTAAATTATGTTATTAACTTAGCAAAGTCTTTCATAGTAGCCCGCAAATCATTTCCCCCTTAGAAATCATGCAAATAATTGATAGGAGAAAAAGAAATGATTAGTTTTGTAGATGTTATGAATATTCTCACTCAGGGAGGAGACAAAGGTTAAAACAGCATCTGTTCACTGTAGGGGACATGAAGTAATTTTTATAATAATGGTAAACTCATCCTTTTATTTCTTGTTCCTGCTAGCATTTATATTAGCTTCAATCAATATTGGCTGTGTTTGTGATTTTAGTTAAAATGGGAAACTCAATACAAGAAATTGTGCTTCCAATTATCAAGTTTTTTTCACTTAATTGCAAAATGAAGAAGGTTATTAACTTAATGTAATTTGTTTAGAAATTTATTCTTTTTTTGTAATTGCTTTCACTACTCTAGAGCCATTTATTAAGAACAAATCATCAGCATGAAAATGGACAGGAATATTTCAAAATCATTCAATTAATATTTTCATTACTCACGTTTGGAATGAGAGCAGAAACACAAAAGTTTGGCATCCTGGCATGCTATTAGACTTAATTTTAATGTCTTTATAGTCAAAGTTTGCAAATCTTTCCTTTTCAATCTTCACCTTCCTCACTGAGCCAAGTTTCATTGTGACAATATTAGACAAGTCAAATGTCTTGCTATTTCGCTAGCCAGGAATTACATGGCTTTATGAACCATATTTTAATGTTTTATCCCTCTTTGAAAAGTCTCCTAAAATTCTTGACTCTTTCACGGAACCCTTACTTATTCCACGTATAAGCATCTCTGAGTCTGTAGCAAAAATAATAATAATAGTAAATATTTTTCTTCTTGTTCATCCTCCATTTTGAAAGAGGACCAGTAACATCACAGGGATATATATGTCTTGACCTGCATGTGAATTGGATTTAAATGAGGCAGAATTGCACCGTCATCAGCCTCAGTGTCCCTTCCAAGTCATCAAAGTCCAGTACCAAGACAAAAGTCATTATGATTGGTGATGACCCAGGATTCAGTGGATGATTTTGGCATTTTGGATGTCTAGCCAAGCTCCAAACACCCCCACAGAACCTTCTTTAGTCACCTTAATGGTCACTGGGACAAATTCTTCTCATTCATCCATTCTGCTACTCATTGACCCATTCTTCACATGCTTTGGTAGACATTCCCCGATTCACCCACAGGTTTGAGGCCTGAAGTTTACCCTCACCCTGGTTTGATCCATCTTCTAAAATGTTTTTAACAAGGTGTTTTTAAATGTTTTAATTTCAGATGCTCCCACTTCTTGAAGTCATGGGTGAGAGTTGGGTGACAAGTAGATACCAAAAAATGTGAATGAGGATCTCCAAAAAGGGCTCAGCAATCCCTCACATCAGAGCATCTTCGTTAATCCTCCACTCACCATATCCAATTGACATTTGTATACTGCAGTTGAAGGATTGTAAAAGTATTTTCCATGCATTCTTACTAGAGTCTAACAGCCATGAGTGAAGGCTGATATTTTGCTCATTTTTTGTGTGTGTGTAGAAACTAAGGCTCAGCAATGATTCTATGATGTCTTAATGTAAGCAAACTAAAGCACAAATTAATGGTCCAAGGACATTCAGCTCTTAGGTGGCACCATAGAAAACAGTATGAAAAGATTCCAGTTGCTATCAAGTCAACTTTAAGGACCTTCATAGATGGTGTAAACAGCGATGTCATCTCAGCTTCTGTGACAGCCAGACTTTGTATGAGGCAGATTCAACCATGATTATGATCTCACCCCTTCCTCCTCTAAGTCTGGGATCAAAGCCCATGCAAATTTACCTTTGATTCTTTAACTAGGTTATAAGTTTTAATTATCAACCATAAGAATAAGATTAAGAGAGCTAAATCCTTAGAACTGGAGTGACTTTATACAAAAATTACATTCCAGTGCCTTCAGGGGATACATCATTTACATTCATCAAAGAAACAATGGAGAAGGAGAGACACTGGATCTGGCCATTTGGCAAGCTATTTCCTTTCCAAATCTGCCCATTCTGACTCAGCATTTGGCCAACAGAGTATTGAAAGCATAGAAAATTTTACATTTCTCATCTTGTTAGAGGTGTCCTACACATATCTTTAGAACATCCGAAGACCAAATTACATTAGAATATGATAGATTGAGTGTAAATTTACCATGGGTAAGAGTAATGTCTTGAGTTCTCCAAAAATAAGAGAAATAGTCTTCCAGCAACTAAAAGCTGTATTATCCCTTTGCCTCTGATGGAATTTAAGCCTGAGCCTATTTTCTCATTGACTTTATATACACTGGTTAGAGAATGTGACATAGACATTGGGTTGATATTTTGTATCAGGTGTTTTTTACTATATCATCTTGGTAACTGCCATTTTTCTAAAAGCTACTTAAGCCTAGTAGACTGTTTGGGAAGCTACTGATGCATACCATTATTGGATTGAGCTGATTCTACTAGATAAAAGCTATCCCAACCCTTTGGGGTGCCATTAGGGCCCTGTTGTATGTTGGGGCATGAGGATATATAAGTCTCTTGGGACTGGACTCAGCATTGGGAGTTGGAGATGAGATAAGATCCTCAGAACTTGCATAGGTTACAGTATCAAGAATCCACCTTATATTATTTCTTAATTCTTAATAAAATAATAGTATTTGTTCAACACCTAGCCTATGTCAAGTACTCAGCTAGGTTCTGTGTCCTATGCTGGGTATGGATTGGCACAATCTCAGGACAAAATGCAAGAAAAGTCTGGCACCTTGATCCTTATTCTCAACTTCTTGACTCACCTTCTCCCTCTTCCTAACAACTTACATCAAATGCTCATTCAAACCCTACTTTTGATTCTTTGCGCTCATGAAGTTAGAAACGATTCCAGATGCAGGTGGACAAAGGACTAGAATTAAATATTTGGAGAGACTCGCTCAGAGTAGATGCCTTCCATCATTGACACAAGTGGCCATGTAGAGACAAACACACTTCCCCACTACAAAGGGGAGAAGAGAGTAGATTTCTGTACTTTCTTAATCTGAACACACATTGTGAAAAACAAAAACTGAAGGCATGTGCAAACAAGAATTCTCTTTTCTTCCCCCCAGCCACCACTCAAACCCATTCCTCGTCCAAAATGTCCTATTACTGTCAGAGACACTATCATACTTTCAGACACCCAGGTTGACATCCTAATCATTAGGAATATGTTTTCACATCCACCTCCACAAGAATCTTTGTCCTCTAAATTCATATAGTCAACATCATAGGTCAGATTGTCATCACCTCTCACCTAGATTGTTTCAATATCTCCTTAACTCTTGTGTCTGACTCAAGGCTCTTTCCATTCTAACACTGCTCAACTACCAAAGTGATTTCCTTATAATGCATGTCTCAGCTTGTGACTTCCCCCATCTCAGGGAATTCTAGAGATTCTCTATATTAGCTAGATTACCTACTAATTTTTAGATTGCCTTTAGAATAAAAAAAATGAACTCTTCTGCTTCACTTTCAAAACTCTTATGAATAAAGCTCCTTCTTACCTTTCTGGTTTTAAATACACACACAAATATGTAATAAAATATAATATGTATACATGTAGATACACATATGCATATACACAATATATACACATACATATTAAACACATATACCTATATCTATCTAATTACCTCCACATACTCTGTGGCCCAGTCATGCTGGCCTACTAGCTATTCCTAATACATGAGCCTCCCTCTCCCGTCTTTGTGCCTTTTCATTGCTCATTCCCATTGCCTGAAATGGTCTTTTTCTTCATTTGAACATCTGTAAAGGGAACCACATTGGCAAGTACCTGTGCATAAGGCTTTTTCTATTACCTCCAGGGGCTCTTGTTTTTCTTCCTAAGGTAACCTTGAGTCTCCTTTGCCTATATTTTTTTCCATGTTCTTATAAATGTACTTGTTGCCTCCCCTGATCTAATGTAAACCCCTTGATGACTAGGACTGCTTTTCATTTGTATGATCAGTGCCACATCTGTGGTAGAACACAGTAGGTACTTGACAAATGTTTGTTTCTGTGCTTACCTGAGGTCATCTACATACTCAGATTGCTGATATTTTGAAGTCAATAACATAGTCTTTCCCTCCATAAAGTGATGATTTAAGAATCTATTTGTGCTGTTTCATGTAATACAGTTCTACATAAGGCTCTGACTTAATTGCCTAAAAGTCAGCAATTAAAAAAAGAAGGAATCCTTATATGATCATGACTAACTATACAAGTTGTCATATGGATGAAGTGAGATCTGGTAGGTGAAGAGGGGTATAATAAGCAGTGGAATGAGTCTACACAAATCTATACACAGAGTCAGTGTAATCCAGAGAGAAAAAACCTAATAGAAGATTAGCTCTGGAGAGGGCAGTTATAGCAATGACTGTTCTAGTCACATCTCAACTTTTAGCACGAAAACAAGTCTATCGATTTGAATGTGATCATTGAAAAAACTAACCAGTAACAGTGCTTTAATCAAGTGCCTTTATAAGTGAAAGTCCCACTGGTGACTGGATCAGTGAACAAGATTCATTTTCTCTTAAGTGAAGGTCAAAGTGAATTTATCTTCTCTTGCTCCATAGGGATGCACAAGGACTCCATCATGGCTCTAAACTTCAGGACATATCAGCAGATAGATATGGACCATGAAATACTGGAGCAATCATTTTCATGATGGAAAAATGTGGCTAAGCAAAAATATTAATGTTAGCTCAAATGCCTTTATCTTAATGTGCCATAAGAGTTGGGGAAAACAATGAGTGTGTCAAGTCACAGTTTTCTATGTGCCTGAGTTTCTTATTCTAGCCATGCAAGTATGTGACCTTGCCAAGTCATTGCCCTTCTTTTTGGATCATTTCCCATATCTGTCAAGTGATGGAGCTGGACTAATGTATTGCTAATGATTCCTCCAGTTCTAAAGTAACAGACTTCCAAGTCATTTTTCTATTGCTAGGTTCAGAGAGTAGATTAGCATAAAAAGTTCATTTTAAAGATCATGATTCTAGGCACTATCTGGGGATATATATTCAAGTCCCTCCATAGAATTATTCTTTTCTAGGTTTCCTGAAATTCAGGGAGCTGTGACTTGTAATTTCTAATCTTATCTCAGCTGGAGCTAGTCCTACTTGGGGAAATACATGATTTCTCCAGTAAGTAAGGATCAAACCATTTAGGGGCTTAAAGATTTTAGTTAACCTTTATCCTCTGAAGGAATAACCCTTCTCTTACTGTGCAGGAATTGCCTATTTTTACTCTATGTTCAAAGTATTTTAGATATTATAAAAATTGTAAGCTGGGACTTTGCAAAGTCCTTCCCTGGGGAGTAGGGCACTAGGGAATGAGACACTAAGTCTCAGCCAGGAAAGGGAATGGAGTTATCTGTCTGAACCTAGAAGTGTCTGAATCCTCATTAACTTCTCTTCTTGGTCCTCATATCATATTCCTTCAGATGAAATGATATTCTAGGATTTAGGGATAGTTCAACAAGCATCTTTAGCTTTGAAAATAATGCATGATATTTAATAGCTAGACTTTAAAAGAAACATAAGAACATACATTAGAGCTGGAAAGAAACTTATAAGTCATCAAGTCAATCAATGAAACTCACACTTATTAAGCGACAATTATGTACCAGAAAGTGTGCTAAGATCTTGAAATATAGACATAAAAATGATTTTTTTAATTTCTGAGATAAATTGTTATTATACTATTATATTAATAACTAACTACTAAATTGGGATTCAAGCTTTTTTCCTCAATTTCCTCATTAAGGCATAGCCACTATAAAAAGTCAGTCTCTGAAGGATATGACTCAAGGAACATGCTCTTGGTCTTGGGTAGGATCCCATCCAGCAAGGAGACCTAACTTCTATTTAGTATATAAGCAAAATCCAGGCTAGGTGAGTTCTTACTTTGGGAGAAAAGAGATCCTGCCCTTGTGTCCCTGCATTAGAATTTAGGATAACACAGCTCATGAAGGAGAAAACTAACTAGAATGGTTGGATGGAGATGGTGTCCCCTGTCCAAACTTCTAGAGAAAGCAGAGTCTCATGATCAAGCCATGTTCTCAGAAGGAGGAGCTGAAGACTTCATGCTTACCTCCTCATTAAATATCCACCAATCAGGGTTAGCTTTCCACTTGTCAGAGGCACTCTCTTTCAATAAACATTTAAGACTTTCAGGCTCCCATTGGGTAGTCTTTATTTACCCAGATATATCACTAACCATCAACTTATTAATTGTCAGTTAGCCTAATTAATAAATTGATTATAGTATTAATTACCTTAAAACACTGATCAAGAGATATGTTTTTCATTAAGCTTTTCATCCTCTTTCCAGTGACTTATGCTCTCCCACCAAAACAAACACACACACACAATTTTCTTTATAATTTATATATAATATATACGTATATATATATACATATATATTATTTTTTTGTTGTGTCTCATGGTAAAATATAAGGCCAAGGACTATTTCATTTTTGCCTTATATACTCCTATTAGACTGCTACTTTGTCAGCTAATTTTAAATTAATTATTCAGTTCATTAAATGCCTATTTACCCATTTTTATGTATGTTTCTAGAGATACAAATTTTCTTTCAAAGATGGTCACAAGTAACTGTGTTGATGGCAATCCTGACTTTTCGTGCAATTATGCATTGTCTCACTGATTTGTTCTTCAACCCATTCACTGCTAAAAATGTCATTATTATGTCTCCACTTACATTTAATAGGTGAATAAAATTCCTGGGGGAAGGACTGAAAAATCTGCTGATAGAAGAGTTTATAGTAGATAAGTTATCTTTTCCCCACAACACTTCCAGCACTCATACAGCCTAAGAGAAATACTCAAACTCTGCAAGAGTTGGGTGAACTAATCTCTCATCCTTCTTAAAGCTATGAATTCTAAGTATCAAGATCATTTCATAGAACAATATGAACACAGCATAACTAGAGAGAATGTTGTGATGAAAGTTAATGCAACTTTCAGTAAACTTTTAAAAAGAGTAAAATTAATATTATAAATGAACACCACATTTCCACAAAATCATTGATAAGCTGGAGTATACAATTAGAGAAGAACCAGGATGTTTAAGGGAATCCAGAACACATTATGCAGAAACACCAGCAGTTGAAGGATTTATGGATATGTTTTCCTGGAGAAGATATGATTTGGGGAGAGTGTCTTGAAAACTATATCCAAATATTTGATGTGCTGTCCTGCAGAAGTTAGATTACTTTTACTCAATCTGGATCCAAGAGTCAGTCCTAAGGAAAATGAGTGGAAATTTTTAGAGCTATCTAAAAGTAGAATTGAAGTACTAAAGTGGTCACCTATACAAACTGTCTTTAGGGACATCCTCTATAAATCTTCTTATTGGGGATTTATAGAGGAGATTCTCTATGGAATATGAGTTCAAATGTAATCTGAAGTCCATCCAACTCTGAGATTCTCTGTGTGTTTTAATTTTACTTGGTAATTAGGCATAAATAATATCTTAGGAAATTGTTATAATTGTTATCTCTAAATACCCATAACAATAATTTCTGGATTCATATTGAAAGAGAAATATTTTAAGAAGAGGGGAAAGAGAGTTAATGCTTCTCTGCCTCTTTTCCTGACCATAGAAATCTGTGGTGACTCATCCCCACTTCCGTTTTCTTCCCCTTCCCTAACTCTTCCTTTCCCTTTTCTTCTCTTCCCTTCCCTTCCCTCGAGTTGTGGATGTATTTCTCCAATATTGTCTCATCTGGCCCCTTTATGATGAATTCTCCCCAGTATCAACCAGTATTTATTAGTAACACCATTTCATTTAACCAGTTAACTTCAGTTAGCAAAATTAAAGGTATTTACTAAGAAGATCTAGCAAGAAGAGAGGTTGCAAAAAAAAAATAATAATAATCCCAGTGTTCCAGTACTTGCACTCTCCACCAAGACCTCTATCCTGGGGAGAGCTCTTCAAAATTAAGGTAGCAGCAAGATGGTGCAGTGGATAAAGAACCAGTGCAAGAGGATCTGAGTTCAAATCTCATCTCAGACACTTGACACTCACTAGCTGTGTGACCTTGGACAAGTCACTTAACCCCAATTGCCTCCCTGGAGGGTCATCTCCAGTCATCATGATGAATATGTGGTCACTGGATTCAGACGGCTCTGGAGGAGAAGTGAGGCTGGTGACCTACACAGTCTTCTCTCACTAAAAACAAAGTCAATTATTTGACAAAATAACAAAACAAATGTCATTCTTTTTCCAATGGCAGGGCAACAAAGGACGAATGCAACAAACTTTTATCTGAAGGTTTTTACTAATAAATGCATCATAGAACATCTGGCATGGTCTGAAACTTTCAAGCTTCAGACATCATTGCATTCTCTAATATACCTTTAACTAGAAACAATAAAGAAGAGAAATAAAGAGGTAAATAAAGACCTACATTCACATTCACAGGTGGATCCTAGGTGGAGTGGGAAAGTTTTCTTGTCATTCGGTGGTTTATCAAATGTCTCACTGGGATCCAACTATGCAGGAAAAAGAAACCAATCTCGCTTTGCCATTGTCTTTTTAAATGCATGAACATTTCTAGTTCAGCAAGCTATTAATAACACCCTCCGCTTATTTATGTGGCAATCATTCTGGAAGCAATATTTGCCATGCTCAAGTCTATGTGGAGTTCACATCATCAGAATGATTGAACTCACTGACCAATTTGTGGTACATAAATAAAAGCTATACACAAGATACATACAGATAAGGAAAAAAAATGAAACCTTAGAGGGGAAGATTAGCATCATTGTGGGAAAGAATGGACAGGGAGAAGCTTTCTAGAAAAGTTTGCATTTGCAAAAAAAAAAAAAATAGATTGTTATCTATCGCAACCCTCCTCCTTTCTCCCCTGTCCCACCAACTTTTGCACACATGTTCCCTGCAGGAGTAATGCTCTATTTAGAATCTACAATTGTGAACTACATTAGAGGCATTATATCTGATCTCTCAAAGTGATGAACTAGTTGGACAAAACCATGTGAAAACCATTTCTGATAACAGAGAAAAGATTCACAAAGGATAAGAAAATAAAAATAGTTTGTAAAATGAATCAATGGATAAAATAAAATAGTTTGTAAAATGAATCATAAGATCAAAAACATATAGAAGTAATTCATGATGTGTTGGAAATTGTCTTTTCTCCTTTATTGGAACAAAACTACAAATCCTCTTTTTTTCTCATTCCAAGATTATAGATGTAAAACTAGAAGGCACCATTTAGTCCAACATCTTTATTTTGCAGAAAATTAAATTGAGTCACATAGACTTTAAGTGATTTGCTCAAGGTCACATAGGTAAACATTAAAGTCAAGATTCAAAACCATGTCCTTTGCCATTCAAGTCAGTGCTTTTCTCTTTGAATCAGACTTCATTCCAGTTAGCAGATATATTCAGTTCATATATTCTTGAAATACTTCACTGCATCATGGGCTCAAAGATTTATTCTAGATAGTTCTGGCAAAAGATGTGATAGATATATGCCAGGATCTAACAAAGTGAAAAAGATTTGAATAGATACCTAGGGATAGGTGATATTTCTGTTTTCTGTGAACCCACTTTAACTAAAAATTAATCTCTAGGTTGAAGTCAGAGTGATGATCTTCTCAACCTAAGTCATGTTAAAAGATGGTTCAGTAAATTGCAGAGGAATAGTTGTGTTTGTTGACAAGGGAGAATGGAGGTGCTTACTAAGGAATCATTCATTAGAATTGAAAGAAAACTTAGAGACCACCTAGTCCATCCTACATATTGTACAAATTGGGAAACTGAGGTCTAACCTGCTCAAGAGAGCTTCCTAAGTTCACACAGGCATTAAGGAACAGAGATGGGATTTGAAAGCAGGTTCTCTAACTTCAGAACCAGCAAGTGTCCTTGTAAATAAAAAGAAGTGAGGCATTGACTGCTAAATAAGAAAATATCAAAGACAATTTCAGATAGAAGAAAATTGGCAAGTCAATCAAGTGGAAAGCCTTTCTTTATTAAGTACCTCCAAACAAAATGTAGGCACTTGAGATACACTGACAAGGAAGGAAATAATCTCCACTTAAATTGAAATTGCATTTTAATTGGTGATAAATACATACACACACGCACACACACACACCACGCAGGCAAGCACACACATAAAATCGTAAATACAAATAAATATACATTTATAGAAAGGGAAGAACAATAGCATTTGAGTAATCCAGAAAATATTCATGTAGAAGGAGATAGTTAAACTGAGTCTTTAATAAAGAGAGGATTTAAAAGAGGCCAAGATGAGGAGGAAGTATATTCCAGGTTTGGGGTGCAGTGGCACAAAAGTACAGCGATAAGAGATAGAATGATAGCTGTTAGGTGCATGGAGTGATGAACTTGAAGTTAGGAAGATCTGTGATCAAGTTGTGTTTCAGACACAACGTAGCTTTATAACCCTGGGCAAGCCGTTTAAATTCTTGTTATCTCATAATCTTCATCTGTACAATAATAGCCACCACTTTCTAGTATTGTAGGGAACAAACGAAATAATGTATGTATGCCACTTTGCGAACCTTAAATCATGATGATAGTGGCTGAAACCAAATCATAAGGTCCTTATTGACCTGTCAATCTATAGAAAACCTGAATTTCTCCCTGTGTTACACATTTTGAAAACATTCTTTCAGATCTCACTTTCTAATCCTCAGATTCTATGAATTCTGATATCCTCCTGAGAGAATATTCTTAACCTCTCATTGCACACTTTCCAGCTTCTGATTATGTCCAATCAAGAAGGCTATCCCTCTTCTCCCACCCCCTCCTCAGGTATCCAAGATGGGATCACTCAGTCCTGCCAAAATCTCCCACTGCTAGCTGGAAGTTTGATGTTGATAAGATGGAACGTGGTCCTGAACCTTCTCAGCACTTAGAGTAGTTAGCCCTCTGCCATTTTTGAGATATAAACATGTCAAGGGATAGTTGCCAAGTGAGCACTTGTGCCTGAGCAAACGCATGGACATCCATCCAAATTCTAATCATTTCAAAGACAAATTTGTCTTTTACACCCTGTCCATGTTTCAGTTTTAATTTTAAACACTCAGTTAAGTAGATAAGCCCATCTTATACTCTACCAAGTACAAGGATCACTCTTGAAATTGCAAGCAAGAGAATGTTTGAGTATGTATGGGAGGACGGAGGGCAGTGTTAGATATTTTCTGGACTCAGAATTAGAGTACCTAGGTTCTTCTGATAACTGTGATCTTGGACAAGTGTCTTATTCCTTAGAGCTTAAATTTCCAAATCTATAAAATGCTTATCACAATATATGTAGTTCATCAAATTCTTCATTGAGTAAGCACTCATTAAATCTACTATGCACCAAGTATTACACTTGTCTCACATAGTACAAAGACAAAATGAAATAATACCAGCTTTCAAAGAGATCACAATGCATTTGGGGGCAAAATCTTCAAAATGAGTAATACAAAATATATCTAAGTTAAATACAAAGTGGTTTTGATGGGATCAGCTAGCAGCTGGGTTGGTGACATCTTGTTAAACCTCCTGTACTAAATGGCACTGGAGCTGTCACTATAAGCAAACTTGTGTTTTAAAGAGTCAGGAGTTAGAAAGAAAAAGACATGGTTTAAAATTTTGATCATGATGAAATTTCACATACATGGAACAGCAGGTGAGTCAATTTTTTTCTGGAAAAAGCAGTGCAGGGCATGGAGGGTAAGAATCAATAAGCTGGATGAAATGAGGTAGGAGGCTAGGATGACTGTAGAATGGAGAGACTGGGACAATCTCTAAACGACAAATGGTTCTTATGTATCATGCATGTAACATACTTTGCATATAATTGGTTGCATGTTATGTCCTTTATTAGATGGTGCAAGTGAGTTCCTTGAGGGCTGGGACTGTCTTTTGTCTTTTCTTTTTACACCAGAACTTATCACAGTACCTAACACATAGTAAATGACTGACATGCCAATGGGACTAAATATAAAATAAGATTCTTTAATTTCAATTATCCTCTCACTGCTACAAGAAATTCATTTATTCTTCCCTAATTGTTTATAATAATAATTCCCTGTTGTGTACTGCTTTAAATCTTGCAAAGCAGTTCGAATAAATTTTTGTTTCATTTAAACCTCACAAAAGTTTGGTACTACTATTCCAATTTTCTCCAGATGAGGGTCACTTCCCCATGATCAAATTGCTAATACATGTTGGAGCCAGAATCTTAGGGCAGGTCTGTCTTACCCAAGAAGCAGTGCCTTATGTACTTGGACATTGCTATCTCCCCACAACAATTTTCTTTGTTTTTCTTCTCTCGTTCTCCCTAGCACCCCTGCCCATGATTCGCCAAAGAAAATGCTGTCTCTTCCCTTACTGAGAAAATTGAGACAATTCATTCATTTTTGTTTTCCCTTTTCTATCACTCCCCTCCACCCCGAGTTTTGACCTCTCTAATCCTTCATCACAAATGAAGTTCTGGCTCTTCTTGCAAGGCCAATAGCTCACTATCCCTTGAATCCATATTTTCCTAGCTCTCAAAGAAACTTGTCCCATGGATCAAGCGAATGTAAACTTCATTAGGAGATAACATACATTTTTGTCTTTATACCTCTAGTCACATGGAAGTAATTTTCACAAAGTAAGTGTTTAGCAAATTGAAAAAAATACATATATATACACACATACATATGTATATATAGATGTGTATATATATAATTAATTTAATTCAATTCAGTTTCATTCAGTATTTATTTCCTCATTTTACTGTCTTTCTATTTATATAGTATATAGCATATTACCTGGTCTATTGTAATATTCATATAGTTATATATGTATATAAATGAGAGTTACCATGTCATAGTGGAGGAAGGTATGGCCTTGGCAAGCACCAGGATGGTCTAGTCCATGACCTCCTTCCGGTACATACCATCCAGATTCCCCTGAATAAGTCACAACTTTATAAATGTAAGGATCTAAATAGTAAATAAGTTGATGTTCTGCATAGGAAAAAGGGATTTACTTATTGGAATGTCCTTATATTAATGAATCACACATCTTGTCTCTTGTCTTATCTTTCTCCTGAAAACTCTTCCATCTTTCCTGATGATCCTTTAACTCAGTCTTGAGTGACACATCTTCCAAGTAGCCGTACTTTTATGAGGTGTAACACACTATATAAAAGTGAATAATAATCCTGATGAAAGGATAATGGCAAGGACAAGATGTAATGATATGTATTCAAGCATACTGCTCTCTGCACTTACAATGACCCTCTTTTATTCTGGATGCCAATTCAAATTCCATTCATCTATAAAGCTTGCATCCCTTCTTCTCTGAAGCTTTCCACACATTCTCAAGGTCTTATTTCATTTAGGATCATACGCTGAGAGATATGGGGGTGGGGAAGTCATGAGGATCATTTAGTTGAAACCCATCATTTTCCAAATAATGAAATTGAGGCCCAGAGAGGGGACATGATTGTATAAGGCCACAAAATCTTAATTTTCCCTTTGAATCCACAGGAAGTTTTTAACACTATTCATTTTAGGCTCTAATATATGTCATTTAACCCTCTTTGCCTCAGTTTCCTAATCTGGAAAATCAAATGGAGAAGGGAATAGCAAACCACTTCATTATCTTTGCCAAGAAAACTCCAAATGGGGTCATGAAGAGTGAGATATGATTGAAAATGACTGAACAAAATATATGCATATATATTTTTCCTTCAAATGTTCATGCCTATGTTTTTGTCTCCATGACTGACTAGTCTCCATGACCAACCATAAACATCTTGACCAAAATAACAAACTCATGGTTTTTTAACGCTGGCAGTCATTCATCAATAATATTTAATGGTGGAACTGTGATTGTGATGAGTCCCCCTCCCCAATAACTCAGTTTAACTTAGATTTACCATCTCCCAAGATTCAATTATTGATAAAATTACATTCAGTTTTCAAAACTATCCACCTTTAAACAATAGATATTTTAAAATCAAATTTAGATTTTTTTTTAAAGAATGGCAATTTTAGTATTCATGATCCCACTGATGAAGTTTACCCCAGCTCTGTGGTTCTCTTTTTAGCATCAGCAGTTTTTTCAGGCCCACTTTCATGTCTTTCTTTCTGTTTAACTGGCAGCTGAAAGAAACTTCTTCCTTTCCATTTCTTTTGGTTCTTTGAATTTCTGACTTCATCACCCTCTCCTAAATCATTTCACTCTCTCCCATCATCTGAAATGGGAGTTTTCAAGACATTTCAGCACTCTGACCTGCTTTACAACTTTATTTTCATTTCTTGCTACATCTCATCTCATATTCACTCCTGTCTTCCAGCCTAACACCCAGGATTGTGTGAATTGCTAGATAAAGCATGTTGCCATACCCTTAGAATGACATGAGGTATCCCCAATATACCCTACTACAAGAAATTTTCAGCCTTCTCCAAAATTTCTGCTCTCAATTTAGTAAGTGGTAAGTATAGTAAAGACAATCTTTGACTTAAGGAGGAGAAGGCTCCTATATAAATGCAAATATGTGACTGGAGAGTAGTATGTAGAAACCCTGGTTAGTCATTAGTCATGAATGCCTTAGGATGAGGTGGGGTTGAGGTTATAGTAGAATCAGAGAGCTTTCAGTTCATGTGCAGCTTCTGACAACAGTGGTTATGGGACCTTAGGCTAGTCCCTTAACCTCACAGGGCACTTACTGAACTGTCTGAGAAAAGGAGATATTTTTCTAACTTTTACCTTCAAGAGCTGAAATTAATGCTAAAAGGAAAAGCCAAATCACTTTATGGTGATTTTACTTATTGTAAAATCAAAGACAAAAAAGATAGTATCAAAGACAAAAAAAGAACTTTGAAATTTTCTAATCTATCTGCCTCATTTTATATTTAAAATTTGTTCCCAGAGAAAGAAAATAATTTGTTCAAGGTTATTTGGTCATTTACCTAGTTCACAAATATTCAATGATTACTCACTCTTTTGAAACAGTAACATCAAATATTAAAGGGAATATGAACTGTAATATAATATGACCTTTTGTTACATATCTAGATCTTATTTGGGGTTGACTTTTTACATAATTCAATAAATTCAAACCAATCATTTTGATTTGTCAATTAACATTTTTTTTCAGTATCAACCATGTTTTAAGCTTTATTGTAGGTGGTAAAGCTATGCCTACCCCTCTACCTCTTTTTCTCTCTTTTTTCTCATTCCCTTCTCTTCTTCTCCTCCTTTTTTTCCTCCTCTCCTCTTTTTTCTCTTCTTTTCCCCCTCCTCCTTTTTCTCTTCCTCATATCCTTCTCCTGTTTTTCTTCCTAACCTACTTTCTCTTCCACCCTCTAAGAAACAACATCTGACTTCATGGGGTTTACAGTCAAGGTAAGTCAAAAAGGATTTATTAAGTGTCAGTCATGTGTCGGTCATTGTGCTAATCACTGGAGACACAAAGAAAGGAAACACACAAAGACCCTGGTCTTCACAAAGGAGTTTACACTCTAATAGGGGAGACAAGAAGCAATATTCCTCTCTCTCCCTCACTCACTCATTCTTTATCTCTTCTCTGCCCTCTCTGTCTCTCTCCCACATATATGTATATATGAATGCAAATATACACACATATGCATGTACACATATGAATGTAGTCACATATATAGAAATATATATATATATAAATGCATATATATGCATATATATAAATGCATATACATGCATATAAGTATACATAAATGTGTGCATGTGCACATATACACATTATTTATCCATGAAATTGAGGATAAGCTTCTATGGAAGGCATTTAGATTAAGGGAAAAAAATATGAATGACTTCTTAGGGAAGGTGAGCTTTTAGTTAAGACTTGAAGAAGTCCAGGAAAGATGAGACTCAGAGATGAGGGAGACGTTCTGTTTTGGGGGACAGCCGATAAAAATGTCAACAGTTGAGAGTTGGATAGAATTCATTGAGGAACAGGAAGGAAAACAGTGTCAGTGCATCTAAGAGTGTATGGAAGGGAATAAGGTGTGAGAAGTTTACAGAGGAAGAGAGTGACCGGATTATGGGGAATTTTTAAAGTGAAACAGAGAATTTTATTTTATTCAAATAGTCTACTAGAATTTAAATCTACCAGAATATAAGGCATAAACTTTGTCAAATGAAGATTTACATATTTCCTCATCTATATGCTGTATCTTTTCAAAAAAAAGGTGTTTTTTATGACAAATAATATTTTCCAATATTTCATGATATAGTATTTTCCAGTATTTCCACTTATCCAGTACTGGTACTCAAATTTTTTTTTTTTGGTTTTGAATAACTTTTCTTATTCTTTCCCTGTGACTTCTGTCAAGAAATAAGTAAATGAAGTTGAGAAGTCAACAAAAAAAAATATTAAATGCCTCCTTTATGCCAGGATTTGTCCTAAGTCCTAGAAATGCAAAGAAGGGTAAGGAATGAAGAAGCAATTTAAGAGAAGGGAAGGTAAAAACAAACAACAAAATGAAAAGGAAGAAAAGAACATTTCCATTTCCATTACTCAATAATCAACTTAACTTCTGTATTTTTGTTCCAAACTTCTTCTTTCATTTGGAAAATGCATCTTTGGGGTTGAAGTAATTTCTTCTGATTGATATAGTTCTATAACTGACTTAGTGACTATTTTCATTTGAGTTTTACATGAAGGCACAATATTTACTAAATTCATCACTCTCATTCCTGCTACTCCCAGTCCTTTGTTATTCCCTGAGGCTGGGTAATTCATAGGATCCTTGACAATAAAGTATTTCAGATTTCTGGTATTGTAGTACCATGTAATATACTTAAGCAGTAGATGTCTGATTAAGACTACTCTCTGGGAGTTCTGAGATGGAAAATTACGATGTAAAAAAACATTGGAATTGCAGTCAGATATCTAGAAATATAAACTCATTAGACAGTTTCTCAACTATAAAATCTCATACTGGTCACAGAATCAAAGAACTTCAGAGGTTTAAGAGACTTCAGAGTAAATGAATTTTTTAAAAATGCCCAGGAAAAAAAAAAATAGCTCCTTTGTCATTAAGACAAGTGGTCATTAAACATTTTTTTGAAGATCCGAAATTAATGCTAGCACATTTTCTCCTAAATCAACCCACTAAACTGTCAGACAATTCTAATTATCAATTTTCTATAACTTTTCAATATTCAGATATATTTGTGATCTTATTGATTCAGCATTCCCTACAGTCCTGCAGGTAGCAATCCACCCACTCCTGCCCATTTTGTTGGATTCTTATTATCTGAGAAGTGCAGGGAGGACTACCAGCTCTAGTGTGAGGGCTTGCTGAGCCCTTTGCAGGACTGTTCATTCATTCACCTTTGGTGTCCACCTGTCATCTAATTCTTGTTGAGTGGTTGCAAGACGATGCAACATGTTCGGCAGTAAAACTCTGTCAAACAAATTCAGTTCATATGCAAGTTAAGATATCAACCATGATTTCATTAGTACTTTTTGAAAATGAATAATAAAATAAAAATAATATATACATAGACCAAAAATTTTGCCATAAATGTGGGTGGAGGATCTACATATTGTGTTGAAGACAATTCTTGTTTTCTCTGTACATCACAATCATACTGATGGAGCAATCTTGTCTGATCATATTTCATCAATTATTCTCATCATACAGTAATGAAAGTAAAATATTTATTTTGAAAAGATGGCTCTTTGCTGTCATGTACATATTTGGATTACTAAAAGAATTTTCAATTTGCCCATAGTAATCCAATCCACTGTAATCTTCCTTTTCAAATCAGGACCTACATTGTTGTGCATTTGTAGAGGCTGTGCTAGATTACCCCTGTTTGTCCCCAACCCATATTTCTTTCACTGTGTACTATTTTCTATTATACGTCAAATAACCCTCTCACTTTAACAAAATATTTTAAGTTATTGTGACTACTTTCAAAGAAAAATATTGTGCACACTCAAAAAAGAAACAGATGAGAGGAAGTCTTTGAGATGGAATGTAGACTTGAGTGTGTGTTCGTCCTTTGTTGCCGAAGAAGACGATGACATCAGAGAAATGATGACATGACTTGCACTTGACTTTGTTATGAGTGAGGGAGGGCTGTGCAGGTCACCAGCCTCACTTCTCCTCCAGAGCCATCTGAATCCAGTGACCAGATATTCATCAAGATGACTGGAGATGACCCAGGATGAGGCAATTGGGATTAAGTGACTTGCCCAAGGTCACACAGCTAGCAAGTGTCAAGTGTCTGAAGTGAGATTTAAACTAAGTTCCTCCTGACTACTGCATTGGTGCTCTATCAACTGCACCACCTACCTGCCCTAAACTTGAGTCATACTAGGAATATATAGGAGAAAAACAATCTGTGGGAGATTGTGAAGAAGGAATGCAGGATCTGAGAAGCAAAAGGAATGGGGAGATAATATCTCTAGTTCTGTACAGGATATAGTAATGTGAGCCAGAAAGAATCGCAATTCAAGGTCAACAAGCCAAAGGAGAATCTGAAAGAAAGGACTTAAAGGGGAAAGAGAAATGAGTACTGAATTATAGTACACTAAGGAGAGATCAAAGTCAGTCATAAGGGCTCTATTGGAACAGAATGGAGAAAACTTAAGGTAAAGATCCTCATTTTACCCACATGTAATGAGAGTTAAAGATTCCCAATCTCACCCCCGTTAATTAAAGGCCTCATGAGGAGCCATTAAGAACAGCTTCATTAGGGGAGGATTGTTTTGTAGGAAGGCCCACATCTAATGAGGCACTGGGTCAAGAGGGTTGTGATATCCTCTAGCTCTGAAAAGTATATATGTATATATATGTGTGTGTGTGTATATATATATGTATGTTATGTATATATACATACACACACACCCATAAATATATATATATATATATATATATATACATATATATATATATATACACATACATACAATGTACACACACACACACAAATTCTGAGGTGAGGTTTTGCTTTGGAGCTTACTCTTTGGAAGAAGGTACCTGTGCCAGATGAGAATGTGGGTAGCCATCAAAGAGCACCCCCACCCCCAGCTTTGAAAATCCAGATGTTGGAGCTTCTCTCTTTCTGGAAATTATGTATGTATATAATGATCAGACAGTTGGATCTGTCTGTTGATCTGTGATGTACCTATTGCTTATGGTCAGACAGAAGCCCTTTCTGTTGGCCATTATTTCTCTGTTTGCATTTTCTTTGTTGGTATACATAATTAAGGAAGATTGTTGACCTCTCAGAAGTTGCTTTCCTTTTGGAAAATCAGATCTAAGAACCTGTGTTAGCAGGTCATCCTGGATGTGTCAGTCAGGGTGCTTTCTGCTATACCACATCATCAAATATTTAGGGAAACTGGAAAAAAAAGTGATTTATCCTTTTCTTTCAAATTTTCCTTTATAAACTAGTTCAATTTTATGAACCAAATGTGTTCTGCTCACTTCTTTAACGAAAATGTTTCTTTCACCCTAATTTTTGCCTCTAATAAAAATACTAGAAATTTTCATAATTGGGGACCTTGAACTAAATATGATAATATTCTGTGATATAATCTCCAGAAAATAAAGAAAAAGGATTATGTGGACCTGAGAAAAAATTATATTTTTTCTAAGCTAAAAAGTAAGTTAATTGTTTTCATAGGGTATTAAATCTACAATGAAAAGATGAGAGAAGGGACAGAAAGGAAATCATGGTGCTAGAGAAATCACATATTACAACAAGTCCTTCCCTCAAGAAAGATGCAAGAAATGTCTTCAGTAGGTCATTTTTTTTTCAGTTGTGTCCAACTTCATGACTCCACTTGGGGTTTTCTTGCCAGAGTGTTTTGCCACTTACTTCTTTAGCTCATTTTACAGATGAGGAAAGTGAGGCAAACAAGGTTAAGTAACTTGTCCAGGTAGTAAATGTCTGAAGCCAGATTTGAATTCACAAATTCAATTCCTGACTCTAAGTCTGATGTTCTATCCATTTTTGTGCCAGCTACATTCTCTGGGAAGAAAGACCTAGGAAGGAATCAGTTCTTCCCATATCAAAGAAATCAACTCTATCCTCCATAGTGACATTGAAAGATGAGGAAACTATATCCCAGAATGTGTAAGAATTTTTGTCCTTGGTCATATATTAATAAACAATAAAGTTAGAAGCAGTATCCATATTTCTTAACTTAGAGTTCAGAATTATCTTTACTAGGCCTCATAGGCAAGAACCTATATTAGGGACACAAACCTGTCAGGGGAAAAAATGTGCACACACATTATATACATATTTATAAGCATACACATATATGTGTGTACATACATATGTATGCATGTATGAAATGATAAATATTTCATGCGCAAAGAGAACGAAGTTAAAATATATGTCTTTGAAGTTGTCTAACATAAGTCCTTTTTCAATTACAATTTACATAGTTATAAATGATAATTCATAGTCAAAATAAAGTAAATGTTCAGAATTTAAGCAACAATTTTAGAATAATACTAATTTTAAATGTTAGCATACCATAGAGAGTCATTTCCCTTACACCTTTTATTTAATTTCTCCTTCAAGAATTGTCTTTGTCAAATGGGCAATATTGAACCCATGTGATAATTCTACTAATTAATCAAAGTTGTTTTGTTTTTTTTTTCTGAAGGCTGCTGCTGAAACCTAGATTTTATATAGTGCTTTAAGATTTTGGAAGTTCTTTATAGACATGATATCATTTTTGAGATCTCATTTCTAAAATATATAGAGAACTGAATCAAATTTACAAAATACAAGTCATTTCTCTATTGATAAATGATCAAAGGATATGAACAATCATTTTACAGAAGAATAAATTAAAGCTATTTATACTCATATGAAAAATCATATCACTATGGATTATATAGTCTAAATTATTATAGTTCAAATCTATATAGATTATATAGGCTAAATCACTATTGATTAGAGAGATGCAAATCAAAACAACTCTGAGGTACCATATCATACCTTTCAGATTGGCTAACATGACAAAACAGGAAGATGATAAATGTTGGAGAAGATGTAGGAGAGTTGGAACACTAATTCATTGTTGGTGGAGCTGTGAGCTGATCCAGCCATTCTGGAGAGCCATTTGGAACTATGTCTAAAGGACTACCAAAATGTGCATACCCTTTGACCCAGCAATATCACTTCTAGGACTATATCCCAAAGAGATTATAAAAATGGGAAAAGGTTCCACATGAACAAAAAAATGTTTATAGCATCTCTCTTTGTGATGGATAAGAACTGGAAATTAAGGAGATGCCCATCAACTGGGGAATGGCTGAACAAGGTGTGGTATATGAATGGAATGGAGTACTATTGTGCTATAAGAAATGATGAACAGGAAAATTTCAGAGAGGTCTGGAAGGACTTACATGAACTGACTGTGAGTGAAATGAACTGAACCAGGAGAACATTGTACACAGTAACAGCTGAGGACTATTTCTGGTAGATTTTGCCCTTCACAGCAGTGCAAGGACCTAAAACCTTCCCAATAAACTCTGGAGGCAAAATGCCATCCAGATCCAGAAAAAGAAGTATGGAATCAGAATGAAGAATGAAGCACACTGTTTCCTCTTGTATTATGTTTTGTTTTGGCTTGATTTTTCTCATGGTTTCTCCCATTCATTTTAATTCTTGTATGCAACATGACTAATGTGAAAATGTGTTTAGTAAGAATATATGTGTAGAACCCATTTAAGATTGCATGCCATCTTGGGGAAGGAGGTGGGAGGAAGGGGGAGAAAGTTTAAGATTTATGGGAAGCTATTTTTGAAAACTGAAAACAAATCAATTAATTAAAAAAAAAAGACATCCCTTAGGATTCTAAAGACTTTTCAGATAATAAAAGAAATAGAGCACGTGCTTCAGCATATAAGGCCCGGATGTATCAAATGATGCATATGTTTAAAAACCATATTTACGTTATAAATAAGAAGAAAGGTTCCTACATTTATTTCTATTGGGTCATTTCTTTGCCCATTTTAGCCTCTTCTTTTTGGAGTGTCAATAGCACTCATCAAACATTTATCAGACATTATGAATAATTTATTTATAGAATAAAAAGTTTTCATCTAAGAAAAAAAAAAGTATTTCCAGCAGCTCAGTGATACAATGCAGAGAGTACTGGAACTAGCAGCCAGAAGAGCTAAATTCAACTCCTGCCTCAGAGAGTTATAACATGCATGTGCCTGAACAAGTCCCTTAATCTCTGCATGCCTTAATTTTGTTAACTGTCAAATGTGTATACTAATAGCAACTACTTCTCAAAAATATTAGGAGGATTAAATCATATAATATTTGTAAATGAATTAGCACAGTATCTGGAACATAGGATGCTCCCAATAAATGCTTCCTTCCTTTCCTCTTTCCTTCCTTCCTTCCCTCCTTCCTTCCTTTGTTCCAGTTGGGAGAAGAAGGGAGAGCAAGTGGTTATATAGTTAATGTGAATAATATTAAATATTTCATTCCAGGTTAGTGTTTCCCTATAAGTTTAAGTATGATTAAAATTTTGTCATCAAGTGGAACAAGAAATTTAGACAAAGATATCATCTTACGTATATGTGCCCATGCACACATACTTATGGACATGCATGTATACATTCATAAATACTGCATCATGTATTGATGCATATGTGTACATGGAAAATATATATGTTTATATGTGTGTGTGTATCTGCGCATTTCTATGAATATACATGAAATACATAACTTACAGAGATAAATTGTAGTGGTATGGAGGGGAAAAGTGGGGAATATTTTCCTACATGATTGAAAATTTGTTTGAATAATGGATAACCTCACCACTCCTTGTCTCACAGATAACTAATTACCATTCATGCCTGCCTCTTTGCACATGATGTATTTACACTTGTCACTTCGCTGAAACTGTGATTTAAAACCCATTTCATTTAGGTATCTCTGCATGATTAGTCACTGAAATATGATTCCATTTCCCCCCTACCCTTTACCATGACTTGAACTTAAAGATGCCTCTCCAACATCTTCCCATTCCATTGTCACATATGCCTCTTCTGATGCCAGAGTCTTCTGATTGTGATGCTGACCTTCAAAAGTGTTGGCTTGACCAAATATTTAAGGCACTTGATGAGCATGTCATTACAACTACTGAAAATAACAATAGAAAAAATTTAGAAGAATGTTAACGATGCATATAATTCCTTAAGATTTCTAA
The DNA here is from genome assembly GCA_023548195.1 of Bettongia penicillata ogilbyi. Classification (NCBI taxonomy): domain Eukaryota; kingdom Metazoa; phylum Chordata; class Mammalia; order Diprotodontia; family Potoroidae; genus Bettongia; species Bettongia penicillata. The sequence continues at coordinate 3,221,511 of JAJHZJ010000257.1, forward strand.
AGAGCTTTAGGTTGTTTATCCTATTTGAACCTCAAAATTGTTCTGTGAGGTAGGTGCCAGAATTGACCCACTTTATAAGTGAAGAAAGGTTAAGTGTCTCAACTTGAGCTACCCAGTAGGTAACTGATTAAGATTGGATTTAATTTTAGATCTTGCTGATTCCGAGTTCAGTCCATTCATGGCAAAATCATAGTAAGTAAGGCAGCAATGATAATGGTGCCAACAACAATAGCCATAAACAACAGCTCTCTTTTAGCATTTCACAATTATGCATGTGCATACTTGCATATATGTACATGCCTATTTCATGGTCATGTAAAGAATATAAATACATGTAAAACTATAAATGCATATGCTTCTTTGAATGTACTCCTACATATGTGCATGTTTAGTGGTCATGTTGAACTGTATGTCTACATAAAAAATAAGTTGAAAATCTATGTGCTTGTGTGCACACAAATTTACATATATAATTCATGAGTGTATGCATATATGTGGATATGTAATTTATACGGATTGTGTATATATAGGTATACAACATATATAGATACACATATACATACATATGCATATATATATATAGATAGATGCAAACTATATATCACATAAACGAAGTGTAGATCAGAAAAGTTTAACTTCTTATACAGTCCTAGATGAAGTGTATGTGAAACTGCTTATATTTGTTAATGATTTTCAGTCCACGATTAAATAAAATTGAATGAATGAATGGTAATGCCTTGGAAAAGCATGTGTGTGTGAATAGATATATATATATATATATATATATATATATATATATATATATATAACATGTTATTGTTGGAATAGGAGATTTCCATGTCCAGGTTCTGGGAATTATCACAGTCAGGGGTGATGGCAAAATTCAAGCTCTACCTGTCCTTTTGGATGGCTGGGCTTAGTAAAGGGAGGACAGCACAGGCAGTAAAGGCCTTTCCAGACTTTGCTGCTGGGTATTTCAGGAGATACCTAAAAAAAGAAAAAAAACAATTGATGTCCTAAGTGGGAGGCAGAAGTTAGGCACAAGCAGAAATCTGAAGTCCTTAAGGATTATAAACAATGGCTTAGAGATAACAGAGGATTGTGAGAGGTATCTTCCATGATGCAGGATTTTGTGCATATTAGGACAAGAGCACAAAATAAGGAGATTAAGGATGATAGAGTGTTTGTTACCATGACAGATTAATGGTATAAGATAAAGTATTATTAGATAATAGAAATTATTGAACAGTAGGAATGTGTTGGATAGACATAGGAGGTTTAAGTTCATGGAACATAAATTTAGAAATAGAAGGAAACTGAGAGATATTCATGTGCAAATACATCATTTTACACAGGTATAAATTGATGCTAAAAGTGGTTAAGTGACATGCCCAGGGACACACAGCTACTAAGTATCTGAAGCAGGATTTGAACCTCGGTTCAAATAGCTCTAAAGGCAGTCCTCTATCCTTTTTTATCTTTTTTTTTCAATGTCTTTTGATTAATGTGTAAATTGGACTTAAGTGAGGCAGAGTTGCACGAAGTCATCAGCCTCACTCTCTCCTCCAGAAGCATCACAGTCTAGTAGCAGAAAAGAGTCAAGATAGCTGCGATGGTTCAAGATGCAGTGGATGACCTTGGCATCTTTGGTGTCTAACCAAGCTCTAAGCATTCCACATCGCCTGCTTCATCTGCCTTCGTGGCCATTGGAATAAATTTTTCTCATCCACCCATTCCACCAGAGGAAGTCTTTACATGCTTGGAGTAGACACACCCCTAACTCACAGATGGATTTGAGACCCCTTGGTTACCCTCAACCTGTTTTGGCCCATCTGCTGAAATGGTTTACTGGGGTGTGGCCACTGAACATACCGCAGCTTCTTGGAGCCACAGGTGAAAGTTAGATGGAACAGGTGGACATCAAAGGTGGAAAGAGCCCTGAAAAGGGCTCAGCAGTCATCACCCCAAAGGTAGTTGTCCTCCCTGAATACACCCTACACCCCTACATCCACCAGATTAAGAAGATGCCAAGGTAAAGGTAGGCAAAGGGGAAGGTATTTAAATCAAATCCATCCACCTATACTCATATTTCTCAGTCTTTTTGTATGGCAAACAGAAAAGGATTTTATGAATTGATTTGCTAAGATCTAGGCAATATATTACTTGTAAAGTTTTCCTGATCTAATGCTTCAGTTACTCTAAAAAAAAAAGTAATGAGGTTGATTTAAGATGAAAATAACTAGTCTTTCCTTCCTTCCTTCCCTCCTTCATGATCTCAAATAAAACATTTAAACATTCCATAACTCATCTTAAAGCTGTAGATTCTGCTGTCTTCAGAGAGAAGAATGTTTAAAAAAATCCAGACATTTGCCTTTCTTTAGATCTCCCCACATTTTTCAAAGATCACCAACAACTCCACAATCTGACCTACCAATTCGCTGAGCTGAATTAATCTAAGGGAGTCATGACTGATTGACAGTATCTAAGTGGTGACCTATTTGCTTCTAATTTATTTCATGGGGGCTGCCCCTCACTATTTGATTCGCTCTTCCCAGACCCACTGACCGTGCCAGTGCTTTAGGGGGTGCTTATACTTATGTGACAAGAAAATGTAATATAATGAACTTTTCAAGATCCATTGATCATCCACTGGTCTTCTGAGAGGTGCATGGCAACTTAACCCTCTTAATGAGACTTTCCTGTATTACTGTCTGTCTGGCCTAACTGCCATGGGTTCCTTCTTACCTAGCTCAAGTCTTTGGTGGCCAACCAGATAAACGTACTGAGAGAAGAGACCTCCAGAGTCAAACAGAAGTGTAGGCTTTACTCTGGATACCAGCTACCTGTCAGCATGCAGGATGAGTTCTCCCCGTGGAGTGCCCCTCTCCTTCCGGAGGAGAGAGGAACCCAACCCCCATGCTTTCCTGTCCCCATTTAAGCTCTCCCAGCTGCATAGTTCATTCCTGGACAGCATGCTCTCAACCCCTTAGCCAATTAACAACAGATATGCTCAGACTATGGACCAGTCTCAAGGGTGGGATGCTCTCCCTAGCAAGTTTCCATTGAGAAGAGGTGGAAAAACAAGATAGCTCATGGTTCACTCCTCAATTCCCAGCTGTTCTCTGGGGGCCCTCGTGAGAGCTCTGCGGTTTAGAAGCCCTCACCTTTACCTAACCCGAGATTCTTCACGTGAAGACTGAGCTTACACCCCAAAAACTGTCCGAGTGAACTATTAGCTTTTACTTTCTCAAATTAGGGCTAGGGTGGCCTTATATGGATCCCACATAGAATACAACAAGTTTTCAATTGCCTACGCCCTCAACCCCACCAAAAAAAAAAAAAAGGAAACAAAAATCATGTATATCCTTTCTTGACTAGGTGATGGAATACACTTTTCAAAGTAGAGATGTCCAGCTACAGAGCAGACCTTAAGAATTTTGGAATTCTGGAGGTCTTGGCTAAAATCGCAGATGTCTTTCATTGTGGAAACAGCAAAAAGTAAAAATAAGAGACTTGGCAAGAGCGTAGCTCTTCTATCAGCGGACTTGTAGGAGAGGTAGTTAAGAGCCTCATGCCAAGGAGAAATTTAAACAAAGAAGCAACAACAAATAATTAGCAAACTGGCTAATTGTTTTAGGTTCTGATGGAGTTTAAGTGGAATTCACTGTGGAGAATACCGGATTTAGAGTCAGAACAATATTTTAACGTTAATTTAGGCTCTGCTCTTTTATTACTCTATAGATGACTTAGAGTCAATCATTTAACCTCTCTGGGCCTCAGTGGTTTGTTTTGAATCTGTTAAATAAAGGAGACAGGAAAGGTGATTTACCATGTGCATTCTACCTCCAACTATAAGATCCTATTATTAAGGTCTAGGGGTGTTGGCAATTCCAAAATTCAAGCACAAACCAAAACACAGAAAAGGAATGCTAAATGCAGGACTCCTAGAAGCATTCAAATTATAAAGGAAAATCCAAGGACTTTTCATTTTGGGGGTTCAGATCCCAAAGACATCATCTTTTTCTTTTAAGGGTTCAGATTCCATCTCCATCATTTTGAGCCCAAATATCAGCCTTAAAGCAGATTGTATTGTAACACTAGTTGTGTTGCTAAAACTTATTTTATAATTTGAATACTTATGAGTATCTTGCATTTATAATTCCTTTTGTCTGTTGTGACTGTGATTTGTCCTCCATTTTCCAAGAGGAGCATGACTTCAAGGATACAACTTGCAACTGATTTTGATTTGAGTGATGGAAAGATGTACAAAGCCTCACTTTCTCCTCCAAAGCCATCTTGGTCCAGTGGCCAGATATTCTTCAAGGCAACTGGAGATGGCCCAGGATACAGTTAGAGACCTCATCCCTTTTAAGCCAAGGTTTTTTCACGTTCTCACATGAAGTGAGGCAACAGCCATTCAATGACTAGATCTCTTTAAGAAGTGAGTCAATGGATGGCCTCTTTAATAATAAAAATCGAATTAGGAAGGGAAGACCCTCAGGGTTGAAGGACAAAAGAGAAAAAATTTCTACTTAAATTCACTCTGAGTCAGAAGGGCCCCAAAATAACCATTAAGTGATGCTTGGATAGAGACCTATTTTTGTCCAATTCATGAGATCCAGAGTGAATTGGATTTAAGTTTGGTCTTTGAGACAGAAATCTAGTAAGTAAAACCCAAATTAACTAGATAACTTTTGGCCATCAAAATTTACCTTCCTTTGGGCAAAACACCATAAGGTAAGGGAAGAGTTGTGTGTAGGAATAAATCAAATGCCCTATGTATGATTTATATTCTAAGTAGATTACCTTCGCTCCTACTATCCCCTACTTTTAAGAATTCCCCTTGAATGAACAAATAAGTAAAATTTTCCCCACTAAACCAGGTTGAGGGATATAGTAAACCCGAGAGTATGAGGACAATACGTCTCATCTTATCAGTGCTTTCGCTTCCCAGGGAAGTATCAAATCCAAAATGCATGTCTGGGTACATAACGGCAGTTCTGCAATACTCCAAACCTTGTGAGCCCAGTAGTCTGTTTTCTCAAGGACAGACTTAGTCATCAACCTTTCATTACCATTTTCATTCTCATAATTTTAATGACTTCTCAACAACCTTGATTTCATTCTGTAGTGTTTCTCATCCTTTCTGGATGTTTGATGCATTCTGTAGTGTTTCTCATCCTTTCTGGATGTTTGATGCATTCTGTAGTGTTTCTCATCCTTTCTGGATGTTTGATGCATTCTGTAGTGTTTCTCATCCTTTCTGGACTGATTTCGCTTATAGAATGTTAGGTCACATAAGATCACCTATAGTTTCCATGAAATGTTTGAGTTGCATTTTATTCAATCTGAGCTTCCTATTCTTCCTTTCTTTAATCACAACTTAGAAAATGGAACGATCAAATTGCCCTTAACGTCCCACTCATTTCTACTTTGGCAACTGATTCTTCCTTGTTAGTGGTACACAGTAGTAAAGGTTCTTTTTGTTGCATCCACCAACCTATTAAATTATCATTGTCAAGCCAAGAACATATTAGCTACTTTGCTTTTGGCAGAGAGGAAGTGCCAGCAGATGTCTGGATAATTGAAACCTCCTATCAGTACCACATCATGTCTTCATGCCAGATTTGTGATCTGTTTCCCAAGCTCCTCATCAGTTGTCTTTTTGTCTTGTACTCCCAAATTAGCCCACAATATACTTCCTTGAAAATATTCCTCCTTTTCATTTCCATAGATCTTCACTCAAATGATCTTACCTTGTTACATCCTGTTGTACCTGGATGTTTCTCACGTACATTCTTAATAGCCAGTGCTATTTTACTCTCAACACCTATTTATTATTGTTTGTGTTAAATAAAATATGCTCTTCTTGAGTCATATTCAGTTAACAGGAGCATCCCGCCAAGAATCAGGGATAGGTATCTGCTATGTCAAGTCTTCCTCATTGCAAGGTGATGTAGCAGTTACAGCCCTAAAAGTGACCTGAATTCAAGTCTTGTCCCAGATACTTTCTAACTTGTTATCTTGGATAAGTCCCTTCTCCCCTCTCAGCCTGTTTTTTCATCTTTAATATAGAGATAATAGCCTCCATCTTATAGGACTGTTATGACGATAAAATGAGATAGCATATATAAAGTGCTTCACAAACCTCAAATTAGTGTGTAATTTCTAGTTATAATAGTAATATTTGTTATTAACAGTCACTACACTTTATGCATTACCCATATTTTGTGATTTCTTTTTGTACTAGCATCTGAGGGAATGAATTTGTGGTTGGCTCCTTTGTTCAAATCTTCCTGCTGATATCTATTGGCAATCTCTCCTGCTACTCTTCTTAGAAAGCTGCAATTATCTCCTGATCTCCACGGAATCTAACTTGGCAACTAAACCAAGTTTTCTGCATCCTTATTTCTCATTTTAAAAGCCCACTTCATCTGATTTGCGTGACTGCAGGCAAACATTCATTTTAAAACCCTCTTGCATGCAGTACAACCATGGCCACAAAAGTGCCATTCTTATATTTTAAGCTTTGTTCCAACAATTCCAATCATTTCCTCAAAAACCATCTTCTTAACCATCTGTTCATGTCCCATATGTACATTTCTCTTCTGAAGTTCCAGTCTTCAATCAACTCTAGTGATGAAAATATCACTTAGGCCCCAAGGGTCTTTAGTTGCTTGCCTGTACTTCATCATCCCCAGTGATCCATTCAGGGATTCCTCTGGGTGGCATAGTGTGCTCTCCAGTAAATCACCAGCAGTTAGCGTTGTTGATCATTTAGTTTGACAAGTCATGGGGGATTCTCAATAATGTCTTTGAAACAATCCTAGAAAGATTGTGGATGTCTCTGTTGTTACTACAAGGTTAGTCAAATTTCTTTAGTACCTCAGCAATGAATTAACAAAGACCACAAATGGTAACTTTCTCCCTTCTAATCCTTCATGAATGATCTCTTTTTAATGATACCCATAGATCTGAATAGTCATTCCTTAGAGTCAAAGGAGCTAATTTCTTCTATGAATATCTAGTCAGACTCCTGGTGAATATCTGGTCACCGGATTCAGATGGCTCTGGAGAAGTGAGGCTGGTGACCTGCACAGCCCTCCCCTCACTCATAACAAAGTCAAGTGCAAGTCATGTCATCATTTCTCTGATGGAATGGCCTTCTTCAGCAATGAAGGACGAACACAATACTGTGAGAAGATGCATCTGGCTAAATGGGGACCCAGCTAGCTGGGTAATTCAACTCCTCTTCTGTATGCCTTTCCCTCCCCTTCCTTCTCCTCTGCAAAGGAAGGCAAATTTGAATGGCCAAAGATGCCCAGTTGACTTGGGTTTTACTGGCTAGTTTCCCTTCCCTTCCCTTCCCTTTCGCAAAATTTTAAACCTACTGTACTCTGAAGTTAGGTCCCCAATGGGCCCCTGCCTAAGGTCTCTTCTGAACCCTCCTAGCTTTTGGGTGATTATTAGTAGTGACTGTTGCTATTTCCCTCCCAGCCTGATGTCTTTCTTTTTCTTGGTCTCATTAAAGGGGCCATGCTTTGGCTACTTATTAAACGAGCCTATTCAATGAATGGGCGTTACCTCACCCTAAGTAAGTACTTGCAAAAACCTTGGTCTAAAAGGTTTAAGGTCTTCCAATGCATCCTGTGTCATCTCCAGTCATCCTGATGAATATCTGGTCAGTGGATTCACATGGCTCTGGAGGAGAAGTGAGGCTGGTGACCTACACAGCCCTCCATCACTCAAAACAAAGTCAAGTGCAAGTCATGTCATCATTTCTCTGATGTCATGGTCTTCTTCAGCAACAAAGGACAAACACTATATTTCTCCAGCAACTCATTCATTATTTCTTTCTTTTTATTGATGTCTTTTGTTTTCATATTATATTTTCTTTCCTGAATTTTTTATTCTATATGATCCATCAAAAAGAATATTCATTCTTAATAATGATTAGGGAAAAAATATAAAAGTTCAAACTAGCAAACAAAACACATATGGGTTGCCACTATAATCTAGGTTTTATAAATCCCCATCTCTTCACTGAAGGGAAGAAGGCACGTATTCTCAACTTTTCTCCAAGACTCAGATGGTCTTTAAGAAGGGGGGAAAGGGAACAAGCATTTTTTAATCAACTACTATGTTGCAGTCACCATGTGCTTTACAAATATCGCCCCATCTGATCCTTACAATAACTCTGTTAGGTAGGTGATAATACGGACCTTTTTTACAGTCAGGAAAACAGGAGTAGAGAGAGATTGTGTGACTTTGCTAGTCTCATTCTGCTAGTAAATATCCGTGACCACCTTTGGAATCAGGTATTTCTGAATCCAGATCCAGGACTTCATACTGTCTACCACAATCTGCCTCTGAACTATACAATATAAATTCAATATGTTGATTCTACAATATTCAGTTTTACAATATTGTTCTTTTCCTTACCTTAATGTATTAATTTTGCATCAGTTCATGTAAATCTCCAATTATCTACACACAATTAAAATATTTCATTTTTGTTGTTTCTTACATTTCAATGCCATTCCGTTATATCCATAGGAAACAATTCGTTCATTTCATCATCATCATCAACAATTCATCATCAATTAATGGGCACCTACAATACTCTATCTATATATCTATTGACTATGTATCTATCAATGTATGTATGTATGTATGTATCAACCTGTCTGTCTATCTATCTATCTCTATTTCTAATGGGGGCTATCTCCAGTCATCCTGATCTATATCTTACCACTGAATCCAGAAATCTTTTGAGTAGGTAGTGGGGCTGGCGTCTTTGCAAAGACTTCCCTCACTTAAATCTAATTCACTTGCATGTCATGGCATCACTTCCCTGATATGACAGTCCTCTTTTAAAAATGAAGGGCAAGCAACAATTTTATAGTATTTATCTAATTATTTAATTAATTAAATTAGTTTCCCTTCCCTTCTTTCCCTGTCCTTTCCCAAAAGGAATTAATTAATTTAATTAATTTAGCTAATTAATTAATTTAGTCTTCTATTTATTTATACATTTATCAACCTACTTATTTTGTCATCTGAGAAATTAAGGCAATTACTATTTTGTGATATTTGGAAGCCTTTAAAATTTATTATTTTATTCTTTTGTTTGTCTCTTGCTGTATATGCTTAATGGTGGGATGTTTATATCAGAGTGTGAACATTTTGATTACTTTTTGACATAATGAAAATAACTTTTCGAAGAGTTGCACTAATTCATCATTCCATCGATATTGTTATGTTAGTGTGCCTGTCTTCCTTCATAGCCTATCTTTCATCATCTACAATATAATGGATATAGTGCGAAATCTCAGTTTACATTTGAATTTCTCTTAGTAGTAATGATATGCAGGGATCATTTGTATGTCTTGGATTTTTTCATATTTTTGACTTCTTATGAGTTTGAGTATAGATATTAATATTAAATATGTGTTCAATTAATTTATGTCTTGGATAACATATCCTTAGAAAAGATATTTTGCATAGCTTTCCCAATGGACCATTTCTCTTTTTAACATGACTATATTAATTTTATTCAGGAAATAGAAAACTTTTTAAAATTTAATGTATTGATATTATGAATTTTATTTTTTATGATGCATTCTAGTCATTGTTTGGATATGAATTCTTACCCTAGCAGTAGCTGTGAAAGATACATCCATCCAACTTGCTTAATTTTTTTCTACTGATGATATGACCTATATTTGACAGGTATTCATTTGAAACATACTGTGACATTTGGTATAATTTGTTACTTAATGTAAACATAATTTATGCTAAAGCATTTTCCAGTTTTCCCTGTGCTATGTATCAAGTTGTTAAGTTCTTTCCCAAGTGGTTAATTCATGGTTTGGTTTTTGATATGTCTCATGAGTTATAATTGAATTCAATTTTTTATTGACTGAATGAACAAATGAGCCAGTGAATAAATAAATGAATTTAAGAATACTATTAAGTACTTGCTATGAGTCAGGAATTATTCTAAGTTCTGTGAATACAACTAAGGCAATTAAGCAGTGGTACAGTAACTGGGTTACTGGTAAGTGAAGATGCAAAGCTCTCTTATCAGACTCTCCTTTGTCAGGGACAGAAATCCACACACCATATTTAGAAGGAAGTGGAGGGACTCTATTTAGTTGAGAGGGTTTGGGAATAGCCAAAAATCTTGGTGACTTGATTCTGGGAAAGAGAAAGTGAAAGCTCATTTATCAGAACTCAGAGGTCCAGAAAAGGGAGAATGAATTCTTTCATGGGAAGAGAGGAAATGGCCAAAGGCAAGAAAGACTGTTTTTAAATGACCACTTTCTTTTTCTAGGCTTTGATAAACTTTTCAATTCTTTAATAATACCAAAAAAAGAAACAAACAAACGAAAAGCAACTTTGATCACTGCTTCATAACTTAATTTGAAATCCAGCCAGGTTAATGCCCTCTGTTTCTATTTGGTTCACTGTTTCACTGCTCTTTAGAACTTCTAATTGCATGTGTGTTTGTGTGTGTATGTGTGTGCATGCATATGTGTGTATATTTAGATGAGATGCATGTATATATATATATAAATTCATATATAAGAATCTACATGTGCATTTATATATGTATATGGACATATACACACATACACATATAATAATACATTTTAATATATAGTTAAATGTGTTATTTTTGTTATTGTTATACATATGTATTTACACATAGATATTATAATTCATATATTCATATGTCCTTACATATGTATATATCCATGTGTATATACAAAAAAATCATATATACAATAGTATCTAGTAATGGATAGTACTTAAATTGGTCTTCCTGAATCTGTCTAGCATTTTATCCATTTTATTCTAACTATATGCATGATGATGATGAATACTATTATTATTGCTTTGTTAGATCTTTCCAAATGTACTGCTAAATGATGGGCCAGTAAGGGGCTGTATCCTCTGCTTTCCCAATTTCATGATTTTACTCAGAATGTTCCTTCTGCCAGCAATGATTCTCTTTCCCCCACTATTCCATTGAAGTGTTTCCTTCTACTTATAAAGCAACTTCAAATAACATCAATTCTATGCGACTCAAAGTTACGCAATATTTCCTATCCATGAAATGATGGGAAACTATAGCAACTGTCATCCAGGCTAGTATACAGCTTTAACAAATAGCATTGTTTTATCAGGTAGAGAATGTCACAGTTCCTTATTGTGCTGAAGCTGGAATAGAGACAATCTCATCCTGCCTCATTTCATTGATATGTCCTCTCTAGTACTCAAATGGATCAAGTTTTTCTCCTTTTCCAATAATACACATGACAATCCATCCGCAGTTACCTATCCTGTATGACTGTCATATATTTCCTCCCCAAATTTGTTCCAAGGTCTTCCTTTCAACTTCACTATATGCATTTCTTTGTTTCTCTCAACATTGAAAAGATATCAAGTTAGCACATCTGTCATCACTTAATCTCACTATTTGATCACCCCTTCTCTTTGGACTACCATCATTCTTTTTCCACAACCTGTGTGTCTGTTCTCCCTAGTTTATCATTGGAAATAGATTTCACTGTGCTCACACCTGCCATATACCTTCCTGCTTGGCAAATAGTAGGCATTTAATAAAATGCTATTGATGAATTGGTTAATGCACCATTCCATTGTCCTCAGGGTGATGCTCATCTTTAATTCTCTAGAGGAAGCAGTGTGTCAGGTCTCACAGATATATAGCAATCTTGGTTGACTTGGTTTTCTTACCAGGAGAGACATTTACCACTGTGGCAACTTTAAGGTTAACATTAAATGTTCTTTTCACTTTTGTTCAAGGCATTTTTTCTCATATCATAACTTCTTTCAACACTAGGTCCTAGTTATCATCCGTCTCTGTATCTGTCATATTCACATACATATATACATGTATGTGTGTGCGTGTATGTGTCTGTGTACACATAGACATATACACACATATACAGATATATACATATATGTGCTCATATCTGTAGGTATATACATGCTTATATCTGTAGGTATTTGTATATATTTGTAGGTATATACACATGCATAATATGTGTACTATGTGTGTGTGTATATACACACACACAAATATGTAGATAAACACAAAATGTAGTATCTAGGTATGTAGTTAGATAGGTAGGTCAGCAGATAGGATAGATGGATTTATGGATGGATGGATAGATTAGATAGAGAGATAGACAAGTTCTAAAGGGTGTCAGTTTAGATTCATCAGTGTCAACTAGCTAGTTATTGGGATTACCTTAATCAGATTAATGTTTAGTTTTTTTAAAAGTGCATTACTTCTATCAATTAAATTTACATTTTGACCAAAGTGGAATACAAGTTGTAAACTGAAATCATCCTTCCATTTCCTAACTCCAGGGATTTGCTTAAAAAGTCCTCCATTCCTAGAATAAACACCTATAGCTTCACCTATCAGAAATGCAATCTTCCTTTCTTTCGATTCCATTGCCTCCATGAAGCCTTTCCAAATTTCCCCCTCCTTTACCGGCTCTGTACTCAATGCCCTGTCCTTAAATTAGATTTTATTCTACTTATTTGTTTCTATGCTCATTGCTATAACTACCTGCTCTGCTTCTTGATGGTAGACACTTTATTTAATGCCTTTGAACCACCATCATTCAGCATAGTTCCGGACACAAAACAGACACTTATAAATGTTTGCTGTTGTGGAAGTTGAATGATATTTTTGAACAAAAATGTATACTAGTCAATTCAATTTTAATCAATTCAACCATTTAGTAAGATTTTACTGTGCACTAGAAAGCCTGTGAGGCACTAGAAATACAAAACCACAAATGAAATAGAACTTGTCCTCAAGGAGCTTCCATGTCACTGTGAAAATCACTTGTTTACACACCAACAATAACATTCCAGTGATGTGTAGCAGAAGGAAACCCCTGGATAAAATTCCCTAGTGATAGCTTCCAATGTATTTACAAAGTGTCATATTACAGACAACATAATTTTATAGTCAAAAATAATTCTGATGATAGTCTTGGTGACCCAAATGGTTATGCTTCTAGACATTCGACTGAAACACAACTAGGAAATTCTTTCTCATTTTCACCCCTAGCTTCCCTGGATAGCTTGAAATTTCAACTAGGATTCTTCAAGGATCCTTTCTCAGTTTTTTATTTTAATGCTTTGCCTCTAAGATGTTTTCCCCAATTTATTCTTTATAAATATTTTACACACAAAATTGTTTTATGCTCTCTCTCATGATTGAATCCTTGAGGGCAAGGACTTTTCTATCTTTCTTTGTATTGCTAGGACCTTCACAGTTTCTGGCACATTGCAATGGATACTTTTAAAATAAAATAAATATTCACTGACTTGTTCTAAGAGATGGTGGTTGAAGCAGATTTAGATGAGTAGTTGAAAGATGGTTCTCATGGAAGTAGTTTAACGTTTCAGTTGTATGTTCTGGACATCCAGGTTGTTTACTTCTTTCATTTTCTGTATCTCTATGAGCAGAGGTCACTTGTGCTCTGAGGGAAGTGGCAAGCAACATGGTTGGTGTATATATGCCTTAATTGCATGAGTTTCTGATAATATAGATGTGTTACTTAGGGAAGTCTTGGCACAACCAAGGGACTTGAGTGGAAGACCTATGCATGAAATAGAGCTTGGTCCTGCCAACTCTCCATGATCACAGAAATATTCTCCCTTCTCTGTGAGTCACATTCTTTTCACATGCCCAGGAAAATGGCACCAATAGCCCAAAAGATAAAATGGTATATTTACAGCATAATCATTTATGAAGTATATAGTTCCCTACCAATTCTGCTATTATATTCTATTCATTTTTCCTGTAGATAAAAATATCTTATGATTGTGATACATAATTTTTCAAATTTATGCCATAAGAGATCCTTGATCATTTGTCAATGAGAGCCAGAAAGAGATACTCAATATTTACTGACTTTCAAACATTCCTCATCTTAAGATGCTAGGAATCTATGAAAGATGATGGCAAGGAGAGGTTCATGTGTTAGCTGAAGGAACAAAAAATTTCTTGACTAGAAAACATGCAATGCTGAGTGAAGATTAGAGGAGGGCATGATAACATTTTTTATTTAATTTTAATTAATTTATTTGTTTTCAGTTTTCAACCATCATGTCCATAAGTTTTTAATTTTATCTCCTTCCATCCCTCTCCCTCCCCAAGCCAGCATGCAATCTTATGTGGGTTTTACACATACATTCTTATGAAATACATTTTCACATTACTTGGGTTGCATAGAATAATTAAAACAAATGAGAGAAACCATGAGAAAACCAAAACAAAACATAACAAAAGAGAAAATAGTCTGCTTAATTCTGCATTCTGACTCTATAGTTCTTTCTCTGGATGGGGATGACATTTTGCATCATGAGTCCTTTGGAATTGTTTTAGATCCTTGCATTTCTGTGAAGGACTAAGTCTATCAGAAACAGTCCTTGAACACTGTGGCTTTTGCTATAAAGTTGTCCTGGTTCTGTTCACTATGCTCAGCATCAGTTCATATAAATCCTTCCAGGTTCTTCTGAAGTCCTCCTGTTCATCATTTCTTATAGCACAATAATATTCAATTACATTCACATAGCATGACTTGTTCAGCTATTCCCCAACTAATGGACATTTCCTCAATTTCCAGTTCTTGGCCACCACAAAAAATCTGCTATAAATAATTTTCTACATTTGGATCATTTTCCCATTTTTATGATCTCTTTGGAATATAGTCCTAGAAGTGGATGCTGGGTCAAAGGGTATGCAAATTTTATAGCCCTTTGGGCATAGTTCCAAACTGATCTCCAGAATGGCTCACAACTCCATCAACAATGAATTAGTGTTCCAACTCTTCCACATCTTCTCCAGCATTTATCATTTTCCTGTTTTGTCAGCCAACCTGATAAGTGTGATGTAATACCTTAGAGTTGTTTTTATTTGTATCTCTCTAATCAATAGTGATTTAGAGCATTTTTGTCAAATGACTACAGATAGCTTTAATTTCTTCCTCTGAAAACTGCCCATTCTTATCTTTTGACCATTTATCAATTGAGAAATGACTTGTGTTCTTGTAAATTTGACTCAGTTCTCTATATGTTTTAGAAATGAGGAATTTATCACAGACACTAGTTGTAAATATTCTTTCCCAGTTTTCTACTTCCCTCCCAATTTTGGTTGCATTGGGTTTGTTTGTATAAAAAAATTTCAATTTAATTAAAGTAATCAAAATTATCCATTTTGTATTTCATAATATTCTCTATCTTTTGTTTTGTTATAGATCCTTCCATTCTCCATAAATCTGAAAATTAAACCATTCCATGCTCCCCCACTTTATTCATAGTATTAGCCTTTACACCTAGATCGTGTACCCACTTGGACTTTATTCTCGTATAGGGTGTCAAGTGTTGGTCTCTGCCCAGTTTCCACCACACTGTTTTCCAGTTTTCCCAGCAGTTTCTGTCAACAGTGAATTCTTATTACAGAAACTGGAATCCTTAGGTTTAACAAACAGTATACTGTTATGAATATTGATTACTGTGCCTTGTGTACTTAACTTATTCCACTGATCTACCCCTCCATTTCTTTGCCAGTACTAAGTGGTTTTGATGATTGCTGCTTTATAATGCAACCTAAGACATGTTATGACTGCACCATCTTCCCTGGCATTTCATTTCGTTAATTCCCTTGATATTCTGGATTTCTGTTTTTCCAGATGAATTTTGATACTATTTTTTCTAGCTGTAGAATTTTTTTTTGTTATTTTGATTGATATGGCAATGAATAAGTAAATTAATTTAGATTGAATTGTCATATTTATTATATTAGCTCTGTCTACTCATGATCAACTGATGCTTTTCCAGTTATTTAGATTTGACTTCATTTGCATGAAGTGTTTTGTAATTGTGTTCATATGGTTGTCTGGATTTGTTTTGGCATAGAGAGTTCCAAATACTTCATAGAGTCTACAGTAACTTTAAATGGTATTTCACTTTCTTCTGCCTTTGGGCTTTCTTAGTAATAAAAAGAATTGCATATGCTTCATGTGGGTTTATTTTGTATCCTGCAACTTTGCCAAAGTTGTTTATTATTGTAACAACTTTCTTTAAGGATTTGCATACTTCTTAATATATAGGAGTAATTAGATTTATTCTACTTGGCCAGAGGTCAGAACTAGGAACCATGTATTGACATGGCAAAGAGAAAAATTTGGTTTGGTTGGAAGGAGAAAAACAAAAAAAATTAGAAAACTACAGAGAGAACAGCAACAAATCTTTCTAACATATAAACTCATAGCATCATTCTAAAGAGTTATGAGTTTAGTTAGAATACAGGAAGTACCGCCTTAAAGGAGTTATTTGTGTGTGTGTGTGTGTGTGTGTGTGTGTTCATTCTTCATTGCCAAAGAAAACCATGCCATCAGAGAAATGGACTTGCACTTGACTTTATTTTGAGTGAGTGAGTGCTGTGCAGGCCAGCAGCCTCACTTCTTCTCCAGAGCCATCTGAATTCAGTGACCAGATATTCATCGGGATGACTGGAGATGACCCAGGATGAGGCAAGTGGGGTTGTGACTTGCCCAAGGTCACATAGCTAGGGAGTGTCCAGTGTCTGAGGTGAGATTTGAACTCAGGTCCTCGACTCCTGCATTGGTGCTGTATCCACCATACCACCTAGCTGCTCCTGCAATGACAATAGCACTATAAAGAACACAAACTTTGAAAACATCTTACAACTGATCAATGCAAGGACAAACTATCAGTTCAGAGGACTGAAGATGAAACATACCTCACCTATCTTCTGAAAGAGAGGAATATGTGAGGAGACTAAAATAATACAGAACTAAGGTGATTCTCACCACTCTGCCTTTGTAGGTATGTATATAACAATAGATACAGGAGTTATTTAATCAAAAGTTGAATGACCACTTGTTGGATATATTGTAGATATATGGAATTAGGTAGATACATTGTAAATATAATAAATTATCCTTGCTTAGACTGTGTTTGGAAAAGGATATTTGAAAGCTGCTTCCAAATTTTATAATCTCGTGAACATGGCATAAAAGATAGGGCAAAAAGACTGGAAGCATTAACCTTTTCAGGTTTGGAGTAAGTAAAAGTCAACAAGAACAATAAGGGCAAGGACTTGACTAGTATCCAAGCAAAACCACGTGGGACTGATCAGACTAGAGACCTTTCCAACCTACCTACTCAATGGATTCATTCTCCTTTTAGCATCACACTACCCAGCTTAACAATTTTTAATGCCTTTTAATTCCCTACTGCATCTTATAGACTTTATTTTTGTCATTTAAATGACTCCCTAACATTTCCATATGCCACCTGTCAAACTATATTTCTATTTATCCCCATGGTATTCCATTCATTCTATTCAAGTCAATTCCCTTGTGTCCTACAAGCCATAATAAGTGTTTCCACTTACTTTTCAACTCACCTAGAAAGCCCTTTCTCTGCTATCTGCCTGCATTAAATTCATATTCATCCTTCAAGGTTTAGTCAAGTCATTTGTATTCCTTTATGGACCCTCAATCTCCTACTTTTATAGTATGCAAAGTTAATCTGACAATAACCTCATGGTTTAGTACTGAGTAGTACTGATTTTTGTGCTGCTAACCTTGTCTCACAAAATAACACATAAACTTTTTCCAAAGGTGGATATTTTATTTTACATTTCTTTTGCACTCCTTGATGGCTTGCCAAAAGGGATTTTGAATTATCCTTTTTTGTATATCAGAAGTAAAACAAACTTGTTTATTCTCTGTTTGTGCCACATCAATTGCATTATGTTTGGTCTGGTTTGTTAGAACCAAAAAACAGAGGAATACTATAAATGTCCTCATCCCAGGATTATATTATTCCAAAACATAATAATAGAAAAAATGTTTTGAAATGAACATTCACTATAAGTTCATTTACCACTTAAAAACGCTGTTCCAAATGACCTTGAGCTTACAATACGTTATCAATAGAGTCCAAATATGTCTTCCTTTTGTCAAAGTTCAGTTTTCTAATTGAAAGTAGAAAGATTCTGAAGTTGCATTGCAGACAAGCAAATTGATGTACAAGAAGAAAAGAAAGATCTGGAAATTACAGATAAACTTCGCTTGGTCAGTATTATCAGTGGATGAGTGAGGAACGTCATGACAAATGTCTAAGGAACTAGATGAGATTAAAAAGGCACAGGGAAGCAATGGTCCCAAAACAACCAGAGTGTTAAAAAAGAAAAGCTTCTCTATTTTTTCCTCTAACTCATGTTTACACAGACTTTTTAAGGATTATAGATTACTTCTATACAGTAGGCTTTTAAAGTATATAGTGCAACTATCATTAACCCCATACTGTACAGATGTGGAAGTTAAAAACAATAGAAATGAAATAACTTGCCTAAGAAACCAGAACTAATGTATTCTAGGATCACAGAATTTTGAGCTAGAATTTGATCATAGAAATAATATAATCAAAATAATTTGTTTACAGATGAGGAAACTAAGGCACAGCAAATTTAAATTAATTGCCCAAAGTCTCAGAGATGGTAAATACCACAACAAAGATTTGAACCTCTATCTCATCTCACTCCATAGCCATTGTTCTATCCATGAACTTAAAGCACCACAGGTGTTAGTTGTTTGGATTTTTATTACTGTAATTACTTTCTTGTACCTGTTATTCTACTGCTGTAGAGAATTTCTAGTGCAGAAACCCCTTTTGCCATTTGAGATCCCTTCCTATTTTCCCACTTAAATTCTTAGTAATCTGAGTGGCTCGTTGAGAATTTGTGAAATGCCCAGAGTCATGTGGGCACACACACATACACACACACACACACACACACACTGTTACTATGCTCATAGTTAGAATTTATCCTTATTTCATATAGACACACGCATACATAATATATAGATAGATATAGTATTGTACATTCATGTTACATATTTTATACTTTGCACCATTCATTTCATTTCCTCTCTTCAATTACATTAATTGTTTCCTATTCATGAAATTCTCTCCTTGCTTATCTCTGCTTTCTAACATCATCAGGCTACTACAAGTATCTGCTAAATTATACTTATTGCAAGAAGCTTTTCCTGGTCCCCCTTAATGCTAATATAAGCATTAAGAGCCTCTCTGATTATAAAGAAATAAATATATATGTATACATGTCTGTATGTATATATGTGTGTATATTGTGTATATATGTACACATATATATACTCATACACAGATATATGTATATACACACAAATATATACATACACGCTTATATATGCACACACAAATACATATATACACACAAATGCATGTAATCATCTCTGATTATCATATGATATTATTACATATCATATTATAATCTCTGATTATCCTCCCTTTACATTCCCTGTGCATATGTATATAGTTGTTTGTATGCTGTCCTTCTTGCTCAACTGTTAGCTCCTTGGGAGAGGGACATTTCCTTGATCTTTTGAGTCCCCACATTTATCCCAGGGTCCGGCATATAATTGGTGCTTAATAAATGCTTTTTAACTTATAGATACAGATATTATACATATGCATAGAGATGCAGATATGCATGTATATGCATATATGTGTGTATACATATGAAAGTATATATGTATGTAAACAGATGTATGCATATATGTGTGTATAATGACCATGATCACTATCATCTTGTTTCACATTTTCTAAAGTGCAGCCTTAGGAAAGAATATTATGGAGCTTTTTATTTTGTTTTTAATTAGTTATTTTATTTATTTATTTTTAGTTTTCAACATTCACTTCCACAAGATTTTAAGTTTCAGCTTTTCACCCCATCTCTCCTCTCCCCCAGCCCACAACAGCATACATTCTATTAACCCTTCCCCCAATCAGGCTACCATTCTATCACACCCCACCCCTTCCCTTATTCCCTTCCCTTCTATTTTCTTGTAGGGCAAGATAAATTTCTATACCCCATTACCTTTATGACTTATTTACCAATTGCATATAAAAACTATTTTTAACATTCATTTTTAAAACTTTGAGTTCCAACTTCTCTCCCTTCCTCCCTCCCCACCTACCTTCATTGGGAAGGCACGCAGTTTAATATAGGTTATATATGTGTAGTCATGCAAAATACTTCTATAACAATCATGTTGTGAAAGACTAACTTTATTTCCTTACATTCCATCCTGTCTTGCATTTATTCTGTTCTCTCTTTTGACCCTATCCATCCTCAAAGTGTTAACTATAATTACCCCCTCCTCCCATTTGCCTTCCCTTCTATTATCCTCCTCTCCTCCCCCACTTTCCTGTAGGGAAGGATAATTTTCATACCCATTTGAGTGTGTATATTATTGCTTCCTTAAGACAAATCTAATGAGAACAAGGATCACTCTTTCCCTCTCACCTACCCCCTCTTTCCCTCCATTGTAAAAACATTTTCTTCACTCTTTTTTGGGAGAGATACTTTACCCCATTCTACTTCTCCCTTTCTCCTTCTTCCAATATATTCCTGTCTCACCCCTTAATTTTATTTGATTTAGATATCATCCCTTCATATTCAACTAATCCTGTGTTCTCTCTCTCTCTTTTTCTCTCTGCTGGTAGTATGCTGCACTACCAGCCTGGCATGATAGATACTTTTCATTGACCTTCCAGACTGTCTTGGACTGGAGATTTGCTTCGTACCATTCTTCTGTGTGTTCTGTGTTTTCAGAATTTGTGTAGAGTTGTTTTTTAAAAGTATTTGGCAGGGTATGAAGGAGAGCTCAAGCAGGTCCCTACTTTTACTCTTCCATCTTGGCTCCAGCCTGAGCTTTTTAACTAAAAGTGTGTAATAAGCTTAAACTCTCTTTCATCCTGGCCACAGAGAAGAGGTGCATGAGTCTTTTGCCTCCCTTTCATAAGTTTCCCCTATATTCACACACACACATAAGTATACACACATACATATATACATATACATATACATTTATATGTGTGTATGATATGCATATATATAAATTATATATATATATATATATATATAATTTTGCTGCCACATTTTGACTGATAAGTGTTGAGCTTCTACTGAAGATCTTTGTGCCAGATGTTGAAGACCAAGGAATTAAACTTGCCAGCAAAAGTATATTCCACACCACTGACTATAAAAACAAGGATGCTGACATACACAGGAGGGCCTCCTGTACAGCTTCTTAGATCTGCTTTTCTGAATGGAAAGCTACTTTTGAGGGGTCAATAATCACTCTAAAGCACACACACATACACACACATATACACATATATATATGTAGATGCGCACACATATATTTACATACATACACATGTATGTATATATGCATGTATAATTCACCTAGTTCATGGGAAAAAATCAGCATCCTGAACTTCAGAGAAAATACAGAGTAAATATAAATCAACAGACAACACTTCCAGCTTCCTGACATAAACAATACATCAAAAATCAACAGATGGATAACTATCTTATTCTACATACATAGTTACCAGAGAGAGAAGCACTAATGTCTGGATTTTCAAAGCTTGGGGGCTCCTTAGCAGCTGCCCAGAGTCTCATCTTGTCAAACATACACTTTCAATCTGAAAGCCCCAAAGTAAAACCTCACCTCAGAGTACTTATACATTTTTTTTTCAGAGCCAGAGGGCATAACAACTCTTAAAAACAAGTGCCTCATGAGAAAATGAACAAAAGGGGTGGGCCTTCCTATAGATCTTTCCAGGTCCATTAATGGATGCAGACAATCTTCTGATTAAGAAGCAAAATTATATTAATAAGCAAAAAAGCATTATCAGTACACCAGCCTAGCTCCTGGGAACTGTACTTATCCAGGCCAAGCTTAAAAGCAGCAAATCTTTATATCTTTCATATTGTATTGAAGTAAATTAAAACCAGGGAAGCTAGCCTGTTACAAAACACATTTAGTTACATCTATTTCAAAGACCGGAGATCAATTTTCTTATTTGGTGTCAAGGAAATTTCTGAGGGTAGTTCCATAAGTATCTTTCTGTGAAGTTAGACTTTGCATAGAAAATAGCAGGCCTAAAGGAACATTAACTTTTCATATACATTTTCAAGATCCCATCAATTGAGCTCAGCATTGATAACAGTTAATGAGTTATGGGTTTGGATGTAGAAAGGGACATAGAAATAATTTAACACCTTCATTTTTACCAATAAGGAAATGAGGACTAGAAGTAAATTGGAATTTATATGAGAACACCAGTCCTCTAACTCCAGATTCAGAATTCTTCCCATCTTACATCACTTTTTTGTACAATCCAATCCAGTAAGTCAACAACTGAGAATTTATTAATCCTCTGTTATGTGCTAGTGGCTATGTGTATGCAAATATAAAGACTAAAACAATCCTTACAAATTCTAATGGCAGACAAAACAACAATAAATGTGTGTATTTGTATGTATGTTTATGTATGCATGTGTATATATGTATATAAATATGAATATATAAATAATAAATTTATTAAACATACTATTTAATTGAATTACGATTTATATCTAAATATATTTCAAATTATAATTATAGTATATAGCGATAAATATAATGGGAGTTAATAAAAAAACTTTGGAGGGAGGAGCTAACAGATATATTGGAAATGTCTTTATATAGGAAATAATTTCCAATCTAGCTGTCATTTATTTTTTAAAAATAGTGAGTTAAAGATAATGTGATAGTTATCAGAGATACTAATGCCAAAAAGAAGCAAGATTTACTTTTTGGATACAAAATTGGAATACAATTTGGCAATTTAGATATCAGCAGTGACTTTGTAGAGGAAAATTTTAATTACTGTTAAAATTAGAATCCAAATTATAAATTTAGAATCTAAGGAGAGGAGACAAAGTTTGTTGGTACCAAGTGGATCCAGCTTTCTAAAGGTATTTATCTAAGAAGAGGAGGTGATATACACCATAATATACTAACAAATATGTTGTTCATATTATTTCATGGATAAAGGAATATATTTGTAGGAAGGGAGCAGTCACTAGTTGAGAGATATTTCAAAATCTGAGAGGTATTGAAAATAGGGACAGACTTCTGGAGAAGATGTGATAGGTGCAGACACATGTATGTGTTGAGAGTTTCCTTGGGAAGAATGGTCACTTTTTTGTGAGTGATAGATTAAAGGAAATAGTCTGATAAGACATCTGAGTGATATGAATTGGAGAGGGAAGAAATGGTATTTGTGAATGGTTTCATCTCATTTGGGGGCTGAAATATAAAGCAAATTCCTTAGCTGGTGGTGGTGGAAGAGTACTATAAAGGTTAGAAGAAAAAGGAAACATTTTAGAATATTTACTAAGGTGAGGGATAAAGTAAAATGATAAGAAATGTGCAAAATGATTGCTTTGCTGCTGTGAGGGACCAGTAAACATCATGTAACATAATTCTGATGGCCCTATTCAGTAGATTTTGTTGACTTCATCAATATCCATTCGGCAGCATTCCAGTAAGAGTAAAGGAATTGAAAGGAATAATCCAAGAATGGGATTTGGCAAATGATAATTGGCAAAAGGATAGCAGGGGAAAGGATTTGGGCATAGAGGACAATAGGTGGTTGAACTAATTCCGAAAAGAATTGGAATGCGAAGAGAAAAGATTAGTATGTCATTTGATATTATTGTCCCATCTTATCTTCAAAAGAACTCAGAGGTTCCCTGAGAAGTGATTTTCTTTTTCTTCTAGAGAACTCCTGAATGCTGAATCTTGCTCTGGCACTTGCTCTGGAATTTACATTTTTAGTTTCCTGGTTGAATTGAGAGGTTAAGTGACTTCCCTAGGGTCATGTGGTTAGGGAGTGCTTGAATCAGGATTCAAAGTCAGATCTAACTTCTATTCACTATAGAAAGCTTAAAGGATATCTCAGGGATGGAGTCCAAGGTCATAGGTGGGAGTGGGAGGGTGAAGGACAAGTATGATGGCCATACTATTAGCAACAATATTGTGGCAATAAACATGAAGTATAAAAACAGGTAGAAGGAGTAGGGTAGAGTATTCCAGGCAAAGCTAATAGTTAAAAAAAAAAGTTTTAAAAGGAGGAAAGATATATGAAAGGAATGGAGAATAGACCAAATTCTTTTCAGTCCTCTACTCTTAGAATGATTCCAAGTGATAAGTATGAAATTCCAATTCAGTTAAATTCCACTTAATTCAGTTCAAAATAATTATTGAGTGTTGACTCTTTGGAAGGTCATGTGCTCAGTTCTGGTGACACAAAGATCAAAAAAAAAAAGAGAGAAAAGGATTTCTAAGCTCATTGATCTCATTATATATTGGAAGAATATGACATGCCCTTTAATAGAAAGATAACTGAGTAGACACGTTAGTCATTAAATAAGAAAATCAGAGAAGGCTCAAAAAGAATATTACAGTGCTATGATTCCTATCTTTTCCACTTACTATCCTAAGAGATATAAAAAATCCTTGAGGGCAGGGACCAGTTGGACTTATTTTTGTTTTTTGAGCTATGACACTGAGCAAACACCTTTAGCACATAGTAGGTTCTTTTTTTAAAAGGCTTGTTGAATTGAATATTTAAGAAAGAGAGACAATCTGAAAGACAGAGGAGAAGAAGGTAAACCTGGAATGTATGTTGCTAATTCTCTAACTTCCAACTCTATCCTCTAAATGATCTTCATTTTCCCCTACTTGGACAAAGGAATGAGAGGTATTGGGAAGAGCAATGTGCTTGAATGTCAGGTCTCTTGAGAAAGCTCACATTTGAGAATGATCCAGCTAGCCATGCACAGGACACAATGTGCTAAGTACTTGAATATTGTTTATTTTTTTTTCTTAAATGACTTTTTATCATCTTTCTATAGAGAGAATTCTTCTCTGTCTCCAAATTAAATATGTCCTTTCCCTCTGCCATGTTAAGGTGATGTGTAATTTGCTATTCTCCTAGTTATCCCAGAAGGCAGTGACCTGTCATTTTCAATCTATCTGAAACTAAACAAATCCAAACAAGACCAAGACTGAACTGCAGGGTGTGGAGGGGGATCAGAGTAAAACTTTGTGCTTTTAATATTTTTATCCAAAATTGAACTCTTATCTGAATAGTTTTCTAGGAGTTCAACAGAATTTCTAAGTGGTCATTTTAGGATGTCACACAGTACACATATCCAATGACTCCTATATATTTTCAAATACTGGGCATTTTACTAGAGTTGAGTAAAGGACAACTTTTTTTGTTTTTAATTTTCTTGTCCTTCCAAATAAAACTAGGGAGATGCTAGCTTTGTCCCCTCCCCCATAGATGAAGCATAGCACAGAGGAAGAAATTCTAGGTTAACAATGAGGAGACCTGGCTTGTATTGTAAACATCAGAGTGGAATGTTTTGTAATTGGAGTCCAGAAGAGTGAATCAAATGGAATTTCTGACCCATTAGATTAAAAGCCCCTTGAGGGAGGAACTGGATAATTTTTTTTTTTTTTTACCTTTCTCCATCCTCTGTGCTTATCATAGTGTCTAGCATGTAGTAAACACTTAATAGATGCTTATTTTCTGTCTAGTACTGATGTGTAACCTTGGGCCAAACACTTTATCTCCGTGTACCTCAATTTCTTCTGGTGAGAATTGAAGCAATTGGTCTAGGGGCTTCTGATATCCCTTTCACCTCTCAGTCTAAGATCTAGCATAATGAGTATAGTTTCTAGAGCATCAACTCCTCAGTAGAATGTTAAGTTCTTTGCAGGAAAATTCTATTTATTGGTTTGTGTGTTTGTTTTTGGTCAATCCCTACATTTGTTAAGTGAAGGTTGTATTGTCCCAGTTGTGCAGCTGTTTTCAGAGATATTTCTAGGGACTTGTAAATTACATGTTCCTTTAAAGTGGTATGATCAAAAGAGAGGTGTTTACTTTTCTATTGGCCTGTACTGTAATCTGTGAGCAACCAAAAGCACTCTTTTCTGCCCTGAAACTGGGAGTATGATTCCTTCTCCATAGCCACCACCATCTCTGCCACACCAGCGCTCCTTCTCTCCCCAGGATCCCCACACAGATTAGCTGTTTGATTGACCCACTGTCTGTAAACTGAGAGCTCCAGATGCAGCCACTACTGCAGTAGTGACTCCTGCTGCTCTGTGCCTGGGACCAGACCATGTTCTTCTCTCAACCAAGTGACAGAACTTTCCCATTGACCTTTAAAGCTATCTTTGATATTTGTGGATTGAGATGTCTGGAAACTGATACAACTGTCTGTGATTCAGTGCCCTGAGGCCTGCTCCAGTTCCATCTGTGTCAGTGTGGTCCATGCTGGGCTGTGCTTCACTCTGAGGCTTGTGCAATATACCTTTCCTATCAGTCTTCCAGCTTGTCTTGGATTAGAGATGTGTTTCATTCTGTCATTTTGTGGTTTCTGCAGCTCCAGAATTTGTTAAGAGTCATCTTACAGGTATTTTGAGGAGTTTGGGGGGAGTGCACAGTCAGGTCCCTGCTTCAACTTTGCCATCTTGGCTCTACCACCCCTTCTCCCACCTCCAGAGATTATTCTTGCATATTACAAATTGGATTTTCCTTTGGTAGATCCAGAAAATACTTTAGCATTGTGTGCTCCTTTAGTATTACCATTGACATGACTTGCACTTGACTTTGTTTTGAGTGAGGGAGGGGCATCTAGGTGGCTCAGTGGATAGAGCACCAGTGCAAGTCAGGAAGACTTGAGTTCAAATTGCATCTCAGACACTTGACACTCACTAGCTGTGTGACCTTGGGCAAGTCACGTAACCCCAGTTGCCTCATCCTGGGTCATCTCCAGTCATCCTGATGAATATCTGGTCACTGCATTCAGATGGCTCTGGAGGAGAAGTGAGGCTGGTGACCTGCACAGGCCCCCCTCACTCAAAAATAAAGTCAAGTGTAAGTCATGTCATTATTTCTCTGATGACCTAGTCTTCTTCGGCAACAAAGGACAAACACACATACAGTACTACCAATGCAAACATTAATTATTGTACGTGGGAACTTCGGTAGTTCTAGTCAATAGTGAGGGCTACTTGACTGGAGAAAAAAATGAAATTATTTTCACTCTGCTATAGAAGAATTGGATTGCGACATTGAAGTGAGCAGAAAAATATGGAGATATTGGTAGTCTTCTTTAAGAAATAGCCCATGTTAACCTATCTACTTGTCTTCTAGGCCTTTACTTAAAGAACCTTGGCCAAATATTTTTTACTACTAAGTGATTACTGGTTTTTGTTTTTTGTTTTTTTGGGTTTTTTTTGCTATTGACCCTCTTCCCTGCATCTGTTAGGATTATCCAGGTTTTGGATGCTAGAGTGTAAGGGAAAAGAATCCAACAAAATATAAAGCCCATTTTCTTAAGAAGAAACAGGAATCTAATGGAAACTATCAAGAACTTGGGTCATAAGAAAAAAATTAAGGTCAGTAACAAACATAAAAACACACTTATTATTGAATACATGAAATATGAAATTTCTGTTTCAACATATGCATTCTAAGTTATTAATAGCAATTCCAATATTATGAATATATACATATTAATATGTTATCAATAATAAAAAATAAATTATGTACAGAATTGCTTAAGAAAAGATAACAATGAATTATTTGGGTTGGCAGAAGGGTAATCAGAAGTAATTTTTCTAAGTTCCTCTTTGTTCTATTTCTCTACTACAGTCAGTATGGACTTAAGCCATTTTAAGTCTGTTCCAATCTTTCTCCCTTTCTCTGTCCACTACTGTTCCATCTTTCTGAAGAGAAGAGAGAACAGAGAAAGAGAGGAGTGGCACCAACTGTCCAGTCTTTTAACCACTAAATAGATAAGAGGGTGGGAGCCAAGTTAAGCTCTAGTGGTTGCCCAGGAAGTAAGGAAGAGAAAATAAAAGAGATGGAAAGAAGTTTTAAATTTCTGTTTCTCTACTTTTTCCCATAAAAAGGAAAAAGAGCTATTTCAAGAAAAGTACTGCCAGAATACTTGAAAACCTACATCTACTACATTTGGTTAAATGATCTCAATGTGCAATTGTTTTACTTCTTTTGAAGAATCAAGTGTATAAGACCTTCCATCACCAGCCTCTCCCCTCCCCTCAGGATTTTCTCATTTCTGTTATAGTGTGCAGAGTCTGCATTCCCAACTCTCTCAGCTCTAAATAGTATTGGAGTGAAGCTTTTAGGTAAAAAGAATTAGTTTTGAATCAGAACACTTTTGTAAAAGCTAATAAACAGAAAACTATATAGAATATATATATGTATATATGTAAAACTACAGAGGGCAGTTAATATTGCAGGATATCCTTGATATATATCCTGCAATATTAATAAATGGAAAACTCTCCCCTCCATCTATGATGCTCTTAGCATCAGTCCTATCTGAAGTACATTATACTGGTTTGAGAAGACTAAAGGAAAGTCATATTATTTTACATGTCACTTCCACCTAAACTTGAATCTCCAAAATAAGAGAAAAGCCACTTGATCTAAGTTATTGATTAAGATATTGCTAATGCTGCGTGAGAAGGCTTCTGATAGCAATCCGTATAGGTGGTCTACCAGGCATTTTCATTGGGACACTAATTATTTCCATATATGTTTAAACAGAAAAATTCCTGGAAGAACAGTAAGCTGGATGGCAATACTCACTTCTATAGAGCTAATGAATTTTGAAGCTGGACATCAATAAAGATAGTATTATAGTGTGAACATTGTCTTAAGTGTGTGATGTAGTATTACCTACTAATTTTAAAGATTGGGAATCTAAGCAGCCAAGAATGAAATGACTAAGCCAAGGTAACGTGATAGAGACAGAGAATTGGCAACCAGATATTTTGTTAACTGAACAAGCAGATCTCAAATGAACAATATCAATAATGATATAAAAATCATTGTTTTTTTCTGAGGTTGTTAATAAGAGTAACAATTATATTTAAGATAAATATATAAACACTCTAGACATTCTTACATTTTCTTGATCTTAACCAAAACCCTTTGAGGATTCTTTCTGCCACATGAAAAAGATAGTAATAGTATAGATAAAAATAAATGTACACCATAGATGAAAAGCCCTGGAGAAGCTTCACATATTGTGTGTGCACCTTAATAGAATTTTCCAGTTAATTTCATGATGGTTGTATATTCAACCTTTTTTTTTCTTTTTTTAGATAATTTATTTATTTTTAGTTTTCAACATTCACTTCCAAAAGTTTTAAATATTGTCCTCCTCCTTGATCCCCTCCATCCACAAGGCAGCTTGCAGTCTGATATAGGTTCTACATATACATTCCTATTCAACGTATTTTCACATTAGCCATGTTGTATAAAAGAATTATAAGGAATGGAAGAAACCATGAGAAACAAAACAAAATAAAAAGAAAATAGTCTGCTTCACTCTACGTTCAGACTTCATAGTTTCTTCTCTGGGTGTGGATGTAATTTTCTATCATGAGTCCTTTGAAATTAATTGTTTTAGGTCCTTGTATTGTTGAAAAGGGATATGCCTTTCAAAAACAATCTGCACACACTGTGACTATTACTGTGTATAATGTTTTTCTGGTTCTGTTACCTTCACAAACATCAGTTCATATAATTTTTTCCAGCTTTTTCTGAAGTCTACCTGTGCATGTCTTGTAGAGCAATTGTTTTCCATTACATTCAAATATCACAACTTTTTAAGACATTCACGAATTGATGGCATCCCCTCAATTTCCAGTTCTCGGCCAAAACAAAGAGAGCTGCTGTAAATGTATTTGTACATGTGAGTCTTTTCCCATTTTTATGATCTCTTTGGGATACAACCATAGAATCAGTTTTGTTGATAGGAAATAGTTCTAAATTGCTCTCCAGAACAGTTGGATCATTTCACAGCTCCACCAACAATGAATTAGTGTTCCACCTTTTCCACATCTTCTCCAACATTTATCATTTTCCTGTTTTTTCAGGTTATCCAATCTGATAGGTATGATGTGGTACCTCAAAGCTGTTTTGATTTGCATCTCTCTAATCAGTAGTGATTTAGAGCATTTTTTCATATGAATATAGATAGCTTTAATTTCTTCCTCTGAAAACTGACTATTCATAAATTTGACCATTTATCAGTTGGGGAATGACTTTTATTCTTGTAAATTTGACTCTGCTCTCTACATAGTTTAGAAATGAGGCCTTCATCAGAGACACTAGTTGTAAAAAATATTCCCATTTTCTGCTTCCCTCCTAATGTTGGTTACATTGGCTTTTTTGTACAAAATTTTATAAATTTAATGTACTTAGAATTATACATTTTGCATTCCATAATGTGCTCAGTCTCTTGTTTGGTCATAAATTCCTCCTTTCTCTATAAATCTGACAGGACAACTATTCCTTGCTCCCATAATTTGTTTATAGTACCAGAATTTATTTCTACATCGAGTACTCAGTTGGATTTTATTTTGGTATATGGTGTCAGAAGTTGGTTTATGCCCAGTTTCTGCCACACTATTTTCCAGTTTTCCCAGCAATTTTTGTCAGACAGTGAGTTCTTATCCCAGAAACTAGGGTCCTTAGGTTTATAAAACAGTAGAGTCCTGTAATAATTGACTACTGTGTCTTGCGTACCTAGCTATTTCATGGATCTGCCCCTCTATTTCTGAGCCAGTACTAAGTGGTTTTGATGATTGCTGCTTTATGATACAACTTAAGATCTGGTATAGCTAGGCCACCTTCCTTAGCATTTCATTTCATTAATTCCTTTGATATTCTGGACCTTTTATTCTTGCAGCTGATATTATTTTTTTCTAGCTCTACAAAATATTTTTTGGTGTATGGCACTAAATAAGTAAATTAATTTAAGTAGAATTGTCATTTTTATTATATTAACTTGGCCAATCCATGATCTATGGATATTTTTCCAGTTATTTAGATCTGATTTTATTTGTCTGAAAAGTATTTTGTTATTGAGATTCTACAGTTTCTGGGTGTGTTTTGGCAGGTAGACTCCCAAATATTTTATATCTATAGTAATTTTAAATGGAATTTCTCTTTCTATCTCTTGCTGTTGGGCTTTGTTAGTAATAAACAAAAATGCATATGCTTTAGGTGGGTTTATTTTGTATCCTGAAACTTTGCTAGTTATTTGTTTTTTCAAGTAGTTTTTGACTTGATTCTCTTGATTTTACTTGATTCTTTACTTGATTACCTGATTTACTTGATTCTTAAGTATGTAATCATGTCATCTCCAAAGAGTGAGAACTTAGTTTTTTCTTTTATTTTAATTCCTTCAATTTATTTCTCTTCTCTTATGACTAAAGTTAATATTTCTAGTACCATATTGAATGACAGTGGTGACAATGGACATCCTGTTACACCCCTGACATTATTGGAAATGCATCTAGTTTATCCCCATTGTATAAAATGCTTGCTAATAGTTTTAGTTAGATGATACTTATAATTTGAAGGAAAGCTCCATTTATCCCTACACTTTATAGTGTTTTTTTTATAGGAATGGGTGTTGTATTTTGTCAAAAACTTATTCTGCATCCATTGAGATAATTGTATGATTTTTGATTGTTTTGTTCTTGATATAGTCAATTAGGCTGATAATTTTTCTAATATTGAACTACTGTTTTATTCCTCTTATAAATTCTACCTGATCAAAGTATATTATTCTAGTGATAAGTTCCTGTAATCTTTAGCTAATATTTTATTTAACATTTGTGCTTCCATATTCATCCGTATCCCATAAATTTTGGTATGTTGTCTCACTATTGTCATTCTCTTGAATGCAGTTATTGATTATTTCAAAGATTTGTTATTTGACCCACTCATTCTTTAAAGTTAGGTTATTTAATTTCCAATTAATTTTAATCTGTCTATCCACGGCCCCTTATTACATATAATTTTTATTTCATCGTTACCTGAGAAGATTGCATTTAATATTTCTGCACCAGATTGTGAGGTTTTTATGCCAAAGGATATGGTCAATTTTTGTATATGTGCCATGTACCACAGAGAAAAAAGTATATTCCTTTCTATTGCCATTAAGTTTTCTCCAGAGGTCTATCATATCTACCTTTTCTGGAATTCTATTCTCCTCCTTAATTTCTTTCCTGTTTATTTTGAAGTTAAATTTATCAAGTTCAGAGGGAGAAGTTGAGGTCTCCCCCGAGTATAGCTTTGTTGTCTATTTCTCTCTTTCACTCCTTGAACTTCTCCTCTAAGAATTCGAATACTATACCAGTTGGTGCATATGTTTAATAATGATACTACTACATCGTCTTTGGTGACTTTTAACAGGATATTTTTGTTCCTTGTCTCTTTTGATCAGGTCTTTGTTTTTTTTTTTTTTGTTTGTTTGTTTTTTTGTTTTTGCTTTTGCTTTGTCTTAGATTAGGATTGTTAAGCCTGATTTTTTTTTTTTACTTCAGCGAAGCATATATTCTATTCCAGCCCTTTACCTTTACCATTAATGCATTTCCCTGTTTCAAATGTGTTTCTTGTAAACAATATGTTATAGGATGATGGTTTTTAATTAGTTGTGCCATCCACCTCAGTTTTAGGGGAGAGTTCATCTCATTCACATTCACTGTTACAATTACTATCTGTATCCTTCTCTCCATCCTATTTCCCCCATTTATACTTTCATTTCTCCTTTCTTCCTTTCCCTCCTCAAAAGAATTTTGCTTTGAACACTTCCTCCCTCAATCTTCCCTCTCTTCTATCAGCCCCCTTCCCTTTTCTTTCTTTTTTCCCTGGCTTCTTCCATCCTTTCTAAATACCCATTCCCCTTTCTTTCCCCTTTCCTCTCCTACTGCCTATAGGTCAAGTTAGATTTCTATACTTAACTGAGTATGTTAGATCATTGGATCTAACCAAATCCTATGAGAGTGAAGTTCAAACAAAGATCATCTCCCTCCTTTCTTTCCCTGTACTACAATACATTTTTGTGTTTCTTCATGTGATATAATTTAACCTTTTCTGCTTCCTCCTTTCCTCTTCTCCCATTACAATCCTTTTGTACTCCTTAATTGTTTTCTATCATCATATCAGTTAATTCATATCTTTATCTATATATGTATATATATACAACCCTATCAAATGGTCTAATAAAGACACAATTCTCAAGATTTACAAGTTTCATCTTCTCATATTGAGTCGTAAATAGTTTGTCCTTACAGAATAACATATTTTTTTATTATTTCTTTTTTTCCTGTTTATTTTTTAGGCCTCAATTGCATCTTGTATTTGAAGATTAAAATTTCAACTGTGCTTTGGCCTTTTCATCAGGAAAGTCTGGAAGTTCCTTATTTCATTGAATGTCCATCTCCTTACTGGAAAGATTATACTCAATTCTGCTGGGTAGTTGATGCTTAACTGTAGTTGAAGCTCCTTTGCCTTACAGAATATCATATTCCAGTTCTTCAGATTTTTTAATGTAGAAGCTGTAAGATGCTGCATGATCCTAACTCAAGTTCCACAATATTTGAATTGTTTCTCTCTGGTTGATTGAAATATTTTCTCCTTGATCTGATAATTCTGGAATTTGGCTACAATTTTCCTTGGTGTTTTCAATTATGGATCTCTTTCAGGAGGTGATAGATGGATTCTTTTACTGAATATTTTGCCCTCTGTTTCTAGGAACTTGGGGCATCATGACTTTCCAGTACACCAAAAATGCTTATATTATCTCTCTGAGATCTATTTTCCTGATCAGTTGTTTCTCCAATGAGATTTATTTTTGCTTTATTCTTTTTTTTCATTCTTTAGATTTTGTTTGATTCTTGATGCCTCCTAGATTTGTTAGCTTCTACTTGCCCAAATCAAATTGTTTTCTTCAGTTAGTTTTTGTAATTCCCCTTTCATTTGGGCAAGTGTACATTTTAAGGTGTTATTTTCTTCAGGGTATTTTTTTTTTCCATTTTGTCAGTTGTATTTTTAAATTTCTTTTATTTTTAAATTTTTCCTTATTTGACTTTTAAAATCCTTCTTGAGCTCTCCAGACTGGCTTTAGACCAGTTCATATCCCCATTGATGATATATCAACCATGTTGTCCTCTCCTGAGTTTGTGTTTTGATCTTCCATATCACCAAGTTATATCTCTATGGTCATTGATTTTTTTTATTCTTTTTGCTCATGTCATTTGCCTTTTTTGTTTGTTGCTTTTAAATTTGATCTCTGCTTCTGGGGCCCAAGTAACACTGCCTTAGACTTCTTGTGTTGGGGGCTAGGGGCCTTGTTGTCACTTTTCTGTGCTGGGGCTTCAGGTGCTTGTAATTGTATGTTGTAGTGATCTGCTATTTTACCTGGTGCTGAGCTACAGGCGGTGTGCCTGGTGTTGGCACTTGTCTCCTTCTCTACGCTGGGACTCAGGCTCTCCTTCTTTTCCCCTGAAGTGGGACCTGTAACTGTCCTGTTGGGGCACCTTCCTCTCCTATACTGATCCACTTCAGCCACAACTAAAGGGTGCCTTCCTGCTAATCCTCCTGGCCTCCTGAGCTAGAGCTGAAAGACTTCTGTACCCTGTCTTTCTGCTTGCTCCACTATTCCAGGATTTTTCTTGGGGCAATATTCTCTGGGTTTTTCATGGATAAGAGAGGGTGAAAGCAACTTGCTATTTACTCTGCCATCTTGGCTCCCAGAAGTTAAATAGGTGACATTCAAACATTCAGTCTGTGGGCTAATAGCCCCAGCAGTAGCTTCAACTACAGTCACTGCCACAGGCCTCAGCAGGACTGTACCTCTCTCTCACCAAGTTCTGACAGACACCCTCTTGCACCAAGAGGTCTGGAAGTCAGCACTGTTGTCAGCAATTTAGTCCAGCAGGATCCATGATCAGGTCTGTGCTGGTGTGGCCCACGTGCTCTGTTCTCTTCTTCCAGTCTGGTGTAACAGACCCCTCCTGTAGAGCCTTGAGGTTGTGCTGCACTGTAAATCTGGCACACTCTGTCCCTTTGTGCACTCCACTGCTCTAAAATTTATTCAGATTAACTCTTTAAAAGTATCTGAGTAAATATGTTTGAAAGTTCAGGTGAATTCATGCTTTCACTCCTTCATCTTGGCTCTGTCCCCTGTTTACGTCCTGAATTCCCACTTATTCCAAGGTGGGAATTATTTAGTAACACAGAGAGTTGGGAGCTAA
Source organism: Bettongia penicillata ogilbyi (assembly GCA_023548195.1). Lineage (NCBI taxonomy): Eukaryota > Metazoa > Chordata > Mammalia > Diprotodontia > Potoroidae > Bettongia > Bettongia penicillata. The sequence continues at coordinate 3,256,643 of JAJHZJ010000257.1, forward strand.
TTGATCTATGAGATTGACCCAAAATGGCATTTCAGATTTTTTGTTTTTATTCTTTATTCTAAGGATGGATATAAACATGGATAATTTCTTGTTAGTCTTAGAAGGAAAAAGCAAGCCTATTATAATAACTTTGATTTAAGCACTTAAAACACTGCTTGAGAGCCAAATGAATGGAATGGCATGTTTTTTTTTTGTTTAGTTTTGTTTTTTTGTTTTATTTTTTACCAAACAGCTCACTCTTGCTGTTGGTCAACAATTTGTTGATATAATAGCAAGGAAACTCCATCCAAGAACTCCAGGTCATTTTATGGTTGGTCTAGTAAGTAAAGCCATAATCTTCTATTCCTTTTTGCCAGCACCCATTGTCCTCATCTGGGGGCTTTAAATGAGCTTTAGAAGTGATATTTGAAAATATATAGTGGCCATTTAAATCACCCAGCCATTCCTTGGTGTGATGTGGAGTTGTTTTTGTTTTTTTTTTTTTAATTTATTTATTTAACTTTTTTTAACATTCATTTTCACAAAATTTTGGGTTCCAAATTTTTTCCCCATTTGTCACCTTCCCCCACCCCAATACACCAAGCATTCTAATTTCCCCTATCACCAATCTGCCTTCTCTTCTATCATCCCTCCCTTTCCTTGTCCCCATCTTCTCTTTTGTCCTGTAGGCCAGATAACTTTCTATTCCCCGTTACCTGAATTTCTTATTTCCTAGCTGCAAGAACAATACTCAACAGTTGTTCCTAAAACTTTGAGTTCCAACTTCTCCCCATCCCTTCCTCCCCACCCATTCCCTTTGGGAAGGCAAGCAATTCAATAAAGGCCATATCTGTGTAGTTTTGCAAATGACTTCCATAATAGTTGTGTTGTATAAAACTAACTATATTTCCCTCCATCCTATCCTGCCCCCCCTTGCTTCTATTCTCTCTTTGGATCCTCTCCCTCCCCAAGAGTATTGATTTCAAATTACTCCCTCCCCCCACTACCTTCCCTTCCATCATCCCTCCCACTTTGCTTATCCCCTTCTCCCCCACTTTCCTATATTGTAAGATAAGTTTTCATACCAAAATGAGTGTGCATTTTATTCCTTCCTTTGGTGGAATGTGATGAGAGTAAGCTTCATGTTTTTCTCCCACCTCCCCTCTTTTTCCCTCCACTAAGAAGGCTCCTGTTCACCTTTTCTATAAGAGATAATTTTTCCCATTCTGTTTCACCCTCTCTCCTCCCAATACATTTCTCTCTGACCGCTTAACTTCAGTTTTTAAAGATATGATCCTATCCTACTCAATTCACTCTGTGCTCTCTATCTCTGTGTATCTGTGTGTGTGTGTGTGTGTGTGTGTGTGTGTAATCCCATCAACTACCCAGATACTGAAAGGTTTCAAGAGTTACAAATATTGTCTTTCCATGTAGGAATATAAACAGTTCAACTTTGGTAAGTCCCTTGGGACTTATCTTTGCTGTTTACCTTTTTGTGCTTCTTTTCATTCTTCTGTTTGAAAGTCAGATTTTCTTTTCAGCTCTGGTCTTTTCATCAAGAATGCTTGAATGTCCTCTATTTCATTGAAAGATTATTTTTTCCCCTGAAGTATTATACTCAGTTTTGCTGAGTAGGTGATTCTTGGTTTGAGTCCTAGTTCCTTTGACTTCTGGAATATTATATTCCATGCCCTTCAATCACTTAATGTAGAAGCTGCTAGATCTTGTGCTATCCTGATCATATTTCCACAATACTGGAATTGTTTCTTTCTAGTTGCTTGCAATATTTTCTCCTTGACCCGGGAACTCTGGAATTTGGCCACAATGTTCCTAGGAATTTTTATTTTTAGATCTCTTTTTGGTGATGATCGGTGGATTCCTTGAATATTTATTTTGCCCTCTGGTTTGACAGAGGGACAGTTTTCCTTGATAATTTCATGAAAGATGATGTCTAGGCTCTTTTTTTTGATCCTGGCCTTCAAGTAGTCCCATAATTTTTAAATTGTCTCTCCTGGATCTATTTTCCAGGTCACTTGTTTTTTCCAATGAGATATTTCACATTATCTTCAATTTTTTCATTCTTTTTGGTTTTGTTTTGTAATTTCTTGGTTTCTCATAAAGTCATTAGCCTCCATCTGTTCCATTCTGATTTTTAAAGAACTATTTTCTTCAGTGAGCTTTTGAACCTCCTTTTCCATTCGGCTAATTCTGCTTTTGAAAGCATTCTTCTCCTCGTTGGCTTTTTGAACCTCTTTTGCCAATTGAGTTATCCTATTTTTCAAGGTGTTATTTTCTTCAGCATTTTTTTGGGGTCTCCTTTAGCAAGGTGTTGACCTCTCTCATTTGATTTTCAAAATCATTTTTGAGCTCTTCCATGGCCTGAGCCCACTGAATATTTATTTTGAATGTTTGAGATACAGAAACCTTGACTTCTATGTCTTTCCCTGATGGTAAGCATTGTTCTTCCTCATTAGAAAGGAAGGGAGGAGATATCTGTTCACCAAGAAAGTAACCTTCTATGGTTTTATTTTTTTCCCCTTTTCTGGGCATTTTCCCAGCCAGTTACTTGACTTCTGAGATTCCTCTCCACACTCACCTTGCCTCCAGATCTGCCCAGCCAGTGCTTGTGGTCTGAGATTCAAATGCTGCTTTCCAGCCTCGGGGCTTTTGGCAGGGGTGGGGCTGCTAGTTAGTGTGAGATTAAATTCAGGTGCTCAGTTGGGGGCAGGGATGCTATTCAGTGTGAAATTAAATTCAGTTGCTTTGGTGGGGCAGGGCCACCACTTGGGGCTCAGTTCCCTCAGGGGCTTTATGTAGAGACCTTCAATAATGGATGCTTTGGGAGCCACTGTCCATCCAATAATGTATGCCTACTTTGGGAGCCACTGTCCTCTGCTGCCTCAGCTGCTGCCTCCTGAGGGGTCCTGAGTAATAGAGACACTCTGCTCCCCTCTTGGCAGCTGAAAAGTCCCTCTTACTGACCTTTGGTGCCTGTGGATGGAGGGACCTGCGCTGCTACTGGAGATTCTGTCCCTGAATCCTGCTCGGATCTGCTCCTCTTGGTGTCGCGTAGCCAAGGCAGGGCTGGGCTCTGCTATGGGTCCTGTGTGGGACAGACCTTTGGTGTTGGTTTTTCAGGGCTCTCTGGAACAGAAATCTCCTCCACTCTGCTGTTGTGTGGTTTCTGCTCCTCCACAATTTGTTGGGAGTTCTTCTTTACAGGTATTTTATGGGCTGTGGGTTAGAAGCTAGCATATGTGTATCCTTCTACTCTGCCATCTTGGCTCCTCCCCTGAGATGTGGAGTTTTGCTTGCTTCCCTCAGACCATAGATTGGTTCAACTGTTGTCCTTTTTTCTCAAAGACAACCAAAATGATATCACCATGATAAAGCAACATTTCAATGTGTCTGACTGTGACTGATCAGAACAATAGGAGCTCAGAATGCTCTATCCCAGATTGGGCACAGATAGTCCATGTGAATATTTGGGGTGTTTACTCCAAATTTGCACATCCTACATTTCCTTTGTGCTGTATTCATTCTGCTTTGCTCATAGAGCTCAGTGCCTTTTCTGATGTGGGCAGGTCATGCTGAACAATACTGTGCCAGTGTCTCCCATGTCACATAGTCAAATCCAAAATTCTTGAGAAAGACCTTGAAATCTTCAAACCATGCCTTCTACAAAAAGCCTTTTTTTAAATCCTCCTGAAGAACAATTTCTTCCCTTTGATAATCATCTCAAATTTCTCTCATCTATATTTTTAGACAATATTTTAAATGTTATTTATGTTGCCTCCCTCATGAGACTCTGAATTACCTGAGAATAGAGACCTTCTGATTTGTACAGAGCCTAGCACATAATAAGTACTTAATAAATGCTTGTAGATTGACTGAATTATTGACTAAAACTAAATAACATAAATAAGTTAAAATATTTAAGAACAAGTTGGAATTGGAATTGACCCCAAATGGTCCAGTTCCATCATTTTCCAGATGAGGCAATTGCTTTCCTGAGAGATTGTGATTTGTTAAATGGTATACAGTCTGTGTCATAATACAGGATTTGAACCCAGATTTTATAGTACTACTATTAATAATATCTACTTCATCACTGAGCTGGCTAAGCTACTGTTTTTGTTGCTGGATCTAAATTGATTTTGTAGGAAAATTACATGAGCTATTCAGAGCTAAAACAGAAAGTCATTTTAGCCCATGCATTCAAGGGCAAGACATTAGCAAAGTCACTACACTGAAGGGAACAGAGGAGAAGCATGGATAAAAAGCAATGACAAAAATGGAGTAATATTTGTGAGCACAAAAAGCAAGAAGCTTATTGAGTCTCCATGTTGGTGTCCAGTCTAGCATTTGCAGGGCAGGGTTGAGTTGGACCAGGAAGAGGGAAATTACCAAGGATACAAATAGGAATATTGTCAGATAATGTCGAACATCTATTCTTTAGTATTTGGCATGAGGAAGAAGTTCAAACATATCCTGTCAAAACAGAGGTTACTCCCAGGACCTGGTAAATCATGTCACCAAGTTCTCAATGGATTCAAAGGATCTTTGAGAGATGTAAAGGATCTTAGTGACCATCAAATCCAAACATTTCATTTTACAGTTGAAGAAATAAAGGTCAAAGAATCACAAATGACTTTCCTAGAGTGAGAGTTAATGATCATCAGGGTTCCTGGACCTATTTTGACTTGATGAATAAGAGACAATCCTGGGTCGGAAAGCAGCCCATGTATTTGTGCAGCTGGGATGTTCAGGTAAGTTTATAGGTAAAGCAGAGCTCCATTTAGAGAGATTTGCTTGGTTGCCAACCTCAGAGGTAATAATTAGGGAGGTCCTAATTATATAGAAATATGGGCATATATAACTTGGAAGTTTCTAGTCATAGAAAATTCCAGATCTGAAGGTTCAAGACAATCACAGAATACCAGGGCAAAGAAGAGATTATGGCTAGAATATAGATTGTTGAACAAAAAGTGTACTCTTTAAATTTTTTTTTCTCTTTCTCCCTTGATACCTGGATAACTAATTTTACTTCACTGGTATACTTTACATTTCAGTGCATGTTAAGAGCATGCAGATATACCCTTTTCAGAGCAGCTAGGTGGTACAGACCCAGAGTCAGGAAGACCCGAGGTCAAATTCAATCACAGACACTTACTGTGTGACACTAGGTAAGTCTCTTAACCCTCTTTACTACATTTTCCTCATCTGTAAAATGAGCTGGAGAAAGAAATGGTAAATTACTCCATAAACTTGGCCAAGAAAACTCCAAATCTGGTCATGAAGAGCTATAATACACAACTGAAAAAACTGAAAAATAACAAAAAAATCATTCAGTCTTTAAGACAGTGAGAAAGGAAAAAAAATCAACTTCGTACAAGAGAAAGAGGCCAGTGCACCTACTAAACAAGTTCTAAGCTTCATCCGAGAGGCCGAGGGATTGCAGCTTAATTAAGGTGACAGTGAGCAGAATATTCCAAGGGCAGAGCTCTCCTCTGAGGCAGTCAGAATTCCTCGCTTAGGTAAGTGTTAGAGACAGATCATTAAAGAGAGAAGTCAAATTGCAGTCTTTGTTCCCATCATTAGAATTCACCTAAGGGTGCCTCATATAAACACATCTCCTATTATTTTTCTTTATGAAAAGACTTCTACCATTTTTTATGCCAAAGGAGCACAATTCCATTTCCGTCTCCCAAAGCCTCTTGCTGAATAGCAAAATGCCAGTTACCACTTCTGCTGTGTTGTTTATATAAATGGGTACACTAGAAATGGAATGCTCATGTCCTCAGGAAAACAAACAAACTAAATGAATAATAATATGATTTTTTTTATCCTCTAGACCTGGTGTCTATTGGTAAATTTTCAAATGTGTCTGAGAAATTGGATATAAAAAAGATAAACTTTGTTTCAATATAATTGTCCTTTGCCATCCTGTAATTTTTTTGTGTTAAAAGACCTTATTCTGGGAGCTTACTCTCTATCATGTACTCTCTGATTCATTAATAGTAAGCTCCTTGCTATTCCTTGAACAAGAAACTCCATCTCTCAGCTCCAAGCATTTTTTTCTAGCTGTCCCTCACTCTTGAAATGTGTGTATATGTGTATAGATTTGTGTATAAATATGTACACATTTATACATGCATGCATATATGTATGTGAAATGCATATGTGCATCATATACGTATATATCATATATGAAATATGTGTGTGCATACACATGTGTATATGAACACATGTATATACACATGTATAAACATGAACACATACATATATCACATATTTCTCTGTTTTCTCCCCCATTATATTATGTGGTCGTGGAGGGCAGGGACCATCTTTTGCCTTTTTTTTATCCCCAGTGCTTAACATGCTACCTGGAACACGGCAAATGCCCAATAAATGTTTATCGATTGATTGAGTTTGTACCCTTTATCAACCCTGACAAATGAACCCATGATATAAAATAGTTCCCAGCTATAAATATGACATTGAATTTTTTAATTTAAAAAAAATGATGATCCTGTCTGAATATCACAGGAACATATATTTGAAAATGAGAAAGCTCTTAGAGGTAATTGAACATCTCTCCCCAGCACCCAATACAGTTTTCAAGTAAGGTAATTAAGACGTAGGGAGAGTAACATCCAAGTTTAAATATCTTGAAAGTTTCAAAGAAGGGTTTGAATTTATCTCTTCCATACTCCAAGGCCAGTGTCCCTTCTACTGTCCTAGGCTCCAAGAAAAAATGCAAGGTCCTCTTGTATGTTAAGGGTTAGAGACGACTTTGAGTTGGACGAGACCTGAGTGTCTAGAGAAGGTAAAGTATACTAGAACAAGGACTTCATAAGAGCTCATTTTGACTTGTCTTTTGCAAGATTGTCAGTTAGGGGGAATCTCTCCACCTCCAAAATTCACTCCATTTTGGGACAGCTCTAATTCTGAGGAAGTGTTTCTATGCCTCAAGACTAAATTTGTCTCACTGAAAACTGCACTTAGTCTGTCAACAACCATTTACTAAGTTCTGTACAAGGCTTCTGAAGATACAAAGGCATGCTAAGGACATTGCCTGAATGCAGGAAGGTCATATTCTAATGAGTGAGGCAACATGAGAACTGATGTACCAGTTAAATGTATACAGGATACATTGGAAATAATATGAAAAGAGATGGTATTAATATTAAGGGAGATTGAGAAAGGCTTTTATAAAAGGCGGAAACTGAGGTGAAAACTGAAGGAAGTCAAGGAAACCAAGAGGTTCAGATGAGGATGAAAAGATTCTGGCTGTAGGGATAGCCAGGAAAAATGTAGTAGAATGGTGGTGGTAGTAGTAGTAGTAGTAGTAGTAGTAGTAGTAGTAGTAGTAGTAGTAGTAGTAGTAGTGGTAGTAGCAGTGACAGTTGTAACAGCAGCAACAGGAAATACCCACAGTTCATAGTCATAACCTGAAAGATCTAGCATAGGAGACTGAGAAGAAGTGCGCAGGCAGGTATGAGGTGAACCGGCATAGATTAGTGTCATCAAAACTTAGGAAGAAAGGATCTTTCAAACTATTTTGATCCCATTTTACACTTCTCTTTGCTCCAGTTCTCACTCAGAACAATAGGATTCTTACCTCATATTTCATAGGAAAAAAAAGACTAAGACCATTTGCTTAACATTCTTTCTTCTCTTTTCCCCACTTTGTATCACTCAGATGCCTTTTTCCACTCTTTCTTCCTTCACTTCTGCTTCACTTGAATAAGTGGCCATTCTCCTGGCAAACTCTACTATATATTTTGCATCCCATCTTGTCTTTTTCATATGATTGCCCCGTCTATCATGTACACTCTTGCGTCAATCTCTCCTTGTCTATTGGTGCTTTGTTGCTGACTGCAAACATTCCCTTATCTCTTCCATCCTCAAATAGTCTCATTTGATCCATCTATATTCTTTGTTGATATCCCATAACTCTTCTCATTTTTATTGAAAGTTACCATTCATCTATTAATTGGCAAATAGATTGACTTTTTTTTTCAATTGTTATTTTTCTTGAGCTCTATGCAACTTTAGCACTGTTAATCTTTTCACTTCTAATTCTGCCATAAGGAATTACATCAAGGCAAACATGTGATTCCTCTTCAAAGACAATCATTCAACTCATCAAAGACAATTCTCATGTCCTTATTGAGAAAGCACTTTTCTCTGCTAAATATCTTCACTTAATACTAATACTAATAATAGCATTTATTTTGGGCTTTTAGGTTTGCATAGCACTTTAAAATATCTCATTTATCTTTCCAACCATGTTAAAAAGTAGCTATTGCTATAATCTCCATTTGTGGATAAGAAAACTAAAGTATCTGAGGTTAAGTGACTTACTCAGTATGATAGAGACACTGAATGTCTTCTACTAGATTTGAACTCAGATTGATTTTATTCAAAGTTCATCGCTATGTCCACTGAGTCACTTAGCTGCCTCTGTTACTCTAAAAGATATTCATAGATTTCTGTGTCTGTACCCTTTTCTAATTTGTATCCCTCATCTTGATATTTATATTTTTTTTTTTTCCGGAAAGAGGGTGCCTGGAACTGAACGCAATACTCTAGAATAGATGAAATCTGGCCTCAATTGACCACAGTGACACTTTCCTCTCTGTAATCTCAGAAACAATTGCTTTTAATGAAACTGAAGTTTAAGTGAGCATTTTTTTTCAGGTTCAAGATACTTCTTACTCATATTATGTCCAGAAAGTGACATGGTCTATTGAGTTAAATAATATAAAAGCACAAAAGATAATAACTTGAAGACTGCTTCCTAGGAACCCTTTCTCTTTTCTCCAAACTTTTTCTTTATAATTTTAAAATATATTTTCCTTCAAATCCCAGGAATTAAAAATACAAATTTAAATAAAAGCCAACATACACACACATACACACACCCACAATCTTATGTGCCACACTACTCACATGCTTTCACCATCTCTTAATTGAGAGGAGGGATAAATGTTTCTTCCTCTTTTCTTTAGGACTAGGATTGGTCATTGTAATTAATCCAAATTCCTTTGTGCTTCAGTGTTGCTCTTTTTTCATTACAGTGTATACTTTTCCTTTGGTATTACTCTTTTTCTACTTTTTAAAAATGAAATCCTAATATATATATATATATATATATATATATATATATATATATATATATATATCATTCTTTCTAACACAATGTATTTCCATCAGAGTTTACCATGACTCCTTTCTTCAAAATAAGCCTCCTAAATCTCAAGGGAATATTTTTTTCCTATTCTCATGAATCATTCTTCCCTATGAGCAATTTGTTTTGTGACCTTGCACCAATCTCTTTGTTTCACTTATGCTTGTTTTTTTGTTACTTACAAAATAATAGGATTAGAGGAGATGAATGTTAAAGTTTATTACAAATCTATGATTCCATAATATTGCAATGTATATGCTGAGGCAATTGTCTCAAGTCTCACACTGTTAAGGTGTGTCCACCAGTGTGGCTAATAGATCCAGGCAAGATTATATGGAATCTCTCAGGAGGTTTTTATCTCTTTCATTTCATTTCATGAGCTACCGCCCCTACTTCCTTTTCTGCCATGTTTATCATTTCAATATCAGTTATTTAACCAGACAAGTCTTGATTTAAGAGAGATATTTTACTAAGATGAAACAGTTGTTTCAAAAATTACCCTTACATATATATATATATATATATATATATACATATATATGTGTGTGTATATATATATATATATATATATATATATATATATATATATATATATATATATATATATATATGTCTTGTCCCTAAAATATCATCAGTTGAAGGATGTGTGAATATGATGCAGTGGAAATTTCTGATTTTGAAGTCAGAAGATCTGAAATCTTTGGACAAATCTTCTTACTTTTCTGTGACTCAATATACTAATTTCTAAAACGAAGGAGATTATATCAGATGACATCCAGATTCTCTTCCAAGTCTAATGATGGGGAGTATTTGTCCTCACAAATTAATCATTCTATTTAGGATCATCTCTCATTGGCCAGAAGTTTTTAACTTTGAGAAGCTGCCTCTCTGAGGGTTCCAAGTTAAAGCTTCTGAGGCCTGAATGTCCAATCCCTGGATGTCAAATCCCTTTCCTCATGACGTCCCTTAAAATATTTGATGATAGCTATCTTAATGTCTTTTTCTTTCTGTGTTAACACTTCCAGTTCCCTTACACAAACCATGTTTAGCATGGATTTAAATCATGTGGCCATTTTCTTTCTTTTCCTCTGAACTGGCTCCATTTATCATGGAGCATCTAAAGATATTATGCTTACAAAATAATACAGTGCTTTATTAAGTGAACAGTGGACTTATCATTTCCCTTGTTTTGTATACATTGCTTCTAATAATGTAGAGTAAAATCGAATCAATATTTTAGGCTGCCTTATATTTGATTGAGCAGACAGTTGTTTCAAATATGTCTTTGTTTTTTTTAATGATTTACAGAAATAAATAGTCCTATTTAATATTTCTGGAATTGATTTTTTTTGTTTTGTTTAAGCAGAGAGCAAAAATTTATAATCCCTCTCTTCCCTCCTTCCTTCTTTTCATTCTTTTTCTCTCCTTCCTTCTCTCCTTTCTTTCTCTTTTTCCTTCCTTCCTTCTTTCCCTTCCTTTCCCTTTTCTCCTTCCTTTCTTTTCTCCTGTGATTTCATAACTATTTACAGCTTGCTGGAATACGTTTTCCAGCAAAGCAAGTAAACATTTTCTTTGCAGCTTATAGTTTTGGAGAATCACATGGTGGTACTGAGAGATTTAGTGACTTGTCTAGGTTCACATCAAGAGTAAGCCTAAGACAGGGGCATATCTCTCAGGCTAGCTCTTTATGCATTATCTCATGCTGCCTCTCTCCACATTCATTTCTCTTACATTTCATCTAAATATATTTAGTACACTGTTTCAGCCTATTGACATCCCTTTGGATCCTGGCTGTCATTCAGCATATTATCTATCTCTCCAAGCTTTGTGTAATTCTTGAGTTTGAAAAGCAAATAATCTATTCATTTATCTATGCCACTGAAAAACATGTTGTGAGTGGGAAGCAGGGCTGGAGGCATAAACCTGGGGATACCCTTAATTTCTTCATCATCATTTGTTGGGTCAAATTATTCAATCAGTTCAGAATATACTGATTTTGAAAATAGGAGTAAGAAGAAGACCTGAATATGGAGATAAATGTCTCTCAGCCAAATAATATCTTAAATTCCTCTTGCTTGGGTGGGGAAAAATCCCTACTTGTATCTAGCCCTGGGCCTGCAGGTGGAAAAAAAAAAAAAAAAAAACAACACACCAAATAGGTATATCTGCTTAATTCAAGGGATAGGAAAATAGTGACCCAGGAAGGTTATGATCATTATCATAGCAATAACCTTATAAAACCTTCTGATTTTAACTGTCTTTCTTACTAATAATGCAATGACTAAATCCTTGGATGACTGATGTATTTATATGGACTGGTTCCCTCCTACTTTTCTGATCATTCGCAGGGGAATCAAAAATTCTAAGGAACTGAAAAAAAGTATATGTGCTAGAACATTGATTTGAATGATCACTTAGAGACATGAACTTGGTCTTGCAAACCCAAATGTGGTGCTATGCAACTAAACCAATTATAAATCTTCAAAGATTCTTTCTGCTATTCTATTTCTTAGCATCCACTTGAATTTATTTTTTCAAGACTAATGATATTTGTAACTAACAGTGATGTTTATTAGCAACTGGTTTCCTACCAAATCTAGAAGAAAATACTAATGTTATGATTTGTAACTGCAGGGGACTTATAGAGACCATATAATGCAGCCTCAACACTGTACAGACAAATAAACTGAGGCTGTAAAAATTAAGTGATTTGTCCATTGTCACACAAGAATTAATGGCAGAGTGAGAATTTGATTCTTGCCTTCTCTTTCCCAATCCAATACTCTTCCTATCACATCAAGACCATTTTAAGTCTTTCATAGTCTTTCTTAAATCTATTTTTCTTAACTTATTTTGCATCATCACCATTCATGCCCTCTGCTTTCCAACAAACTGATTGACTTTCTGTTCCTACTTTCCTGCATTAATACAAGAGAACCCTCAATTTATGACTCATATTAGACAAAACTCTTTTTTTTTCTATTTATGTATCAGCTAAGGGATCCATTCATTTAGCAACACTCACTTATTTCCTATTCTTCCTAAATAGAACTTTCTTTATATATATTTCTTTGCTTGTTATCTCCCCCATTAGATGGTAACATTTTCGAGGTCAGGGACTGTTTTTTTTTCCCCTTTTTGTATTCCTGTTTGCTAGCACCGTATCTGACACATAATAAATATTTTGTAAATTTTATACAATTGAATATGGTTTTATTATTTCTTTTATTCAAATAATCATGGGAGAGTGGAAGTTTAAAGAAGGCTTGGTACTTGTTCTATGGAGTCTAGAGTTTAGTAAGAAAACAACAAAGACCTTAATCAATGTAACGTACAATAGTACTTCATAAGTTCATTGAAGAAGTAGTAAAAAAAAGTGTTACATGAGGTCAAAAGAAAATATAAAAAAGCATTGCTAACAGAAGATGAGAGGAAATCTTTATGGGGACTGTAATATTTGAAGTGGGTATTAAATGATGGGTAGTAATTTGTTAATAAAAAAAGAGAAGGATGATGTTTATTAAGTAACAGCCTGGTTCTTATAACCAATGGACCATTAATTCAGAAATAGAGAGGATGTTAGAGGACTTTTTTCAGAAACATATGAAGAAACTAATGTTTGGGAAACACCTAGTGTTTCACACAAATAATGAGGGCTAGAATTTGAATCCAAGTTCACTGACTTCTAATCAATGGCACTCTCTACCATATCACAATTGAGAGACTTTCATAAATCAAGATGGCGAAGTGGATAGAGTACTGGGTTTGGAATCAGACAGACACAAATCAAAATCCAGTTTCAGAGTCTTAATAGCTATGTTGCCTAGGAGAAGTCTTTTAATTTCTGCCTGCCTTTATTTCCTCAATAGTAAACTAGGGATGAAAATAACAATATTAATAATAATAATGAGCATCTACCTTTCAGGGTGGTTGTGAGGATCAAATGAAATACTATTTGTAAATTACTTAGTATAGTGCCTTACTCTCAAAACTCAAGAACTTTGGACTTGGAGGGGTTGTGGGGGAGGTGGGAGAGCTCACATGGTGGAGTAGAAGGACTGATCTATAGAAGCTCTCTGTGCAACAGCCCATAAAATACCTGTAAAAACTGACTCTAAACAAATTCTAGAGCAGCAGAAGCCACAAAACAACAGAGTGAAAGAGATTTCCAGTCTAACACAGCCTGGAAGGCCTATAAGAAAGGCTTGGAGTGGAGTCTAGGCTTGGCTGCAAAGAGCTGAGCAGCTGTGGTTCCTATTATGCAACCCACGAATGCCAAAGACAGCTTCAAAGGTCAGTGAGAAAGCTCTTTTACCTGGGTGAGAAGGAAGCACAGTCCTGCCCTAACCCCAGCCCCAGGTGGCCTCAGGCAGCAATAGCATCCATTTTGAGAGGCCTAAAGAGCCTGGGGGAATTGAGCAGATCATTTGGATCTCAGGCCTGAGATTCCTGGGGTGAGGAGGAGCTCTTGCTGGAGGAGTTGGTGAAGGCTCTGGAGTGGGAATTCTACTTGCAGATCCTGGGCAGGAAAGTATGTGATTGCTCCCAGATCTGAGCACAGGCCATGAGAGGAGTAAACCCCCTCTCCTTTGATTGTGCCACCTTGGAGGAACTGAGAACTTACAGGTTCCTAGTGTATGACCTCCACTTGACAAAGGACTCAAAAGTCAAGTAACTGATTGGGAAAATGCACAAGAAAGGGGGAAAAATGTAAGACTATAAATGTTACTTTTTTGGTGAACAGGTATTTTCTTCCATCCTTTGAGTGAGGAAGAGCAATGCATACCAATAGAAGAAGACATAAAAATAAGGGCTTCTGCATGCAAAACCTCCAAAATAAATATGCAATGGTCTCAGGCCATGGAAGATCTCAAAAAGGATTTTGAAAATCAAGTAAGAGAGGTGGAGGAAAAATTGGGAAGAGAAAAGAGAGGAAGGCAAGAAAATCATGAAAAGCAAGTCAACAGCTTGCTAAAGGAGACCCCAAAAATGCCAAAGAAAATAACACCTTTAAAAATAGAATAACACATATCAACAGAGGTCCAAAAAGCCAATGGGGAGAAGAATACTTTACAAAGCAGAATTAACCAAATGGAAAAGGAGATTAAACAATTCATTGAAGAAAATCATTCTTTAAAAATTAGAATGGAACAGATGGAAGCTAATGACTTTATAAGAAACCAAGAAATTACAAAAGAATGAAAAAATAGAACACAATGTGAAATATTTCATTGGAAAAACAACTGACCTGGAAAATAGATCCAGGAGAGACAATTTAAAAATTCTGGGACTACCTGAAAGGCAGGATCAAAAAAAGAGCCTAGACATCATCTTTCATGAAACTGTCAAGGAAAACTGTCCTTATCTTCTAGAACCAGTGGGTAAAATAGAAATGGAAAGAATCCAACAATCACATCTTGAAACAGATCAGAAAAGAAAAACTCCTAGGAATATTGTAGCCACATGGCAGAGTTCCCAGGTCAAGGAGAAAATATTGCAAGCAACCAGAAAGAAACAGTTCAAGTATTGTGGAAATAGAATGAGGATAACACAACATCAAACAGCTTCTACATTAAGGGATTGAAGAGCTTGGAATATGATATTTCAGAAGTCAAAGGAACTAGAATTAAAACCAAGAATCACTTGCCCAGCAAAACTGAATATAATACTTCAGGGGGAGAAATGGTTATTCAATGAAATAGAGCATTTTCCAGCATTCTTGATGAAATGACCAGAGTTGAATAGAAAATTTGACTTTCTAAAACACAAATCAAGAGAAGTATTATAAGGTAAAACAGGAAAAAGAAATCACGAGGGACTTAGCAAAGTTGAATTATTTACATTCCTATTTGGAAAGATAATATTTGTAACTCTTGAAACTTTTGAAACATTTCACAGTATTTGAGTAGTTGGAGGGATTACACACACACACACACACACATATACATATACGTATATGAGAGAGAGAGAGAGACAGAGAGAGAAAGAGACAGACAGACAGAAAGAGAGAGCACAGGATAAGCTGAATAGGAAAGGATGATATCTAAATAAATAAAATTAAGGGGTGAGAGAGTAATATATTGGAAGGAGAAAGGGAGAAATGGAATGGGGCAAATTATCTCTCATAAAAGAGGCAAGGAAAGCTTTTTCAATGGAAAAGGGGAGTGGTGAGTGGCAAAAAGTGGAGCTTACTCTCATCACATTTGGCTTAAGTAGGACACAACATGCACACTCAATTTGGTATGAAAATCTATCTTACACTACAGGAATGTAATGGAGAAAGGGATAAGTGGGGTGGGGGGATGATAGAAGGGAGGGCAAATGGGAGGAGGGAGTAATTAGAAGTAAACACTTCAGAGGAAGGACAAGATCAAAAGAGAGAATAGAATAAATGGGGGACAGGATAGGATGGAGGAAAATATAGTTAGTCTTTCACAACATGACTATTATGGAAGTCTTTTGCAAAACTATACATATATAACCTATATTGAATTGCTTGCCTTCTCAGTTGGGATTGGGTGGAGAGAGAGGAAGAGAGAGCGGTGGGAACTCACAGTTTTAGGAATGAATGTTGAGAATTGTTTTTACATGCAATTGAGAAATAAGAAATACGGGTAATGGGGTATAGAAATCTATCTTGCCCTACAAGAAAAGAGAGAATATGGGGAATACATGAAGGAAGGTAGTGTATTAGAAGGGAGGGCAGATTGGGGGAAGGGGTAATCAGAATGCACAATATTTTGGGGTGAGGTGAGGGGAGAGATGTGGAGAAAATTTGGAACTCGAAATCTTGTGGAAATGAAAGTTGAAAGCTAAAAACAAATAAATTGAAAAAAACAACTTTGGACTTGACTGTGCAACATGGGAGACACTGGCACAGGAACACTCAGCAAGGAGTACCCACATCAGAAAAGGTGCTGTGCTCTATGAACAAAGTAGAATTGAGACACCACAAAGGAAATGTAGGATGCTCAAATTTGGAGTATCTAACCAAAGTATTCACATGGACTATCTGTACCCAGTCTGGGGTAGAGCATTCTGAACTCATATTGATTTGATCAGCCAGCGTCAGATACACTGAAACTTTATTTTGTCATGATGATGTCATTTTGATCTTCTTTGAGAATGAAGGACAATCACCTAGTTTAGTGCTGAGCACAGAGTAGGTGCTTCACAAATGCTTGTTCCCTCCCTTTCCTTGGTGAGGTGGGTGGTTAAAATAATTGGTGGGAATATTGACTACTTATATAGCATAAATGGAATTTCCATGAACTATTCTTTCAAATCTTATATTTCTACCAGGTATTCGAGGGCTCTTTATTCCCTTGTGGGTAGCTAGGTGGCACAGTGGATAGAGATCTGAACCTAGAATCAAGAAGACCTGAATTCAAATGTAGCCTTGGCCACTTACTAGCTGTGTGACCCTGCATAAGTCATTTAACCTTCATTTTCCTCAGTTTCTTTTTTGTGAGAAACAAATGATATAATGTTCAGAAAGTGCTTTGGATAGTATATGGCACACAGTAGGCATTATAGGTCAGTTAGTATTTGTTAAATTATTATTTATATTATCATTTCCTATTTGTGCTCTCTTGACTCTTTCTGGTTTCATAGTACCACTTTTTCTTACCCTATGGTGCTTATGAGCAATCCAACTCTAAACTGGCTGCTAAACTGCAGATCCCCAGTTCCTTCTTTGATCATATCTTCTTTTCTATTTCAGATGAAAAGGTTTTGGGGTTTTTTTTTTTTACTTCTGCATTCATATTCTAAGTGGCACATCCACCTTTCCTCACAACCCACAGTACTAATTCCTCACCTCATATCTAGATCCAATTGCAGGTCAGTCACAGAGGCTGAAAATTACCGTAATGTATTTGACTTGCCTTTATCTCAGTTTACTCCTCAGTGGAAAAGGTAGTAATGCAGTTCTGAGGGAAAAAACACAGACTTTGGAAGACAGATACTTTGGGAACTAGACCTGAATAACAGTTCTGTCACAATCTAACTTAAAACCAGTCACAAGTGACAATCTCTCTGAGCATGTTTCTTCATCCATAAAATGGTTATGATAACACATTACCTACAGCACTTTACAAACTTGTTGTGAAGAAAATATTTCATAAATTTTAAAACATTCAAAAATGTCATGTCCCTTAGTGGGGTCCAGAAAATTGACCTTCTGATATTCTTAAAAACCTAAATTTGGCCATCTCTAATCACCTCCGCCATCTTTATTGTCATTATTTTCATCAGCACCTAGCACTGGTCTTTCTTCCCTTTGGACAATAAAGCAATCTCCTCTTACTTATAATTTAAAGTACTCCACAAAATGTCTCCTGTCTCTTTTTCCAGAAACCTTATCCTATATGATCCTTCACCTATTCTCTCCTAAAGATTTAACATATTCTCTTATCCCCACTTTGGTTCATTTTATGCCACCACTGTCATGTCTATTGTTGTTACCCCATTCCATGTCTAGAATCCACTCTCTAATCACACTAAACCATATAACCCCTGAACTTCTTTCAAATACCTGCTCAGAGGCTTTCTTTTTCTTACCTATGGTCTTTCTGAATCTCCCTCTTCATCATCAATGCTTCCCTTATGAAATCATTTTTATTAATTTGGGTAAAATATACATTCGCTTACTTGGTTAAATGTCAATTCCTCTCCTTTGGAATAGAAACATCTTGAGGGCAGTGTGATGGCAATCAAATTAGGATCATTTGGGGATTTTGTTTTACTAAAAGTGACTCTGATTGAATAATGGGATTAAAGAAGATCTTCCCCATCCAGTGATGGACCTGCCCATTGAGGGAAGCTTGATTAGGGGAGTTATTTTGTAGGAGGGTCCCAAGTACCTTTTTTTTTTTCTACTGAGGCAGTAGGTCAGAGGGTTATGCCCACTGACTCTGAAAAGTGTATAAATACTCTGAGGGTGAGGTTATACTGTGTGGTTTAGTTTTTGGAAGAAGATCTGCGACCCAGATGAGACTCTGGGAAGCCACTAAGGAGATGCCCAGCTTTTAAAAAAACCCATATATTGGTGCTTCCCTCTCTGGTATGTATGTTAAAGGTCAGATAGTTTGAAAGTGCTGTCTGATGATTTTTCACTTCTCTGTAATTTTGATTTTCTCTGATGCCTGTGCTTGATTAAAGTGATTGTTAACCCCTCAAAAATTGCCTGTCCTTTTATGAAGGCAGATCTAAGAACCTGTGATAGCAGATCCCCCTGTGTATGCCGGGGTGCTTACTGTTACAGGTAAGTTCTTTGTCTCTCTGTCTCTGTCTGTCCCTCTGTCTCTGTGTGTGTCTCTATCTCTGTCTGTCTCTCTGTTTCTGTCTCTGTCTATGTGTGTGTGTCTGTGTGTGTGTGTGGGGGGGTGTGTGTGTGTGCATTTGCATGAGTGCGTGCATGCATGTGTGCGTGATTTGTTTTTGGACCTCCATTGCCATTCGTAGAAGATAGAGATAGGGGATTCAACTTTTGATTTCATTTTCTAAGGAACAACTTAATGTGAGAAATCTCTCTTGTAAGGCAGTCCAGTACCCTCTCTGTCATTTGAATTCTTAAAATCAATGAGATATTAAGTCACTCACATTTACAGTGCTAGTATAAGTCATAGGCAGGATTTGAACCCTGCTCTTTCTGACTTCAAGGTCAGCTCTTTCCATTGAAGTATATTAAATAACACATAGAAGGTGCTTACTAAATGTGTGTTGTACTGAATTAAATTAAAAATCACTGGATCTAACAAACCTCTTGGATGTTTACCATGAAAGTAGCAGATGACTGGCACCTTGGCACAAGCAGAGAACCGTTAGGTTGCATAAATCTTGGCCACTTTACAGTGTTTGCTCAGAAAGAGAAGTCCATAGGGACAGGACAGAGAATTACAGAATGGTTGCCTCTTTGTATCCATTTTGAAAGAATTCCCTCTGCCTCTTCATAATACAGGATATTTTAAGCACGACTTAGCCACAGGCACATACCATAAAATTTGCCCAGAGCTTCTGAAACATCCATTTTCTCTGATCAAATGCGCAGACTTGGTTGCTTCCCAAGATTTTGGTGCCATTTCCCAAGCAAGGGAAAATATTACTTGGGTGCGTGTGTTTCCAAGTCGATCCTGGTAACATACAAAAAATAACAATAACAACCACAGCAACAACAAACATGAAGGGTTACCTAGCAACCCAGCTCTTGTGGAAACCAGCAGTTTGCTATCTCAGGTTCATTTTCTTACCAAATTCAATCCATCCAAACACCACCTAGAGTCCTTTCTTTGCTCTTGAGGGAAAATATGGGATTTGTTTCCATCATTCTGGTATGAACATGTGTGTATGTCATTGTAAGGAAACCCTCTTTGACTATGAGTGGGTCAATCTGTTGTTAATCTGCTCAGTGACAAGGAAATAGATGATCAGGATTGGGTCGAAGGTGTGCTGTAACTTTCTGCTTCAGAAGAAACTGAAGAGAAGCAAGACCATTCCAAAAACACTCAGGAGGTTGCAGGATTTGACAGAATGGATCACCTGCAAGTGGAGAATGAAGAGGTTAGATTTAAAAGTGTGCAAAAAGTTCATTTTAAAGGGACTGATTAAGAACACTGCTGAGGATTTTAATAAAATGCAAATTTTACCAACTGATGTGTAGGCTGAAGGACAACTTTGCCATGGAAAACAAGTTCAGATTAGCAAGCTTCAATGAAATATGGATGGGGGAACTGTCTCACTTTTCGATCCAATTTACAGGAGATAATAAGAACAATGATATACCCACCATCACAATCCTAATGCCAAATATCTGTTACATCGCAGCTTCAGTTTTGTAAAATACTTTCAATGTCTCCTCATCATTTCATTTGATTTTCACAACAACCCTACGAGGTAACTACCATTATTACTCCCATTTTATGGATGAGGAAACTAATGCTGAGATAGGTTAGATGACTTGTACAGTATCACAGAATTGAGAAATGTGTGAAGCAAGATATGAAGTCAGATCCTTTTCCTGTACCAATCATTCAATCCATTGTGGCACTTAGTTCGCTCTTCAGTATCTTTCTATGATATATAATAGGTTGTATCATGTTATATTGTGTAACATCATGTTACAATTTGTTAGGATGTGGTATACATAGGATACTCTGCTATATTTTGTATTTGTAATACTGTTTTTTCTAATAATAAATAATAATTTTTAATTGTTTTCCTTACAAGATGAAAACAGGAAGCTATGGGATAATGGACATCTGTCTTAAGAGTCAAGAAGACGTAGGTTCATGTCTGAATGCACAGTGTCTGTCACAGATTAGGAAAGAGTGAAGGGAGCAAGCATTTATGAAGCACCTATCATGTGCCAGGACTGTTCTAAGTAATTTTACCCATTTAATTCATAACATTCTTACAACTTTGAGATGTTTATTATGGTCCTTATTTTACAGATGAAGAAACTGAGGGAAATAAACATTTAATGACTTACTCAGGGTCAGATAGCTAGTAAGTGTCCAAGGCTGGATTTGAACTCAGGTCTTCCTGACTCCAGACCTAGTACTATATCCAATGTGCTATCTGCCTTCCTCTCCTCTAATTAGAAAATTGATAAATTTATCTTGGTTGTTAGAATGGTGGACTTAACCTCTCAGGTCCTTAGACAAAAATCTCTATGCTCTACAGCTATAATTTGAAGAATTGGTGCAGACCTTCATGACAGTGTATTCACCCTGCCATTGAAACCATATCAATGAAAGCAGAGATTCAGTTCAAAAGCCAAAGGGAATGAAGCTGCCTCACACATACTCACCTTTGTGAGATGTGACTGTGGGGAGCAATGTGAAGCCCATGCTTCCCCAGAACAAAAATCGTGGAGTTTTCTATGGCTTATAAAACCCACCTAAGAATTGCAGACTAGACCTGAGCATAGCCCAATAAAATTGCATTCGGATTCTTGGAGTCCTCTCACCTTCAGTAGCTGGAAACTGCCCCGAGGGACTTAGGGGCTAATTTCCTCAAATGCTAAAAGCTCAGACATCACAGATTTGGAGCTGAGGGGAAATGCCTCATTTTACATGTAAGAAAATTGAGGACCAGGAGAGGAGGTGACAACCAAAATTTGAACTCAGATCTTTTTTCTTCAAAATCTACTGTTCTTTACACAATTTCATGCTGCCTATCTCATTGCCTCAAGATTTTCAGAAATGTGTGCTATTTGTAGATGCCCACCACTTCCTCATCTCTGGTGGTTAAGTTCATAACTCATCTACGTGTTGTCATCCTATGCAATTCTTCTCAATTATATAGTTAATTCCTTTTCATGAATACTCATGTGCATATTTAAAAAGGAAACATAGATGCGCAAACTTGGAGCACCACCTCAAATGCTCACACAGACTCTGTGCTCAATCTGTGATACAGCATTTCGAGTTCCAATTGGTCTAATCAGCCATAGTCGGACACACTGAAACTTCACTTTATCATGGTGATATCGTTTTGGTCCTCTTCGAGAAAGAAGGACAACAACCATTTATATACATATACACAAACATGTATGCATTTGTGTGTGTGTGTGTGTATTGTGTGTGTGTATAAGTATATACACATGTATATGCACTAGATGGGTCAGTGGTTAAAGTGCTGGCCTGGAGTCAGGAACACCTGAGTTCAAATCTGGCCTTAGAGACTTACTAGCTGTGTGAACCCAGGCAAGTCACCTAACTAGTTTGCCTTAATCCACTGGAGAAAGAAATGGCAAAACCAGTATCTTTGTCAAGAAAGTTCCATGAACAGTAATAAACACCAAATACATAAATTTATATGTATCCAACACATATGTGTGGATATATACATATTCACATATACCATATATTTATATACATATACATGCACGAACATATATGTACACATATTCATGTGGGAATGCATGCTTATATGTAAGTACACCCATGTACATATGCATGTATGCACACATACATACATGTATATATTGCATGTATATATGAGTATGTATATATGTACGCACACAAAATATACATGTACATATATGCATATATACGCATATATATGCACATATACACATATATGCATATATATATGCATATACCTATACACACATATATGTCATTGTTCATTCTTTGTTTTCAAAGAGGCCCAATGATATCATTGTGATATCTTGACCTGCATGTGAAGGAGATTTAGGTGAGGCAGAGTTTCAAAAGTCAACAGCCTCACTCTTTCTTCCAGAGTTATTGAAGTCCAGTGACAAGACAAAGACAATGACAATAAAACCTGAGACAGCCTAAAATGTAGTGGCTGACCTTGGCATACTTGATGTCTGACCAAGCTTTAAGCACTGCACAGCCGAAAAAAGGGCAATTTGATTGGATTTCTGAGTGTAGTTGGTGGAAAAATGTTAACTAAGACTGTAAAGATGTGGTTGTTGAGTCATTCAAGTTATATCCAACACTTTGTGTCCCAATTTTGGGGGTTTTCTTGGTGTGGTTTGCCCTTTCCCTCTCTAGCACATTTTACAGATGATGAATCTAGATAAACAGGGTTAAGTGACTTGCCCAGGGTCACAAAGGTAATAAGTATCTTCAACTTGATTTAAACTAAAGAACATGAGTCTTCCTAATTCCAAGCCCAGAGCTCTATCCATTATATCACCTCAGTGCCCTTTTGTAATTAGATACCGTTAGGCTAAGCCTAACTAGAAAATTGTTTTAAACAGAGGATATTTTCTTTTCTTTTAGAGGAAATAAAAATTGGGGAGTGATATGACCAGATCTACCTTAAAGGAAAATTCCACACTGTGGAAGCTATGTGGAAGGTGATTGAGAATGATACTTTGATCAGTTATAGCTTTATAATTAAGATCTCCTTCTAGCAATATCAACCAATGATTTAGCCAGTGAAAGTTGAAAAAGTTCCCTCTAGGTCAGACAATTCCCTCAACTTTGGTAAACCAAAGTGTTAATCTCTATTGTCATTGTTGAGTATCAGATTCACAACTAAGGAAAATCATTTTAGGAGAAGAAGGATGCACTGGAAGATGACAGACTTGAATTGGGGAATCTGTATTTGGCATCTCTTGTAATAATATAAGAGTTGATAGAAGTTGTCTCTATTTTATTGTGAGTAATGAATAGGTCAAATTTAAGAGATATAGAAACAGAAATGACAATAACTGGTAAGAGAATGCATATGTTGGATGAGGAAAAAGGAAAGAGTCAAGGATAAGTCTATAGTTATGAAGCTAGAGAATTGAAAGCATGATGGTGCCAGTTAAATTCAATCTCTATTGAATGATGATAAATGTCATTTCAGAGACTGTATTTGGGGACTTGAATGAAGCAACACAATATTATATGAAAACAGAAAAAAATTGAAGAGCCTAAGGATTCATCTTCCATTTGGAACTTGGTCAATTTATTAAATAGCAAACACCTTTGGACAACATACATCTTTGTGTTTTATGCTTACTTTGATATCGTTGTAAAAATACTGTTGGAACAAAACTATCTCTGCTGTTTAATCTAAGCAAGGAATTTGTATGGTCTTACTATATCTATAGGAATTTATTAGAAGAGTGATTTTTCTGGAAGTGCATGTATTGCTATACATGCGTATGTATGGGTCATTAACAAGATATTTAAAAATACAGTAGACTGTCTATTGTTGTCATGGTCAATTGTGAAATTGAAAATATGCTTTGTAGTACAACATTATCTGTAAAATCCTAATCCATTCCCTTCTACTATTTTCATTGAATATCTTCAAGTGCATGAAGAGAGTATTCAAGGAAAAAAATATAAAAGTAACACAAAGTTGGCATATGGTTCTAATTTCACCTTATTCACCACCATTGAGAGTTGGGGTCATAGAATAGGAGCCATTTAAAAAAAATGTTTGGCATCTTCCCACTCTTTGAATAACATCTAAAACCCATCCCTTGGTCATTTTACATTGTACATTCAGCATGGTCATTTGTTTACTTGGTCCAGTTGAACTGTTCTTCCACATTTTGTCTTCTTAAGTGTTATTGCCAGGTCCTCACTTAGCACATGAATTATTAAGATGCTAATATTAAAATTAGTCATCCTATTATAATTATTTAAGTAAATTATTATAAAACTATTATTTTATTTTTATAATTTATGCTTATTTTTTTAACCTTTTAATTTTATGTATAGATAGATAATAGGTATAGATACCTATATACCTAGATAATAGGTATATCTATGGCTAGATAGACATCTTCCCTTTAATTAAAAATAATAATAATAATAAAACTGGGAGGGGAAGACCATCATGGTCTGGGTAAAAGAGAAACAGTTACTACTTGGTATTTACATGTACTCTGTGCTAGGTGGGTGGGGACCTGTTGTCTAGTCTATGAGGTCTGGAGTGAATAGGGTTTTAAGGCTTGGTCTTTGAGCAAGAAATCTAGTCAGTACACCCAAAGGGAAAAGGCAGCTTTTGGCCATGGAGTGTACATTCCCCTTGGTAGAGCACCCCAGGACAGGAGAAGGGAGGAGAAGAAGGGAGGAGACAGAAAGGGAGGGGAGGAGAGAGAAGGAGCTGCTACTCACTCACAGGTGGTTTTGTCTTTCATTCTGGAAGAAGGCCATGACATCAAGATGATGACATGACTTGCAGTTGACTTTGATTTGAGCTGTGCAAGCTGACCAACCTCTCCCCCTCCCTCTCCCTCTCCTGGCATGCTCTATCCAGGTGAAGGTACGCTTCCATGGCAAATCTTTGGGTTTTCCTGGCTAGATTTCTTGCTCAAAGACAAAGACTTAAACCCCGGAGTTCATAGACTGCACAACAGGTGCCCACCCACCTAGTACAGAATTAATGTAAATACTAAATACTATTTCTCTTTTACTCAGGAATCTTGAGGATCTTCCCCTCCAAGTTTGATTTTTTTTTTATTAAAGGGACCATTCCTTGAGTAAGTATTTAATGTAGAAGTAGATAAATCCTCCAAATTGAAAAGTAATAGATAAGTTCTTGGTCCGTGTTATTTTCCATATTGATGAAATCAAAGATCTGAAAAAAAAAAAAAAACAAAACAGCACAATAGCAATAGCATAGAAACACAGTCCAATTGTTACATAAAAGGCAGTAATATTGCAACAAACCTGAGATGTGATCATCCAGTCTCTACTTGCAGACAAACCAACCTCAGAGGAGACGAGTGCTTCTTACCAGTTCAGCAGATCATTTTACATTTGGACCACTCCAATTTTTAAGCACTGAGCACAATATTTCAATGAGTGCTGAAAAGTAACAATAACGATTTGTTCTGATGGTCCTTGTGGAAAACACAAATATTCTCATAAAAGCTAAGGAATTTAATCCTTTTATTACATATGAAAAACAAACAAGGTAGCACGAACCCTTACAATGTATTCTTTATCCTATCTCAAATTAACAGCAGGGCCTAGGCTAAATCCAAGATTATCCAGTTCTCTGCGTACTTTTTATCAGAATAAAATTTGTTCCTTCTTTACCTATCATGCCCCAGGCATGGACTTTCTATCCTGTTTTCTGAACCCAATCAGTAAAATTGAGAAAGTTCTCATTTCTTTAGCAATGATACTCCCAATACTCCTTCCTCATCACACTAGAGTTAGTACTGAAATCTGAGGGCATGGCTTCAAATCCTGGCTCTCACCCAGACCTGTGTGAACTTGAACAGCTACCTTATCTTCCTTGGACCTTGTAATGGTAATTCAAATGGAAAGATTTTTTTCCATTCATTAATAAGCCCATGTGACCTGCCTGAGTCTGAGTCACATGGAGTCTATAGTGGGAGGAGTTTGCTGAACCTGTGGAACAAGAAGAGGAGGAGCTAGAGTCAAGCAGAAAGGAAATTGCTCAGAGGTTGGTCAGATACTAAACAGATTTAGATTTTTGTTACTATGATGGATTTGACTTGCTGGTTTCTGAATAAATGTTTTTCTTGTGCCTCCTATCCTTATGCTAAGGAATCCCTAGGTGCCTGAGAGCAGCCAATATCAGAGCAGAACACAAGCCCCAGCCCCACTTATTTTAGCAGCAAAGCCATTATTTTCCCTAAATAAGACACTAACAGAAATGGAGGTGGCCCTCCTGCATGGGATTATGTATTATGAAATGAAGAAACCTAATTAGGCTTTGTGGAGAGAATGTCTACGTGTTCAAAAATATTTATAGCAGCTCTTTTTTGTAGTGGCGAAGAATTGGAAATTGAGGGGATGCCCATCTATTGGGGAATGGCTGAAAAAGTTGTGGGATATGAATATAATAGAAAATTATTGTTCCATAAGAAATGATGAACAGGAAGATTTCAGAAAAAAAAATGGAAAGACTTACATGAATTGATACTGAGTGAAGTAAGCAGAACCAGAAGAATATTCACATAGTAACACCAACGGAGTTTGATGATCAATTATGATAGCCTTAGGTCTTCTAAGAAATAAATGATCAAGGACAGTTCCATAAGGACTGAAGATGGGAAATACTATCTACATCCAGAGAAAGAACTACGTAGTCTGAATACAAATTGAGGCATACTATTTTTAATTTTGTTCATTTTTTTCTTTTTCATGTTTTTCCCCTTTTGTTCTCATTCTTCTTTCACAACATGACTAAAGTGGAAATATATTTAACATGATTGCACATGTATAATTTTCATCAGATTGTATACTGTCTTAGGGAGGTGGGAGGGGAGAGAGGGAGGGAGTGAGAAAAATTTGGAACTCAAAATCTTATAAAATAAGTGCTGAAAACTACCTTTACATATAACTGGAAAAACAAAACACAATTAGGTGGGAAAATATATTTCTTTTATCATTTGATTTGAAGCATTTCTGTAAGAAATGTGGTTGTAGATAGTTTGCAATTCTTTAGAACTCTTTGTCCACATTCTTTGAATATTTATCTTTATATGGGATACTGAACCCTGATTGGAGAAATTTATAAGAACTACTTTTTTTCCTCATCCAATCACTTTCATGCATATTCTATATACATGTCCATACAGAAGTTTTTCAGTCTGAAGTTCCCTCTTCTGTCGTAAATACAATATTATATTCCTTCAGTTATTTTGCTTTATTCTTTTTTCTTGAGGTAGACCTTTTCAGATTGGTTTTCTTTCCCGTACTTGTCACCCCACCCCCATTTGTTCTTTTGAGGATTTTGATTTTGATTCTTTTTTATCTCTTTCTTTTATATGATCATATATTTCTTCCCCCATCTTATTTTCCTCTGTCAAGTAGATTGCTCCTTCCTCTCCTCCACTTTAGCTTATCCTGTTTCCTGTATTTAAAATTTCATTTTTGCTCCTCTTTACACAAATACTTTTCTCACCTTTTGTTTCCCATCTTCTCTTGCTTTCAACTCTATGTTTTCATTCTCTGATTGTAATGGTAATTTAAATGGGGAGATCTTTCTTATTCATTAATAGGCCCACGTGGCCTGCCTGGGTCACATGGAAGATTGAGTAGCCTGTGGTGGGAGGATTTTGCTGAATGGGTGGAACTCAAAGGAATGGAGTTAGAGCAGAGTTGAGAGGAAGTTAATCTTGAGAGCAGTCAGAACTGAAGGATGCAGGCAAGCCCACAGCTGGCTGTGAGTGTGAGGACATTTTGTTTAAGGAAATCTTGTTTGTGATTTGTTTAGGGGAATCCTGCTTGTGATTTGTCTAATGGAGCTGGATTGTGAGAAGTTTAGCAGGGGGAAGGCTTGGGGCTAGTGTTGTCCTCTGCATTATTATTGTGTATAGAATTTTGTTACTGAGGTGGATTTGGCTTTCTGGTGTTTGAATCAATGTTTTTGATTCTTCCATTCCTCATGGAGAGTCTGTTGTATGTCATGAGTCGGAATTGCACTGCGATATTCAAGGCTGCTGTGAGTGCTGTGAATTTTGCATTGGTGCTACAAGTGGGATGTGATGGAGAAATATCAGACCTTTACTTGGAGACAGAAAGGCAGAAGAGACAGAGGAAGAAATGGATGTCCTAGGGTGGGATGATTTGTTTTATTCTTCCCTGGCAAAAAAATGGGCTAAAGGCACAGGGTTTTGTGAAAACTGGGAACTGAAGCTACAGAAGGGAAAACCTAGACACTTAGAAAGATGGTTGCAGGGAATAAAAATAACAGGGAAAGAAATGGCAAAAGTGTGTAGGAGAGGCTGGGCCTTGCTAACATGCTGTTGAATTCTATGTACAAGCAAAGACAAGCTGCTGGAGCAGAAGACTCAGATGAAAAAGGAGTTGTCTGGTTTGCAAAAGCTTTTTGTCCTGCAGTGTTCAAACTGTCCTTTAGGAGAGGAAGTTAGAGAGTTTCCAGAGGTAGAAGAAAAAGCTGTTGTTGGTTTGGCTCACAGGAGGTGAAAAATTGATGATAGGAAAGTGAATGCAGCCCTTGCACAGTCTGGGCTTGATTCTGGCCTAAACACAGGCCAGGGGGATGTGTGGGAGGGGAATGAAGCAAATGAGGAGGCTGAAGTTCAACTAGTACTAAGAAGGAAGCAGGAGAATCAGGGGTCCCCACAGTTTTGAGGGAGGTAATTGAGGGTTTTACCCAGCAGAAGGTCACAGATATTTTGAGTCAGTTCACCCAAAGGATGGGAGAATTGTTAGTATCTTGGATGTTGAGAATCAGTGAAAAAGATAAATTTCCTCAAGAGAGAGCAGTGAATAGCCAGTGGATTCAAAGTCAGAATAAATTGACAAGAAAATAATTTTCTACTGATCTATTGAGAGCAGGGGTGTATTTGTCCTTCATTGCTGAAGAAGATCGTGCCATCAGACAAATGATGACATGACTTGCACTTGACTCTGTTTTGAGTGAGGGAGGTCTGTGCGGGTCACCAGCCTCACTTCTCCTCCAGTGACCTGATATTCCTCAGGATGACTGGAAATGACCCAGGATGCAATGGGAGACTTTGGGCCCTTTAGGCCAAGGTCTTTGCTGCTACTCACTTAGGGTGAGGCAATGCCCATTCATTGAATAGGCGGGTTTAAGAAGTAGCCAGGGCATGGCCTCTTTAATGAGGTCCAGAAAAAGAAAGACATCAGGCTGGGTGGGAACCAGCAACCATTACTACAGATAATCACTCTAAAGCTAGGAGGGTCCAGAGGAGCCCTTAGGCAGGGGCTCATTACACAAAGATTTTTTTTCAATAAACAACTTTCTCTCCTATCCTAGATCCATCAACTTTATTTGTGCAGAAACGTTTCAATTTA
Source organism: Bettongia penicillata ogilbyi (assembly GCA_023548195.1). Lineage (NCBI taxonomy): Eukaryota > Metazoa > Chordata > Mammalia > Diprotodontia > Potoroidae > Bettongia > Bettongia penicillata. Next base: position 3,286,058 of record JAJHZJ010000257.1, read on the forward strand.
ATGTCATCAGAATGATCTATACTTGTTAATTTAAAAAGTTATCTCTTACCCTTATATGTAAAAGGTATGTAATCTTTAATATTCAAGTCACATACACATTTTGAATTTATTATGAATACAGTATTTATCAAAGTTGAATCTGCCAGAATGCTTTTCAAGGTTTCTTTTCCATACTTATCAGAGAGGACTTTCTTTCCTGAATAATTTATAATTTGGGGTTTATCTAAAACTGGATTATTGGGTTCCCTTATTTCTATTTTGCCCTTGTCTGTTTTGTCATTGATCTACTTTTCTAATGTTTTAACTAGTTCAAATAGCTTTGATGAATGCTGCTGCATACTATGGTTTGAAGCGCTATTCCCCTTCATTCCAGTCTTTTTGGTTGCTGTTGCGTCATTTCAGTCATGTCTGACTTTTCACGACCCTATTTGAGGTTTTCTAGGCAGAGATACTAGAGTGGCTCACCGTTTCCTTCTCCAGTTCATGGGGAATCAGCTAGCTGGGTAACTCGGCTCCTTCTCTCCTGTCTGCCTCCCCCTGCCCTTCCTTCTCCTCTCCAAAGGAAGATAAATTTGGATGACCAAAAGACACCCAGTTGCCTGGGTTTTATTGGCTAGTTCCTTTCTTCCCCTCCCCTCCCCTCTCCTCTTTTCTCCTGTCCTTTCCTGTCCTGTCTGCCTTTTCCTTAAACCTACTGCACTCTGAAACTGAGAGCGGGGTAGATGGCGTTCCAACTGATGAACTATATAGAATGTATCAAGAAAAGAGGCTTGATTTTAGACTGAGAAGGGAGATGAGAACAGCCCCCTGCAGATCCTCCTGAAACATTGTGTCTACATTCAGCATACCTGCAGGAGAATAGGAGGCTGACCAGCCTCCAGCTCAGATTAAAGAGTGTGTGCCAGAATGATGACCCCAAAACTGCAAGTTAGAAAGCAGGAAACAGCAGTGAATGAGGCTGTGGTGGAGAGTTCAAGGACGCCAGAAGCATGGCCGAACCTATATCTACCCTGCTTCTGGTTATTGTCTCCATGTTTCTTTTTGACATTTTGTTCATCTTTTTTGTCAGATATGTTTTCTAGAGGCTTAATACCCTCTACCTGCACATGCCTGATTGCTTAAACTGGACATCATCACCCGTCTGATGTGCAACTCTACATACAATCTCAGCAGGAGGTAGCTAGGGAAGAAGAGACCTCCATCTCTTACCCCAAGATTGGGCCCCATTCGTTCAGGGGGTAATGATGGGATGCTTTTGATCAAGCCCAACCCTAAGATACTGTTTTATGTGCTTATTTTTTAAAGTTCTATTGTGAATATTATTGGAAAGTTAAACTGTAAAGTTCTATTAACATGTGGCCTAAGATGCGTTTTATATGCTCATTTTCTGTTATCCCTCTGACAATTCTGTTGATACTAGTTGCCCCACAGAACCTGATCTAGGTACTGAATATGAAAGATCTTGGGGCTGCATATAATGGTAATTTAAATGAGGAGATCTTTTATATTAATGAATTGGCCCATGTGGCCTGCCTGGGTCACATGGAAGCCTGAGTAGCCTATGGTGGGAGGAGTTTACTGAATGGGAAGAACAGGAAAGGGTGGGGCTAGAGCAGAGCTGAGAAGAAGTTAGTCTTGAGAGCAGTCAGAACAGAAGGATATAGGCAAGTCCACAGCTACCTGTGAGTGTGAGAAGGACATTTTGTTTAAGGAAACCTTGTTTGTGATTTGGTGAAGGGGAGCCTCCTCGTGTTTTGTCTAATAGAGCTAGTTTGTGGGAAGCCTAGCAGGGGGAAGACTTGGGGCTGGTGTTGTCCTCTGCATTGTTATTGTGTAAGGAATTTTGTTACTGAGATGGATTTGGCTTTCTGGTGTTTGAATCAATGTTTTGATTCTTCCATTCCTCATGGAGAGTCTGTTGTATGTCATGAGTCGGAATTGCACTGCGATATTCATGGCTGCCAAGGGCACTGTGAATTTCTGATTCATTTGTTATTAACTACTGTTATTAACTACTGTTAATTATTAACTCTGTTATTAACTACTCCTTTTCCCTTTTCTCTCTATTCTTCATTCAGTCAAATCTTCTAAGTTTTCCATTCTAGGTTCTCCATTCTAGGTGTTTTCTTGAACTACATTGTTGAAGTCAAAGTCAACTGCAAGTCATGTCATCATTGTATCTTGGTCCCCTCTCCCCCTCTCCTCTCCTCTCCTCCCTTTCTTTTCCCTCACCTCCCCTTCCCACCTCTCCTCCTCTCCCCTCCCTTTCCCTTCTCTCCTAGGTTGCTCTACCCAGGCAAGGTACAATTTCATGGCCAAAACCTACCTTTTTGCCTTTTGGATTGCTGGCTAGATTTCTTGCTCAAAGACCAAGCCTTAAACTTTATTCACTCTGGAGCTCATAGACTGGACAACAGGTCCCCACTCACCTAGCACCGAGTGAATGTGTATACTATATATTAACTCTTTCTCTTTTACCCAGGAACCCTGAAGGTCTTCCCCTTACAGTTTGATTTTTTTTTTTTTTGGTTAAAGGTACCATCCCTTGAGTTAACTACTTACAAGCCTATTCACTGAATGGGCATATCTCACTCCAAGTGAGAAAGTGAGAACTTAGCCTAAAAGGGCCAGGGTCTCACACTGCATTCTGGGCTGTCTCCAGTCATTCTGATGAATATTAAGCCACTGGACCCAGATGGCTCAGGAGGAGAAAGTGAGGTTGGTGACCTTGCACAGCCCTCCCTCACTCAAATCAAAGTCAATGGCAAGTCACGTCATCATCTTGACATCATGGTCCTCTTCAAGAACGAAGGACAAACACAATAGCACAACACTGTAGAATTTTATCCTTGCATTTCCATTTTCCATGATACCTCACTTCCAGAATAATCCTTGCATTGTCTTGTTCAGTCTGTTTTTGGAGGTTGATATATTTTGATTGCAAAGTGGGCATATTTTCTTTTAATGTTATTGTTTTTGCTTCTCTTTTTCTAGATCATCCTTCAATTTTTTTTTTTGCATTTGCATTTTCAGCTTATTTCTCCTTTTTGCATCTTCACAGGACATAAATTCTGATCTTATTAGCATTTCTCTTTTAAATTATGTAGCAATAGCATACTGTGTTTCCATATTTCCAAATTCTTCAGGGTGTCTTTGTCATCAAATATTGGTCTTTTTTCTTTATTTTGCAGTATTCATAGATGCCTAAATTTGTTGACTGGATCTGGAAGCCACATTTCCTTCTGTCACTATTATTTTATGCTGATTTATCTGCTTATTTTAAAGATCATAGACTTTTCTTCTTTCTGAAATAGTCGGTACATTCAATTCCCCTTTTCATTTTCCTTATCACTCACTCCCTAATTCCTTCCCCTCTGACTATGGTTTCAATGGGAGATGTAGCTCAAAGTATCTCAGCCTTCTTTCTGACTTTTTCTTTGTCATAACTGATCCTAGGTAGATCCTATGCTCTTTCTCTCAAGCTTTGTGGAATGCTGCACAGTTCCCCATAATCACAGTGTCACATGGCCTAGTAAATCATTGCTTTCCCTCTGTTCCTTAGTTCCCTGGCATGGGAAGATGGTTCAGAATTTTGCTGTGCTGGTGATTCCAGGTCACCAGTTCTAGGAGGGTTTTGCTTCTGAACAACTGTGGCTATACTGGATTTCAAGACTGGAGTGAACTTCTATAGCCTATAGCCAAGGTCTCCACAGAACTAGAAAGTTGAAGGAGAACTAGGGAGGAATGGGGTGGTATTTGATATAGGCTTGTCTCATATTCCCAAGTCTTCTAGTGTAACCTCAGTAGTAATAATATAGGATAAAAAAGAAACATTCCTGAGTGAGCTCAGGAAGAGCGAGTATCGGTTCCTGGATTATTTTTTAATGTTCACTTGGATTCTGGGTATCCATGGAGACAGATGATACTGCTTTATCTTTGGTGCATAACTTTTGTTTTGGAGATTTTGGGGAGGTCTTTAATTGGGGAGTACATTTAATCTTCCTGGACTCACTTTCCTATCTTTAAAACGAAGGAATTGGAGTATAGATCCTTTTTGATTCCTTCTCAGTTGTAAATCTGTGATCCTATGACTGTTATTATAGTTTCTTAAATGAACCTAAGACCAAATTTACCATCTAAGATCTCAGGTGAAGAACTGTTTTATTTTTTTTTTCACCTATAATCAGCCACCTATGTGATATAATTAAGAATTGCTCAAGAAACCACCCTATCAGAAGTCACAGCACTCACATGGAGCCAGGAAAAATGAAGTGTATCAGTGAACAAGGATTCAAATTCTACCAGTGACACATAGTAGCTATGGTGACATAAGCAAAGAACTTATTTCTTTCTTTATTTATAAAAATTGGGAGGTGGGACAACATGTCCACTAAGGTCTCTTCTGGGACTAAGCTAGTTATTTTATTACTCCTTTAGATTACATAGCACCTACAACTCTTCTTACCAACCCACCCCTACACAAAGTGGCAGTTACTAGGTCCATGGCATGCAAAGCTTACTCATCTCCTCATCTCTCTCTCTCTCTCTCTCTCTCTCTCTCTCTCTCTCTCTCTATATATATATATATATATATATATATATATATATATATATATATCTCCCTATCTTACAATTGTTAGGTTATAGCCCTCATTTTAATTGAATCTTCTGGATCAAGTCAAAATAAAGCACATCACATTACCAAAAAAAGAGTATTTCTTAAAATAGAATTCAAAAAATCAAATAGGAAAAATTAAGAATCAACATATAGAAGCACATTCACCTCCAAATTATCATGTTACTGATGAGAGAGGGAATATACTGATAGGCTGCACCGCACACTCTCACTGTTGTTTCTCAGGTGAAATAATTATCTGTCTCAAAAGCTGCAACTACCATCTCCCCTTCCTCTTTCCCCCTAAAGTTAGCAATGCTATCTGCTTGGTTGCTTGCTTAATTATTTACCTTCTTTTGCGTCCCCAGTGGGTGGACACTAACACATTAGGCTTTGCCATTATATTATAACTGTTAGGTGAATATTTTCCAGTCAGGTAATTTTTGCAGCTTTCCTTCCAGCTGTCCTATAACTTCAAGGATGTTTATGATCTATTTGTGAGTCAGATTGATAACTGTACTTAGTCAACCCAACAAAAGACCTCAGGTAATAGTCTGTTCTTTTGATTGCATTCAATTTCCTCCCAGGGTGACTTCCTCCTTTAGCCCCATTTACAATTCAGACTTATGTGAGTGAATTTCTTTCACCTCTCATCTGTAGATCTCCCCACTGAGTTAGTGCATGTGCCCTACACCACAAGTATCAGATACATGGACTGAGGGCTCTTTCCAGCTCATAATCCTCCTGAGCATGGTTCAAACCAGATTAAAATGTACTTGGAGCATATTTAATAAAATAAAATAAAACAGATAATATTACATTTAAAACTAAGTCAATATGCAGCCCACAGAGCTCCTGATGCTTTAATGACTCCTGTTTCTATTTGAGTTTGACACCATTTCTTCCCTGGAAGTTTGTCTAACAGCTCAGCAGAGGTGGAGTTGAATTGCTAATTTTAGTCTTGCATTTTTTTTTTTAATCAACATTAAGGTGTCTATCCTCCTTACAATTTAGCAGTGATCTTTATTAAAAATGTGATACTCCTTGGGAGGATAACTCTCATAGAATGAAGAATGTAAGGAACTGGAAAAGACTCAAAGCACCACTCTGTTACAAGAATTACAATTGTAAAGGACTTCAGAGAGATCTCCTTTAGCACTCTGATTTTACAGATAATGGAACAGGTTCAGAATCATTGAGTTAGATTCATAGAATTACATATGTTTCACAATAAAACTAACATTTTGGTAGTGACTTAAATTTTTCAAAGTGCTTTATATGAATTAGCTAATTTGATTTTGATCATCAGGTAGATGGTAGTATTATCCATATTTTAATAGATGAAGAAAATGATTCTAAAAGAGATAAAATTGATCTGCCTTATGTCATGTAGTTAGTAAGTTTCTGAGACTAGATTTATTACTTAAGTCTTCCTGAAATGAAGACCAACATTCTACTTCCTATGCCATTTCTTAAAAAAGGATTAGCAGTCACCTTTTCCTAGTTTTTATTCGTTTGTTTTTACCAATTCAGAAAGTAGTGACATGCCTAAAGATACATGGTCTTTTATAGATCGGGATTAGAACTCTGAACTCTTTATTCTCTGTCTAGAATTCTTCTATTACTTCATATTAGTCTGTTTCACTTTCTAGTTGTCACTCCTCCAGCGTTACTTTAGCATCTGAGAATAGATTATGCTATAGAAGAAGGAGACAATAAGTATGTCCACATGAGGGAGCAATCCCAAAGAGGGAAGGAAAGGTACAGAACTGTGTGTTTAAGGCTAATTCCTCACACTTAAAAGTTTTACCCCAGGCCATTCTTGATTGGAAAGCTCTTTTTTTTCTGTCACCTTACTGAGATATTTTCGTACAGCTTAGGCACTGGGAAAATTGAAGTAGTTTTGCCCTGTATTAGAAACTGAACCAGCTGCATGCTGTGGATTCAGACTTACTCCCCATGCTCACTGTTTACATCTTTTCCATAAGGTACCTCTAGGTTATTTAGCAGAGACAGCGCAGTCCATTTCCCACATCATTCATGCAGCAGGAGGTAGGTATCGCAGAGCCCCACCACAAAGAGGCAGAATGAAAAGGTCTATTTGAGGTTTGCCAGTTGGGGTGTAGAATCAATTTGAGTCACTACTGAAAGACACTGAGGATCCATTTTCAAACTAATTTGGAAGCTGAGATAATTATGTGATGCTTACATTACATGCTAGGTATCTTGAATAATTCTATTTATTGCCAAGATGGGGTTTATAACTTGGCTGCAGGAGCTAATGCATTGATTACCTAATGGTGGAAGACTGAATTTCTTTTTGTTTTTAGTTTTTAACTGGAGATTTTAGTCATTTTAATTTCAGTGGAGGAAAAACATAGTAATATCAAATTATCTCCCCCACAAGTATTTGAACTGTAGACTCATAAGATGTCAGTACCAGAAGGTAATTTGTAAATTATCTACTCTCCACTCACCCTCTCTCATTTTAAACATTAAGAAAAATAAAATTCCAAAGAAGGAAAGTGACATCTCCCAAATCAATCTCATACTTCCAAGCTAGTTTGATTATATATTTCTTTTAATAATTTTTGGATAGAATAGTTAGGAAAACCTTAGTTCAAATATGGCCTCAGACATTTACTAGCTGTGTGACCCTGGGTAAGTGACTAGACCTCTGTCTATTTCAGTTTCTATATCTGTAAAATGAGGATATTAATGGTACCTACCTCACAGAATTGTGAGAATCAAATGAGATAATAGTTGTAAAGCTTTTATAATCATGCTTGAAACATAGAAATCATGATATAAATATTTATTATTATTAATTTCTGTTTCATATTAACATCAGAAAAGATGAATGAGAGATGACTGTGTGTAATCCTGATTCACAATTTGCAATAACAAGGAGAAATAGGACTCAAACAAGATCATAAGTTTAATTAGTGGTGAGCTGAAAATTGAACCCATTTCTAAGTATCACAGATCCACACAATCTCAGGATTGAAAGGACCTAACAAATGTTTCTGGCCTACGCCAAATCAAGAAGCCTTGTTATAGCTTTCCTGATTGATGATGATGATGATTTAAACTGTATTTAAATGCTTCCAGGAAGATAAAGCACACTGCCTTTCAGAATTGGGATAGCTAGGTGGTGCAGTTGGTCCTGAATTTAGAAAGATTTATCTTTCTGGGTTCAAATCTGACCTCAAACACTTACTATCTGAGTGACCTTGGGCAAGTTATTTTACCCTGCTTGCCTCAGTTTCCTCATCTGCAAAATGAGCTGGAGAAGGAAACAGAAAACCATTTAAGTATCTTTGCCAAGAAAAGCTGTAATGATTCACAAAGAATTCAACATGATTGAAAAAGATTGAACAAAAATAACACCTTTCAGAATAGCCTGAAGCACATGATGGCCATTCAAATATGTGATTGCCTCTTCATAAATGCGTTATTTTTCCTCACATATTTATGCCTGTAGAAGAATGAAGCTACTTAGGAAGAGTTGCAAGCTATAAATGGTATGAAACATATTACAGATAATTAAGAGAAATAGTCATTAAAAAAATTATGAGGTTTTGTATCACACAATGAAAACTGACAATGATAAAAAAGATAGGAACAATCAATGCTGGAGAGACTGGAAAGGCAGGTATATTAATGTATTATTGTTATAGTTGAAAAATAGGCTAGACGCCCTAGACAACAGTATGGAATTATGCCAGAAAACTGAATAATCTATGACACTCATTCTATTTTTAGGGATATACATCGGAGAAAGTCAGAGTTAGGAACAATTATAATATATACTAAGATGTTCACAGAAACACTATTTGTGGTAAAAACCAAAAAAAAAAAAAAACAAAGAAACAGAAAACAAATACCAAACAAATCTGGAAAAATATAGCTGTACATCGAGGAAAAGCTGAAGAAATATTATGCAATTATAATGGTATATTACTGTGTGGTAAGAAATGGAAAATATGAAGAATTCAGAAACATTAAAAGATCTGTCTGATCCAATGTAGTGGAAAAAGAAGTAGAGTCAAGAGAACAATGATGGGTCCAACAGTGCAAATTAGAAGTCCAATAAAAGAATTTCAAGTGCTCAGCACATTAAAAAACAAAACAAAACTGTAACAATTCGAGAGAAAAGGTGATACAACATGCCAGATACTTCATGAGAGAAAGGCAATGGTCTACTAATGTACATAATATTTCATGTACTGTGATTTGTATTTACAGTATTAGATATTTTTACTTAATTGTATTTCTTTGTCTCAAAGATGATTTTCTTAATAGGAGGAGATGAAACAGCCTGGGATGTATAAAGAAAAGTAATTCATAAAATAATCTACTTCATTTCATTTTTAAGAAGTTCTTAGTTATAAGGACTATTTTTACTGGTCTTTGTATACCCATGGAGGAAAAAACAATATTATAAAACAAAAAACAAAAGAGCAACAACAAAAAAACAAAACAATTGAATAATTTGTACCATACACAAATTAGGCACTTAATGAATACTTGTTTGATTATATTGGCTTTTATATTTTTTTCTTATTCTTTTTATTTTCCATGTTAAATTATCTAATTCCTTTAACTGCTACCTTCATGTAGAATATCCCAGCTTCACAATGACTTTATTAAATGATGGGCCAAGAACTTGATATAAATACTCTGTATGGCGTTGAAACTGGGCAGAAGTTATTGGAACCAAGAAGTACCTCCTTTTTTCTGGACAGTAAGCCTCTCTTAATGTAGCCTAATTTATTGGCAGCTAAATCTTATTGATTCATATAGACCATCTAGCCTACAAAACAATCTCATTTTAAAAATATTTAATTGTGTAAGTAATTTTTTTTTCCCTCCCCTAATACCCTTTTGGCTATACCTTGTGTTTATAAGTATACTATATAGCTACTTCTAACATGAAAGTTGATTTTCTGGAAAGTTGATTTTTCTGGAAAAGCTGGCCTGAAGATGGTAAAATTGAAATATAATATACAGGTTGGATTGGAGTGTGGATTGTTGATAGGGAAGATCAGATGATGAAAATAGTGTCCCTAACCCTCCAAACATCACCTCTTTCACAGTTCTCCCAAGGGATGGGTTTGACAGTGTATTTATGTGTTTTTCCCATGGTCCACGATGTTCCTAAACTGCAGGAGTTTGGAGAAAACCTTTCTCATCCATTCTTTATAATGAGATAAAGTCATGGAATGGATAGCTGTGAAAGTCACTTAATGGACAGACTGTGTAAATTAAGTAACAACTCAAATTAGCTCACTAATGTTTCCAGTAAAATTGCCAGATAAGCTATTCATCTTAATAAATCAGCACTTGTATAATTACATAAAATGCTGTAACATTGAAATGTTACATGAAAAACACTGTAGTTAACATCCAGTACAAATATATGGATATGATTATTTAAGAACTTTGTAACTATAATATCAACTAAAAGAATTGATGATAAGATCAGTTTTTACTGAAAGATTGTCCACGAGCTTATGCTTTTTCTGAACATGGAATAGTGTATAGAGCACTTGAGTTTTATTTTGAAGGCCAGTGTTAAAATCACACTTTAGGTAATAATTGTGTGACCCTGGACAAGTCACCCTCTCTAGGTCTCAGTTTCTCCATTTACAAAATTAAATGATTATTCGCAATGACTTCTTTGGTCATTCCAGGCATTAAATTATGATTGATGAAGACCACCACCCAATTAATAAGGTAGAGACAGTTGATAATCTGCATTGGTAAACAGTATATTGAGAAGAATGCATTGAAGTGAAAAGTATTCTTACAAATGTCAATCCAGTTTCATTCCCTGTGATATACAGAGTGTAGGGAAATGAAATGAGGATACCAAGAGCATGACTGGGACAAAAATAAATTGATACTTCCTCTTATATAGATATTTCAGTCATAGATTTCACTCCAAAAAGGAGTTAGAGAATCATCTAGTCATTGCATTGTTCCATAGATTCTCATCTAACTACCTTGTATTACAGAAGAGGAATATGAATCCCAGAGAATAGAAATCATTTGCCCAAGTTTGTAAGTGGCAAGGCAATGATTTGAACCATGTTCTTCTGACTATACATTCATCATTGCACACTTTCAAAAGATTGTGATGTTATATGGTGGGGAATTCATGACATGTCTTGAGGGGTAGAGTAGGACAAGTGAAAAAGTCTTAGATTTGTCATGAGAATATGGATTTGAATTCCATAGCCACTATTACTTATAACAAAGATATTTATGATAATAATATGCTGCTTTGTTTTTTTTTTTAAATCTGTGACAGATATTAAGATTCATTGACCTCTAAGGTCTCTTCCAACTCCAAATATATCATACAAAGATCTGATAAAATGAGTCAAATTGAAAAAATGCAACATATGAAAGCTCTCCCAGTTCTTCATGCTGTTCCTTTCATTGGATTCTTTCTACTCTAAGCTGGGTGTCAGCCTCTCAAGTGTATTCAGAGACACATCATCAGGATAATGTTTTCTATACGATGAATTGATGAGGTAGATAGGGAAAATTGAATAGGAGAAGAAGAAAAGAGAAGCATAAAAACCGATTGGCACCAAACAAAAAGGTGAAATTCAGCAAAATCTCAGTTTACTTTGCAAATGTCTAAGTGCATTTATAAAATTAATTACTGACCAGTTACAAAGGATTTATTTTCTCAAATTTCTGTAGGTTGTCAAAAAGTAAACGAGTGAATTTGTCGATTGATAAACTTGTTAGTCCCTGCTATGTGCCAGGTATCATGCTAAGTTCTAGGGGAACTTCTCTGAAGGAGATCAAAATCTAATTGGGAGACAACAAGCAGGCACTATTTCCAAGTAGGCTATATACAAGATAAACAGATAATTAAAAAAGGAAGAAGGTATTGGAATTAATAGGGACTGAGAAAGTTTTCCTGTAGAAAATAAGATTTTATTGGGTATTTTAAGGAATTTAGGAAGCCAGACTTGAGAAGTAGAACATTGTGGTTATTGAGAACACTTAGAGAAAGTGTCTGGAACTGATAGATGAAATATCTTTTTTGGTGAATTAGCAAAAAGGCCAGTGTCATCAGATCAATGAATGAGTGGCAAATAATAAGGTGTAAGAAGACTGGAACAGTAGAAGATAGATAATTTATAAAGGGTTTGAAATTGCTTTGAAAAACTTGTATGGGTAATTCTAGTTGGATGATCTTGGTTAATCTTTCAGGGCCTTAGGACCCTTTTAATTTTACATCTAGTGGTTCTAGGATCTCATAACTCTTCTTTGTAGACCTCCTCCTAAGCAGCACACAAAGCCTTCCACAAAGGCATAAACAGGTCTTTTTGAAGTAGTAGTGAATAGTAGAAAATATAAAATATTCCATTGCCTCATGACTCTACTGTTCACTATTCCAGGATTTTTCCTGGGTCAATATTCTCTGAGTTTTTCAAGGTTAATAATAGAGAATGCGAGTACTTACAATTTACGTTGCCATCTTGGTCTCTTGGAAGTTCAGGTAGGTGGCTTTGGAACATTTCATCTGGGTACTGATAGCCTGGGGAGTATCTGCTGCAGCTGCCGTGAACCCTGGGCTTCTCTCGCATCCAGAGCTACTGGATTCCCATCCTGTGCTGAGGGGTTTGGGAATCTGAACTGCCGCTGGGGATTCAGCTCATTGGGTGCTTTTTTAGGTCTGCTATGGCCACTAGTGCCTCCCACGTACTCTGTGTTAGGACTATAACCAAGAATCACTTTTCTGCAAAATTAAACATACTATATCAAGAGAAAAAACGATCATTCATGAAACAGAAGAATTTCAAGTTTTCATAAGAAGGTATCATAAGACTAGACTTTAAACCAAAGCCTTTGATCTCCAGTATGAAGACCCAAGAGAAGCATAAATAGGTAATAAAAAAAGAGGTGGGGGGGAGAAAACATAAGGGATTCAATAGAACCAAATTATTTACATTCCTATATAGGAAGATGATACTTGAAATTCTTAAAAATTTTATCACTTATGATTCTTGTCCTTCGTTCTCGAAGAGGACCAAAATGACATCACTCTGTTAGAGTCAAGTTACAATGTGTCCACCTGTGACTGATTGGGCCAATATGACCTAAGATTTACTGTGCAACATGGGAGACACTGGCACAGGACCTTTCAACATGGCGTGCCCACATCAGAAAGGGTGCTGTGCTCTTTGAGCAAAGCAGAATTGAGATAGCATGAAGTAAATGCAGGATGTACAAATTTGGGATATCCACCCCAAATATTCACACAGACTATCTGTGCCCAACCTGTGGTAGAGCATTCCGAGCTCATATCGGTCTGACCAGCCATAGTCAGACACATTGAAATTTCATTTTATCATGGTGATGTCATTTTGTTCCTCTTCGAAGATGAAGGACAACAACCAATGACATAAGAATGCTCTACCATAGGTTGAGCACAAATAGTTTGTGTGAACATGTGAGGTGGTCTCTCTAATTTGCACGTCTCTGTTTCTTTTGAGCTACTTCAATTCTAGTCTGTTCATAGTGCACAGTACGTTCATTGATGAGGGCATGTCATGTTGGGCAGTCCTGTGCCAGTGTCTCCCATGTCACATAATCAATTCTAAAGTTCTTAAGGGAGACCTTGAGAGTGTCCTTTTATCATTTCCTCTGACCACCATGTGGTCAGGCAAGTGGACATTTGGCAGTCGAACAATGTGGTCAATCCATTTTAGTTGTGCTCTCTGCAATACAGCTTGAATAATGACTAGTTAGTTTGAAGAAGGACCTCAGTCAAGTGATCTACACAATCTTCCCAAGACAATTCCAACAAAAACAATTCAGTGTGGTGCTGGTATGCTGTCTAGGTTTCACAGACATACAACGATGAGATCAGCACAATGACTCTGTAGACCTTCAGGTTAGTAGGCAGTCTAATATGTCTTCTCTCTCACACTTTCCTTTGGAGCCTCCCAAACACTGAGCTGATTCTCACAATGCATGTATCAACTTCATCATGAATGTGTACATCCCTAGCAAATATACTGTCAAGGTAAATGAACTTATCCACAACATTCAAAACTTCTCCATTTGCTGTAACCAATAGTTTCATGTTTGAGTGATGTGCTGCTGGCTGATGGAGTACTTGTGTTTTCTTGGTTTAAATTGTTAGGCCAAAATTAGCACAAACAACAGAGAAACTCTCCACATTTTTGATGCATCTCAACTTCAGAGGCTGCATTCAGTGCAAAATCATCTGCAAACCAAAAGTCAATCACCAATACTCCTTCCAAATTGGTCTTGGCTTCTAGCCTTTTCACGTTAAAGAATTTGCTATGAGTATAGTACCTGACCTTGGTGCCATGTCCATCTTCATTGAAGGTGCTTGACAACATGGCTGAAAGTATTATGCTATAAAACTTAGGAGAAGCATACAGCCTTGTTTCGATCTACTGATGACTTGGAAAGTGTGACAGCATCTTCATCATCCAGAATACTGGCAAGCATGCCATTGTGAAATTGACATACGATGTTAATGAACTTCTCTGGGCAACGAAATTTTGAAATAATTTTCCATAAGACTTAATGACTGACTGCATCTAAGGCCTTGGTCAAATCTACAAACATTGTGTACAGACATATGTTCTGCTCTTGGCATTTCTCCTGGATTTGTCAAGCAGCAAACACCATGTAGGCTATTCCTTATACCCTTCTGAAGTCACATTGGCTCTCAGGTAGATGACCATATTATAAGTGAATGATCAGTCTATTAAAGAGCACTCTGGCAAAAATCTTGTCAGCAATGAGAGAGAGAGAGAGAGAGAGAGAGAGAGAGAGAGAGAGAGAGAGAGAGAGAGATTGAGAGACACCTCCTTGTGATTGTCACAGGACAATCTATTTCCTTTACTTTTACAGAGATGGACAATGGAGGTGTCCTTGAACTCCTGGCAGATAATCTCCTCTTGCCATACAAGCTGGATAATTTCAGTCAGCTTTTCTATGAGCAATGGACCCCCCACCTTATAAATCTCAACTGGAATACAATCAGCACCAGGTGTTTTGCCACACAAAACGAACCTAATGCCATTCAAAACTTCTACGGTTGGAATTTTAGTTAGGCAGGGATTGACTTCAACCTGAGATAAATGGTGAATGACAATCATTGATTGATGATTATCTATTGCGAACACTATGAAAGTGTTCAGTCCATCTCTCCAAAATAATATCCTTACTACTAATCAATGTGCCTCCATCAGCACTGAGTAGTTTAGATAGACAGTAGGCCCGTAAATAGCCTCCAGGGCATCATAAAAGCACTTTGGGTTGTTACTATCAGCATAAAACTGAATTTCATCCACCTTCTTACTGAGCCAAGAATCCTGCATCTCTCTAAGTTTCTCTTGTACTTTCTCTTGTACTTTTTGATGAAATTAAATGCTGCCTTCTTAGAAGTGGATGAGCTGTTCTATTGGTAAAGTTTGTGGAGTTCTCATTTAGTAACTTCTGAATTTCTTCATCATTTTCTTCAAACTAGTCTTGATGTTTGAGTGTTCTGACCAAGATGAACAATGCAGTGCTATACAACAAATCTCTGAAAACTGCTTACTCCTTTTCTGCTCCACTATTGCCAATTTTGTGTTGACTCAAGTTTCTCTCCAAGTTAGCAACATACTGTTCCAAATCTCTTTACATGAATAATTCCGGTAGTTATTTTGCACTGGGGTCACCACTTTTATTGAATGTGAATATTAAATTGGAAAAGCTTAGTCTATGATCAGCCCAGCACTCTGTACCACACATTGTCTTCATTCTCTTATATCCTTACAATCACACAGTCTATTACAAGGAAATGTTTACTGTGAGAGTGCATCCATGGAATTTTATTGAATATTGGTAAACAGAAGACAATGTTGGTTATAAGAAGATCATGAGATGCACAAGACTTTGGTGGTAAGTGACCATTGCTGTTGCTGTTTCCAACTGCATTCCTCTCAAGGACTCCTTGCTATGTCTGGTAGTCTGAGCCTACTGTAGCATTAAAGTATCCCAGAATTATAACCTTGTCCTCTTTTGGTACATTGAAGATGATGGTCTAAAGGTTTTTATAATATTTTTCTTTGATCTCATCAGGGTTTCTGTCATGGTGAGAACATAGGCATGGATAATGATCATTTGGCATTTTCCTACAAGTGGCAATTACATTGCCATGAGTCTGTCATCCACTCCTTTTGGTAGGCATACAAGCTTACTGTTCAGATTAATTCTGATTAGAAGGATCAGCTTCATGGCATTCTACTTCCCTGTGACTGCTTCAGAAAAATGTGCATTCAGCTACAAATGTAAGCTGACCTTCATTTGCCCATCTTGTTTCACACTCAGGGTTGCTATTTGAATACAATACCTGCTGAATTCTCTCACAGCAAGAGCCATTCATCTTTCAGATCTGGATTTTGTGTTGTTGGTAAGGGTGAGTGAAATAGTGAGTGAAATCATCTTTGTAGAAGGTTTTGTGCATATTTTTTGTTTCAGCCCCAGAGTTGGATCCCTTCCTGCTGCAGGAAACAGACCATGTTTGAGTAAGCATACAATTTTAGCACCTTCTCTATCCCCTTCCTCATACCTTAAAGTAAGCAATGTGGTCCTTAAAAGGCTATTCAGATATTCAAGGTACTGTAAATTCCACTGCTGTTTCCAGTGAGAAGAAGGCCCTTTGGCCTGGGCCACCTTTGTTCAGAGTTGTGAGTACAGCTCCCATTATCTCCACACCTGCTGCTTCATCACTTGCCTGTCATCACAGGAATTTGAGATAAGTAAAATGGTAAAATGTTATGGGTGATGTCTTTTGATTCATGCATAAATTGAATTTTAGTGACTCAGAGTTGGATGAAGTCACTGGCCTCATTCTTTCTTCCAGTGTCAGCACAATCCAGTAGCAGGACAATGTCAATACAACTACTGAAAGTTCAACATGCTGTGGATGACCTTGGTGTCGTCAAAGTCCAACCAGGCTATAAATACTCCATAGCGCCATCTTCAGCTGCCTTCATGGCCATTCAAACAAATTGTTTTCATTCACCTGTTCCACCAGAGGAACTCTTCATGTGCTTGGTGAACACATTGCCCTACCTCGTGGATGTATTTGAGACTCCTCACTGACCCTCAATCTGGTTTAGCTCATCTGCTGAAATAGTTTCCCAGGATGTGGCTGCTGTGAATGTTAAAGCTTTTTGGAGCCACAGGTGAAAGTTAGGTGGATTCAGTGAACACCAAAGGTGGAACGATGCCCTGAAATGGTTCAGTAGCCCTAATACCAAAGGTACTAGTCTTCCCTTTACACACCCTACACCCAGTCACTAATAGTACAGCTAGAAGGAATATATGCAGACATAGGGTAAGGTCATGACATGAATTTGAGGGAATGGTATAAAAAATAACTAAAGGATGAGAAAGAGAAAGTACTCTGGGTGCAGAAGAAAGGTAAATTATTTCACATGAAGAGGGTTGAAAGACATATTACAGTGGAAGGCAAGTTGGGATGTTGGGTGACAAGCATTGTTTGAATCTACTCCCATCAGTAGTGGCTGAAAGAGGGAATAAAATACACATCAGATGAAGGCAGAAATCTATCTTACCTGACAGGAAAGTAGGAGAAGAGTTGATTAAGTAAAGGGACTGGGGGGACTGAAAAAAGGGTGGGCAGATCAGGACAGAATAAGGACACTTGTGAGGAGGGAAAGGGTGAAAAGAGAAAGACAAATAGTAATAAACATAGAATGGAAGGAAATACACAGTTTGTAATCACAACTCTGAATGTGAATGGGATGAACTCTCCCATAAAACAGAAGCAGATAGTTGAGTGGATCAAAAAAAAAAATGAATCCTACAATATGTTGTTTACAAGCAGCAGACTTGAAGTAGCAACATACACACATGGTAAAGGTAAGGGACTGGAGCAGAATCTATTATGCTTCAGCTGAAGTAATAAAAGAAAAACATAAAATGATTAGCAATCTTGATCTCAGACAAACTAAAAGCAAAAATTGACCTATAGAAAATAGACCTATAAAATTAAAAATGTAAAAGAAGGAAATAACATTTTGCTAAAAGATACCATAGACAATGAAGTAATATGAATACTAAATACATATGTACACCAAATACTATAGCATCCAAATCCTTAAAGGAGGAATTAAGTGAGATATACAAAGAAATAGATATCAAGTACGGGGACCTCATCTGTCCCCTTTCAAAACTCAATAAATCCAACCACAGAATAACAAGAAAGAAGCTAAGGCAGTAAACATAATATTTGAAAATTTAGATATGACAGACTTTTGGAGAAAACTGAATGAGAACAGAAAGGCAAATACAATTGTTATTTTTTTTCCTCAGTAGCACACGTGACATAAAAAAATTGACCAGGGCATAAAAACCTCAAAATTAAAGGTAGAAAGGTAGCAATAGTAAGTGTATTCTTTTGGTTTCATAATGCAAAAAAAATTACATTGAACAAAGATAGATTCAAAATTGATTGGAAAGTAAATAATCCTAAAGAATAAGTGGGTCAAAGAACAAATCATAGAAACAATCAATAACTTCAGTTAAGAGAATGACAAAAATGAGACAAAATACCAAATTTTATGGAATGCAGCCCAAGCAGGACTCAGAGGAAATTTGATTTCTTTAAATAATTACGTCAATAATACAGAAAAAGACCAGATCAATGAATTGGGAATGCAATTTAAAAACCCTATAAATATAACAAATTAAAAATCTCCAGTGGAGCACCAAATTGGAAATCCTGAAAATCAAAGATAAGATTAACAATATAAAAAGAAGAAAAACTATTGAGCTAAAAAATAAATACAGATACTGGATTTATGGGGAAGGGAATACAATATATACATCATTGATTAATTTGATTAAAAGTGAAAGAAGAAAATCAAAGATCCAATATCAGAAATGAAAAGAGTGAAATCATCACCAATGTGAAAAAATTAATCATTAGGAATTATTTTGCCCCATTACATATGCCAATAAAGTTGACGCTCTGAGTGAATTAAATGAATATTTATAAAAATGTAAATTGCCCAGATTAACAGATGAAGTAATTGAATGCCTAAATAATCCCATCCTAGAAAATGAAATTGAACAAGTCATTAATATACGCCCTAAGAAATAATCTCCAGGGCCAGATGTATTCACATGTGAATTCTACCAAAAATCCAAAGAACAATTAATTCCAATGCTATTTAAACTATTTGGAAAAATAAACAGAGTCCTACCAAATCCCATTTACAACATAAATGTGGTGTTGATAGCTAAACCAGGAAGAACTAAAATAGAGAATGAAAATGATAGATCAATTTCTCTAACCAATATTGATGCAATTTTTTTAAACAAAATAATAGCAAGAAATTACAGCATTATATGGTAAGGATCATTGAGTATGACCAACTGTACCTGCATCAGGAATGCAGGATTGGCACAGTATTAGGAAAATTATTTACATAATTGATCATATCAATAACAACACCAGCAGAAATCATATGACTATCTCAATAGATACTGAAAAAGCTTTTGATAAAACACAACTGTCATTCGTATTAAAAACATGAGAAAGTATAGGAATAAAGGGAGCATTCCTTAAAATAAAAAGCAGTCTATCTAAAATCAGCAGTAAGCATTATCTGTAATGGAGATAAGCTATAAGCCTTTCCAACAAGATCAGGGATGAAGCAAGGATGCCCATTATCACTACTACTATTCCACTTGGTACTATAAATTTTAGCTATAGCAATAAGAAAAGGGAAATAAATTGAAGGAATTAGAATATACAATGAGGAAACAAAAACATCACTCTTTGTAGATGATATGATTGTATATTTACAGAATCCCAGAGAATCAACTAAAAAACTATTTGAAAAAACAACTTAAGTAAACTTTTTTTTTATTTAACTTTTTACATTCATTTTCACAAAATTTTGGGTTCCAAACTTTCTCCCCTTTTATCCCCTCCCCCAACCCCAATACACCAAGCATTCTAATTTTCCCTATCACCAATCTGCCCTCTCTTCTGTCATCCCTCCCTTCTCTTGTCCCCATCTTCTCTTTTGTCCTGTAGGGCCAGATGACTTTCTATTCCCCATTAACTGTATTTCTTATTTCCTAGTAGCAAGAACAATACTAAACAATTGTTCCTAAAACTTTGAGTTCCAAATTCTCCCCATCCCTCCCTCCCCACCCATTCCCTTTGGGAAGGCAGGCAATTCAATATAGGCCCTATCTGTGTAGTTTTTTAAATGACCGATAATAGTCGTGTTATGTAAGACTAACTGTATTTCTCTCCATCCTATCCTGCCCCCCATTGTTTCTATTCTGTCTTTTGATCCTGTCCCTCCCCGAGTGTTGACTTCAAATTGCTCCCTCCTCCCATTGCCCTCCCTACCATCATCCCCCCCTTTGCTTATCTCCTTCTCCCCCACTTTCCTGTATTGTAAGATAGGTTTTCATACCAAAATGAGTGTGCATTTTATTCCTTCCTTTAGTCGAATGTGATGAGGGTAAACTTCTTATTTTTTTTTGCTCGGCTCTCCACTTTTTCCCTCCACTAAAAAGTCTCCTGCTTGGCTCTTGAATGAGATATAATTTACCCCATTCCATTTAACCCTCTTTCCTCCCACTACATTTCTCTCTCACCATTTACCTTAATTTCTTTTAAGATATGGTCCCATCCTATTCAATTCACTCTGTGCTCTCTGTCTCTGTATGTGCGTGCATGTGTGTATGTTTGTGTGCATGCACACGTGTACATGTGTTTGTGTGTGTGTATGTGTGTGTGTGTGTGTGGTCCCACCAATTACTCAGATACTGAAAAGTTTTAAGAGTTACAAATATTGTCTTTCCATGTAGGAATGTAAACAGTTCACTTTTGGTAAGTCCCTTATGACTTCTCTTTGCTGTTTACTTTTTCATGCTTCTTCTTATTCTTGTGTTTGAAAGTCAAATTTTCTTTTCAGCTCTGGTCTTTTCATCAAGAATTCTTGAAAGTCCTGAGATATTTCACATGCTCTTCTATTTTTTCATTCTTTTGGTTGTGTTTTGTGATTTCTTGGTTTCTCAGAAAGTCATTAGACTCCATCTGTTCTATTCTAATTTTGAGAAAACTATTATCTTCAGTGAGCTTTTGAACCTCTTTTTCCATTTGGCTAATTCTGCTTTTGAAAGCATTCTTCCCCTCATTGGCTTTTTGAACCTCTTTTGCCAATTGAGTGAGCCTGTTTTTCAAGGTGTTACTTTCTTCAGCAATTTTTCGGGTCTCCTTTAGCAAGGTATTGACCCGTTTTTCATGCTTTTCTTGCATCTCTCTCATTTCTCTTCCCAGTTTTTCCTCCACCTGTCTAACTTGCTTTTCAAAATCCTTTTTGAGCTCTTCCATGGCCTAAGCCCACTGGACATCCACCTGGGATGTCTGGGATACAGAGGCCCCGCCCTCCACGTCTTTCCCTGATGGTAAGAATAGTTCCTCATCATCAGAATTCAAAGGCAGGAACATCTGTACCCCCTCAAAGAAGCTCCCTATAGTCTTATTTTTCTTCCCTTTTCTGGGCATTTTCCCAACCAGTAACTTGAGTTCTGAGATTCCTGTCCACCCCTGCCTAGATGCGCCCAGCTAGTGCTTGGGGTCTGAGATTCAAATGGGCTTTCTGCGACAGGCGCGGCTGCTATTCAATGTGAGCTCAAGTTCTGGCTCTTGGGTGGGGACAGGGCTGCCTCCCAGACTCAGTTCCCTCAGGGGGTTTATGCAGAGACCTTTGGTAATGACGTTGAACTTCTGCCTGCTGCTTGGGGAGTCCCAGAGGCCGCTGCTGCTGCCTCTGTCACTCCCTCCACTGCTGCCTCCTGAGGGGGCCCAAGTCAGGGAGACACCCTGCTCCCCTCTCAGCCAGCCCAGAAGTCTGTCTCACTGACCTATAGTGTCTGTGGGCAGAGGGACCTTCCTGGCCACTGGAGATTTCGTCCCTGAAGCCTGCTCAGATCTGCTCCTGTGGGGCTGTGGCCAGGGCAGCACAGGGGTGGCCTCCACTTTCAGGCTCACGACGGACCCCTGGGGCAGCTCTCCAGGGCTCTCTGGAATGGAAATTTTTTCCACTGTGTTTCTGCGGGCTTTGCAGTGCTCCAGAATTCATGGGGAGTTCTTCTTGCAGGAAATATATGGGCTGTGGGTTTGGAGCTAGCATAAGTGAGTTTTTCTACTCAACAATCTTGGCTCCACCCCCAACTAAAGTAAACTTGCAGGACACAGGATAAATTCACATAAATCATCAGCATTCTTTATATGAACAACAAATTAGCAAGAGATAAAAGGAGAAATTCCATTTAAAATAACTAAAAAATATGAAATACTTGGCAGTTTACCTACCAAGACCAACTGAAGAACTATATGGACACAATTACAAAATACTTTTCACGCAAATAAAGTCTGATGTAACCAATTGGAAATACATCAATTGCTCATGGGTAGACTGAGGCAATATAATAAAAAATGACAATTCTACCTAAACTAATAAATTGTTCAGTTCCATACTGAATCAAACTACAAAAATATTATTCTGTAGAGCTAGAAAAAAATAACTTCAAAGTTCAATAAAAGTTCAAGAATGTCAAGGGAATTAATGAAAAAAATACAAATGTAGGTGAGCAATACTAGATCTCAGGCTATATTAAAAATCAGCAATCATCAAAAGTATCTAGTACTTGCTAAGAAATAGAGTGGTGGATCAGTGGAATCAGTTAGGTACACAAAACACAGGAGTGAATGAACATAGTAACAAAATTATGTTAAAAATATTAATCTCCTACTTCAAGCAAACCAATTCACTTCAATTCAACAAATATTTACTAAATGTTATACTCTGTTCTAGGAGTTGAGAATACAAAAAAGATAAATCAAGATCACATCAAGCAAAGTGTATGGGATATATTATGTGTCAGATATTCTGTTAAGTCCTGAGGATACAAATAATATTAAACTAGCCCCCTTCCATCAATGAACTCATATGTTAATAAGAGAACAATATTAAAAATTATGTATCTACAAGAAGTACATGTAAATTGTACACAGTTTTAGAGAGAAGGTACTAACAGTGAATGGGACCAGGAAACACATCTTACAAACTTTTAAACTTAATTTGAGACTTGAAGGAAGCCAGAGAAACCTAGAAGCTACAGTAAACAGGCAAAGAATTCCAGACAAAGGTTTATCCCTGGAGTATCTCTGTTGGGAGATAAGGAGAGTTGATGAAGTGTCCTATAGAAGGAACATCAGAGAGGTCATTCATTTCCCTGACATTCTATCTCCCCAAACAGATATCTGGGAAATTCCAGTGTCATTTTTGAGAATGACTTCTTAAAGAATAATAAATGATTTTTTTCATAAGATCATGAAAACACACTTGAAATCCACCAGGAATTAAAATAGACTTCATCAAAAGTTTTCCTTGGGAAAGTCTTTGGCAAAGTCACTGCTTTTGCAGGAGAGGAGCTCTGTCGATAAGCTGACAAAGATACTAGAACCGTCAATCATGCTGGCAGGTACTGTCTGTTCAGAAAGGCCAAGATTTTCATGTGTGGACTTAAAAGCAGAAGCCAGGGGAAAATAAACACAACCCCCAAATCCCAATATTGTACCACAGCAAAGAAAGCACTATGAAAAATTTACTTTTTCTTCATTTTCTCTTTCAGCGCTATTTGTTTTTGCTTTAAAAATAAATTGTAATAATGTGATATCCTTGCTATCCACAGAAGAAGAAGAGTAGGGCATAGTAGTAGTAAGAAATATTTATTTATAAGGCATTCAATTCTTTCCAAGAAAGCACATGTCAAAGTATTCTTGTCTACTTTGTGGATACTATTAAAATTATGAAATCCTCACTTAAGAAACTGAAGGAAAACTTTCAATTGAAAATGATTTTTAACTCCATAATTTAGAAATGCGGATATTAAAATATTTCTTCTCAGCAAGCACGATTAGGGGTGGCCATATTTTGGAAGCTGTAATAAAAGAAGTTGAAATGATGATTAATATTTCATTTTCCATCACAGGAAATGATAAAGCTACAAAAGAAAGCCTTTTGGGCTGAACCACTTCATTTCTTGCAGTGAGTAACTAATTTGTTTATCCCTTTATCTAAAAGGAAACACTTTTGTGGCCCATTTTCTGAAATATTCTGAAATCTATAGTTATCAAATACTAAAACAGAAAACAACAAAATAAGAAATGATGCTAAAATAACTGTAAGAAAAAATATTTTACCTTAAATTACTGTATGGATTGTAGAAGGTTAAATTCAATTACCAAATGTCAGGTTATATAGCAATTCACAAAATCCCGATCCATAGAGGTTTTGGGGGCTCAATTGTGGGAGAAGAGAAATGGTAACATATCAAACTTTGAGGTAGAAGGAACCCCAAAAGTTTCTTTACTTCAATTTATAGATAAATATAAAATAGTTTTGTGTTCATAAAATACAAATAAATTCCTAAAGTATGAATATAAAATCCCTTTGCAAAATTAAAGGTATTTATCCAGTTTCTATTTGGAGAATTCCATTGATGAAATTTTATTTTTGGCTGCCTCAAATTGCTAGGAAGTTTTGTTTTTTTTTTCTTACACTGAGAAGAAATCTATAGGGGTATAGGGAATATGTGTATAAGATTTTTGAGGAAGACTAGTATCTCTGGAATGAAACCTATTGAACCCTTTTCAAGGCTGCTTTCTACTTTTGATGTCCACCTGACTCACTTAACTCTCATATGTATGTCCAAGAAATGATAGCATATATGGTAGCCACACCCCAGTAGACCACTTGAACCAATGAGCTAAACCAGGTTAAGTGTACCTAAAGAGTCTCAAATCACTTGATGAGTTAAGGGAGTAACTACCACATTCAAGTGATGACTTCCTCTAGCAGAATGGGCAGATAAAAAGAATTTCTTCCAATGGCATGAAGGTGGTGGAAGCTGGCACTGTGAAGCTCATAGAATTTGGTTAGACATTGAGCACACCAAGGTTAGCCACCATATCCTGAGCCAATTGTCTCTATTTTTGTCTTGCCATGGGATTTTGCAAGAGGAAGTAGACCAACAATTTTGCACAACTCTGTCTCACTTAAATCCAAATTATGTATGAGTCAAAAGACATCACCCATGCCATTTTACCATTTTTACCTACCTCACAGTTGTGTTAACAGACAAATGATAAAGTAGCAGGTGTGAATACAATGGGAGCTGTAATTACTACTCTACACACAGGTGTCCCAGGCCATAATGCTATCTTCTCTGGACTGAAGCTATAGTGGTATTTAACAAATGCCTGGATTTTTGAGAAGCACTTTTCATTTGTTTGAGAGGCAGTAAGGATTAAGTGACTTGCCCAGGGTAACACTGCTAGTAAGTATCAATTGTCTGAGGTCTGATTTGAACTCAGATCCTCCAGACTCCAGAGTCTGTGCAGTATCCACTGTAGTACCTATCTGCCTGAGCATCCTTTTTAAAAGATGGCACTGCTCACGTAATGGCATGAGGAAAGGGCCAGAAAAAGTGCCCTGAAAATTGTCTGCTTCACCAAATCTGGCCTGATTAACTGCAGGCAGGTATCCCACCTTGTGATTGAAATATAAAAAGAAAAGGTGCAAAACCTTTCATGAAGATGATTTCTTTTACCATCAGTACATGGAATATGTGTCCACATATGAACAAAATAAAATCCAGTAGATCTGAAAGACAAACAGGTCTTGTTACAAGAGAACTAGAAGCCCTGAGAAAACAGGACTGGCAAATGAAGGCCAAACTCCAAAAGTTGGAACTGAATACACGTTCTTCTGGAGTGGATGCAATGGTGGCGATTTCTGTGAAGCTAGCTTAGGTTTTGCAATCAGAACAAGTGTAGTTAACAAGCTTTCATGTCTCCCAAAAGGACATGACAATGTGATTTCCCCTTCCCAGTAAAGCACCATACAACCATCATTAATGTGTATACTCCCACCATGATGAACCTTGATGGGATCAAAGAAAATTTTTGTGAAGAACTGGAGACCTTCATCATCAGTTATCTGAAAGAGGATGAGCTTATAATTTAAGGTTATTTTAACATCAGAGTAGACACAGACTATCAGACATGGCAGGGAGTTCTTGGGAGAAATAGAGTTAGAAATAGTAACAACAGTGGTCACTCCTGAAGCCTTGTGAGTCACATGATGTTTTATCATCAGCATTGTCTTCATTGTAACTACATGCTGTAGCTGATTGCTTGGTTGTTTTCCTGCATTCTCCAAGAGGACCAAAATGAAATCACTATGTTAGAGTCAAGTTTCAATGTGTCCAACTGTGACTGATTAAATCAATATGAGCTCACAATGCTTTGCCACAGGTCAGGCACAAATAGTCTGTGTGTATGTTTAGGATGGATTCTCTTAAATTTGTGCATCTCCCATTTCCTTTGAGCTGTTTCAATTCAGCTTTGTTCATTGAACGCAGCACCTTCTCTGATATGGGCATGCCGTGTAGAACAGTCCTGTGCCAGTGTCTCTCATGTCACATAATCAATCCCAAAGCTTTTAAGAGAGACCTTGAGAAATGTCCTTGTATTGCTTCTTCTGACCACCACTTCAATATTTGCCCTGTGTGAGCTATTCATAAAATACTCTTTTGGGCAAGAATATATTTCACATTAAAACAATGTGGCCAGCCCACTGGAGTTGTGCTCTTTGAAGCAGTTTGAATGCCTCACAGTTTAGTTCAAGTAAGTTCAAGTTCAGTGACTGGTACCTTATTCCAATTTCACATGCATACAACAATGAAGTCAACACAAATATAGACCTTCAATTTCGTAGTAAATCTAATACCTCTTCTCTCCCATGCTTTCCTTCAGAGACTCCCAAACATTGAGCTAGCTCTGGCAATGCATACATCAAATCCATTATCAGTGTGTACAACCCTAGAAAGTACAATGCCAAGGTAAGTGAACTACTCCCAACTAACCACCAAGGTAAAAAGTGTGTTCAGGTGAACTAAACGCAATAAAACTCTGTGGATGCACCCTCACAGAATTCTTTCATATTGAATAAACTGTCATTGTAAGAAGAGACAGACTGGATGTGATAGTGACTAAGGTGATGCTTGGCACAGGGTGTTGGACCAATTATAGACATCCTCTTTATGTTAAACATTCAGATTCAACAGAAGGGATAGCCCAAAGGTAAGATGGCTACCAGAAGACATATTGTCAAGAGATTAGAGTGCATCTCCCAATGTGAATAGTCCATTGTTAACTTTGAGGGAAAGCTGAGCCAACATAAAGCTGGCAACAGTGGAGCAGAAAACAAGTGGGTAGCTTTCAGGGATTTGGTATGGCACCACATTTACTTATCTGGGCCAGAAAATTTGAAAACATCAAGAGTGGTTTGATGAAAATGATGGGGAAATTCAGAAACTGCTAGATGGAAAACAAGAACTCTACAGATTTTACCATCAGGAGAGTCTGTCTGT
Organism: Bettongia penicillata ogilbyi; assembly: GCA_023548195.1. Classification (NCBI taxonomy): domain Eukaryota; kingdom Metazoa; phylum Chordata; class Mammalia; order Diprotodontia; family Potoroidae; genus Bettongia; species Bettongia penicillata. The sequence goes on from JAJHZJ010000257.1 coordinate 3,313,224, forward strand.
CTCTAAGAAGACATTTAACTATCAAAAGTAAAGTGTAAGTGAAGATTAGAGAGTTACAGGATTCTTGGCTCAGTAAGAAGACAAGAGAAACTCAGTTTTAAGCTGATATTAACAATTAAAAACACTTTCATGATACCCTGAATGCTATTTATGGCCACAGTGTTCAAATACCAAATACATTTTCCTAAAACTATTTTTAAGAATTTACACAAGGCAAGTGTTTACACGGAGTGTGGAAGAAGTAATATAAGGACACTTTTGAGGTCTATCTGAAGAACTTCGGAATTGATTGTGAGAGATGAGAGATACAGGACTGTCCAGTATCACATGCCCACATAAAAGAAGGCACTGTACAAATCAGAATTACAGTAATCAAAAGAAATGTGAGATGTGCAAAATAGGGACATTTCCACTCCAAATATTCATATGGATTATTTATGCCCAACTTGTGGTAGAGCCTTCAGAGGCCCAATCTGTACCTTGACTCCAGTATACTTATATCATTTTGGTCCTCTTTGAGAAAAAAAGAACATCAACCAAACAATGAACCTTTTTGAAATTTCAGTCTATTGACCCTAGTTTGCACTGTCTTCAAGCAAAACAAACCATATTTCACATAACAATCTATTATATATTTTAGTAATAACAATAAATGTATATAAACATTTATATTGTGTTTGATATGTCAGATCCTGTGTTAAGTGTTTTGCAAACATTATCTCCTTCAATATTTATAACAATTCTGTGTAATCGGTGCTATTATTATCTCTGTTTTGCAGATAAAGAAGCTGAGGCAGAAGTTAAATGACTTATACAGAGTCACATAGCTAGTAATTGTCTGAGACAAGATTTGGACTCAGGTCTTCCTGACTTCTGGCTCAGCACTTTGTCTAATGTACACTTAACTCTGTCCTCACCCAAAGGCTATATTCTTACTTAAATGTTAATTCCTTCAACATATCCCATATGACATGTTTTTTACATTTCTCTTGCCATCTGATCACCTCCTAAAAAATATAATCTAATATTTTAATCTCCACATTCGCTCTCCCTTTTCTCTTCCCTTTTTCACTGCTCTGTTTCCTTAATATTTTTTTTTTCTTTTTTTTCACGAGAGACATCATGGTATACATGATGGAACAACAAACTGGGAATCAAAGGATCTCAGCTCTACTGCTAGGTAAAGCAGTAACTTATTCTGTGTCATTACACAAGGCACAATCTCCCAGTTAACTATCAAGGATTTCACTATCATCCCAGGCACCTAGGTATTCAGTGCAGTCGTTAGCTTTGATTACTCAATCTTTTTCATCTTCTCCCATTTCCAATCTGTTGCCAAGTCCTATCAATTTTACATTTGTAATATATGGCTTTTATCCTCTGACATTGCCATTAACCCCATCAATTTACACTTGAACTATTGAAATAATCTGCTAGTTGGGCTCCCTGTCATGTTTCTTTCCCCACTGCAGTCTATCCTCCACTTATTGCCAAAGTGATCTTCCTAAAGTACAGGATTGATCATGGCAACATCCCACTTCTCCATATTCAAGAAACTAAAGTGATTTCCTATCTTCTCCAGGAACAAATATAAGATCCTCTGGTGTTTAAAACACTTCATAATCTGTCTACCCTCCTTATCCCCTTACATCTTATACCCATGTACCATGTGTGACTCTGGTCTAGTGTCTGAGTTCAATCTAGATTCAATCCTAGATTTCCCATCAAATTTGTCATGGCTTTGGGCAAGTCAATTAAACTTGCTAGACCTCAACTGAATTTTGGGTAAATGAAGGTGTTTATAGTCCAAGTAGCTTCCTTCAAGGCATAATTGACCATATCAATAAAAGTATGATTATATGAATAGATATGGAAAAATATTCTGATAAAATACAATAGCCATTTCTATTAAAATACTAGATATTATAAAATTATTAAAGCCTTTATTAAAATGATATTAGTATCTATATAAAACCAAGAGCAAACATTATTTATAATGGGAGGGGAAAAAAAACAACAAAGGCAAGAACATGCCCAATGAGATTCACCCCTAAAGATCCAACTAGACGACCGGCTGAAACAATCAATGATTTTAGCAAAGTTGAAGGATGCCATGTAAATCATCAGCCTTGTACAATGTTGTTTTTGTGTCATTCAGTCATGTCAGACTCTTCAAAGTTCCACAGACCATAGCATGATAGACTCTTCCATCCTCCACTATGTCTTGAAATCTGTCCAAGTTCATGTTCATTCTTTCCATGATGCTATCTATCCATCTCATCTTCTTCCATTCCCTTTTGCTTTAGTCTTTCCTAACAACAGGGTCTATTTAAATGAGTTCCATCTTCTCATTATGAAGTCACCTTCAGGATATGATCTTTCAGTGAATAACCTCAATTAATTTCTTTAAGTATTGACTACTTTGATCTCTTTGTCCAAGGGATTTTCTAAAGACTTTTCCAGCACCATGGTTTGAAAACATCGATTCTATAGCATTGAGCTTTCATGGTTCAACTCTCACGCTATACATTGCTACTGGAAAAAAGCAACAACATAGTTTTGACTGCATGGACCTTTGTTGGTAAGACAATATCTCTGATTTTTACCATGTTGTCTTGTTTCAACCATGACTTTCATTCCAAGGAACAAACATCATAGGTACAGTTACCATCTGCAGGGATTTTTGAGCTCATGGATTTGAAATCATTGTTTCTCCCTCTAATTTCCAGGAATGATGGAACCAGTTGCCAGTATCTTAGTTGCTCATTTATGTTAGGCTTCACGCCTCTTTTTTTACCTTCATCAAGGGCCTTCTTAATTTTTCTCACATCCTGCCAGCAGAACTTTGTTAGATGCTGCCAACAAAATACAGTAATAGGAGATGGAAAGAGAAATTCCATTTAAAATAATTGCATACAAAATCAAATATTTAAGAGTCTACCTGCCAAGACAAACACAGGAATTATATGAACATAATTATGAAACTCTTTTCACACAAATAAAGACAGATTTAAACAATTGCCAAAATCTTAATTGCTCATGTGTAGGCCAAACCAATATAATGAAAATGACAATTTAAATATTACTTTACTTCTTCAGTGGCACACCAATAAAACACCTAAAAAACTGTTTTATCAAGTTAGAAAACAGAAAAACAAAAAAAAAAATGGTGGGTGGAGCCAAGATGGCAGAGCAGAAAGACATACATATGCAGGTTTTCCCCACACAGCCCATAAAATACCTGTAGAGAGGGACTCTCAACAAATTTTGGAGCAGCAGAAGTGGAGAACAACAGAGTGAAGGAGATTTCCAGCCCAGGGTGATCTGAAATGCCCACAGGAAACCGGCAGTTGCACCAGTTGCAGAGTGGAGCCCAGCTCAGCCATGCCTGCTCAGCGAGGTGCGACTCTGGGAGGAGGACACACCAGAGGTAGAATCTCCAGTTGCAGTAGCAATAGCAGTGAATCCCCAGTCCCAGCAGCAGCAGGTCAATGGAACCCTCAACCCACAGGTACCAAAGGTCAGTGAAAGGGTATTTTCAGCTGGCTGAGAAGGGAGAAGGGCCAGAGCCATAGCTCTGGCCTAAGACAGTGGCCGCACAGGCTACATCAGGGAAGCAGCAGCAGTTCCTACCGCAGCCCCTAAAGCAGCCTGCATCCATTGTTGGAGCATTAAAACCCCTGGTGGCACTGAGGAGCTGAATATTACCTCAGCCCTGTGTAGAGGCCCGAGGGAACTGATTTTTATCTCACACTGAATGGCAGCCCTGCCCATCCAGCTTATCTGAAAATCAGCCCCCATGCTTACTTGGTGGAACTGGAGACCAGGTGGCTGTGAAGAGGTAACTGCTAAAATCTCTTCCTGCTCCCAGACCAGTGTACACACTTCATTATACCATCTTGGAGGAACTGAGATCTTACAGATTCCCAGAGTATACCTTACTCTTGACAAAAGACCCAAAAGTCAAGTAACTCATTGGGAAAATGTCCAAAAAAGGGAAAAAAAATAAGACTATAGAAGGTTACTTTCTTGGTGAACAGATATCTTCTCCTATCCTTTCAGATGAGGAACAACAATGCTTACCAGCAAGGAAAGACATAAAAGTCAAGGCTTCTGTATCCCAAACATCCAAAATAATTATTCAATGGTCTCAGAGCATGGAAGAGCACAAAAAGGATTTTGAAAATCAAGTAAGAGAGGGGGAGGAAAAACTGAGAAGAGAAAAGAGAGAGATGCAAGAAAAGCATGAAAAGTGGGTCAACACCTTACTAAAGGAGACCCAAAAAATGCTGAAGAAAATAACACCTTGAAAAATAGGCTAACTCAATTGGCAAAAGAGGTTCAAAAAGCCAATGAGGAGAAGAATGCTTTAATAAGCAGAATTAGCCAAACGAAAAGGAGGTTCAAAAGCACAATGAAGAAAATAGTTATTTAAAAATTAGAGTGGAACAGATGAAGGCTAATGACTTTATGAGAAGCCAAGAAATCACAAAACAAAACCAAAAGAATGAAAAATTGGAAGATAATGTGAACTATCTCATGGGAAAAACAACTGACCTGGAAAATAGATCCAGGAGAGACAATTTAAAAATTTTTGGGACTACCTGAAAGCCATGATTAATAAAAGAGCCTAGATATTATCTTTCATGAAATTATCAAGGAAAACTGCCCGGATATTCTAGAACCAGGGGGCAAAATAAATATTGAAAGAATCCACTGATCACCTCCTGAAAGATATCCAAAAACAAGACTCCTAGGAATATTGTGGCCAAATTTCAGAGTTCCCAGGTCAAGGAGAAAATATTGCAAGCAGCCAGAAAGAAACAATTCAAGTATTATGGAAATACAATCAATTTCCAATTATGGAAATACAAGATCTAGCAGCTTCTACATGAAGGGATAGAAGGGAGTGGAATATGATATTCCAGAAGTCAAAGGAAGTAGGACTAAAACCAAAATTCACTTACCCTGCAAAACTGAGTATAATATTTCAGGAGAAAAAAATCTTTCAATGAAATACATTCTTGAGGGAAAGACCAGAACTGAAAAGAAAATTTGACTTTCAAACACAAGAATGACAAGAAGCATGGAAAGGGAAAAAGGAAAGAGAAATCAAAAAGGACTTACTAAAGTTGAACTGTTTAGATTCCTACATGGAAAGACAATATTTGTAACTCTTGAAACTTTTTTCAGTATCTGGGCAGTTAGCGGAATTACACACACACACCCACACACACACACACACAGAGGCAGACAGACAGACAGACAGACAGAGGCAGACAGAGAGACAGAGACAGAGAACACAGGGTGAACTGAATAGGATGGGACCATATCTTAAAAAAATGAAATTAAGCAGTGAGAGAGAAATATATTGGGAGGAGAAAGGGAGAAATGGAATGGGGTAAATTATGTCTCGTAACAGAGGCAAGTAAATGACTTTTCAGGGGAGGGAAAAAGTGGAGAGGTGAGAGAAAATCATGAAGCTTACTCTCGTCACATTCGACTAAAGGAATGAATAAAATGCACACTCATTTTGGTATGAAAATCTATCTTACAATTCAAGAAAGTGGGGGAGAAGGGGATAAGCAGGGTTGGGGGATGATGGAAGGGAGGGTAGTGGGAGGAGGGAGCACTTTGAAGTCAACACTCTTGGAGAGGGACAGGATCAGAAGAAAGAAAAGAAGAAATGAGGGGAAGGATTAGATGGAGGGAAATATAGTTAGTATTAAAAAACACGACTATTATGGAAGTCATTTGCAAAACTTCACAATATGCCCTATATTGAATTGCTTGCTTTCCCAAAGGGAATGGGTGGGGAGGGAGGGATGAAGAGAAATTGAAACTCAGAGTTTTAGGAACAGCTGTTAAGTATTGTTCTTGCAACTAGGAAATAAGAAATACAGATAATGGGGTGTAGAAAGTTATCCTGCCCTACAGGAGAAAAGAGAAAATGGGGATCAGGGAAGGGAGGGATGTTGGAAGGACAGATTGGTGATAGAGGTAATTAGCATGCTCAGCGTTTTGGGGTGGGGGGAGCGAAGAAATCGGGAGAAAATTTGGAACCCAAAATTTTGTGGAAATGAATGCTGAAAACTTAAATAAATAAAAGAAAAAAAAACAATGCAGTTCATTTGCAAGAACAAAAAGATAAGGAAGACCATCTAGCATTATCAGATTTCAACGTATATCGCAAAGTGGTAAACAACAGTAATAAAATAGACTGGTAGATCAGTGGAATAGATTAAGTACACAGTATACAGTAGCAAATGAATAGAATAACCTAGCAGTTGATGAACCTTAAGATCTATGCTTTGGGGGAAAAAAATTCACTGTTTAACAAAAATTGCTGAAAAACCTAGAAAGCAATTTCGTAGAAATTAGGCTTAGACCAACATCTTACATTATATACCAAAATAAGATCAAAATGAGAATATAATGTAGATATAGAAGGTGGTATCATAAGTAAATTAGATGAGCATGGAAAAAAAAAGTACCTGGCAGATCTATGGATAATTGAACAAAACATAGAAAGGATCACAGAAAGCAAAAATGAATAATGTTGATTACACAAAATTAAAAAAAAAAAAGTTTTTATGCAAACAAAACCAAATGATGCCAAGTGAGAGACTGGTGGAGGATTTATGAGGAATTTTTCTAATGACCTCTTATTTCTCAAATATATAGAGAACTGAATCAAATTAACAAAAACAATAGCCATTTAAGTAATGCACTGTTGCATGAGATCATTAGTCTCACTAGCTCTTCCAGCATCATTGAAATCCAGTGTCAAGGCAAAAATTGAGAAAGCTGGCAGTGGTCTGGAATGCAGTGGATGAACTTGGCATCTATGATGTCTGACAAAGCTCTAAGTTCTTCACAACACCTCCTTCGGCCCCCATCATGGCTGTTGGAAAAAAATATCAACCACCCATTACAGTTGGAGAAGTTTGCATATGCTTGGAGTAGACACTCCCCTAACACATCAATGAGTTTTTACCTGATTTGGTTGGTCTGCCCAGATTTTTTGCTAGAGCGTGGTCATTGCGCATGCTGCAACTTCTTGGATTCACAGGTGGAAGTTAAGTACCAGGTGGACACTAAAGTTGAAGGAGTAGCCCTGAAAAGGTTTGCGCAAGCCTTCACACCAGAAGTGCCAGTACTCCCTGAGCATCCCATATACCCCTCAGAAAGTTACTAATTATGTGACTGGATAAGTTGTTTAAATTCTCTCAACTTCAGTTTTCTCAACTATAAAATGGGATAATAATAGTTCTTAACTCTCAGTGTTCAATATTGTTATGAGGATCAAATGATAAAATATATGGAAAACATGTAAATGGTACTTGACAAACCTTAGTAACTAAATACATGCTATTATTACTATTAAACCAATGATAATTAATAAACAAACTTGTCCTTCTATAATGAAAAATAGGCAGGTAATTGTCCATAGCAGGTACAACTGAACCTATTTTTCCCCTAATTCTCAGGGCACAACATAATAGATTGTACATATTAGGGTCTTAATACATGCTGGTTGACTTGCCCTTCTACCATATTTTCAGCCATTCTCCCACTGATCACTACCTTATTTTGCTATCAGGGAGGTCTCTCATTCCCTCACTGGAAGGAATCCTACAAAGTCTATCATTTCCTTCCTCTTTAAGTGAACTTTCTTTTCAAAATCAAACTAACAGTGACCAGACACTGAATTGAAATCAGATGCATTATAGTTATACAGCCCTGGACAGGTTGTTATGTCAACCTCGTTTCCTTTGTGTAAAATGGGACTAAAAGTAGTATCTGTCTTCCAGGGTTGTCTCAAGGATAAAATGACGTATTTGTAAAAGCACTTTGCAAACTATATTAGTTATCTCTTCGAAGTTACGTTTTTATCTTTTGAGTTTTAATAAAATAAGATGCATATATCTACTTAATTGAATGGATACAAATGGTGTAGAATACATAGTATTAGTTATCCTAGAAGGGGGTAGGAGTAGGGGCACTTTGTAGGCTAATGTGTAGCATAGGTGAGTTTAAAATTTCTCCATTGTATCTCTTTGCCTTCCATCAGTACCCAGGATGATAGTCATTACTGGCATGAGCTCCTCCCCACTGCCCAGCTGAGTTAATTTGGAGATGTTACCAAAAGCAAAAACTCGGTTGGTAAGCAGTCTACCTGATGACATTCCAGCTGAGAAGTAAGCTGCCCTACCTGTGCAGATAATAACACAATCTGTGTTTAGACACATGACCAAAGAGGTAGGCACTCCATATAGTCTGAGCCTGAAGCAACTGGTATAAGAGGAACCATGGACAAGTTTTGAAGTGAGAAATAGGTGATAATTCTGTAGTCAAAATGGTAGATGTTCATTTAAGAGTTCCTCTCAAAATGCCGTGTGTGTGTGCATGTACACATTATATGTATATATATATATATATATATATATATGTATGTATGCTGACACCCACATATATATATGCACCAATATCCATGTGTACACACTCATATCTCTATGCATATATACACATAAAATGTGTGCATATATATATATATATATAATATTTATGTTGATAGATAGGTCTAAAAGACAAACATGCATCTGTGTGTTTGTGTGTGTGTATACACACTCATAAATATAGATGGCAGATTATACTGTCATCAAAATACTATAGCAAAGTCAAGTGAAATATGTTCAAGTCCCATCTCCGGCACATTCTGACTGTACACCAATATGCAGGCCACATATTCTCTCATTGCCCAAAGCAACTCTCTTTCTCTATCTGTCTCTGTCTCTAGATAGAATAGAAAGAGGGAGAGGAGAAGGGAGGGAGAAAGGGAGAGGAAGAAAAAAAACTCTTCTGAGGAGTCGTAATGCATGTAAGGTAGGTACATTCTATTGCTGGTGACAGTTGGATAACATGATTGAGAGAAGCCTTTTATCAACTGGCATCTTCCTGGCATCTTTAAAAAGTGTTGTCAAGTTCAGATGTATTCTGACCTCATTGACTTTTAGGGCATCCAATGAGAGATCAATCAGTAAAGGGGAATCCCTTAGAACCATTTTTCCAGTCTGACACTATTATATGGCTCTGAGAAACAATGATCCATTGTCTTTTCATTGCCCCCCCCCCCCCCCCCCCCCACGCAGTTGTTGGAGAGTATTGTGGTCTCCAACTGTGGCAAAAAACTTCACAGAATTCCTGGTGTCAGAATCCAGGGCAATGTTATAGTCAACCTAGAATCAATAGTTCAAGGAATAAGAGGTGACATTTAAGTTCAGTTTTCTGATATTCTGCCAAGAAAATATGAAGCAAGGACTAATCTGGCAATGATTCTGCCTTTGACTGTGAACCGAATAAAGAGAATAGCTATAGCTGACTCAGGTTGCTTTGAAGACACTAACAGTTTCAGTTGTCTAGTCTATGGAGAAAGGATCCTCCTTTGATTAGCTCCTAGGAACAAGTTTGATCATTTCCATACATTTCATAGTTTTTTCAAGGCACAGAATCACAATTCTCTCATTAGTAGGCTTATTTGGTTTTGCATGTAGAGAGACTTCATACTAGGCATTTTGTACACACACCAAACATCTTTTCTATAGACATATCAGGAAAGGAGAGAGGAAGGGAAGGAAGTAAAAAGGAAGGAAAGAAAAAAGAAAGAAAGGGAAAGAAGAAAGGGAGAAGGAAGGTAGGAAAGAAAAAAGGAAGGGAGGATGGAAGATGGAAGGAAGGAAAAGAAGGGGAGCAAAAGAAGAAATAAAAGTGAAGGAAGGAAGGAAGGAAAGATAGGAAAGAAGGAAGGAAGGAAAGAAGAAAGGAAGAGAAGGAAAGGAGGGAAGGGAGAAAAGGAAGCAACAAAGAGAAATGTAAGAAAGGAAGGAGGATGGAAGGAAGGAAAAGAACGGAAGGAAGGGAAGGAAAAGAAAAAAGAAAGTCTCAAGTACACTGTGTTAAGCATTTTAAATACATCTCATTTGATCCTCACAACACGTAATGAGAGATGCTATTTTGGAGTTGAAGAAACTAAGACAAACTAAGATGAAAGTAACCAGGGTCACCAAGTTAGTAAGTCTTTGAATCTGGATTTGAAATCATATAAACACTCTACTGTATCATCTAGCTGAATCTCAGAAACAAAAAATATTGTCCCAAGATCCTGGGGGAGGCTAATAATTTTTAAGGGAGATAGTTGGTGCAGAAAGAAACAGAGGGCATAAAATATGTATGTTTGTAAGGGAGATCTAGCACTATCTCATTTTTTATATAATTTATATATGCATATGTATATATGAGTATGAGATATTTCACTTTTTCATAGAATTTAATGTTAATTCATATTAATTGCTTGGCCAATATAATCTGTTACTATTGTTATTTTTGTACAGTTCACAATAAATGGAAGAGATTCAGTACTTGTCTATCTCATTTATCATGAAAAGGAGACACTCCGGCCACAGACTATACCCTTATTCTCAGCTTGTCATCTCGCAAATGGATTCCATTAGACTTTGGGACTGGACAAAAATTTATGAGAAGCCTGGCACAACTCTTCCTGAAGACCCAAATCCTATAAATTTTAGAAGAATCTCTACCCATGTAAAGAGGAGATGGATAAAACTCAATGACATGGTAAAATTGTTTTCCCCAAATGTTTCATTTTAAGAAAATGACTCTGTGGTTTTAATGATTCTAGTTCCATTTTGATCAATTACCTTAGAATACTAGCGGTTTGATATTAATGTGGCAAAATAGAGAAAATACATGATTGTACACTCGCACATCTTATTTTCTTCCTGTCCAAACCCAGTGGGTGATGTCCTATCCACATTCCCAACTGACAAGAACAGGTGATTAATTGATTCGTACTCTGATCAGAATGGCTTACTCTTAGAAATTTCAGTATATAAGGGTCCTAATTTTATAAGTACTCTGCTAAATGAGGTGTGAGGGCTTTAAAAAGTTAACCCTTTACCTGTGACACCCTAATCAACAGGAAACATATGGGCTCATCCAGTAGTTTAATCAGACACTTAAACAGATGTGAAGGAAATCCATCATCAGTCAACCAGGACCTTGGAATACATTGTTACTGTTCATTTTTCTTGACTGTCTTGACAGTTGTCAATCACCAGCGCGAAAAATTACTAACATTGGAAAGATTCTACCAAATGCAGCCTAGAATTTGGTTGGCTTTAATTAGGAAATATTGACAAGTTCGAAAGGACCCTTTCGATGAACAGTGAAAATTATATTGTCCAGATTTATAAATCAAATGAACATACAGTAATAACATTAGGGAAAATAGGAATCTTTGCTTTCTGATAGGCAAATTGTGATATCCAAAGTGATGCTAACTTCTGTAGATGAATTATCTCACCTTGTCTTTTGCTGACGTCGATCAAGTCCTGATTGACCAACATACCTTTAGAACCAAGATAAGTGCAGCTACAAGGATTGGATCAGTGATTTAATTGAGATAGAAAAATTCTCCTACTAAATCAATTTGTACCTTCTCCACAAATTAGAGATTTAAATGGCAGTCTAAAATATTGCAGTGTTAATTGATTTAAGGACATATAACTGGTGTATGAAGATGCTTTAGAAAGTCAAAAAAATTTTTAAAAGTTCATAATTTTGAAATAAATCTTAGCTTTTTTTAATTAACAAGCCTTTACTTTCTAACCTCCCCCTTACCTACTTCCACCACTGGGTGGGGTGGATTCCCCTTGAAATGAATGTGTTGTAAAGAAAAAAACTCCAAACAAATAACTAATATATACTAATATATTTAGTCCATCAGCTCTCAGTCAAGTAAACAAGCTTCTTCAATGTCAGTAATATTTTAAAAATCCAAATTACTGAAATTTCAAGAGATTCAAATAAAATTATCCTAATTTCCCTTCATATCCATCACAGGGAAAATCGAAATAAAAGTAAAACGACAATTATTTCTATGTATATGTATATGTGAGTTGTGTACGTATGTTTGCTTTTGGATGATGCCTTGGATAAATTGTTTCAGCCATTTTGGATATCAATTAGGAATGATATCTCAAAGATGTGAAATTATATAAACTTTGACCCAGCTATAGCATTACTAGGTCTATATGCCAAAGAGATGAAAGAAAGAGGAGAAGTCTTTTAGGTTCAACAGTATTTATAGCAGATTGTTTTATATTTGCAAAGATCTAAACACAAACACTTATTAAACACTTCTGTACCCAACGTTGTTCTAGTGATTGAACACACACACACACACACACACTAACACACACTGAAATGGTTTCTGTCTTTAAGCACCTTACTTTTACTGGAAGGATATAACAGGTCTGAAAACTAATAAATATGCCTATATCTTGTAGGAGAAGGTACTACTCAGTTGTACCTAGAAGGAATTTAGTTTCCAAAAAATAGAGTGGATAAAAGAGTGTATCCAGGCTGATGTGAAAAAAAAAAAGTTGGGTGATAGGAAATCCTGTTTGAGGAACAGTAGGGAAGCTGATATAATGCAGTAAGATAAAGCATATAAAAAAACAAATGTGTCCTTTGGTCATAAAGATAGGCCAAAACCAACATGTTAATGGCTTTCGATGAAAAATAATGTGGTCTGTATTTTATTATTGAGGCAATAGAGAAGTGTGGTAGCTTCATGGGCAAACAAGTGGCTAAGTCAGATCTGTATACTAGGAACCTGTATATTGAAAGGTGTGGAAACATGGATTGGAGAGAAGAGAGATTGGATGGAGGCAACAAGAGGAAAAGATTATTGCCCTTGTCTAATAAGAACTAATGAGGATGACTATGATATCAGTGAAGACAAGGGGGCAGATTCATCAGTTGTGGGAAGAAATAGAATCCTGTACTTCTGGGATGATACCATTTACTCTCAAGCTATATTTGGTGCATTTTTGTGGATATGTATTGCTTCCTGATCATACCTAGTGAAACCCTATTCACTGATGTCAGAGAAATACTAAGATATTAATAATGGCATTAAAAAGCATCAGAAATCATGATTGACATTTATATAATCCTTTAAGGTTTGGAAAGCTTTTTATCTATAGTAACCATTGTAGTAATAAAAATAATGCTAACAAAGATTATAGTAATTGTAACACCGCAGTAGTCTCTTTCTGATTTCCACAAGGGATTCATACTGAATTGTGTGTGTTCATCCTTCATTGCTGAAGAAGACCATACCATCGGAGAAATAATGTCATGACTTGCACTTGATTTTGTTTTGAGTGAGGGAGGGCTGTGAAGGTCACCAGCCTCACTTAAATTATTAGTTATAGTCCTCCGCAAATTACCCTTTGATTGATTGTTTGATTCTCATTATTTATGCCCCAATTTTAGAGAACTCAAATAGAATAAATATTCATTTTGTGTTGCTGGATCTTTTTCTCCTTGCTCATTGTGGACCTGTTGTATAATAGAGGAGAATGGTCATCAAGTATGAAATCAGAGGAACTAGTCTTAAATTATGATTTGTTTTTATTATCTTTGTGTTCTTTCATTGTTTCAAGAAAAGGAGATTGGGTTAGTTGCTAGGGTGTTAACCTGAGAACCTCTAATTGTGTCTATACATTCAATAATTAATAAAACAGCTTTTTTGGGGATCTCATATGCTTTCATTTCATTTTTTGCATTTAATAGCATTATTCTGAGAAAGGTTTCACATTCTCTCTTCTTCTACAGACCAGTCCACCAAAGAGGATTAATGAGAGTAAAAAGAGTGAGATCTACTTATAGATAAACTCTAATGTATATTGTAGCTTGAAATCAGAATTGTTTGTGAGTGAAATAGAATCAAGATGGTGGAAGAAAGGCACTGACTCTCCTGAGCTCTGCCCCAAACCCCTCCAAATATATTTAAATAATGACTCAAATTCCAGAGCAGCAGAATCCACAAAATTCAGAGTGAAACAAATTTCCAGCACAAGACAACTTAGAAGGTTAGCAAAAAAGATCTGTTATACCAAGATGAGAGAGGAGCACAATACAGTACAGTGTGGGCAGCACCAGTACAGGTCAGCTGAAGCAGTACTCAGGGGACTAAATCATTGACAGCTGTGGCAGTTTTCAGACTTTTTAACCCACAAATGCCAAAAAGGTCAGTGAGAATACTTTGTGGGACCTGGGTTAAAGAGGAGCATATAGTCTGGCCTGGTCTGGTTCCAGCCCCAACCTCAGGGCAGTGAGCTTCTGGAGTTCTGAGCCCACAGATGGTGGGGGATCAAGCAACTGATGTAAAATTTCTGAATCTGGGAAACTACAGCCATACCCACCCCGAACCCCACTGGAATCCTAACTTGAAAAATTGTTAGAAAGTCAAGTATTTGACTGGGAAGATGAGTAAACATTATAAAAGAACTCAGAATCTTACTTTGGTGACAAGGAAGATCAGGACACACAACCAAAGGAAGATATCCGAGTCAAAGTTCCTACATCAAAAGTCTCCAAGAGGATGGAGCCAAGATGGCGGAGTAGAAAGACTCACGTACACTAGCTCCGAACACACAGCCCATATATTTCCTGCAAGAAGAACTCCCCCAAAATTCTGGAGCAGTGGAATCCATGAAGAAACACACTGGAAGAGATTTCCGTTCCAGAGAGCCCTGGAGAGCCATCCCCAGGGGTCCGTCGCACTCCAGACAACAGAGTCCACCCCTGAGCTGACCTGGCTGCATGACCACAGAGAAGCAGATCCGAGCAGGCTTCAGGGATGGAATCTCCAACAGCCAGGAAGGTCCCGCAGCCCACAGATGCTACAGGTCAGTGAGAGAGACTTCTAGGCTGGCCGAGAGGGGAGCAGGGTGTCTCTGTGACAGGGACCCCTCAGGAGGCAGCAGCAGAGGCAGCAGTGGCCGGGACTCCCCGAGCAGACAGGAGCTCCATTACTGAAGGTCTCTGCATAAACCCCCTGAGGGAACTAAGCCTGGGAGACAGCCTTGCCCCCACCGGTCCCATTACTGAAGGTCTCTGCATAAAGCCGCTGAGGGAACTCAGCCTGGGAGACGGCCCTGCCCCCACCGGCCCCATTACTGAAGGTCTCTACATGAAGCCCGTGAGGGAACTGAGCCTGGGAGACAGTCCTGCCGACACCCCAGCACCAGAACTTAAGCTCACATTGAATAGCAGCCGCACCTGGCGTGGAAAGCCTATTTGAATCTCAGACCCCAAGCACTAGCTGGGCGGATCTAGGCGGGGGTGGACAGGAATCTCAGAAGTCAAGTAACTGGCTGGGAAAATACCCATAAGAGGGAAGAAAAATAACACTATAGAAAGCTACTTTGATGGGGTACAGAGGTTCCCGCCTTTCAATTCTGATGACCAGGAAATATTCTTACTATCAGGGAAAGACGCAGAGGTCGGGGCCTCTGTATCCCAGATATCCAAGGTGGATGTCCAGTGGGCTCAGGCCATGGAAGAGCTCAAAAAGGATTTTGAAAATCAAGTTAGACAGGTGGAGAAAAACTGGGAAGAGAAATGAGAGAGATGCAAGAAAAGCATGGAAAACGGTCAATACCCTGCTAAAGGAGACCCAAAAAAATGCTGAAGAAAATAACACCTTGAAAAATAGGCTCACTCAATTGGAAAAAGAGGTACAAAAAGCCAATGAGGAGAAGAATGCTTTCAAAAGCAGAATTAGCCAAATGGAAAAAGAGGTTCAAAATCTCACTGAAGAGAATAGTTCTTTCAAAATTAGAATGGAACAGATGGAATCTAATGACTTTCTGAGAAACCAAGAAATCACCAAACAAAACCAAAACAATGAAAAAATGGAAGAGAATGTGAAATATCTCATGGGAAAAACAACTGACTTGGAAAATAGATCCAGGAGAGACAATTTAAAAATTATGGGACTATCTGAAAGCCATGATCAAAAAAAAGAGCCTAGATATCATCTTCCATGAAATTATCGAGGAAAACTGCCCTGATATTCTACAAGCAGAGGGCAAAATAAGTATTGAAAGAATCCATCAATCAGCACCTGAAAGAGATCCAAAAAGAGAAACTCCTAGGAACATTGTGGCCAAATTCCAAAATTCCCAGGTCAAGGAGAAAATGTTGCAAGCAGCTAGAAAGAAAAAATTCCAGTATTGTGGAAATACAATCAGGATAACACAAGATCTAGCAGCTTCTACATTAAGGGATTGAAGGGCATGGAATAGGATATTCCAGAAGTCAAAGAACTAGGACTCAAACCAAGAATCACCTACCCAGCAAAACTGAGTATAATACTTCAGGGGAAAATGTGATCTTTCAATGAAACAGAGGACTTTCAAGCATTCTTGATGAAAAGACCAGAGCTGAAAAGAAAATTTGACTTTCAAACACAAGAATGAGAAAAAGCATGAAAAAGTAAACAGCAAAGAGAAGTCATAAGGGATTTACCAAAAGTGAACTGTTTACATTCCTACATGGAAAGACAATATTTGTAACTCTTAAAACTTTTCAGTATCTGAGTAATTGGTGGGACCACACACACATACACACACACAAACACATGTACACGTGTGCATGCACACACACATACACACATGCACGCACACACAGAGACAGAGAGCACAGAGTGAATTGAATAGTATGGGACCATATCTTAAAAGAAATTAAGATAAATGGTGAGAGAGAAATGTAGTGGGAGGAAAGAGGGTGAAATGGAATGGGGTAAATTATATCTCATTCAAGAGGCAAGCAGGACACTTTTTAGTGGAGGGAAAAAGAAGCAAGCTGAGAAAAAAACAAGAAGTTTACCCTCATCACATTCGACTAAAGGAAGGAATAAAATGCACACTCATTTTGGTATGAAAACCTATTTTACAATACAAGAAAGTGGGGGAGAAGGAGATAAGCAAGGGGGTGGGGGATGATGGAAGGGAGGGCAATGGGAGGAAGGAGCAATGTGAAGTGAATACTCGGGGAGGGACAGGATCAAAAGAGCGAATAGAAACAATGGGGGGCAGGATAGGATGGAGGGAAATACAGTTAGTCTTACACAACACGACTATTATCGAAGTCATTTGCAAAACTACACAGATAGGGCCTATATTGAATTGCCTGCCTTCCCAAAGGGAATGGGTGGGGACTGAGGGATGGGGAGAATTTGGAATTTGAAGTTTTAAGAACAACTGTTTAGTATTGTTGTTGCTACTAGGAAATAAAAAATACAGTTAATGGGGAATAGAAAGTCATCTGGCCCTACAGGACAAAAGAGAAGATGGGGACAAGAGAAGGGAGGGATGATAGAAGAGAGGGCAGATTGGTGATAGGGAAAATTAGAATGCTTGGTGTATTGGGGTGGGGGGAGGGGATAAAAGGGGAGAAAATTTGGAATCCAAAATTTTGTGAAAATGAATGTAAAAAGTTAACTAAATAAATTCTTATTTAAAAAAACGCCTCCAAGAAATATATGGTTTGGTTTCAGGAAATGGAGGAGCTCAAAAAAGATTTTGAAAATCAAGGAAGAGAAGTAGAGGGAAAAATGGGAAGAGAAATGAAAGTGATGCGAGATTTTCATGCAAGAAAAGCATGAAAATCAAATCAACAGCTTGCTAAAGGGCCCCCGAAAAAACAGTGAAGAAAAATAATACCTTAAAAATTCGACTAACTCAAATGGCAAAAGAAGTTCAAAAAGTTAAAGTGGAGAAGAATGCCTTTAAAAGCAGAATTGACCAAATGGAAAAAGAGGTCCAAAAGCTTACTGAAGAAAATGATTCCTTCAAAATTAGAATGGAGGAGATCGAAGCTAATGAATTTATGAGAAAACAAGAAATTATAAAACAGAACCAAAAGAATGGAAAAAAATAGAAGACTATGTGTAATACTGGAAAAACCACTGACTTGGAAAATAGATTCAAAAGAGATAATTTAAAAATTGTTGAACTACATGAAAGCCATGATGAAAAAAAGAGGCTAGACATCATCTTCCAAGAAATTATCAAGGAAAACTGCCGTGATATTCTACAATCAGAATAAAATAGAAATGTAAAGAATCCACCAATTGCCCCTGGAAAAGAGATTCCCAAAGGAAAATTCCTAGGAATATTATACCCAAATTACAGAGTTCCCAGGTCAAAGAAAAAATATTACAAGTAGCCAGCAGGAAATAATTTGAGTATCACTGAAACACAATCAAGATAACACAAGATCTAGCAGCTTCTGTATTGATGGATTTAAGGGCTTGGAATATGATATTTCAAAGATCAGAAGAGCTAGAATTAAAAGCAAGAATCACATGCCCAGCAAAACTGATTATAATCATTCAGGGAAAAAATGGTTATTCAGTTAGATAGATGACTTGCAAGCATTCTTGATGAAAAGACTAGAGTTGATCAGAAAATTTGACTTTCAAATACAAAAATCAAGAGAATCATGTAAAGGTAAACAGGAAAGAGAAATCATAAGACACTTATTAAGGTTGAACTGTTCACATTCCTACATGGAAAGATGATATTTGTAACTCATGAGACCTTTCTCAGTATTAGGGTAATTGGAGGTAATAGATAGATAGACAGAGAGATAGATAGGGTGACTCGTGTGAAGAGATATCTAAAAAATAAAACTAAGGGGTGACAGAGGAATATATTGTGAGAGGGAGAAAGGGAGGGGCAGAATGGGGTAAATTACTGCACATAAAAGTGGCAAGAGACAGGTTTCACAATGGAGGGAAAGAGGGGAGAGGTGAGAAGGAATTAGTGAACTTTATTCTTATTGGATTTGGTTTAAGGAGGGAATAACATACACACTCCAATGGATATCTTACCTTACTGGAAAGTAAGGGGGAAGGAGATAAAGGTTAGGAATAGTAAAAGGAGGGCAGATTGGGGGAGGGGTTATTCAGAAGTAAACACTTTAGAAAAGGGACAGGGTCAAAGGAGAAAACAGAATAATTGGGGGCAGGATAGGATGGAGGGAAATATGTTATTCTTTCACAACATGACTATTATGGAAGTGTTTTGCATAACTACACATGTATATTCTATATGGAACTGCTTGCCTTCTCAATGAGGGTAGGTGGGAAAGGAAGAAAGGAGAGAATTTGGAACTCTTTTTCAAAACAAAATGTTTTTGGAACTGTTTTCGAAACAAATGTTAAAAATTTGTTGTTACATGCAACTGGGGAATAAGATATACAGTCTATGGAGAATAAAAATCTCCAATTACCCTTCAAGAAAGTAAAGGGCAAAGGGATAAAAGAGGGGAATGATAAAAGGGAGGGCAGACTGGGGGAAGGGGTAATCAGAATGCATGCCATCTTGGGGTGATGGGGAAAAAATTGGACCTCAAAGTCTTGTGGAAATGAATGTTGAAAACTAAAAATAAATAAATATAAATCTTAAATGAAAAGATAAAAAAAGATGCTCTCACAAAAAAAAGGATGCTCTCAGAAAAAGCCTGAAAAACTTACATGAGCTGATGCAAAGTCAGATGTACTATGTTCAAAGTAATAGCAATGTTGTAAGATGATCAGCTATGAGTGACTTAGCTATTCTCAGTAATGCAATGATCTCAGACAACTCAGGACTTGGGACGAGAAGTACTATCCATCCCCAGAGAAATAATGGATGGTGTTGGAATACAGTTTGAAGCATCCTTTTTTTTTTAAAGTTCCTTTATTTTTCTTGAGGGATTTTTTTTTTTGGTCTATTTTCTTTCACAACATGACAATTATGGAAATGTTTTGTATCACTACATTCAAATTGCTTGCTTTCTCAATGAGGGGTGTTTAGGAGGAAGGGAGAAAATTTGTAATGTAAAGTGTTAAAAACAAAGTCAAAAGTAGTTTTTACATTTAACTGGGGAAAATAATATATGAAAAAAATGGGAGACTTCAGTCTTGCTATGGATGGGTACCAGCAGAACTCACCTAGTACGGCTCCCTGATTTTAAATAGGTTTTTGGCAATGCCATGAACAACACAAGTTCTGAAGCTAATTACCTTCTGGAAGTTCTATCTCAGAGGAATGTGAAAACTAGATTCCTATGGATTTTAGATTTAAAAATAAAATGAAATTCTGCATGAGCCAAACCAAAGTTTATCAGGAATGTTTATTATCTTTGCAAATAAATTAGCTTGCAAATTGCTTTTGTAAATGAATCTCAATGCTGAGAAAAGGCCTCTCTTGAGCCCAGTTGATGCCCTGGTATGTAGAACATAGATTGTGCATTTATCTTCACTTAAAGAATATTGCCCCCTTCCCATCGATGTGTTATGTTGAAGATGGAAATAGCTTGGAATGGCTCATGTGGATTGTTTAATTTATGATGTGGGCATTTACACCTCAGAAACTAACAAACACTACACATTAGGGTGTGATTTATTTATTTTCTTTTGTCTAGACTTAAGAAAATTATGTAGACAGTGTGAAAAATTCATTGTCCTATTGGACACATTTACCAGCACATTCCTAACCCTATCAGTTACTGTTCTCTGAACAAAGTACTTTGTCATTCTTAGAATGTATTACTGCAAATTGAACAATGTACTCCAGATGTATTCAGAGTAGTGCAGGGAACAGTAGGACAATTAAATCTCCCATTGACACATGTTAAAATGAAAATCTAACAGAAGTAATTAAATAGTGTTGTAAGGGGATTATAACTCTGAATTTTCCTCTACAGTCCCTTGATTTCACAGTGGGTTTTGGGTAGCAACAATGAGAGACAAAAATCAGGCAAAAATCAGGGTCTATAATGCCTAGAAAGTAATGATACATATTCTGGTCCTCTATAGTACATTACAAGACCAAGACATTAGAAATATTTAGTGAAAAGAGTAGCAAAAGCCCAAGTACAGAAAAAGGGTGAATAATGTAATAGATGAGCATAAAGAAGGGGAATTAACCAGATAGTCAATAGACTCAAAAAAAGCCACCATGTGAGAAGGTCTAATTCCCCTCAAGTGACATAAAATAATGCCCTGGGTCCAAAACCATCAGAAAATAGATGTGCATTCTCTTGACTCCACTTACAAGTACATGTAATCCCTCATCGAGCAATGGGAATGTTCTTGATCTTGCAATAACTATAATACCAGCACATGTGCCACGGTGCAAAGATTTAAAAATGATACTATTATGGAACTGCATGCCCATCAGTCAATGACCAACCTAAATTTATTGAAGCTCATTACTGTTTGTGTGCAGGTTAGTCTTTTATTGGCTACAATAACTCTCTGTAATGATGTGTTCTAGATGGATTTCAATCTAGACCACAGAAGGGAGTGGTTAAGGGATAAAATCATAGATCCTTGAAGGACTGAAGAAATGCTTGACTAAAGCCACATATTCTATTCAGTTATAATTCCTGGAGTTGGTCAATGACATAGATTAACAAAGATAAAGCAAGGGCCCAGATATACAGCAGGTAGAATATAGCAACAATGGAGAAGTAGCTAAAATTACTTTTTCAGTTGTCTTCCTTGCTCAAAGTTACTAAATTAAGGATATATTTCCTTTCACCAGCGATTCTTCTCATGCTATTAAGCTGATTGGTTATTTTTCTTAACTTACTAAAACTCTTACAACTAGAAATTTAAGTAGTTATCTTTGGAAACCACTGTCATTTCTTTCATTAAGGAGAGAATTGATTTGTAGGTCTAAGGCCATGTAAGTATAAAGATATAAACACAAATCATCTTTGTTCTAGCACCAGAATTTATCATCACTATTTGTTAGTAGTCCTCTTGTGGATTTTTTGACCATCTGGACCTTTGTACTTGCCTTTTATGCTTTGATCTCTGATGCTGTAATGGTAATTTAAATGGGAAAATCAAAGGCTATGTCACTAGCTTACATCACATGGAAGCCTAAGTTACATGTGGTGGGAGGAGCTTGCAGAATGGGTGGAAAAGGAAGGGTGGAGTAGAGCTGGGAGGAAATTGGTCAAGCTAGTCAAAACTGGGAAGGACACAGGCAAACAGAAACCTAGCCTCCTAAGTGTTTGTTTTGGTTGTTCTAATTATTGGGTATCTGAGTTGAGGTCATGGAATCCACCTAACAATCATTTTTGTTTTGTCCACAATTACTATTGTTATTCTGTCTCAAAGGGATATTTAGAATAATTATTGAGCCTCCTGATATGTATATATTTTTTTTTTACCATATTTGTTACTTCACAACTTTTCCTTTTGGAATTTAAATGACCACCTACTAATATAAAGTTTAAAAGGTGATTATAATTAATAATTATTGGGATTATTGAGAGAGACTGTGAACAATTAATTACAGAACTGACCTTGGAGCAAGGAAGACTTCAGTTAATGTCCTGCCTTTTACTTTGACTGGTTGTATGATCCTCAACAAAGCTCTTAAACCTTTCAGTGTCCTAGATAATGTGTATATATATATATATATATATGTCATAAGTAGGCAGATAGATGAGCAGATTCACAAAGACAGACAGATCATCTGATACATGGACAGAGAGAGAGATGGACAGATGATAGAAGGTAGATGGATAGATAGACAGATAGACAGAGTATGTTAAGCATTGTGCTAAGCAGGCGATTGTATCAGCAAACATGACAATTCCTATCTTCCAGGAACTTACATTTTAATGGGGAAAAGAGTGTTAAAATGAGTGAGGAACTCTAAGTCATAAAGAAGGTGTTGACCTCCATTGGCAGAAATAGTTTTCTCAAATGGCGGTTCTCTGTATCAGTGAAATCACAGTTTCAGCCCTTATTTTCTATACTAAGTATTGCATTGAAATATCTTCTACTAAATTCTTGTTCTGATTCTCTAGAATTGCATAAAATTGAACCTTTGTTCTTAAAGACTATGACAATAATGTACAAGCTTGGGCAGCTTCTATCATTCTAGAAAGGTTTTAAGAACCAGTCTATAGGGAGTCTATCATGAGACTAGCCTATAAGTCTGATTTTCATTGTAAAAAATTTAACTAGGAAATGGTGATTTTTTTTTTTGGCTTTGATTTAGGTATGAAGAAAATGGGCAAAACTTACCACAGATGTCTTGTATTCCCAAAGAGTATGTGGGTGGGGAAAGGGGAAGAATGGACTTCTCCATTTATTCAAATAAAGGATTTTGTTTGAATGTAACTGCTATTCCATTTAAGGATTTAAAATTCTCAATATTAGAAGTCAAGAGTTCACCCAATGTGGTTCCAACTTAATCATGTCCTTAAATTTAAGTTAACCATTTCCTAAATATCATAATTTGTTGAGTTGTACCAAAAACAAAAAAAAAATCAAAAGGTATATCATACTATTTCTCTTAAATGCAAAATTTAAATCCTGTTTTACTTGCTGATTGTAAAATACATAAATACTAGTTATTATCATTACTGTCATTATCTTCATTATTGTAACCGTTTTCATCATTTTATTTTGATGATGACAGCAATATTTATTCCTCTAAGTAATGCTTTTGCCTGAAGTAGAATCAAGGCACATAGCTGAGTTCCAATTTTCTAATCTTTTCTCACCTACTCTTTCATTGACAGTCTAATAAATAAACTCCTTTTGAGTCTACCTTTGACTGACACATCATTGATCTTCTTTTGTGTCTGTGTGTGTGTGTGTGTGTGTGTGTCTGTGCCCTGAGATATTATAACAGCATGAACCAGGTACTCTTTCCAGATCGGTACTCATAAATCAATTTTACTATGCAATGGCAGATATAGATAGGCATATGCATCTATGCATACAAATAAATTAACCAGATATAGATACATATCCATATATATGTATAAAGTGCTATATATATATATACACACATATGCATGCCTATATCTATGTACATATGCCCACATATATGCATATATTATACACATATGCCTATATGTATATATCATTATCTACCTGGATATATATGTATAATGTATATACATTTCACTTACATGTATATTTATATCTAACATCTATCTAATTTTTAAAATTTGCCAGTTGACCGCATAGACCTGCTGCTCTCTCTTTATTCTCTTTCTTCTTCATTGTTCAGGTGCTTCAGTCATGTCCAACTCTTCCTGACCATGTTTGGAGTTTCTTGGCAAAGATCCTGGAGTGGTTTACCATTTCCTTCTTCAACTCTTTTTATAGATGAGGAAACTGAAATAAATAGGTTTAAATGAATTGCCCAGGATCACACAACTCTTAAATGTCTAAGGCTTGTATTTGAACTCAGGTGTTCCTGACTCCAGAACTAATGCTCTATCCTTAGAGCCAACTAGTTGCCCCTTCTTTTTCCTCTGGATAATGTATCTATTTTCTTCCTGATTACTCCCAGTTCGGTCGTACTTAGTAGAACACTGAAGGAACTGTTATCTAGTTGGAAAAAAACAAAAACAAAAACACATATCCATGACAAAAGAGTTTCATTCACAAGTCTTGGAGCTGTATTTTTTTTTATTATTATCTGGGATACTCTAATGTTTAGCCCATAAGATTATTTTTTTAATTCAGATTCATATGTTATTTTAAAGTGACAGTCTACTTTGCTTCTCCTGGCGATTTGTCAAGAAAAGAACCTTCGAAGTTGCTAAACTTCCCCTCCTGCAGAGGGTAATAAAAGGTGGCAGATATGAATCCCAAAACATTTTATGGTGATTAAAACATGAAATAGTACTGGGTTCAGGTAGTCCAGACTCTGTTGGTAATTTGAGAAAGTCAGCCTTAATAGCCAATGATTATATTTATGCTTTGACTGTGTAAAGATTTTTCAGCCTCTTATAGGCATTTTTAACATCTCCCTCCTTCAGTTTTCTGAGATACAGACATATAGAATCAAGCATGGATAAATCTCTCTGGTATATTTCAGTAGCTCTTCTGATTGAGGCAGTGACAAAAAATATGTTCTACAACTTTAGGCAAAAGCATTACTTAGAGAAATAGATATTGTTTCCATCATCAAAATAATGATGATAATAATGATAATGTTACTTTCTATGAAATGATAATTCAGATTGTGGATTGTCAATTGATTACGATCAAGCAGATTAATCAATGGCAGTATGCCTCCTCCTTATTTCCTTGAAAATTTGAAGTGGTTTGTTTTCAATGCTCTCTTATATTCTTACGTATTTTTATTACTTTTGAAAATAATCCATTCATGCGCAATTTTGAAAACAGGGTAAAGGTCATAAACATTGAAATAACTTTTTGAAGGGTTTATTTATGTATTTATTTGTTGATGTATTTAGCCAAAAGTGTAATTTTATCAAGGTGGGGGATCCAGCTCATAGAAACTTGCTCTACAAGTAGATTAAGAAGTCATTTTGTTGTTTTAGAAGGTTTCAGGGGACACTGATAAGTGACTTTGCACATTCTCTCATACCTTGTATATATTATAAACAACAACAGAACTTAGGTCTTCCTGACTTCTAGCACTATGTCTCTCCACTATGCAGTGCTAAATCACTGAAAAAAGATTACTTTGGCTTAAATAATTATTGTATGTAATTGGATATTTTCTTCCAAAGCAAAAATACTGCTACATAGAGACGTAGACCACTGAAGCATCAAAAAACTTAATATTTACTAAATATCTATAGTCATATATTGTGAGTTTTCATTTCAATACATATTTCTAAACACTTTTAAAAGTTTCTAACATGAATTTGACACGCAGATATTGTTTTTTAGGTTCTGTGCCCTATTTCTTCTGGGAAAGTCAGTTGATAAATGACACTGAAATCAGAACCCCACAGTATAAATGGACAAGGATTGTAATTACTCTTATGGAATACTCCATGACCAAACCATTTAGTACTGTAACACTTAGAAAACATATATGACAAATCATTTGGTATCTTCAAGAATAACCAGAAAGATGGCAATAAAGGATCATTTCTTTGAACAACCGATTTTTAATGAATATGGCGGGAAAAGAGGCATAAAATGTAACTCTCCAGAAATAGACTAACTGCATACTCTTGAAAAGAAGGCTTTGGTATCATGGCTTTAGACTCTTATCATTCAGTGACACAGGACTCCTTGCTGTTCAACATGCTTGACCCTCCATTGGCCAATTCCTGTTATTTTTACTTGCTGTCTACCATGCCTAGAATTCTCTCCTTCCTCGTCTCCAACTCCTAACTTCTCTGACTTCCTTCAATTCTCAACAGAAATTTCACCTTCTGCATTTTTATGATTTTATTAGTAACCTCATTTTCACTTGTACATTGGCAAGTTCACATTCCTGGTCATATGCTATAGAGAAAAAGAAATGAGAGTAGCAATTCAAGCAAGTTTGTAGAACGTCTGGTATCCTACTAGATCAGGGGTGGGGAAACTGATACCTTGAGGTCACATGTGGCCCTTTAGGTCCTCAGTGCAGCCCTTTGACTTATTTCCAACTTCACAGAAAAAAATCCCTTTCAGTCAAAGGGCTGCACTCGAGCACCTAGAGGGCCACGTGTGGCCTTGAGGCTGTAGGTTCCCTACCCATGTACTAGGTACTTCACTGGTTTTGTTCATTGTAAAGATTTCTCCATAAATTCATTTTATATTTTCACTGTTTCCCTTTACAATTCAAGCTTTGTGTTAGAATTACATCCTCAGTGTAGCACAAATCCTTTGGTCTTTAAGCCCAATTGCGCAAAATTAGTGATGCAGTTTAGGGAGAAAATAAAGGTGTTAAAGCAGATTAATGATGAAATGTCTGCAGCCACTCTAGGCTTAAACAACTCACTGGCTAGAGTCATCAATAATGCCAATCCCATCTTCATTTGCATCCTCAAGGCTAAATGTCAACTCACCTTTTCTATGCTCTCCTACTCTAAGACTCTTAAAGGATCTCGAAGGGCACACAAAGGATCCCTTGTTGATGGATTATTTCAAACTGATGTGTTCATGATCTCCAGTGCCATCCACTCACAGTGAAGGACAGAGTGCTGGCAATGATGTCAAGACCTCAGCAGTCTCTGTGTCTTCCTACAACAGTAACTAGAGTCTTAGCAATCTCTCCCTTGGTTTTCGGAGGACAGCTAAAGTGGAGAGGTTTACAGCAGTGTAATATAGAACATTCTTACACCACAATTGGACGCACTCCTATTAAATAAACTTCAGGTGCTTCATGTTACTTCCTGGATCAAATATAAAATGTTCTATTTCATTTCTTTAAAAGTCTTCATGACCTTGTGTGACATGATAGGTTCAGCACATTGTGGAGATCAAGAATAGCTGAGGAGAAGGGCAGAAAATGAGAAATCAGGAAGGCAAGAGGAAAAATAAGATAGAGTACAATGTTATGGAAAGCAAAAAAGAAAATAATATTAAAGTGAAAAACGCGAACGATTGTTTTCAAGTTTGCAAAGGGGTCGAGAGAACCTGAGAGGAGACCATAGGTAATGCAGTACAGAGATCACTCCAAATATTGTTGATAACATTTTTGGTTGAATGATAATGTTGGAAGGCAGGTTATAGAGAGTTAAGAACAAAATAAAAGGAAAGAAAATAGACAAATAGAATAAAGACTGCCTTCTCAAGGAATTTAGCCACTGAAACAGGGGAGGAGAGCTCTCAGGAATGGTTCGGTGAAATAAGCATGATATTTATTCTTTTCATTATCCTCATAATTCTCTTGTAGGTCAAAGATTGTCTTGTTTCTGTTCTTGTGTCTTCAGTGTTTTGTTTCAACGGACTAGTTATGTGTCAAAAAAAGAGTGAGCCTATTGGAGAGCAATGTATGCACTTCTCTGGATTCCTTTCCAAGTTAGGAAAAAGTGAGACGTCCAATATATTTGAAGGACACCCTATGGAAGACATATGGGAGGACATGGATAAGAGCCTACAAGATAGGTGAATATGAATAAGTTATATTTGAATCATTTGAAAGGTCACTCAAATCACAGATCAATTTCTATAAGTCCTAAGTGCTAACAAAATACTTGACAGAGAAGATCTGCTTAAAGAAGGTTGACTGAATTTAATTAATGTTTTCCACCTTTCTAATGCCAATAGATCAAGCAATCAATAAAATCTTTTTGATAGTCTCTATGCCAGTAATTGTACTAGACACAAGAGAAACAGACAAAAGTGAAATTGTTCCTACTGTCAAAAAGTTTGCATTCTATTGACCCTTCTTAAAATATAGCGCTCAGAACTAAAGACACTCCTTCAGATTGTGGCTGACAAGGGTAAAATGGAATGGAACTATCACCTCACTCTGCCTCATGTAATGAAAACCTTCAACTTGATTCAGTGACAATGTAAGTCAAGTCTTTTCAAATATTACAGCCCTGCTCTGTAAGGGCATCCCTTATGTCTCTGAAATTTGACCTTTAAAGAGCCCTACTCCATTTGGTCAATGACAAAAAGCCTAACTTGATTTTTAGAGAATATGTTGTATCCAAAGCCTTGGTATGACATTTAAGTAGGGGGAAAAACAAGCTCTATGTTGAGGATAAGGACTCTGGGTTTCGATTTAGCTGACCATGGGGTCCTTAATCATTATGTCAAGCTATCATAGAAAAATATTATAAAGAATTATCCATTCTGTAGAAGAAATAAGTGGTTAAATTCTTGGGGCAATAGGAAAGCATCTGCCCCCAAATATTTCCTCCCTCAACTCTGACTTTGAAATTAGGTATCTTATTAGAGGACCATCAGACTAAAGAATTTTACCTGGTGAATTGAATTTAAATTAATTAATAATAAAAATTAATAGAGATTAGACTTACTTCATTGAAGTCTAGAGAGAAGAAATAAAAGCAATGAATTTGCAGAGAAGTAAATTCAGTTTTCGCGTCCACAATTTCTTAAAAGTTAGAGCAACACTAAAGAAATAATGATGTATATAGGGAGATGATTGCTTATGGTTGGGGTACAATAATGTCCTATGAATCATAATACTACCCAAATCAATTTAAAGATTCAGTACTATACAACCCAAATTATCAAGATGATACTTTATATAGTTTGCAATAAATAATATAATTAAAGTTGATGGGGAAAAAGCTGAGGAACAAAAGGTCTAAAGTTTTAAAGAAAATAATCGGGGAAGAACTGATTTGACTAGAACTTTTGAGGAAAAAAACTAGAAAGTTCCTTCTCAAAAATCTGGTCTAGGTTAACTTGATTTTCATATGATCATAACACTATATGGAATCTTTTGCAACTCTATTTGGAGATTTCTGAATGAAATAAGGGTTAGAAGCATAAGTGAATGATTGAATTAATGAACAATGTATACAGACCATTTAAAGAAATCGAAAGAATTTTAATATAAAATCAGCTACCGTAAGATAGAGAACGTCATTCTTTTGTAAAAAACAAACTACTTTGTATCAAACATCTCTGATAGATATATAAGGAATTAACAAAACGATTAAGAAATGTTCCTAGTTTAACAAATGATATGAATAAAGAGTTCTCCAAAGAATGGCAAAGTATTAAACATGCATCAATTTCTAGATTTATCTTCCTTCCTTCCTTCCTTCCTTCCTTCCTTCCTTCCTTCCTTCCTTCCTTCCTTCCTTCCTTCCTTCCTTCCTTCCTTCCTTCCTTCTCTCTCTCTTTTTCTTTCTTTCTTGTCTTCCAAAAACCTTATACATACATACATACATACATATACATGGACATATACATATATTCTTTATAAACATTCTCTATATATTTAGAAATTAATATTTATTTTATGAATCTACACATGTGTATACATATAGGCACATATGTATATATACATGAAATAATCTCTGTACATGTATTGCATGTATACATATATGTATACACATACATGTGCAATTACATATACATTTATTTTTGTGAGGTTTGAGTGAATACAAATTAGGTTGGTCATTTTTCTGGTTCAATGAATATGACCATTAATGATGACCTGAGTCTCCACATGACCAGATGACTCTTTGATGTAATTATTGGTGCATTGAAGAGAGACTGTGATTAGGCAGGAACATGAAGGTGTAAGAGCTGAGAGAGTATCAACTCTTTAGAATGAATGAAACTTAATTTCTGTAGACCATGGCAGGACATTTGGATGTAGGTGGATTAGTAGAGATCATGTTTACCCTTGAGATAAGGCATGGTATGTGGAAGCATATTAGGAATGAGCATTATGACACATAAAAACACATTCTTCCCCATCAAACCCTCAAATGACTGTTGAGAAAGTGAGCTTGAGCCCATGTTTGATCCCTAATGTCAATTCCCAAGGAATGATTCTAGATTCTAGATTCTAATGATGTCACTCCCTTTACTGAAAAGCTAAGGTAAATTACAGTATCACTGGAATATAGGTTAATTCTTTAAAGGGATCTTAAAGCCATCATGTCTAATCCTTTCATATTACAGATAAGGCAATTGAGGCACAGGGAATTATGATTAGTTCTATGTCTGATATAGTGGAAGAAAGCTCTTTGATAGCAAGAATGTTCACCATCCCGCCTCCTTGGATCCCTGCATCTTAGTCCAGTGTTTGGAACCATAACAGATGCTCAATAAATACTGGCTGAATAGAACTCCATTGAGTTCTAATCCCATAACCATTTCTTTTTTAGAGAACTAGAAGTGCAGAAAACTTCTGTGTTTAGGGTATGATCTTGAGTTAAGAAACCAAGAGGCTTCAGGTCAACATGGAAAAAGTGGAGGATGGGATTAGTCCTTGCATGAAGGCCACTGGGGTTTAATGAACAAAAATGAAGCACTCTCCATTGGGAATTAGGTGGAAATTAATCATTCATTTAGAACAGAGCCCTGCACAGGACTTCTTATGATAGCAACATTTAGTTACTACAAAGTTAGATGGGATTCAAGAGATGTGGTTGGTATTATCACCATTAGCAATTCCCCTGAGTCTTCCTGTCCCGCATTTATTGTATTCATTGCGATCTAAGTGATGCACTGGGTGGGCAGTTATAATTTTGTGAAGAGGTGGGCATTTTTATCAGTCTCCAAAGAATTCAAACTGGAGAAAATATCTGTCTCTGAACACTTTATATGACTTTTATTTGAGAGAACATCTCTAAAAGATTTAAGAGCTAGACAATTTCTCATTTGGGCTGCCTGTATTTCTATTTCCACTACCTTTTTCATATCTTTTGAAGTAGTTTCTGAAGGTCCATGGAAACACGGCTGAATAATTACTCATGGCCTCTGGCCCATTTTTCTTGTTTCCTTTCACCAGTTACTATAAAAAAAAAAAAAAAAAAACCCAACCATTATATTGGAATCAAGACAAGTCTGAGCATTACCTTTTCTATTAAAGAAGCACATCATTTTGGGCTGAGATCTTTCCAGATCTCATGGACTATGCAAATTTAAGCCCAACTAGTTCAAGTTTGTTGGTGAAAAGACAACAACATTATTAACTCTGGAGGAGTTTATGCTGGGGAGGATTCGTGTTTTGTTTTTTAAACTTTTCCTCTATAAACAAGGAAATAAGAAGCTTTATAAAGAAGGAAAATAGGAAAGTTTAGGTATTGGAAATCAGCAGTTCATACAGCTATATGCCCTGAAATGACTGCATTATTTTAATTCATATTGTGTGTTTCCATTGTGATGGAGCTACTTACTATATTCTACATGATTATCACTTGAAATAATGTCATGTCAGTTGAAATATATTTAACCACTTCAAGGGACTTATTATTTGAAATAATCAGTGACCTAGATGTATTTCAAAAACACTCTTTGTATCTTCCTGCTAAAAATAGTGGTGTGGAAACCTATATTGCACAAGGAAAAAATGACATTGAATTAAGAGGTTCCAGAAATAGGTAGGTAATCATCAATCATTCCTCATTCATTAAGTACTTACTAGGTGCCAGGGACTACTATAAACACAGGATTCCAAAAGACAAATTTAGAGTTGAGATACTGAGGAAGAAGCAAAAATTTTCTTACAAATGGAATTTAATCTAGAATGGGCTACTCAAAGAGGTAGGGAGACAAATCTTACTGGAGTGACTTTACCACTAAGACTGTTTGATTACACATCAGCATATACGCTTATCAGCTATATCATGGATAGACTTTTTATTAAGGTACATGTTGGTCTTCTTGACTTCTAAGGTTGCTTTAAATATTGAAAGTCTATAGTCATGTGACTTGAATTGAATTCAGAAGTATAAGACTTGTCTGGGATTGCTAAGAAAATCTCGAATATCTATGGTTATGACCAATTCTAAATGTGCTTTTCAAAGCAAAACATTAGAAGTGAAAGCTTCACATTGTAGAAATGTTACATGTCTCACTTCCAGAAAACTGACCTCAACATTTAGTATTTTATGCTCTGAAACACTCATCTCTGATAGTATACCATAAATATTCTGAATGTGCCACAAATACTGAATATATGTTAATGACTAAAGAGTGAAGTGGATGCCTAGAAGGTATAAAACACATCTCCATTAGTATTAACTCATATTATTTGATAATAATACCTAACTTTATTTTTAAGAGATTTATATGCATCTAAATAATTTTCTTTTTTACAGGTTATGTTCATTTGTCATATGCAATCTTTACATACAGAACTTTTGAATGGGCTTCATCTGTTCCTTTGGATTTATAGCAACATTAGTTTTATAATTTGAATGTAGAGATATAGATATCTTCATAATGCATTTGCCCCAAAGGTCCATTTTAATAAGACATCATGAGTGCAGCTCTTGCAAAGAGATAAAAATTGAAGAACTTGATTTGCATTTAAATTTCTTCCAGCATTAGATGCACATAGAACCTGGTCAATCCCTCATAAAACCAATAGTGGAAATTAAATTGAAGTATAAGTAATTTTTTATAATAAATGCAACATTTAATTCTGTAAATACAATGGCAATCTTACTCTTTAGCTTTCTATGATATGATTTGTACACAAATGTTTTCACACTAGTATTACTGCAAGGTTATTAACCTCTACTAACCTTAACAGACCAACAGCCATCTCTGAATGAGGTGTGGCATAAGGTAGATGAAAGTCTAAAATAGATAACTTTCTAACACTTTTAGAGCTGAGGCAGTCTAATCTTTGATGAAAGGGTAAACCAATGGTTTTAGCTTTATATCCACTATAACAATATGAAATGTAATTATATTTATATAATAAGGGTGGGTGGTTTTAAGGAAGAATGTTGAAAAAAAACTTGTTATAATATATTTTTAGTTTTTTTCATTGTATATTTCATGTTATGAAATATGTTACAAAAGAAATATCAATTATAAGACCCACTACTAGGATGAATCCATAGGTTTCAGTTGTAAGCTGGGAAATTAAAGAAAATTTTATAACAATTGTATAAATAAAGTGCTTTAGAAATTATAATATTGTAGTCTCTCTTTTCTCTCTGTCTCTCTGTCTCTGTCTCTCTTTGTGTCATCTACCTATCTATACATCATCCATTTTGTTATAATATGCTTATTATCTATTTATATACAGTTATAATTATACTCTGACTTTACGCTTTACAAGTCACTATATGTATATATCAATCTGCATAGCTATATATTATGCAGATGCACATATACATATATGTGTGTCTATGCTATATATAAGCTAATAAACAGTTTGAACAGATGAAAGATATCTATTATATATTTAATATCCCTTCATTATTTCTCATTTATGTATGGAGTCATGTATATAACTATGTATCTATCATCTATCTGTCTTTCTATCAATCATCTATAATCTACCTACCTGCCATGTATAGTAGCATTTCATCTTTTAAAATTTGATATAATTTCTGTATAATTTTTTCTGGACCTTCTACCCCCCACACCTTTTAATTAGTCACCCTTCACATCAAATTGTGTTTTAATCTTTTTTTGATATTGGAATATGTAATATATTTTAAAATGTGTGGCACCATTGTGATATTCACAGTACTTTCAGCAGCCATGAATATCCCAGCACAGTAATGAATCACAAAATACAACAGACTCGCCACATGAAGATAGAACCAAAATATTTATTCAGACACCAGAAAGCCAAATCAATCATAGTAACAAAAATCTTCATACAACAAGGCAGAGAACAACACCATCCACAAAACTTACCCCTGCTAGGCTTTTCACAAACCAGTTCCCTTAAACAAAATCACAAATGAGCTTTTTCACTCTCTAGCCAGCTATCTACTTGTCTGCATCCTTCCTACCTCTGACTTCTCTCATGACCATTTTTTTTTTCTCAGTTTTGCTCTAGCTCTTTCTCTTCCTATCCCACCCTTCTGGCTTCACCCCCTCCTGTTCCAGTCATTCAACCAACTCCTCCCACCACAGGCTCCATGTGACTCAGACTTCCATGTGATCCAGGTAGGTCATTAATCACAGCTTAGGGAAAAATTTACCAGGATTTATATTTTATATTTAAAATTTGTCCTGGTGTAACTCAATCATTAGTGATCATTTCTACATACTTAGAAATTATCAGCAAGTCAAGTTCATTGTTTAGAACTCCATAATCCAAACTCTTTTGGCAGATTACAAAATAAAGAGAATCAACAAGGAACCCAGAACATGGTCTTGCTATTTAACCCATCTACCGTTAGAGCTGCTGTGGCTGTGCCTTTTCACTAGCCCTGAGGATTGCCCCAAATGGGCAGAAGCAATATGGATAAGGCTTTCACCTCATCCCCTTCTTTCTACACACAGTAATCAATGACCAGTTTTAAGTTTCAGCATTAAAGCAATAACCAACAATCTTCCAATTTTCTTAAGTGATAGCCAAATTGTTTTAGCTGCAACCTTCTATTAACTATGGGGCCAAAGCGAAAAATACCCACTTTTCTAAATGGCAGTTACAAAATACTATAAGACAAGATCAGCAGGAAAACATTTTTTTCCACTGTCTTTCTAGTTTCTCATTCTACTCTAATAACATACCAGTTATGAAACTGGATAAATGAACTTATGATAAAACTGATACAAAAATTCATCAATTTGAAATTTGAAACAAACCAATTATCAATCAGGGGACTTTAATTATGTTGAATGCATTTCCAAATTACTTTGCACAGAGAATCAGCATCTCATCATTAACATATGAAAAACTGGCTTCTCACCTGGTATTGCCTTGATGCAGCTCACCCACAGCTGCTGTTGGGGGTGGTGGGATGCACTGAATTTAAGAGATACCTTCAGACTTTCTGGCTGGGCTACTGGGTGTCCAGGGGCCAGGGGCATTGCCAGAGAGGCCCCAGTGTAGCTGTTACGCTTCCCCTCTCCTTCGGTTTCCCAGAGGGGGAAGGTTTACTCAAATTCCCTACCATTCTCCAGCACTTTCTTCTCTTAGTCTAATCTGGGATAAGAGGGATTAACAGGAAAACATGGGGCTTTGTGTGATGACCAAACTGAAATTCCTTTTTGGTTCAAGGGAAGGGAGTGAGGGGAAGGGAGTAACTGGGATTGTAAAGAGGTATTAAAAACTCCTTAAACACTGCTTTGAGAAAAGAAGAGAGGCAGAAAGGCAGAAATCTAGTCAGCCACCTCCAAGTTAACTGGGCAGCTTTCTGGCCATCAAAATTTGCCTTTCTTTGGAGAGGAGAGGGAGAACTGACTCAGACTGTTCTAAAACTCATACATTGCACCACAATAGGTCCCTGACCAAGCAACACTTAATGGGTATATTTTGGGCCCTCATGTCACAGAGTAAAAGTCAATGGCAATTGTTTTTCTTTTGACTAGCAGCCCTGGTAGCCTCAGCTTCCTCTCCCACTTTGATTTTTTCAGTTAAGGGGGCCATCCCTTAACTCACTTCTTTAAGAGACTTATTCACTGAATTGGCATTACCTCAGCCAAAGTGAAAATCTGAAAAGGTCTTAGCCTAAAAGGCCAAGGTTTCCCATTGCATCCTAGGCCATCTCCAGTCCTCCTGATGAATATCTGGCCACTGGACCCAGATGGCTCTGGAGGAGAAAGTGAGGCTGGTGACCTTACACAGCACTCCCTCACTCAAATCAAAGTCAACTGCAAGTTATTTCATCAGTTCCCTGATGTCATGGTCCTCTTCAAAAGCAAAGTACTAAAACAACCAAATACTCCCAAGCACTGAGGGGCTAAAAGGAAATGAATGGGAGAAAACAGTTTCTGTTCTCATGGAGTTAATCTAATGGGGGAGTGGGGGCAATCTATGAACAATAACTATGACTAAGGTAGAAATATTCAGAAATATTAAAAGTAATATTTTAAAAGAGACATTAGCATTAATAGCAATCCAGAAAGCCTTCTTGAAAATGGTAGGATTTTAGTTGAGAGTTGAAGGAAGTTAACTAGGGAGTAGACTATAAAAAAGAGAATTTCAGGCAGATGAAGCAACCAGTGAAAAGGCAAAGAGTTGGGAGATTTGATATCTTATGGGGGGAAAATAGAAGCTCACTTCATGGAATCATGTGGTATAAAAGACACATAGAAAGAAGCAGAAAACAGAGACAGAGGCAGAGTGGGAGGTAGGTACAGAGATAACACACACACACACACATACACACATAACTAAGACACATAAGAAACAGAGTCAGAGAAAGAGACACAGAAAAGGGCCTTGCAGCATGCTTACTATTTAGGGTAACTTAAACAACTCTAATATCATAGAAGTTATGGAATTAAGGGAACCCATTCACCTTCAGTCTTAGTAGCTTTGATATCAGCATTCAAAGGAATTCTATATTGAGAGGAAAGATCCTTGCTCAATGGTTTAAAGCAAAAGTGTTTGGGGTTGTATTCCTGATGTCACGATCTGAAATGGAATATTTTTTAGATGGAGGCATCCAGAACAGCAGTGAGATGATAGAAAGGAGATGGGACATGGGAGAAAAAGGACATGACTATTAATGCCAAGTCTTTTGCACAGAGGAATCCTAAGTCAGGGAAACATATCAAGCAACAATAAAATCCTACAAAATTTTCTGTTTTCCATTAATGATATGCTTTGGTCTTTCTTTATGACCAGCCTATTCTTAAAGTCATTAAAGTGGAAGAGGTGGCTGTTTAGATTGTACCATGTGAGCTCCTTTCAGCAAAAAAAAAAAAAATCGTATCTGTGAAAAAAGCACCTGTGAAGTTCATCTTTGTTTTCTCTTCTAGTTAGAACTTCTAAGCTTATAAAAATAAAGACATTACCAGAGAAGCATTGTGACATACATATACACTACCAATCCCTCCAAACTATCCCCAAAACCCCAAAAACAAAAACCAAAGAGTTTCCTTTTGGCCTCTCCTAAGCCTTTCAATTTTCTCTCCAAACCCTGGCTATTCAGACAACAATACCTGGTCCTCTGCTGCTGGCCGAATGAAGACAGAAGAAAGACAACCAAAAAAATTATCAAGTCCTGGCTTTTTAACATTATCAGCTCCTAAAATCATTCTTGGCAAACAAAGTCAGGGTCTGGATTAGGGAGCAAGTCAGGTATAGGGAAACTTGGAAGTTCTATCAAATGATCTATTGAATGCTGGTGATATAATTATAAGAGAATTCAAATAGTACACAAAAGATAGGGAGCCAGTTCAAACAATGGCCAAGATAAAAAGCAAAGCTCTAATTAACCTGATGTTACTCAGGAAGATTTACATCTCTTTAAGGCTAAGCAATATTGCTGCATTTTTTCACATTAATCTATACCTTTCATTCCATTCAATTCATTTAGCACTTAATTTGTGTTAAGAATGAAATGACAACGAAGTATTTCTTCTTCCATGAAATTAGATTATATTATATTGGGGAGGTGTGACATATACCAATAAGCAGAGATAAAATAATCTGAGGAGGGGGTATGAGATCAGAATTTTCCAGGAGAGATGGAAATTGAAATGAGCATTAAACTGAGCATATTTAGAGTATTTCTTCGATGTTGGGAACCACTATTGAACATGGCCCAAGGGAAAATAATTTTAGACTTGAAGTTAGAGAATTTGCCTTAAAATTCTCATTCTAACATATTCCATCTATGACCTTGGGCAAGTCTACAACTGAGTTCCAGTTTCCTCATCTATAAAATGATGTGGGTGAACTGGATGAACTCTAAAATCCCTTCCAATTATAGGTCTATGATTGTATGACCTTGAACAAGTTATTCTCTCTAAGCCGTGGTTTCCTTAATTATAAAAGGAAGAAGTAGGTGTAGAAGTTCTCAGATAATACTACCAGCTTGAAATTGATCATCCTTCAATCCTGTGAATAGGGGATCTGTTAAAACAACATTATAAAACCCTGAGTTGGCACATAGAAAAAGAGTAAAATTCAAGAGAAGCAATGGGACAAAAACCATGGTGAAAGACAAGAGCAAGGTGTTCACCAGCACTGAATAACACAGTGTAGCAGGAGTCACCAATTCTAGTCAGAAAGGAATAATGAGTTTTAGAGGAACTGAAAAGTTAGGACAGAACAAGAAGGAGATTAGGGTGAAGTCTTCACTAACATGGAAAGAACTCTCTAATGAAAGCAAAATGTTGTCTTACTTTGCAAACCTTTTTCTTCTTCCTTTTTGGGAAGTAGGGACTTAAACATTTGTGAGTAACCAAGAGTCTGAAAGTAAAATTAAATGGAAACATCTGACTAGGGCAGGATGTAAATGCTCACAAAAAAGGGAAACTTCTGACAAGCCTTTTATGCTATGGATGAACCAAGACTTACAAAAGCACATAAATAATATTTGATTGCATGTAGTCTTATTCATTT
This sequence comes from Bettongia penicillata ogilbyi, assembly GCA_023548195.1. Lineage (NCBI taxonomy): Eukaryota > Metazoa > Chordata > Mammalia > Diprotodontia > Potoroidae > Bettongia > Bettongia penicillata. The sequence goes on from JAJHZJ010000257.1 coordinate 3,351,818, forward strand.
TCTTCTAATTGATTTATGCACTGAATCACATTATCTGTCCACAATTTGGCTCCAGTTGTGAAGCTTTTAACTTCAGTATCCATAGAGACTTGATCATAATAAGCATATAATTGTTTTTCTCCACTGATGAACTGAAATAAAAAAAATAGTTATTCATGTACCTTGACCAAGGGAGAGGAGATGGCTTGTTTATCAAACCAAAGGTAACTCAGAGGTGAGAGGAAAAGGGCAAAAGAGTCAGATGGAAACATCGAGGTCTGAAAAGATTTTAATAGACTAGAATTAAAACAATAGGTTGTAATTTCATGGAAAAAATATAAAGTTTTACACTTGGGCCCACAAAATAAACAAGCTTAAGATAGAGGATGCTTGGCTAGTAAATGGCTGGTATGAATAAAGTGATATTTAGGTATTTTAGTGAATCATTTGTGTGCAGCGGCAGCAAAATTTACTGATAAAATTTGGGGTTAAGAGGCACAATATCTGGGACTAGGAAACTATCAGAGTTTGGTTGTTGTTGCTGTAGTTCGATCATGTCAGTTATGTCTGACTCTTCATGGCTCCTTTTGTAGTTTTTTTTTTTTTTGGCAGAGAGACGAGTGGTTTGCCATATCCTTCTCCAGTTCAGTTTATGTATAAGGAAACTGAGGCAAATAGGATTAAATGACTTTTCCAAGGTCACACAGATAGTAAGTATCTGAAGACAGATTTGAACTAATCGTTTCCTTACTCCACCCCCTGGCACTTTATCCACTGCATCACCTAACTGCTCCATCATAGTCATATCACTTAAGTATTGTTTTCATGTATGAATGAAGAATTTTAGACAGGTAAATTAAAATGTGGTCACTTCCAGTATGGGACAAGCAGAATGGAAAAGGGTCTTGAGATTACATCAAGTGTGAACTCATTAAAGGAAATGGGAATGATCATTCCAAGAGAGATTTATAGAGGACACATGTGAACTTCAAATATTTCAAATGCTACTATAGGGAATACTTCCGACTTGTTCTATGTGCTCATATGGACAGAACACAGAACAAAGATTTGCATTTGTAAAAAAAAATAAATTTAGACTTGATAGTAGCTATCATTTAGATAAATAATATGGCTTCTGCTGACTCATTTATTTCTTGCAACAACCTTGAGCAGTAGGTATTAATATTATCCTATTTTTTAGATTAGGAAACTGAGTCTAAGGGAAGTTAAATCACTGGAGTATCTCATAGCTGGCAAATGCCTAAGACAAGAAGTCTTAGAAACAAGTCAAAATGGATACTGCAACAGGAAATGGGTTCAATTCATTGTATCAATCACCAATCATCAAAGACTTATTTTATACCAGGAAGGAAGAAGGAAGGAAGGAAGGAAGGAAGGAAGGAAGGAAGGAAGGAAGGAAGGAAGGAAGGAAGGAAGGAAGGAAGGAAGGAAGGAAGGAAGGAAGGAAGGAAGGAAGGAAGGAAGGAAGGAAGGAAGGAAGGAAGGAAGGAAAGGAGGGATGGAAGGAGGGAGGAGAAAAAGGAGAGAAGGGAAAGAAAGTGAGACTGATACAACTGATAATGAAACATTCCCCTATAGGCTGAACTGTCTCTCTAGTCAAATAATGCACTTCCAGGAATTGTGCTACATATAACTTCTGTGGTGCAGTTGTCCAGTCATTTCTGTTGTGTCTGACTCTTCGTAACTCTGGTTCAGATTTTTTTGACAAAGATATTGAAGTAGTTTGTCATTTCATTCTCAAGCTTATTTTTACAAATGGGAGACTGAAGCAAATATGGCTAAGTAACTTGCCCAATCTCACACAACTAAGAAGTATCTGAAGCTAGATTTGAATTCAAGCCTTGCTGACTCCAGGCCCAGTGCTCTATCCTCTGAGCTACCTAGCTGCCCCGATACCTTTGGTACACACATACAAAAACAAAGAAATCCTTGACTTCAAAGGACTTGCATTCTATTCGATGAGTATAACATGGTATCAGATGAGAAAATGAAAGATGTCTTCAAGCAAAAGCAGAATGATAACTTGTGGGAAATATCATATATTTATATTATATTATACAGGGAAATATATGTATATATATTATATATGTGTGTATGTATACATATATATTATAGAGGGAAATAAAATTCAAGAAGTGTTTGGAGTAGATGGACTCCATGTCCACTTCTAAATCTAGGAATTTGGCACAGAGAAGAGGATGAAAAGAGAAGTACTCTGCTTTAACTGGGCCACCCTCAAAATACAAACCTTACCTTCCCCCTTTGGTGTGAGTGATGTCTGAGCACAATAAGCCTATGTACAGAAAATGAATTATAGGTAAAAGAAAAGTTAGGTTAATATCCTTCCTGAGGGCAAATATATGTTTCTAAGCAACTGGCATAAAAGATTCCCCTACTGCAAAGAATCCCTTTTCAAAATCCATTGAGAAACTCAGTGGAGAAACAAACAAACAAACAAAAAAAACTTCCTCCAAGTTCTAGACTATTTCATATATATTTTCTTGTCTAGAACTTCATATCTGGATGCTGTCTTATTATTATTTAACAAACTTGTACGTAGCCAACTTTGGCGTAGCTGAACATCTCAACTGACTTTGTGACAAATGATACATTTCTGTTAAAAAAAATCACCAGGTTAATTTTTATTTAAGCCATGACAGGTTTGCATTTCCATGGGTACCTGGATGAAAGCCAAGGAAAGCCCATCTGCATACAGATTATTTTCCATCATAAGCATTACCCACCAACTTCCTTTAACTAAGGTGATAACTCCAAGTACTGATATTCCAATCAAATCACATGGACTCCATGTCAGTGAGGCAGATTGCTTCTCTCCCATTCCCATATCCCCTTCTGAGGCAGATTACTTCTCTCCCATTCTCATATCCCCTTCTCCTTGATGATAAAGAGTTTCCATGATGCAAAATGTGCTGAAAGTGCCTTGGGTTCATTCTTGAATTTCTAGTACAAGAGAAAGAAAGATAGTCTTCCCAAATTATTAGGGGTACAAGACTATTCAATGAAGCAAATGACATCCCCTCAACTAGTGTCTCCCATCTACATCTCCCTAGTTTAGGTTGTTAAGACGTGAAGAAAGTGTGGAAGTGAGGCTAGAGAGGTTTATCTGGAGACAGAGAATGAAATTGACAAAGACAGAAAGAGAGACAGATAGATAGAGAAAGACAGAAACAGAGGCAGAGATAGACAGATAGAGGCAGGGAGAGATAGAAAGGAAGGGAGACAAAGACAGAGAAAGAGAGATATTCTGGTAGGCAGATATGCAGGCAGAGAGAGACAGAATCAAAGGCATATGCAGAGGTAACAAGAGAGAAAGAGACATAGAGCGACGGACAGAGACAAGAGCAGAGTTTACTCACCAAATAATTTCTATGAAGCAAAAGCAAATGGATAAATCAGAGTGCATTAAACTCTTTTTTGCTACTTAATTACACTAGACCCCATGTGATTTTTTTAAGCACTAGGTTCAAGGACATGCACTTACTACATTGTTATCTGAAAGAGCTAGTTAGTTTTATGAAAAGCAGCAGAAAACTATTAACAGAAATTAAAAGCATGAAATACTTCTGACCTAGGATCAGAGAATCAAGAAGTGTGTCTCCCAAGGAAGCTTATTTGGGTTAGCTATTAATTTTCCTTACATGCATCCAAAGTAGAGCTATGTAATTTTCATCCATTGATCCTTATTCTGCCCTTTGGGGCCATGGAAAACATTTCCTGATCCTTCCTAAGCATTGAAATACTTGACATTCTCTATCATACCTTTCTCTAGCCTCTCCTTATCTTCAAATAAGTTAACTCTTCTTCATGCTATATATCTTGGATTCCTTCTACTGAACCTCATGTAGAAGTGTTAATTTCTCAGTATTTAGTATCTTCTCACCCACCTGATATTCACCTCTGAATGAATAAAGTTGAACTTTTCAAAGCAAGAGGGACAGGGGCTAGATCTGTGATTTCATTCTCATAGGGAATTCCCTGTTGAGGAATGTCTCTGTATTAGTATAGTTCAGTAACCTCTCTGCAAATTGTAATCCCAAAAAAGTGCCCACAGCCCAGACAAGGTAGACAACTTGCCCAAGGTGATACAGTCAGCATGTGACTGAGGCAAGACTTAAATATGCATTTCCTGAAGTCAAGTACTTCATCCCAAGTATCACAGAAATAACACATCTGGTCTCACCAGGACAGTGGGTGGTAAGTAATTCATGCTACCTTGACATCATATTTAGCAGATGAAGCCTAAGTTCTCATTAATTTTGGGGGCTGACCTAGAAAGATTGACTTGTAATATTGCTGTTACACCTTGTTAAAGACCCTAGGCATTTTAGACATAAATTATGTACTAGCCTCCCATTTGTACTTGTGCAGGTGATTTTTTTTTCAACCCAACGCAAGCACTTTGTATTTATTTCCATTGATTTTTTTCTTATTGTATGTGACCCAGCATTTCTGTCAATCTGGGTATTTAGAGATTCCAATTCTGTCTTCCATATAATCATTATCTCTCTGAAAGATTTTAGTAACTTCTCTGCTTTACTAAATAAAGAATCTACTAGAGAGCCTGAAATTCACTGAGTCACACAAAGAAAGCAGGAGCTATACTAATGATCACAGTCCTTTTCTTGCTGATAAGGAATATAAGAACCCTATAACAATCTACCTGACTACTAGTTTTAGTGCCCTATTCCACTGGATAACCCAGCAAATACAATTTATTTCTATCATCCTTAAATATCCTGTCTTACAGTATTTCCTTTTAATAAAACTTGCTTACTTTCCCTCTGTTTTCTCTTGACTAGTGCTGTATTCAATGCTGTGGTGCTATAATTTAGATACATCACCAATGACCAAGGCTGAGAATGCTGTCTTAGCAATAATCCCTAGTACTGAAGCCATATTTTAGAAAATGCAGAATGCGAAGGCTAGACCAGAACCCATGCCCCTATCCAGCCCATGTTGGATTATCTCCAATACCAGAATTATTACTGGGAACCTGACATAATACACATGTACATAAATCTCCTATTGGCAATAGAGGGGATATAAAGAAAAGAGTACAATTGTTCTCTGTAAAGTAATTTGAAATACATAACCTCATTCCAACTACATTATGTCACCATTCCTGGAGAACTATATCTATATCTATCCACCAGGTCTTTGAATAGGTAGATTTCCATGTCTCAAATACTTTTGTCCCTCCCTTTTTTACTTTAATTTTACTTATTTATTTGTGATTTTCTCCTTCTTCCTCTGGAAGGAAGCCTAACATAGAATAACACAAATATGGCATGACATAGAGAATATTTAAAGGTTTGGGAAGAGAGAATGGAAGAAAAAAAACAGGAAGTAGTGCATTTCCCACCTGATGTTTTCAAGAAAAGGGAAAATTACAGTAGCAATCTGGTTTAACTTATTATAGCAATGACATTTTTATCCATACGCCATCTTTCTGTTTCCTCATACTCAAATTGATATTGAATTTCTATATTTGCTTATATTAATTTTCATTTTTACATCTTTTATCAGTTTGATAGGCAAAGATTATTACACCATGGTTCCATCTATTAGACCTCTATATTTTGCCTAAATCCTCCAGGTTTTACTGACATTTGAATCTTGGCTTTGGTACTCCCCAAGGAGTAAAAAATAGTAATGACACATGATATTTATACCAAGAATGGCCCTACCAAGCATCTCTAACTATCCCCCTGCCCCCGGTTGAACCAGCATCTGACCCTATAGTGTCAATATGGCACAGTAAATATAATGACATTTAAATTCAAGGAAACCTGCTTTCAAATTCTTCCTCTGGTATAAGCTAGCTACATGACCATGGATAAATCAAGTTCATTTTGACGCTTTGATTCACAATTTTCTCATCTGAAGAATGGGAAAAATAATAGAAACTATACATAATTCAACAGACTATAATTAGGCTTAAATGAAATCATCTGTGTCAAATATTTTGAAGGCTAAGACTGCTATAAATATAAACATTTTTGTTTTTATTGTTACTGGGATGAATCACACAACCTAGTGAGGGCAATCATCTAATAACTAGATAACTGAATTAATTCAAGTAATTCTTTTTCAAAGAGTAAGTAGTAGTCCATTTAAAGGATGTTTTGCCATACAGAAATTCTGATGTTAAAGAAAGGCCAACTCATTTCCATGGGAACTGTTCATGTGAGTCAGAAGCCATCTCTAGCTTAAAATGTTTATTTTGGTTCTAAGCTATAAGTCATCTCTTGAGCTTAATGCTCTGTAAATCACTTTTTGTATGAAGGAAAAGGAAGGATGTGACATTGATCATTAAACAATTAATTAAGATAGATTTATTTCATGTCAACTAAGTGTAAGATATTCAGGATTAATATGATTTAGAAATGGCAAAGATCAGTGTTATTTCAAATAAGAAATTTTGAAGTATATTTTCCTAGTCAAGGACCTTCCCCTCTTTATCAGCACCTTTTTTTTCATTGTTTTCATGATAGCCCATAAATCTCTGACTTTGCACTTCACTCCAAATTATAGAAAGAATATAGCTCCTGAAACCACTTTGCTACTATCAGTCTCCTCTTTCTTGACAACAAATTGTGTGGATCACTTTACGTTATTTTTTGTTTTATCCTCTTTCCAGCTCTTTAGGTAGATGATCTCTAAGGTTCTATCCTGCACACTCTTTTCTTCTCTGCCTAGACTCCCTTTTGTCCATCACATTAGTTTATCTGGTTTCAGTTTTCATCTCTACATATACATTTTCTAAATCTCTTTCTGTACTACTCTTTGCTTCACCCTCACACCTGCTTTTGGCTCACAAATCCTAGAACAATATCTCCAGTTATCCATAAAACATCTGTACTTACTGTTCAGCCACCCCGATCCCAGAAGGAGATTCACCTTTCTCCAAAAGCCTGTTCTGCTTTCTGTAAACTGCTATTTATGTCCCCTGGCTAAAATATTCTCACTCATGACCTCTACTATATAGAAATTTCATTCAAAGTTCAGATTTTGTCCCTTATTCCAAGAGGCCTTTAATCAATTTCCCCAGTTGTTCATACTCTATCCAATCTAATTGTTTTACATATGTAAGAATCTTTATTGTGTCCTTACAAAATTAGGATAAGTATGAGATCCTTGAAGGCAGGGACTGCCATGTCCTTTGTCTTTGTAGCCCTAGTCTCTCATCTAGAGTCTTTCATGTAGAAGAAACAAACAAAACCTTCTTGTCATGGTGATTGGCACCATTTCTCCCCACTTTTCAATGTTTAAAATTATGTTTGTTTGCTTGTTTTGAGGAGAAGGACACTTTCAATTAAGTTGATATTTGAGAACTTTCAAGTTGGCTGATAGGGTTGAAGTACAATACAAGTATACTTTTACACACACCCAAAATAAGATTGTAAACTTGTAGAGGTTATATCGGGGGGAAAGCCATCTAATTTTTCCCTGGGACCCATATGGAAGTAGTAAAAGATTGAAGGTTCCACTACATTGTACTAAATACTCCAACAAAATAATAACAGGATCAGTCCAGACAATAAAGCCTAGACATGGTATCAAGTACAAAGTCAACAAATGCTCTGGGAGAATAGGTATATTAAAAGAGAACTTTACCAAAATGTCACCATAATGTGCTATTGTGATGACAACATGCTCAAGATACAAAAGCAAAGGAGGGTATTAATTTCAAAAATTTATATACAATAACTTAGAGAAAAACACAACTTAGGCACAAACTCAACTAGAATTTCTGGAACAGAAAAGAAAATAACTAAGAGGGTTTTTTAAAATTAAAATGTATATGTGTTTGTGTGTCTGTGTGTGTGCATGTGTATTTGTGTGTGTGTGATGAGAATGCTTGAGCAAAGAACTAGAAAAGAAATGAGAGTGATGAAGGAAATAAAAAAAAATTAGAAAGAGAATTAATGGTTTTGCCTGAGTTCTTAACCTTGTCCAAGAAATAATTCTTTTCACATGGATCAAAGAGAAGTCAATTATTCCATGAAAACAAAATACATATTAAAATGCAGACAAAAGACTGAAAAAAAAAATAGGACAAAACAATTAAGTTGCTTCATATATAAAAAACAACTGATTTGGAAAACAGATCCAGAAGAAGAAAAGTGATAATCATTGGGCTATATGAACACCTTGACCCAAAAAAGGACCCGGACATCCTTTGCCAACATAAATAAATAAATAAAAGACAACTGCCAGGTATCTTAGAATCAGAGAGCAAAACGGAAATAAAAGAAGACAAGTGCTAAAAGAAATCCCAAAATGAAAACTCCCAGGAATATCATAGCCCAGTCAAAGAAAAACATTGTTGTAGGCTTCCCAAAAGAGCATACTAAGTAGCCCCATTCAAGATAAGCAATTATCATTTCAAAGGAATGGACAACTTTGAATAGGATATTTTGAAAATCAAAGAGCAGAATATTCCAGAAGGCTTCCAACCAAGAACAATGTCCAAAACATAGGTAACACCATTTAGGAATAAAACAAAAAGATTTCTGTCAAAGGAGATGGATGTCCACTATTTGGAATTTTTATATTGCCTCATTCTTCTCCGCGATGATCTGGAGTGAGAATCATTGTTCATGTATTTTGCCAAGGAAAGAGTGAATTAAAATTAGAAGTTGCTAAATATAGATAACTTGCCACCTCATTTAGCTTGACAACCCATTTGTAATGAAAGATCTAAAAGCAAAATGCAAAATGTTAATTGGAATACAAATGAAACCTTGTAAAATTATTACTACAGATATATTTTAATTATAAATTTATTGAAAGCTGGGCCATTGGACATAGCAATGAAGCTCAAAAATAATGAAATATATTTCCATGTGATGAACTCCTCCAAGTTAAATTCCTAAGCAAAGCTAAGGAAACTCTTCAGGGTGAATCAAGAAATATATTTCAGTTAGTTATGAGTCTGATTCAGAAATTGAGCATCAACCTTTAAGTGGGTGAAAAGACCTGTCACTCACCAATATTCCTTCCTTTCTTTCTTCTTCTTTTCTTTCTCTTTTCCTTCCTTCCTTCCTTCCTTCCTTCCTTCCTTCCTTCCTTCCTTCCTTCCTTCCTTCCTTCCTTCCTTCCTTCCTTCCTTCCTTCCTTCCTTCCTTCCTTTCTTCCTTTCATTCTGGTAGAAACAATTGGCTATTTTTGCATTTTTTTTAATAGAAATGTCTACTGTAGTAGATAAACTCCTGAAATTTGTATTGTAAATGGATTTGAATCTGACCTCAGTCATTTAGTAGTTGTGTGACCCTGGTCATGTCACATAGCTCTCTTGATTCAATTCTCTCATGCATACAATAGGAGGGTTGCACTTGATGTCTTGTCAATTCCCATCCATCCCTAACTCTATGGTTTCATAGCCCAGTGTTTTTTGCTTTCTGTGTTTTTCTACTTTAAAATAATTACATCATTTGGGTAGCAAGACTTTAGGTTTGTTATCTAAATTTCTGAGAATTTACCTAGTCTCTTCTACTTTGGGTGGTATTTTGAGTATATCTCCTTCCTTTTCTCCTTACAAACTCCCTTTTGGCCTGCATTTTCTTCCTCTAACCTCAAGAAAGTTAGGATGTTCAGGTATTAAATTAGAACTCTGCCACTGACAGAGAGGGGGTAGATTTGAGATGTTTCCCCTCCACACACTGCATTAAAGAAATGTGAATACTTCAAACATCTGTTTACTTAGTGAAGAGATTGGCATTGATGAAGTGTGTATGCTTGGTGTCCTTGAAATAGTACCCCAAACATATGAAGCCTATATCTTATAGCCTTTTTCATTGCTGTATAATTTTTCATTTCATTCCAAGGTTCCCTTGAGGGATCTCTAGACTGTCCCATGTTATATCCTGCCAATTCTCTTCCATGACCATTTAAAAAAAAATCCTCCTCCTGAATATGTATATATATATATATGTGTGTATATATGTGCATATATATGTATATATATGTACATATGTATATGTGTATATGTATAAGTATATATACATATATGTATATATATATAAATATATAAAAAAGTATAAGACCAACAATCTAAGAGAAATTAGATGTGTCCTGCTTGACTCCTTAGTGTAGAGCTGGGAACAATACGTTGCAATTATGGGAACTTAATATAAGAAAATCTTCCTAAAATGTGGTCTACCAAAGTGAAATGGACTTCCTTAGCTCATGAACTCCCTCTCAGTGGACTTATTTTAGTCTAGACAGCCATGACTTAGGATGTTGTGAAAAACGATACTTAATCATGTACTCATTGGACTTTGAGGTAGTTTCCAACTCTAAAATCATGGGATTGTGATTTTTATGGTATCATTGGAGGACAAAGATTTGTTATTTATTTGGGAAAAATTTATAACATATGCCAGGAGACAAAAAAAAGAATCTATTGAAGAAACAAATTTCGGCTTGATATTAGCAAGGAAATCTAATACCAGCTATCTAATTGTGAAATGGCCTGCCTTGAGAGGTAAAGGTCTTCAAACAGAGACTAGACAATCACTTCTCAGTTGTAGTTCGTAGTTACTCCTTTTGTGTCAGGGTTGTCCTCAAGTCCCTTCTAACTCTTCAAGGCTGTGATTTTCTGATTCAAATAATCAGCCATACATTATTTATTAAGCCTGTTATGTGCCCTGTATTGTTCTACCGAAGTGAGAGAGTCTCTGACAGTTTACTAGAATGTGTCAGGAGGTGTGAACATGGAGTGGATGAGAGGAGTACCAAAACTGGGAGCAAGAAAAGTATTTCTCCTATCAATCCCTTCTTTTCAATGTAGCCTCTGTTGTCCTGAATCAGGCTTTCAACATTTTGAGAAGTACAATCTTTTACCTTGAGAGCTGTCACAATTCGAACCTCAAAGTGAAAGTTAGGGTTCTAAGATTTTATTTGCTCTGTTGTCTTGAATCAGTTGTTCAAATGAACCTAAAATTTCTACTTCTCTGGTTAGATTCCATTTCATCATAATTTTTAAGGATCTAAAAGCCAAAGGCAAAAGGATAGACACTGAACATACAAAAGCATCCAAAAACAAGAACCATCAGTTTTCCCCTCTGGAGTAACATCCTATTTATCATAGATCAGACACTTAAATCTAGGAGGGAGCTTAGAGGTCATTGAGTCTAAGCCTCTCATTTTACAGATTAGGAAGCTGGAGCATAAGCAAAGTTAAGTTACTGATCCAGGGTGACACAGTAAATGGTTGAGAGAAAGATTTCTACCCTTGTCTTCCTGATAGACTTTTTGCTACAGAATGCTACTCCCTTCTCTGTTTCCCCAGTACAGGGGTGAAGGTTGTTTCCTCCATACTCCATACCCAGTAGAATGTAAGTTTTGAGTTTAGTGACTGCATTTGTCATTTTTAATACTAAACTTTTTACCTAGTTCCTAGCACTTTGTCGCAATTTATTTGAAATTGCAATTTCATTGGTATAAGAAAAACTTGGATAAAGTGATAAAATTCCTTTTACCAGGGAAGATTAGGAAGTTTTCTGAAAATATATGGGGTCTCACAGGACACAGAGTTAAGTGACTTAGCCAATCACACAGTCACACTATATCAAGGGCAGTAATTAAAACCATATCTTTCTGCCTCTAAGATCATTCACTATTATATGCTTCCTTTCTAGTCTAATACTTAGTGTTATTTAATTGAATAGATAGGATTGAACTATTAGTAATAAGTGATAGAAAGTTTTCTGGAGATGTCATCTTATACACTTGATTTCAAATTTTGCCTCTGACATGACTGTGACCTTGGACACACCAGTCAACCTCTCTGATCCTTAATTTCCTCATCCATAAAATATAAGTCTTGGATTTTATGACCTTTAAGATCTCTTCCTGCTGTGACTATATAATAATTAACTAGTCTATGAAAACTTTATCAGGAAAATGAAATGTTTGGTGAGAATTATTATCTTTATATATTTTATTCAAATATTGTTTGGGATGTGATGAAGGTAGGATGCCTGGAGGGACTTGTTGGGAGTAAAAGAGAATTCTCTCTAAAAAGAAATAATTTTTCCTCCTCATGCCCCAAGATAACTGTCTTAATTTATGAAATTCCATGCTTTGTCTTGGTTTTTTATTTTTCACTTTTACTGTTAATTTAATCATCGATAAATCAAATATTTCAAAATGCAAATAACAGGAAAGAGGTTTGTGCATGAAGTAGTGATTTTAGCATGTATGGAGTTCCTTTGTTTCTTCCATTTAATTAGAAATGTAATCCGTTCTATAAGTTTTAAACACCAGTGTTAATATCAGAGTATCAGAAAGTCAATGACCAATGGATGACAAAGAGACTAATACCTAAAGATTAATTTATTTTCTTTGGTACTTATTAAGATGAAAGATGATAGATGTACCCTTTACTTGGCCCAAGCTTGAAAAACAGAAGATTAAAAATTCGTTGTCAGCCAACAGCAAGTATGCTAACAATATAATTTCATTAGCAAACTTTACGTAAGGAATAACTTTTGTTCTCATGTCAACTTTTTACTAACCATAAGAAAATGAGATAGAATGCCATAGAGGAGAGCCAGTGGTAGAATGTGAGTAGTTAAAATAAAATAGTTTGTAGTAGAGTGACATTTTTAGTAAGCAAGATAATACAATTACATGACTATTTTTAAAACTCCATGATTATCTGTTTTTTTCAGGTGAATACAATCTGACCCTGAAAAGTGAAAAGTTAAAGAAACTGAATGATTTTCAAAGATAATAACATTGAAGTTAAAGATAACTCTTCTGAGTGACACTTTTCTTGAAGAAACCTTATTCCATTTGGAGGATAATGCAAGCACTCCTTATCAGACCATGACAATGTGCTTTCCTCCTAACCCCTATCCTGCCTACTTGTGCATTAGACCTTAACTGGAAGCAGAAGGAAGGGGGAAAAGCAGTGAATCCCTCTCAGAAATATGGGGTCATATTATGGCAGTAGTGAAATGAAACCAAACACAATAGAAAAAGTGGATAAATGATGTTAAGGATGTTGGAAGAGAGATAGATATCAATGGAAGCAGATAGCACATAGAGTGTTAATCACCATGGATTTGGATTCAGAAGAAATGGGTGAAAATGGGACTCTGCCACTTAACCTACTTGCTTTTTTCATAACACTTAATTATTCTTTTCCTGAGATTCCTTTTGTGTAGAGTGAATACAATGCATTGTATTACCTTTAACATTTATTCCTTTTCTAAATCTATGATCTCATGCTATTTGGATTTCTGTGATACTCTTTCTACCCCAGCATGGGAAGAGAAAATGAAAATCGATTTTATTCTTTAACTATTTCAGCCAATTCTTTAAATATTCATAAAACATTCATGATCCCAGGGCATCCTGTTAGGACTGTGGGGAATAATGATAAGACATTATGCCCATTCTCAGGGAAATTACAATCTAGGAAAGGACATGTGATATGTATGTGAAAAGGATTTCAATGAGGAAAACAGTAAACAAAGGTTTGGAAGGCAAAGAAAATAAGCATTTAAATAGCACTTCCTGTGTTTTAAATATTATATTAAGTGCTTTTACAAATAATACGTTATTTAATAATGGGAAAAAAGGAAGGAGTGTCCCTGAATGCCATTTAGAAAGGGATTTACATGTTACTACAAACTGTGACCCACTAGAGGGGTCAAGATGCAGACCTGTGTCTATGCATTCTCCACAGGATGCATATTTTTAATGTCTACATATTATTAATGTCATTGTAATAAAATATGGGAAATACTATTTGAATTAGTATAGTAAGAACAGCAATAGCAATAGAATGTTTGCTGTGGCATGTCTTAGGAAAAATAATTTTTAACTATGAAAATCAAGTAAGAGTTTATGAAGGAGATAATCTTTGCATCAATTAAAATGTGTAGGAGCTAAACAAATGGTGAATTCTGAGGTCAAAGGTATAGTGGTGGAAAACTTGGCCACACAGAATGAATTCAGGGAGTCTTAAGTATCATGAATACACACACATATGTATATATATATATATATATATATATATATATAACATAGGTAGATATATAGATATATGTATATAATATATATAACATATATATCCTAATTTCTATGGTCATTTTGAAATTTTAGGCACATTATTAAAGTTAAAACTAGTAGGATGTAAGTTGTGTGAAAGGCATATCATTGTAATTAAAACAGTTCCAGAAAGAAAGCAAGGAACATAATTCTGAGAAGATTTTCCAAAATTATGTCATGGTGTCTTGAAGGAATCTTGTCCAAGGGAGATATGTAGAATAACCTGGATATATTTATAACTTTTGTATTCTTTTTCTACTTTTATGGTTTTATGATGCACTCGTATTATCGTGGTTGCAGATTGTCCTTCATTCCGAAGAGAATATGAAATCTGCGAATTGGATTGAAGTCAGGCAGAGCTGCATAAAATCATCGGCATCACTCTCTCTTCTCATCAGAGTCCAGTGATGAGTCAAAAGCCAAGACAACTGGCGGTGGTCCAGTCCAACGCTGTAGATGAGTTTAGATATATAAATTGTCTTTATAAAAACAATACAATGAGTGAAACAATTGACTTCTAATTAGAATAACTATTTTCAACTGGTTCCCATGTGTTTAATTTATTTCAACAATTAACCTCAGCAAATATTTCATGTCTACTGGACACAAGACAATCTCTTGAGGATTCAGAAGATTTAATGACAAAAGCGAATAGAAATATAAATCATCACTGCCCTCGAACTCTTATTTTATTTGTACAATACAACATGGAAGTAAACAAGGAAATACAAATTTCCTGGAAGGGCTTAATGAATAGATAAAAGTTCAACTGAAACTTGAAGGTTTGGGACAATTAATTAATAGTGATTTTAAAAGGCAGAGATGAAGAAGTAAAATGAAAAATGTCCCAAAAGTCCTAGTACAATGTTAAACTTTAATAACTTTAGAAGCATAGATACTACAAACTGATTTGAAACTTTATTTACATTTATTTCAAATGTGTTTAATTTGTATTATTTTACGAAAAATAAGTGTTTAATTTTAACTTTAACAAGATGGGACACTATGTCATTATGCATTGCATGTTGGGTCCAATATTCTACAAATAACTTCCAAATTCAAATATTAGTTCAAATCACTTCAGAAGCAGCAAAAACACATATTATAGAGGAGAAGGATTCCTTGGATTCCTTCAGATCTTACCTAAAGTTCCATCTCATACAAGAAACATGTGTGTGTGTGTATACATGTGTGTATACATTTCAATACAATATAATATAAAGTCACTTATTGGCAGTGAAAGCTGCTGAGGCATATGAAATCAGGAGATCCTTTAACACACCATCTTCAAAAGGTTCTTTGATCAAATAAATTTAATACAAAAGAAGATTGCCATGCAATGAGAACTCCATTGAGATTAAAAGTAATGATTGGTTGTTTTTTTGTTTTTTTTTTTGCCTCATTGAGAACATTGCACATCCTCATATATCTCTATTTAGCATCTCGGGAATACAAACAGACAAGTTATGAGAAATGGTGTGTTAATAAATATTTAACAACCTAACTTTCAAAAAAGTACACACAATGCATTTTTTAGTGTAATCTGCATTCCTAACATTTTTTTCTGGATCACTTTTTTAAAAAAATCTAGACACATTAAACTTTGATTTATAGCATTTGCTGATTGTTGAAGCATAAATACCCACACTAAAAATTTAAAAATTGATTACTAGGAACTAGTTCTAGCTAACTTCAGCATGTCCATACCTAATTTTTTTGGAACATACAATTTGTCACCTCAAATTAATTTGATGATATTTGGGTATAATATCATAGTCTCACTAAATCATTTGAAAAGTATTACCAGCAAGATGCACAATTTGCCAAATAAGAGACTGCTGATTTTTGATAATAATTATAATTATATTTTTTTATAACTGGAATTTATATAGAACTTTAAGGTTTGTGAAATACTTAACAAATATCTCACTTGATCATTACAACAACACTGAGAGACAGATGCTGTTTTTCCACCAACTAAAAATGAAATAAAGCTTGTCTAGCTTATGCCTTCCTTATCTCTAAAACCAACACTTGTGGAGTCAGTCACAGTGGGATATACTTCCTGAAAGCAAAGCTAAATTAAGTGTGCTTCTCTGGGACATTTCTTAGAGCAGAGAGGAGTTCAATGTGTAGATTTTAAAATCATTTGAATTTTATCAACCCAGTTATTGAAATGAAATCAACATGAACAAGAAGGTATATTTCTAACACAAGACCTCCCAGCATGACAGCTCACTTACTGGCTGACTTCCTGCTCCTCTATAATATGTGTTTTTGCTGCTTCTGAAGTGATTTGGACCAATGTTTGAATTTGGAAGTTATTTGTAGCAATAAGTTCCAACTAAACTGTTTGTTGTAATTATTTGAAGACTTTATGGTTCACATAATAAAACAGTCTAGGGACAAAATGAATCAAAAGTATTATCTTACAAAAGCCATTTTATTCACATCATTAAAAAAGAACATCAAATTATCATGAATTAAACATAAGGTTATTAGTGTCATTTTTTATTTTGTTTTCTCTTGCTGAGAAAAAAATTATATATTATGGGCCTTCCCTCATAATACTTGACAGGAGAAGTGCCGGGAGTCAAACAGTGGTGTAGTTACCAGAGAGGTATTTATAATAGGGCTTACCATTTCTGAGTACTTAGGGATAATGGAAGCCATAAACTCTGGGACTCTGGGAGATGAGGGGTCCTTACCATGTTAAGGACACATTCCAGGTAATTTAAAGAGAAATGGACATATATTCTAAAATTTTAAAGGTCTTCTCACCTAAGTGTGTAGAGGCTTATGCTATTTACCAGGGAGAGTCCATATGCTTTAAACAAAATGGGTTTTGTTTTTCTTTTTTTTCTTTTATAAAGATTTTTATATATAAGAATTGAAACTATTAATTCATTATTACATTGGTATAGGGAACCAGTTTCCTAGTGAGGAAGCTATCCCTAGTAATAGAGGTCAATGACATTGAGAGTTGTCCAGAGCATTGAGAGATTAGATTATTTAAACAGCATTACCCAGATGGTATGTATCAGAGTTACAGTTTAAACTCATGTCTTTCAGACTGTGAGAGAGTACTTAATTCAATAGACTTGAAAAATAGAATGAAAAAAAAATACAGAAATATGATGCCATATAAAAAGCATGATCAGTGGTAGGGGAGAGGTCTATTAAGAGATCTTTTTTCTCCTTCTGAAATCATTGTGTAGATGAAAGAAAAGTTAATTTGGAGTAGAAAGAGAGAGATTTGAATTTACTTCTGCACCTCAAAGCCTGTTTGAGTTGGTCAGTACACCATTTTGGGTCACAGTCTATAAAACGACAAGTTTGCAGTTAAGTAACATCCTTTTCTAATCTAAATTTATTAACTAGTGACATTAGACAGGCAGTTGACATTTAGCATGTTGTTTTACATTTTTGGGCATATTTACCTATTTACTCTATGTGGGACAATCTCTGGAATCTCACCCTTGCTCATCTATCCCAAGAGTCTAATATTATAAGTATTAAACATTAATAAGTGCTTATTATTTTGGGTAAAATGGAATCACAATATCTTTAAGGAAAGAGTCATGCCTCATCTAAATAGCCTATCTCCAGATAAGAATTTAGCAGAATTTTGCATAAATACTTTGTCTAAAAGAGCTTTACATATTGTTTACTTAATAAATTGCATTAATTGCATTCCATTGTGTTATATTATATTGACTATCAACTCTTCCAGAATTAGTTCAACACAGATACCAATTTTAGACACTGTGGATCTAATTGTAGTGTTTGATTAGCTTCAGGAAATTGGTCAGAGAAGCCAGTATAGCATAAAAATATGTGCCAGATCAGTCATCTAAGAGAAAAAGGTAACTTGGAAAATGTACAGGGAAGAAATGGTGTGCCAAAGTGGATAATGTATTGGGTTTGAAATCTGGAAGACTTAGGTTTGTATTATTCTTTACACTTATTTACTCTGTGACAATAGAAAAATTATTTTAAGTTACTGAATTTTCTTGCTTATCTGTAAAATGGAGACATCATTTCTCCTGACAGTCAGGTAGGTTACTTTTATCTTTGTTTCTGTTATTTTTGCTGTCACTGTTGATATTATTATTGTTTTAGTCTCAGGTGTTTTATTTTATATGTGAAAGATAGAGTTTAAAACCATTATTCAATCAATTAATTATTCACTCAACAGAAATAATATACAAATGTATAAGAGGGACCTTTTAACCCTCTTTTTGAGGTTCCAAGATGGATTGATTCTATGAGAGCAAAGAGAATTTCTCCATTTCTCTCTTTTCCCTTTCTCATTGAGTATGTTTTCATAGAAATTAGATAGTAAAGATAGCAGTAAAACCAAGAGCAGAGAAAGAGACGCAGAAGAGAAACTTGACTAATCAAAGACTAGATTCAGAAGGATTGCTACCCAAATGAGGAATCAGGCTCATGGAATGTTACCTCACAAGAAGTAAACCATGATACCTATGAATTGTAGAAGGACACCAATATTCCCTACCCATCAGAGAGCTATACTGGAAAAGGAACTACATGAAAATTCCAAAAGATAGAAAACAAGTCACAATACTGGGACTTAGGAGATATTCCTCTCTATGTGTACCCTATATATGGGCCTTATTAAAACTCTTACTGCCAGAGTGTATTGGTAATGTCTTTTTTTTTTTTTTTTTAAATTTGGGAATATCGTTCCCATCTATTAATAGGCTCATGTGACCTGTTTGAGTCCCATGGAAGTGTGAGTCACATGAGTCTGTGGTGGGAGGAACTTGCTAAACAGGTAAAGCAGGAAGGGTGGAGCAGATGTGAAAGGAATTTGGACACAGCAGTTAGAGTTGAGGAAGAGAGCAGAAGCAGGCAGTGAGCTATGAGTATTCATTTGTGGGAAGGTCCTAACAGGTGCAAGTTTTGGGGATGAAAGTGGCCCCTGCATTGTTATTGTGTATAGATTTCTCTGTTGCTGTGATGGATTTGACTCTTTGGTGTTGGAATTTGGCTTTCTTGTTTAAATAAATGTTTTGGTTCTGTCTTCCATGTGGAGAGTCTGTTACATTTTGTGATTCAGAATTATACTGGTATATTCATCGCTGCTACACATTGAATGGGCCATAGGAAGACAGAAGCATTGACATCAGAAGGGTTAGAGAAAAACCTTCTAATTATGAAATTTGGAAATTCTGTATATCTTACGATCTTAGTGAGATTCCTGGGTAACTGGCAGATTAAGAAATTTGACAGTTTGTGTCAAGGAAAACCTTTAGATCCAGGTTCTAGGTCTTTAAATGTTGAGGTGTAAGCTCGGTTTTCACGTGAACAGGGTTAGGTAAAGGTGAGGGCTTTTAAACCGCAGAGCTCTCACGAGGCCCCCCAGGGAACAGCTGGGAATTGAGTAGTGAACCATGAGCTATCTTGTTTTTCCACCTCTTAGTGGAAAGCTGCTGGGGAGCCCACCCTTGAGATTGGTCCATGGTCTGAGCATAACTGTTGTTGATTGGCTAAGGGGCTGAAAGCATGCTGTCCACGAGTGAATCATGCATCTGGGAGAGCTTAAATGGGGACAGGAAAGCCTGGGGGTTGGGTTCCTCTCTGCTCCAGAAGGACAAGGGGGCTCCATGGGGAGAACTCATCCTGCATGCTGACATGTAGCTGGTATCTGGAATAAAGCCTACACTTCTGTTTGACTCTGGAGGTCTCTTCTCTCATTATGTTTATCCGGCTGATCACCGAAGACCTGACTTAGGTAAGATGACCCTGCAGCCCACGGCAGTTAGGCAGGACATTTCAGGTCACTCATGTTTTTATCCAAAATATCATGATACTCTGTAGTTGCTATTAGTTATTATATGATACTTTATGATTTAAAAATATAAGAAATGCACATGGAAATTTCTCTAAATCTCAGTAAGTGAGAAAAATTAAAATAAAAAATTAATCTATATTTGAGGGATCACCTCATATGGTAGAAAGATGAGAGAATGTGAAAACAACCAATGTGGAAGGGTTTATAAGGCTAATGGGTTACTGATGCAATGCTGGTAGAGATGAGCAAAATACAAAAAAAAAAAATATACCTTACTATTTAGAAATAAGATAGAAAGCTATGTTAAAGTTAAGAAAGGAATAATGGTTGGGTTCCTTAATGTTTATATAGATCTTCTGCATAGTGACACTCCCTCTAACAAAGCAAATGAATGCCTTCTCTATAGCCGGTAGTCTTAAAAAGTTTAATAAAACACCAAGAGGGTAAGTTACTTACTGAAGGTCATGAAGTCATTGCGTGTCAGAGGTATGACTCAAGCAAAATTGTTCTTGGCTCAAAGTCTAGCTGTATATAAATTAAATGTGATATGATTTATTTTCAAACGAAGTTAAACCCTAGAAATGAAAGAAACTTATGAAGATTAATGTAAATTGAAGCTGCATTAAAGAAAGAAATATAGAATAATACAAAAAATCAATAATTATATAATAAAAGCAACAATTGCAGAATTCTTATAAATTTAATAATCATTCTTGATTTCATAGAACTGATAAATATGTTTCACCTTCTGAGAGAGAGATTAAGCTATGAATTTTTTTTTGTTTTCCTTAATTTTGAGAAGGTTTCATTAAATGTATTTTGGGGAATAAATGAGTAGATTGTTTTTAAATTAATAAATAATTTTAGAGGACCCATAATGATTTCCACAATTTTAATTATAACCCCCATAAAGAGATATTTCAAATCATATTTGCTAGTAGTGGCGATCAGTTATGAAATATTATAATGTTTGCACATTATTTAAAATATGTTATTTCATTTGCTAATGACAAAAATTATGGTGATGTTATTGTTATCATTACCACTTTACATATAGTTAAATTCATAGTCATGAGAATTAAACGACTTGTCCACTATCACACAATGTCTGAAGCAGGATTTGAACTTAGATCATCTTGAATTCCAAACTAGCATTTGATCCAGTGTACTACCACACTGCCTAAATAGTTGCTGAATATGGTTGTGTCACTAATAAAGTTGATTTAAACATTACATATCTTGGTATTTTGTAATAGCATGACAGATATGGTAGCATTTTGGGGCATTTGTCCATGAACTTGACCTATGAACATGAACCAAAACAGAAGGTTTCCTATCATTTGAATAATTAAGATAATGAAATACAAGGAAATGTAAATTGATATGATGTCAATTATATTTTGTTCTGTTAGATGATGAGCAGTGTGCTCTCTGAAGTTGGTCTTTACTTGGCAGAAAATTTGACTGGAACCTCATTAGGGGAAAGAATATTGTTTTCTACTTCCCTGATACCTTCCTGAAGGGTTAGAGCTAGGGTTAATCCTAACATCATTGTAAACTTATACAAAAGACACTCAAGAAATGCCAATAGCTGTTGTAGCAACTAAACTGAAGGAAAACATGTTGATGTCATGGGAAGAATTAAGTACATTACAGTTTAGGAAACATAAATCTAAATGAAATATGATAGAAAGTAGTCAATTTGCATAGGAAGAAAGAAAAACTGGCATCACAAGTGTTAGAAGAATTTATTTTTATTTTTTTTATTTTTCATTTAATGTTCTACAATCACTTCCTTAAAATTAAGATTTTGTTCCCCCCACACCGCCCCCCCACTACCCCCCTCCCTCTCCATGACAGCATACAATTCTGTATAGGTTCTACATATACTTTCCTATTGAGCACATTTTCACTATAGTCATGCTATGTAGTCGCACTAAAATAAATGGAAGAAATCATATAACAAATCAAAACATAATACACTAAACCCCCCCCCCAAAAAAAACAAACATGATCTGCTAATTTCTGCGAATGACTTCCATGTTTCTTTCTCTGAGTGTGGAAGGCATTTTGCCTTAGAAAACTGTCATTGGGATTTTTTTTTTCCAGTAAGTTCTTGTGTTATTACAAAGCTCCAAGTCTAATAGAAAAAAAAAAAAAAAAACAAAACTCTCGCACACTGTGGGCGTTGCTGTGCACAAAAGTTCTCCTGGTTCTGCTCCTTTCGCTCAGCATCAGATCATATAAGTCCTTC
Organism: Bettongia penicillata ogilbyi; assembly: GCA_023548195.1. Taxonomy (NCBI): domain Eukaryota; kingdom Metazoa; phylum Chordata; class Mammalia; order Diprotodontia; family Potoroidae; genus Bettongia; species Bettongia penicillata. Next base: position 3,373,978 of record JAJHZJ010000257.1, read on the forward strand.
CAGGCCTCCCTGAAGTCTTCTTGTTCATCATTTCTTATGGCGCAATAGTACTCCATTACATTCATATACCATAATTTATTCAGCCATTCCCCAATTGATGGCCATCCCCTTGACTTCCAGTTCTTGCTACCACAGAGAGTGCTGCTATAAATATTTTTGTACATGTGGGACCCTTTCCCATTTTTATAATATCTTGGGGATAAATTTTTTTTTTCCCAATTTACTACATCCCTCCGAATTTTGGATGCATTGAGTTTGGTTGTGCAAAAACTTTTCGGTTTAAAGTAATCAAAATTATCCATCTTGTATTTCATAATGCTTTCTATCATTTCTTCAGAAAAAATCTCTTCCCCTCTCCATAAATCTGATAAATACACTATTCCTTGCTTCTCCAGTTTATTCATGGTATCAATCTTTATACTTAAATCATGTACCCATTTGGACTTTATTCTTGTGTACAGTGTCAGGCATGGGTCCATGCCTAATTTCCGCCACACAGTTAACCAGTTTTCCAAGCAATTTTTGTCGAACAGTGAGTTCTTCTCCCAGAAGCTGGGATCTTTGGGTTTCTCAAACGGGAGGTTGCTATATTCCTTGCCTACTGTGTCTTGAGTGCCAAGTCTATTCCATTTGTCTACCCCTCTGTTTCTTAGCCAATACCAAGTGGTTTTGATAATTGCTGCTTTATAATATAATTTGAGCGCTAGGCCACCTTCCCCAGCATTTCTTTTCATTAGTCCCTTTGATATTCTGGACCTTTTGTTTTTGCAAATGAATTTTGATATTATTTTATCCAGCTCTAGAAAATAATGATCTAATAGTTTAATTGGTATGGCTAATTTACTAAATAAGTAAATTAATTTAGGTAGAATTGTCATTTTTATTATATTAGCTCGGCCTGCCCACGAACAACTGATGTTTTTCCACTTACTTACATCTGACTTTATTTGTGCAAAATGTGTCTTGTAATTGTGTTCATATAATCCCTGGGTTTGTTTTGGCAGGTAAACTCCTAAGTATTTTATAGTGTCTACCCTAGCTTTAAATGGCATTTCTCTTTCTATCTCTTGCTGTTGGATTTTGTTGCTAATATATAGGAATGCAGAAGATTTGTGTGAGTTTATTTTGTAACTTGCAATTTTTCCAAAGTTGTTTATTATTTCAAGTAGTTTTTTACTTGACTCTCTGGGATTCTCTAAGTATATTATCATATCATCTGCAAAGAGTGATAACTTAATTTCTTTTTTGGCTATTTTTATTCCTTCAATTTCTTTATCTTGTCTAATTGCTACAGCTAACATTTCTAGTACCATATTGAATAATAGTGGTGATAATGGGCATCCTTGTTTCACCCCTGACCTTATTGGAAATGCATCTAGCTTATCCCCATTGCATATAATGCTTGCTGAAGGTTTTAGGTAGATGCTGCTTATTATTTTATGGAAAGTTCCCTTTATTCCTATGTTCTCCAGAGGTTTTAATAGGAATGGGTGTTATATTTTGTCGAAAGCTTTTTCTTCATCTATTGAGATAATCATGTGGTTTTTGTTAGTTTTGTTGTTGATATGATCAATAATGATAATAGTTTTCCTAATATTGAACCAGCCCTGCATTCCTTGTATGAAACCTACCTGATCATAATGTATCATTGTCTTGATAAGATGATGTATTCGTTTTGCTAAAATCTTGTTGAAAATTTTTGCATCTATATTCATTAGAGAAATTGGTCTGTAATTGTTATTTTCTGTTTTGTCTCTTCCTGGTTTGGGTATCAAAACAATATTTGTATCATAGAAAGAATTTGGGAGAACTCCTTCTTCCCCAATTTTCAAAAACAGTCTATATAGCATTGGAATTAACTGTTCTTTAAAGGTTTGATAGAATTCACTTGTGAATCCATCTGGTCCTGGAGATTTTTTCCTAGGGAGTTCATTGATGGCTTGTTCAATTTCTTTTTCTGAGATGGGGTTGTTTAAGTATTCAAATTCCTCTTCTGTTAATCTGGGCAATTTGTATTTTTTAAAATATTCATCCATCTCGTTTAGGTTATTGAATTTGTGGGCATAAAGTTGGGCAAAGTAATTTCTGATTATTGTTTTAATTTCCTCCTCATTGGAGGTGAGTTCACCCCTTTCATTTTTAATATTAGTAATTTGATTTTCTTCTTTCCTTTTTTAAGTCAAATTGACCAAAGATTTATCAATTTTATTAGTTTTTTCATAAAACCAACTATTGGTTTTATTTATTAATTCAATAGTTTTCTTAATTTCAATTTTATTAATCTCTCCTTTGGTTTTCAGTATTTCTAATTTTGGTATTTTCTTGGGGATTTTCAATCTGTTCTTTTTCTAGTTTTTTCAGCTGCATACCCAAGTCATTGATCTCCTCTTTCTCTATTTTATTTATTTAGGCATTCAAAGATATAAAACTTCCCCTAAGAACTGCTTTTGCAGTATCCCATAAGATTTGGTAGGTTGTCTCATTATTGTCATTCTTTTGAATGAAGTTGTTGATTACTTCTATGGTTTCTTCTTTAACCCATTCCGTCTTTAGGATTAAATTATTTAGTTTCCAATTGCTTTTTGCTTTATCTTTCCATGGCCTTTTATTACATATAATTTTTATGGCATTATGATCTGAGAAGGATGCATTGATTATATCTGCCTTTCTGCACTGGATTATGAGATTTTTATGTCCTAGTACATGGTCAATTTTTGTAAATGTACCATGTACTGCTGAGAAAAAGGTATATTCCTTTCTATTCCCATTCAATTTTCTCCAAAGATCCATCATATCTACCTTATCTAGAGTTTTATTTACCTCCTTAACCTCTTTCTTGTTTATTTTGAGGTTAGATTTATCAAGTTCAGAAAGAGGGAGGTTGAGGTCCCCCACTAGTATAGTTTTGCTGTCAATTTCTTCCTTCAACTCCCTCAACCTCTCCTCTAAGAATCTGGATGCTATACCACTTAGAGCATACATGTTTAGTAATGATATTGCTTCATTGTCCATGGTGCCTTTTAGCAGGATATAGTTTCCATCCTTATCCCTTTTGATTAGATCTAATTCTGCTTTTGCTTTGTCTGAGATTAGGATTGCTACTCCTGCCTTTCTTACATCAGTTGAAGCACAATATATTCTGCTCCTTCCTTTGACCTTTATCCTATGTATATACCCCCATTTCAAATATGTTTCTTGTAAGCAGCATATTGTTGGATTATGGCTTTTAATCCATTCTGCTATCCATCTCCGTTTTATGGGAGAATTCATTCCATTCATATTTACAGTCATGATTACAATCTGTGTATTTCCCTCCATCTTCTTTCCCACCATTTGTGCTTTTAGCTCTCCTGTCTCCCTTCTCCTCCTCAATAGTATTCACTTTTCACCACCTTCTCCTGCCACCTTCCCCTCCTTCTTTTAGCCCCCCTCCCTTTTACTCCCCTTTACTCTTATTGCTCCTTCCCTCCCTTTTAGCCTCCCTCCCCTTTCTTCCCCCTTTCTCTCCTACTGCTTATAGAGCTAGTTAGGATTACCTACTTAAGTTTGTTGTTCCATCCTTTAAACAAATCCGATGAGAGTACCTCTCACACACTGCTCATCTCCCTCCCCTCTTTCACTCTACTATGATTTTTTCCTTCTTCATGTGATGTAATTTGCCATTTTCTGCTTCCTCCTTTTCACACCACCTATTATAATCCCTTCTCACACTTAAATCATATTTTTTATCATGATATCATTTACTTTATACCCATTCTTCCTATACATATCCCTTTTATATTTCTTAATAGCCACACATTCTCAAGATTAACAGGAATCATCTTCCCTTATAGGGAGGTAAACAATTTGTCCTAATTGAGTAACAAGTTGTCCCTCCCCCCCGTTTACCTTTTTATGATTCTCTTGAGACCTGCATTTGAAGATTGAATTGTCTATTAAGTTCTGGAGTTTTGTTCAGGAAGCTCTGGAAATCCCTTACTTCGTTGAATGACTTTCTCCTTGCCTGAAATGTTATGCTGAACTTTGTTGGGTAGTTGATCCTTGGTTGTAGTCCCAACTCCTTTGCCTTATGGAATATTGGGTTCAAATTCTTTCGATCTTTTCATGTAGAAGCTACAAGGTCCTGTGTAATCCTGACTGTATCTCCTTGATATTTAAATTGTTTCTTTCTGGCTGCTTGTAATATTTTCTCCTTCACTTGACAGCTCTGGAATTTGGCAACTATATTTCTTGGGGTTTTGAGTTTGGGATCCCTTTCTGAAGGGGAATGGTGGATTTTTTTGAAGACTATTTTGCCCTTTAAATCTGGCACTTCTGTGCAGTTTTCCTTGATGATTTTCTGGAAGATATTGTCCAGGCTCTTTTCTCCATCATGGATTTCTGGCAGGCCAACAATTCTTAAGTTTTCTCTTCTGGATCTATTTTTCAGTTCAGTCGTTTTTCCAATTAGATAATTTACATTTTCTCTATCTTTTCATTCTTTAGCTTTTGTTTGACTGATTCTTGCTGTCTCATTGAGTCATTAGTTTCTACTTGCTCATTTCTAATCTTTATCAAATTGTTTTCTTCTGTTAACTTTTGCATCTCCTTTTCCATCTGCCCAATTTTTCCTTTTAAGAAGCTGTTTTCTCCAGTTAATTTTTGTACTTCTTTTTCCATTTGCCCTTTTAGGAAGTTATTTTCTCCAGTTAATTTTTGAACTTCCTTTTCCATTTGTTCAATTTTCTTTTTCAAAGAGCTGTTCTCATTAGTGAATTCTTTCTTTGTAATTTTAAGATCGTTGGCAAGTTTATCTCCTATTTCCTTCTTCAGCTGTTCCAGGAGAGCTGCTTGTGCTTGCAAGCAGTTCATAGTCTCTTCTGAAATATCAGATGGAATCTGATATCAGTCTCAGCTCTGACCTCTTTGGTGATTGTGTTTTAGTCCTTATCCCCATAGAAAGACTCTATGGGGGTGGAGCCTAGATGGCGGAGTAGAAAGACTCACCTATGCTAGCCCCGAAACCACAGCCCATATAATTTCTACAAAAAGAACTCCCCACAAATTCTGGAGCACTGCAAGGCACGCAGAAACACAGTGGAAAAGATTTCCGTTCCAGAGACCCCTGGCGAGCCATCTGCAGGGGTCCGTCACACTCCGGACAGCAGAGCCCACTCCTGAGCTGCCCTGGCTGTGCAGCCCCAGAGCAGCAGATTGGAACAGCCTTCAGGGACGGAATCTCTGGCAGACACGAAGGTCCCTCCACCCACGGATGGTACAGGTCAGTGAGAGAGACGTCTAGGCTGGTCGAGAGGGGAGCGGGGTGTCTCCCTGACTCGGGCCCCTTTGGGAGGCAGTGGCAGAGGGAGTGGCAGAGGCAGCAGCAGAGGCAGTGGGGGTGGCCCAGGACTCCCGTAGCAGCAGCCAGAAGTTTAGGGCTGTTACCGAAAGGTCTCTGCATAAAACCCTTGAGGGAACTGAGCCTGGGAGACGGCCTGCCCCCACCTGCTCCATCACTGAAGGTCTCTGCATAAAGCCCCTGAAGGAACTGAGCCTTTGAGGTGGCCCTGTCCCCACCCAAGCACCATAATTTAAGCTCACATTGAATAGCAGCCACGCCTGCCGCGGAAAGCCCATTTGAATCTCAGACCCCAAGCACTAGCTGGGCGGATCTAGGCAGGGGTGGACAGGAATCTCAGAAGTCATGTAACTGGCTGGGAAAATGCCCAGAAAAGGGAAGAAAAATAAGACTATAGAAAACTACTTTGATGGGGTGCAGATGTTCCCACCTTTCAATTCTGATGGCCAGGAAATATTCTTACCATCAGGGAAAGATGTAGAGGTTGGGGCCTCTGTATCCCAGACATCCCAGGTGGATGTCTGCTGGGCTCAGGCCATGGAAGAGCTCAAAAAGGATTTTGAAAATCAAGTTAGACAGGTGGAGGAAAAACTGGGAAGAGAAATGAGAGAGATGCAAGAAAAGCATGAAAAACACATCAATACCCTGCTAAAGGAGACCCCAAAAAATGCTGAAGGAAGTAACACCTTGAAAAATAGGCTAACTCAATTGGCAAAAGAGGTTCAAAAAGCCAATGAGGAGAAGAATGCTTTCAAAAGCACAAGTAGCCAAATGGAAAAAGAGGTTCAAAAGCTCACTGAAGAGAATAGTTCTCTCAAAATTAGAATGGAACAGATGGAGTCTAATGACTTTATGAGAAACCAAGAAATCACAAAAGAAAACCAAAAGAATGAAAAAATGGAAGAAAATGTGAAATATCTCATGGGACAAACAACTGACCTGGAAAATAGATCCAGGAGAGGCTATTTAAAAATTATGAGACTACTTGAAAGTCATGATCAAAAAAAAGAGCCTAGATATCATCTTCCATGAAATTATCGAGGAAAACTGCCCTGATATTCTACAACCAGAAGGTAAAATATGTATTGAAAGAATCCATCGATCATCACCTGAAAGAGATCCAAAGAGAGAAACTCCTAGGAACATTGTGGCCAAATTCTAGAATTCCCAGGTCAAGGAGAAAATCTTGCAAGCAGCTAGAAAGAAACAATTCGAGTATTGTGGAAATACAATCAGGATAACTCAAGATCTATCAGCTTCTACATTAAGGGATCAAAGGGGGTGGAATAGGATATTCCAGAAGTCAAAGGAACTAGAACTCAAACCAAGAATCACCTACCCAGCAAAACTGAGTACAGTACTTCAGGGGAAAATATGGTCTTTCAATGAAACAGAGGACTTTCAAGCATTCTTGATGAAAAGACCAGAGCTGAAAAGAAAATTTGACTTTCAAACACAAGAATGAGAAGAAGCATGAAAAAGTAAACAGCAAAGAGAAGTCATAAGAGACTTACCGAAAGTGAATTGCCTACATTCTTACATGGAAATACAATATTTGTAACTCTTTAAACTTTTCAGTATCTGGGTAGTTGGTGGGACGACACACACACATACACACACATGTACACGCATACACGCACACACACATACACACATGCACACATATACAGAGATAGAGAGCACAGAGTGAATTGAATAGGATAAGACCATATCTTAAAAGAAATTAAGGTAAATGGTGAGAGAGAAATGTAGTGGGAGGAAAGAGGGTGAAATGGAATGGGGTGAATTATGTCTCATTCAAGAGGCAAGCAGGAGACTTTTTAGTGGAGGGAAAAAGAGGAGAGTTGGGAAAAAAAAAAAAAAAAACAAGAAGTTTACCCTCATCACATTTGACTAAAGGAAGGAATAAAATGCACACCCATTTGGTATGAAAAAAAAAAGAAAAACTCTATGGTTCTTTCGGTCCTCTGCTTTTTCTTGTTCATGATGTCAATTGAGTGTTGTGGCTTCTGATTCTTTCAGTCCAAAGCTAGAGAACTTTTTGCTGAGCTAATGTGTGAAAAAGCTAAAAGCAGGTTTTTGTTTGGTGTTTCCCAGATCAGCCCTGGGTTTAGCTTGTTAAGTGTGGAGAAGGGGTGGTCTGGTCACAGGAGATCTCCTCAGCTGAACTGAGGCAAAAGCAGGCTCAGGGGCAGGTAATCCCAGCTGCCCTGTTGTCTTTCTGATTCCCCTGGACAGCTGAGGCATGCGTAGATGCTAATGTGTGTTCCCACCCTTCCTGGGGCTCTTCTCCTGGTGATGAGGCTTGCCTGGGTCCTAGTGCAAGTTTTCTCTGCCCTGGGTCCTCTGTCCTCCCAGTTTGCCTCTGCCACAGGAGGAGGAATCCCCCTTAGCTATTTTCCTCCTCTCAGGAGTTATGAGACTATTGGCCTCCTTCTGCTGTTTCTGGTGATCTGAGATTTTTCTGGGGAAATATTTTATGGTTCTTTCATGGTCATCAAGTGGGGAGGAGAGAGCATTTACTGATCACTCTGCCTTCTTGGCTCCCGGAAGTCCGAGTAGGTGACTTACTGAAGTTTGATCCTCAGGTTGAAGGTCCCAGGAGCTGTTGTGCTGGCACTCGGTGGCTCTCACTGACTCGGTTCAGCTTTGTCTCCTACCCTTGGTGCCGCTCCTCTGGTTCTGCCTGCCACTCAGGTCTTTCGGGTCTCTTCTGCTCCACTGCACTGGCCCAGCTGAGCTTTGCACTGTGGGCTCACCCCCGTGGAACAGATCCTTCCCGTGGACCTTCCAGTCCAACCTGAGCTGCGAATCTGTCACCGTCTGTCTCCCACTGGATTCTGCACCTCCAAAATTTGGTCAGATTCTCCTTTCAGAGGTATCTGAAGGAGTTTGTCCGAGAGCTTAGGTGAGTCATTGCTCTCACTCTGCCATCTTGGCTCATCCAGAAGAATTTCTTTAAATGTAAATATAACCAAATGCCAATTTATCTATAGTGTTAATCTTTAGTATAATTCTGCTTATACCCTAAAAAAATAAAGTTAATAGTCCTTACCTAATAGTATAATAGAGATTCTATGCAATTAATAATATATTGCATTGCTATACCATCTCTATGATTAGTAAAGGGTGCATCCTTGCACCAGGGAAATTCAGGCACTGACATTACTTAAATATTCTTCTTCATTAATAAATATATTCTTGAAGAAATTTTCAACTGAAATAGCCAGCATCATTGCTGGTACTAGAGGCAAGTCAATTAGTATTGGTGATATAAAGTCAATCAGTATCTTCTCAGGCTATGCTGTATGTAATGAAATATGCAGCAAATATGGTTAGCTGAGTTTTGATTGTGTAGCACAAAGAATTTAATGCCAAAGTTGTTGAAAAGCATTATATGAATCACTGACACAGAAGAATGATATATGAAATAGTATTTTTGTTCCTGTTATGCAGTTGAGTGAGTTAGTAATGAAATTATAGTTCTCTGATTCATATGGACCTCTTTTTTTTGCACTACCAGAACAAGAAGTCAATGCAGGGAAGTATAGAGGGGAAAAGACCAACTCTGTTACTTCCTCTCTGCCCTTTACTTTTGTCATCATTCTCAAAGATATTTTTTTGCAACATTAACTAAGATGTCCCTAAAACCAACTCATATCAATCGCATGAATTTTAAAATTCTTCATGTTTCTCAAACATATCTTCTGTTTTTTACTTTAGTTTTTGAATGGATCGGTGATTGAATAAATGAAAATATATGTTAGACCTGCTATGTGTCGAATTGTGTCCCAAATTTTGGTGGCAAAAACTTAAAAGTAAGGCAACCTATTCCTTCAAAGAGGAATTTAAATTCTAGTAGGAGAGAATATACATAGAGTTTGCCAGCTATCAATGGTTATTGTGATCTAAGAAGTCAAACAGATGATGAGAAGAAAGATGGGGCATTCAATTGGCATAAACTTTCTAAAGCTAAGGGTAATGATGGTTTTATTATTGACTAGGTAATTTCCAGGGCAATGAGAGACTTCATGGTCCTAGTGATTGTTAAACTGCCATACTGGTCTTTTCACCTGAAAAATCATCCCCTGAATCTTACGGAAATTTTGCTATCTAACCATAGTTAGCTGCAATGTCATCAACCAAGACAAACAAAAAAAGATCTTTACCTTTTTTGTGAATGGTAACATTCACTTGGCACTTCACATACAGATTCATGGTACTTATTCCATTCTTTTATGTATAAGCAATTATTTTTGGTCCTCTAATCTCACCTAACTGAGCCATGAGTCCTTTAACATACAGAGTGTAATTACTATTCTGATTTTCCTCATGTGCTTTTCTCTTTATGCCTTTGGGCACATGGTATGCCTTTTTTAAAACTTTCTTTGAGATTCTGCTGGAGTAGCAACAGTATAGAATTTGGAACCAGATGATCGGAATTTAAAATGTTGTCTGAGACACTATTAGTGTGGTCATGAGCAAAATGCTTTTCCTCTCTGTTCCTTTTTTGTTTTCAAAATGATGAGAGATTTAATGTCTATGATGTCTGTGGTTCCTTTTCAGTCCTGTGACGCAAGTCTTCAGGACTGCTAGGTGCATAAGAAACAAACATTTATTAAACCCTTACTATGTGACTAGCACTGTATTAAGTACTTTACGAATATCTCATTTGCTTACTACAACAATACTGTGAGGTAAAATTGACTGAGATATTGGAAAACTGTTTAAATAAAAAGATGGCAAGAACACTGGCTCTATATGTCCAACACCTGGTACCCTTTTGTAGCAAGAATGATGCTAGCAGATGTTGTGCAGGTGTGAAACCGATGACACCAACACACAGCTGGGCTCCTAACACAGGTTCTTGACCTGCTTTTCTAAAGGAAAGTCAGCTTCAAAGAGGTTAGTAATCTTACTTTAATTAAACAATGCAGAAAGAAGTGAGTAGAAAGTAAGTAATTATCCAAGAAAGAATCCAATAGACAGGGCTCCAACTCTGTAAACAGAGTAATAGATACATAACGACCAGACCAGGGAGCACCACCATCTGGGTTCACAAAGCTGGGGGGTAGAGGGAGACAACAATGGCTACCCATAGTGTTGTCTGGGAAATCGCAAAGAAACATTATTCCCAGGAGTGAGCCCCGAAGTAAAATACCAGCATCCTAGTATATATAGTTTTCAGCTAATAGGCTTAGAGTCAGAAGACATCACAATTTGACACAATGCCTAATTGGCTTAGTGCCCAAAGGTGTGAAAGTCTATGTCAGCACAGAATGTATCACAGCTGTGAACTGGGCTGGAGTTCGAACCAGCAAAATATCCATGATGGAAATACCTGTGAAACTTTAGACCTGGGAACTCAGACTTTCTTCCAAGGACTTATTAATCGACAGAGACGTCTTCTATTTCCTTAACCCTTCACCTTGAGAGTACCTAACATGTAAGAATTGAAAAGAGAAAGAGAAAGAATTGAAAACATCCAAAATTGCATGAGAAATATGATCTAAGAAAGAAACAAATAGTAAAAGTCTTAAATCCAAATGTCTGAATGAAATAAACAATATATAAACCATATAAAATATAATTATAGATCCAAATTGAAGGAAACGTATTTAATGTCTCTGGTGCTGCTGAGACTTTGTGGGATTAGATACGAGTGAGCAAATCAGGGGATTTGGTGGCATTATATATTTTAAAAATATTTAAAAAGTGAAGAAGACTAGGAAACTAAGGTTAGGTAAACATGGCAGAATACATTTTGGTGAACATTAAAGGAGGGATTAAAAAAATCTAGTCATCAGGTTATATTAAAGATCATCTATAAAGAAAGTGAATAAAGTAAAGCTTCCAGAATCAGATAACAAATAGGGAACACAAGCATGATAAAATACTGTGTCAGTCAGGGGGTGGGGGTGGGAGGACTTGGTGTTCAAAAATCTACTTCAGTTCCCTCTGCTGAAAATAGTCACTGATGCTTTCTTGGTTTACCGTAATGATTGTGGATTTTTTCAAAAGTGGAAGGAATCAGCAAGGAGACATTTTATCTTAACATAACGAATTGCTTTTGAGGATGAAAATGATGGACTCCTTGGCAGGAAGTGATTTCCATCTCTTAGAAATGGAATTCTTAAACTTTTTGCATCAAGAACATCTTTGTCATCCTGATGGGCACCAAGTATCTTTTCTTAGTGTAACATATTTAAATGTATATAATCAAATACATAATACTGCAAAGAAAGCAAATTATATTGAAATACATTAATCACAATATTTTAACAAGGTCCCAGATCCTAGATTAAGAAGTTTATGATGGTAAAAGAGAGGAAAGATGTTCATAGTTTGATTTGTACCTTAGAGTATAGGAGTTCATTTCCAGGGGTTCAAGGGAATATTACACATGAACCCAAGATTTAAAATTCTATAGGTAAAGTCATAAGATGGAGGATACACACACACACATACACACATACACATACACATTTCAATAGTTGAAATTGAACTAATATTTTTGTAATATAGATGTTAGTTAAAAGATGCATGTCAAAGAAATTGTAAGAACTTTTCAGGATGAATAAAGTGGTATTTGATGGTTAAGTGTAGATGTATTCAATTTTGCTTCTAATTTAAAATTTGTAGATTTTCTTATTTATTCATTCATTTATTCATTTTTTTAAAGCAAGTCAATGACTTTTGCAAGAAACATTACAGTGAACATATATGTAACAGAGAATTGATCCCAAAAATAAATAATCAGAGGATATAAATTACGAAGTTTTCGAAATGAACTAATACACAGCCATTTTTTAATGAGAAGGGGTAAGAATGTCATCCTCAGTTGGTGCACATAGATTCAATCCTTTCTGATAAGGTTTTATTTTTCTTCCTGGCCAGTTCCCAAGTGATACTTGTGGTCACAGTACCAGGCATGTTTGAAGATACTTGGCCCTTTCAATTTACACAAAAGCTGCTGTGTGGGGTACCATGATTTTTTAGCTCTTCTCCAAAGAGTCAGGAAGTAATGGAAAACAAGTCATTTGTCACCTACTATATTCAGACGGCATGGGATTTTGATTACCTCAATACCATTTAATTCAAGCTAAATTTCAGTAAATCAGACATTTGTCTTAAAGCCTATTTAGGGAAAGAAGTTCTTTATTATGGAATTTTTAAACTTCTTAGGATTTTAATAACTCTGAAAATGATTGTCAGAAAAGGTTTTCCAAAGGCCAACTGGTAACAGAAATGATCTTAGAGTCATAAATCATAGGACCATAGGCCTAAAGATAGAAGAGACCTTGGAAAACTGAGTCCAACCACACGATTTTACAGATAACTGAGATTGAAAGATGTAAGATCATTTGTCTAGGGTGATCCACCAAGTGTGTAAAGTAAAATTTGAATTCAGAACTCCCTGACTAATTCTGTGCCATATAGCAACTTAATTTTGTCTGAAAATAATTTAATGAAAACTATTTTGTTCATGTGAAAGAGTGGATTATTATGCTTTATCCTTGGTTGAAGGAAATGGGGAAATTATGGTTGGGTTGTAAGAGTAGAGAAGCTTAGAATTTGGCAGAGCATAGTTCATTATCACTCATTTGCTGAGGCTAATTCTCCAGTCTTCAGCCTGGAGAGCCAGAGTAGAATCCCAAAGAGGGATATTCACTGACAGTTTATGCAGAAGATGAGCTGGTCAGATTAGTCAGTCTCATACTGTGAATTAATAAAATGATACCACAAATTGCCAAGTTAGTGACTGGATAGACATCTGGGGTGCCTCAGTTGCACAGGTGACCTGGGGATTGGGAAAGGGATAGAAGTGGAGGCAGTTTATTATTTGTGTAAGGGTATTTTCTATACTGTACTCAGTATTTCCTGATTCTACAGATTGATGAGATTTTCTGCTGCTGTGGGAATTCAGTTTAAAAAATCTTATTGATTGCAAAAATCAATCATTAGACAAAAGAATATTTTTGACATATCGGTGTGATGGATTGAGTTTTACATTGAGAAAAGAGGTAATTTTTCCACCGTTACCAAGTAAGCAAGTGTCAGAGGCACTATTTAAACTCAGGTATTAATGGTTCCAGTACTAGCATTAGCAACACACAAATACAAATGAAATAGTCAAAGGACAATATATATCTGAGGATAACAGGAATACATACAAATATACGTACATTCATATACACATACATACAGACATATATATCTATATACATATACACCTACCTATATATGTATATATACCCACATATTTTTACATATATACATATGTGTGTGTGTATGTGTGTGTGTAGTGCATCTGGTGCATATGTAATTGTCCTCAGAAGTCATCTAATCTCACCCCATATATGCCAGGTCACAAAGGTAGGATATGATCTCAGGTCCTCTGACTCCAAAACCATTCTACAAAGCCATGCATGTGTGAAGGTGCAATACTGGAGAGAAGGATCATGAACAATAGAACTTCTATTTAAGGTGAGGATTCAGCACAGTCTTCTAATTTACCAAAAGCTGCAATGTTTTTGGATTTCTATGGATTTTCCCATCATGCCTCTGTATTGAGTGTCTTCTCCTTCCCCTTTTAACTTTTCAGATTCCTTTATGTGTTGTTATCTTCCATTAGATTATAGGCTCCTTGAGGGTAAGCCCTGTATTTTATTTTTGTTCCCAGAATTTAGCTGTCTGTCACACAGTTGGCACTTAAGAAATCTTTGTTGACTGTCTATTAGACAAATGCTATTAGATCAGTGCTATGCTGAAAGTAGTATGGTAATTAGGTGGTATGAGTCAGGAAAGGTCTTGTAAGGGTATGTCTTATGCTGGGCACTGAAAAAGTGTTGATTTCAGATGGGCATAAAATAGCAGGGAGGCTATTCCAAAAATAAACCACAGCAATTTCAATTCTTGATTACAATGAATGCCAGATGAAATCTGCATATTCTGACTAGGCCTCCATAACATTATCACATCTGTCCAAATAAAGTAAAAGAAAAATAATCCATTCTTATGATTTAGTTTCTCATAACACTGGGTCATTTTTCTGCATTTTTTTACCCTTTCAGGTAATTCTTAATTTCAGCATTAGACTAATTTTGCAAAACCAATTCTTTTCATCTGGTCACTGTTCCATAAAACTAAATAAATATACTTAAAATACATACTTTCTATATGATGACTTTCTAATGTTTCAGCTCTGAAGAAATTTTGCAAGGTGCCTAGCAAGTCTTGGATTGAGCACTGCTGAACATTGGATCCTTGCAAAAATATCTTGATAATAATTGTTGATTCTATGAATAATTTAGAATTGATTCTTTTGAGAAGCTTCCATACAAAAATGACCACTCACTTCTCTTTTGTCGTCCAAGATCCTCTGTTTTATTTTGTTACTTTTCCTCTTCAGAAGCCTAGGTACTGAAAGTGTGACACCAAGAGCTCCGTCAACACGAGTCATCCTAAATTCTTCACCTTTACTCTAGTTGAATATTTGTCTATAGATGCTACTACCTCCTTTGTTGAGAGCCATCAAGTAACAGAACCTCCCCTTCACCATCCTATGGAAAAATTATTGAAAAAATTCAATAACTATTTATTTCTTCTTTAGATTTAATTCATAATTTTAATATTTTTAGGAGTATATAGACTAAATACTTGGAGCTTAAATCTGAATGACAAATTGAAACCATGGATAAAAGTAATATTTATAAAATCCAAAGTTTCATTAGCCAAGTCACAAAAATACGTAAGACAAAGGCAAAAGCTGTTATTGTGTAAGTTAAGAGACTGATTGGCATGCTGATGTCAAAACTGAATAGGAAAACTGTATTTATATCAATAAACATATTAACAATGTCAGTCCTAGCCCATACTTTTAAAACAGTAAAATCAACAGTGGAGCTAGAAAGAATCCAAACATAAAACTCTACGATGTTAATGAAACAAAGATTTAATGACCCCATAGAAGTTTGTTGTTGTCATTATTTACTCATATCTGACTCTTCATGACTCCAATTCATATTTTCTGGGCAAAGACATTTGAATAGTTTGCCTTTTTCTTCTCTAGCTCATTTTACAGGGGAAGAAGTTCAGGTAAACAAGGATTAAGTGACTTACCCACAGTAACACTGCTAGAAAGTGTCTGAGGCCAAATTTGAACTCAAGAAGATGAATCTTCCTGACTCCAGACACAGTACTCTATCCACTATGCCACATAGCAAGACAAGGAGATAAAGAATTATTAACATTTGCAAGTCAAAAGAAGAGAATTAAATCTCTCCATGTACCAAATATTCAAGTTAGATTTAAAAAAATTGAAATAGGAAAGCTTCATTTGATTCAATTAGTAATATTAAAAGTCTAAAAAAGTGATTTTTGCCTTTATTCTTATCTCCAGTGCTTACCACAATGCCTGACATAGGGTAAACCTTTAATAAATGCTTATTGTTGATGGTGATCATGAAAATGAACACATTCCTGAATTCATTAAATGGAAACAAAAATGTTTTATTTCTGGATGGAGCCTATGAAACAAGCTAAGATCCAAAAGTGTAATAAAAGGTAGGACATGGATAGAAGCCACATGAACTCACCCAACACTTTATTGAGACAGAAGTGTCAAATAAATGGCAAATTTATTTATAAAAATATAAAGATTCATTACAGCCATTTGGGGTCATGTTATTGCCATCTAAAATTATAGAAATGGTAATGTTCATAGTCTAAAATACTAGTTAATGCAGAGTATGGGATTGAGTGGAGAAAACTAAAATATACCGTTAGAGATTCCTTACTCCTAAAAAAACAATCTACTGGATACCAATAAAGACACAATAAGGTAGCCAGAATTACTAAATCAGAAGCTTATTATCTTTTGTATAGTAACAGATTACAAATACCTATTTGAAAAATAAAAAGTAAGAAATAATCCCTCTAAAATTCAATGAATGATTTTGAAAGTATGATATCATCATAGACAGAACTACTGGTTACAATCACCTAGATATAATACAAATTCATATAAATCTCAGAACAATATAGTCAGTTATATTTAGAAATACTCATAAAATCTCCAACCTATGAGTAATCAGTTAATGAATCAACTTGCATTTATTAACTATCTACTAGGTGCCACTTATTGTACTGTACACCATGAGTACTAGCACAAAGAGAGAAACAACTCTGACTTTTCAAGTTCTCACAAAACAAAAACCTAGCAGAAAAATTCATGTGGGAGAAGAATGAGGTTCTTATTTATCTGCTACTGAAATTCTGAAAATGTTATCAGTGATCATTAAGAAAATCCACTTGTATCACAAGACATTAGTAAAATTAAAAACAAAAATCCAAAGATCCATTATTTTATTGATTCATTCAATAATAAATGCAATATAGAATTTATCCCAGAGGCATTTCTATCTGAATTCCATGTAATTAGTGGGAAATAATAAAACTAGCAACTAATAGTTATTTTTCTCTTTAGTATTTGAAAATACTTTACATACCCCACCCCCAATTTGGGCTTTACAACCATTCTTACAGGTAGGTAATGGGTTTCACTTTATAGGGGGTTTCTTTTGTCTTCATTTTACAGATTTTGAAATCAAGATGAAAAACTTCTCAGAAGCAAACTAAGAGACAACTCTGGAATGTCCACACTAGGCTGTGAACATAGATGCTTCTCTTTCTTGGTCCAGAACGTTGGTTCCTTTGCCAGGTTACCTCTGTACAATTAAACATAAAACAGATATTTCTGTATCACTTCAAGTGTTAGGAGGGCAAAGTGTTTTATATGAGTCTTCTCACTGGATTCATGAGGAGACCTGGATTTTTTTTCCCCCAAAGCATGGAACAAGCAGAGAAGCCTAAATCCAGGAAAACCACACAAGAGCTTTACAACAGCTCTGTTATCGTCCACTGTCAGCAATGCCAGTTCCATTTTCCTTCCAAATGAATTCAATGCACCCAGCCACAAATCCTGCCAAACAGCCCTGAAGCTCTTGTTGGCAGTTCAGTATTCACAGCCAAGTCTGACTAAGACAGCTGTTCTCAGGGATGGCATCAAAGGCTGTCCAAGCCTGACTTTTGGCTGTTTCCTTAACTGACCCAAAAACACATTTGAAAGTTCAGTTCTGATTGTTGGAACAGTGAAATTTATCATTAAAGATTACTCTTTGCCTCTTTTTCAAACATTCTTTTTTCAAAGAGAAAATGATAAGTTGACAGAGAAAAATCATTTTTAAAAATGATTAAATTAGAAGGAAAAATGACAGATGGAGTGGAGCAGATAAGAGAAAAAAGTAGGAAATAGGCAAAACTGGTATTTATCATATATCTTACTTCTCTCCCACTCAGGACAATACTCATTATCCTTTAGGACACTCAGAATTCTCATGTTAGGGAAAAAATACAATCACAGAGTAAGACAGTCTCTGCCCTGACTCCAGCTCCAAGAACCATGCCCTCTATAGTCTTTTAGCAAATATTTAATGACAATTGTTGGAAATGGTATGAATGGAATTCTGTTTCAAGTTGGGGTTGCATAAGATGGCCTCCGTGATTTATTTTTATCTCTGAGATTTTGTGATTCCATAGATTCTTCTCCCCCATTAAGATCTATTTTCAGGAATCATGTCCTCCAAGCCCACAAGTCCATCTTCAGGAAAATACCCAATGGTTATAACCACACACACACACACACACACACACACACACACACACACACACACACATACACACACACTTCGATTTTCCCTGTCCCTGACTAAATTCCTTGTTCTGACATTATCATGTATGGTCCATCCTATGTTTTTGATTCCTTGTCCTTTACGAAGAGTTGAAAGTTAACCAAAACAAGTTAGGTCCTAAATAGACCACATCAAGTAAAAAGCATAACAAACAAACAAAAACAAACAAAAACCTTTGACCTTAAGCTATATCTCTGATTCTTCGTTAAATTGTGACCCTGGACAAGTCACTTTATTTGAGGAGATGTAGACTGATTATTAAGTGCAAATGTGCTCACAGTTTTTTCCATTTGCTAGAATAATTTATGGAAATAATAATATGGTGTATCATATCTCCATTTCTAAAACAAAAGTAAACAAAAGATCATTGTTACTAAGATCATCTCTGCCTGCCCAAGATCAAGGAAACACAATGATCATTTCACTTCTTCACCTTGTCTAAAGTCCATTGACATAGTCTGGAGAGAGTACTTTGATACTAAACCCCAGGGGAAATATGGATTTTTTTCCCATTTCAATAAAGTATGTGTCTGGAGAATGAGAGGTTGTGTTGACACTTTAAGGTAACTTCCCATGTATGTTAGGGTTAGTGGTCTTGATTCATATTCTATCCTCAAAACATGGGCACTTCAAGAGATTAATCAAGACAGGCCAAGTGCTTGTTGAAATAAGGTTACAACCCAGGAGAAGACATGATTACCCCCCACTTCAGTCCTCCCCCTGGTTATTATCCTCCAAGTGCCAAGAATGATTATGGCAATGATTCAGAAGGTTGACTCATCCAATTTGAAGTTATGCAAGTAGGTATGAAAAGACCTTGGAAAGGATCTGAATTTA
Organism: Bettongia penicillata ogilbyi; assembly: GCA_023548195.1. Lineage (NCBI taxonomy): Eukaryota > Metazoa > Chordata > Mammalia > Diprotodontia > Potoroidae > Bettongia > Bettongia penicillata. The sequence continues at coordinate 3,392,905 of JAJHZJ010000257.1, forward strand.
GAAAGAGTCAGCAAATATGAATATAATATTCTTTCTGACACATTATCTCCTTTATAAAAAGTCTTTATTTCCTAATACTTTGCCTTTTGTCATTTGCCTTTCGCTTTTCACCTAGTCCACTTAGAATCCTTAGCTTCCTCCAAGGTTTACTTCAAATGCAACATTTTCTTTAAAGCCTCCCTTGACTCCACCAGGTCTAAGTGCTCTGTGTACCTCAGATTGTTATCCCATAACCCTGAAAAATATCTATCACATAATAAGTACTTATAAATATGTTCTAAATTGAATTGTAGGCAGAAAGATATTATCATGCATAAAATGATGGATGAAGTTAAAATTAACTGCCATTTTATAAGAACATAATTTTGATTAGGTCATCCAACCTCTCTTAGTTTCCTGTTCTGTGAAACGAAAAATTTAAATGCCATGAGCCTTCAAGGTCCCTTCCATCTCTCAATGTATGATACTATCAATTTGCTGGGTTATTGTACACTGTACCAAAACGATACTCATGAATTAACTTTTAGAAAAAAATATTCTGATTTAATCTGTTATATCCCATGTATACAAAGCTGTAATGACCCAAGTTGACACTTTGATTGACTCATTACTTTATACTACAATTTAAATTTCTGTTTCCACAAGAAATTGAAATTGATTATATTTTTCAGAATGATAAAACAAGAAACCACAATGGGATATTCCTCATCTAGAAATACAATGTTCCTGATACAACTGAGCTTTCAGTTCTTTATTCGTTAGAGTTCATGGTCTACTCTTTGTTCTCACTTGTCTAGTTCTCCTTGTTATCAGACATGTATTTGCATAATCTGAATTTAGGGGTCATTTTTATGACTAAGAAACTCAGCAAAGCTAACTAGATTGATCCCATGGTCTTAATGTTATAATCCCCATGATATAATTAACTGTTCTCATCATCCAGGGGCAAATGCCAACTGTCTATTAGAGGAATAATAAGATCCTTTGTAATCACCACATTCTTCAAAATCAAGATGCATATTCCAATAATTTCAAATATAATAGAACATTTTATAACCTTCAATAATAATTAAAAATATATGTGAATCCTGTTAGGTCTATATCATAAAGAGATTTTTAAAAGTTCAGAGTGGAAATCTACTTGCCCCAAAATATTTATATTAGCTCTTTTTGTGGTGGCTATTAATTGGAAATCAAGGAGATATTCATCAACTGGGGAACAGCTGAAAAAGCTATGGTATATGAGTTTTATAGAATATTATTTAGCTTTGAGGAATGACAAGAAGAATGATTTCAGAAAAACCTGGAAGGACTTATATGAGTCATTACAAAGTGAATTGAGCTGAACCAAGAGAACGTCATACATAGTAATAGCAATATTGTATGAAAAGAATTGTGATTCAATTTGATCAATACAACGTATCCAAGACAATACCAAAGGACAAAAAAAATGCTATCTGCCTCCAGAGTAAGAACTGATATGGTCTAAATACAGACTGAAATATACCATTTTTTGCTTTCTTTTTCTTTTCTTTGAATCTCCTTCTAAAAAGTGATTAATATGAAAATGTTTTGCATGATTACACATGTATAAATTATATCAGATTGCTTACTATCTCAGGGACTATCTTAGAGGGGAGATGGGAGGGATAAAATACAGAACCCAAAACTTTAAAAAATGTTAAAATGTTTTAATATGTAAATGGAGAAAATAAAATACTGTTTTAAAAATATATGTATGTGAAGAAATGTTTTCCTTTTCTTAAGTTTTTTTCCACTGCTCTGCTCTACTTACTGTAAAAGGAAACTTAGCTATTAAAATATTTATGTGTGAAATATTAGAGTGGAAGTAAATTAATTTAATATTTTTTTTCAGATGTCATAATTTAGTTTCTCCTTGGATTCATTATGTGATTTGAATTGAAGCCCTTGGATTACTGAACGTTGAGTTTCTTCATAAAATGTGTGTAGATTTGTAAAAATTATGAAAAGAATTTGATAACCTATAGGAAAGTAAATGATGCTCGGAATTCTTGGAATGATATGACATCAGACATTCTTTTGTTAATTTTATTGAGAAAAGATCACCTATAAACAATATATAGTCAGCAAAATGTTATGTTTTTTCTAATTTTTTTTAATTACCAGAGATTATCCTGCAACACAAAACACTTTAGAAGCTAATATAACCCTTTACCCAAAACAGAAATCAATTAAAAATTCCTGGATTTATTTCACTTTGGTTGTGCATTGAAAATGATAGAGAGTTCAGGGTTTCCAGAGATAACTTCCATTTATGGGCCATTGCTATCATTAACATTTTCTTTATCATCATCATGTCATTTTTTACATATACAATTCATACTTTTGATATAAGTGGAAAAATACTTTTCCTACCAAAAAAATATAACTGCCTATACTGATGCAAATATGCAACTTTTTTTTTTGCTACTTAATGAGTAGCATTACTCATTACTGAGAAATACAACTTGTCCAGATTGACAAAGAAGAGATACTTGAGCTGAGTTGTGCTGATTCTGAAAATAACAATCTATCCAGTGTGGGATAATGATGATGATGATGATGATGATGATGATGATGATGAAGAATCCATCATTATTAAATCCCTTCCTTGTGTTAGGCACTATTCTAAGTTTTAATGATACAAGAAAGGGTGAAAAAGAGCCCCTGCCCTCAGTGAGTCCACATTTTATTTGGGGAGACACATGCAAAGAAATATAGGAAGGATAAAGGGGAAATAATAGAGTGAAGACACCAGAATTAAGAAAAGCTCAAAAGGGTTTCAAAAAGGTTTAAGATGAGATTTTACTTGGGAGTTAAAGGTAGAGAGGTCAGGAGGCATAACAGAATAAGGAAAGCATTCCAGGCACAAGGAATACACAGTAAAAATCCTAGAGATGAAGTGCTGTGTTTCTGGAACTACAAGGAGGCCAGTATTACTGGATCAAAGAACGTCTATCAGTGAGTAAAGTAGAAGATGACTGGAATTTTAGGAAGATGCTATGTTAAGAATGGTTTTGAATCCAAGACAGCATTTTCTACGTGAACTTAGAATCAATAGGGAGCCAGTGGAGAATACTAAGTGAGGGAGGTGAGGGTTGACATGATCAGTCCTGTCCTTTATCACTTTAGTGGCTAAGTGGAGAATGGATTAGAGTAGGGACAGACTTGAGGCAAGCAGACCTACCAGAAGAGTATGACAACAGTACAGGCATGAGGTGATGAGGGTCTATGCTGGACTGGTAGTAATATCAAAGGACATAAGGTGACATATTTAATAGATGGTCCAAAGTTGAAATTGATAGGTCATGTTAGTAGATTGAATATTGGGAGTTTGAGAGAATCAAGAGTGCAGGATGACTTCTAGATTGTAAGCTTAAGGGACTGGAATGATAGTATTGCCATCTGGAGTAAGAGGGAAGGTATGAAAGAGGAGGGTTTAGGGGGAAATATAATTAGTTTTATTTTTTGACATATCAAGTTTAAAATACCTACTGGAATCCAGTTAGAAGTATTTGAAAGACAGAAATTCAAGATGAGAGATCAGCTGAGAGACAGGTTAGATAGGTAGATCTGAGAGTTATCAGCATAGAAATGGACATTAAATAGATGATGGGCTCACTAATGAAATAGTATAGAGGGAAAGAAAAAAAAGGGCCAATGACAGGAGCCTGTGGGACACACACAGGAAGTGATCTGAAAAAAGACCCAATAAAAAAAAAGCAGAGAACAAGTGCTCAGACCAGTTGGAGGAGAACCAGGAGAGGGTTGTTTCCCAAAACAAGAAGACAGTATGAAGGAGAAAAGAGTAATCAACAGTTTCTTAGACTACATAGAGGTCAAGGAAAATGAGGATTGAGGAAAAGACACTGGATCTGGCAATTAGGAGATCAATAGTAACTTTGGAAGGAGAAATTTAAGTGGAATAATAAAATCAGAAGCCAAATTGTGTAAGTATTAAGAGAGTTGGAGGAGAGAAAATAGAGGAATCAAATTCTACATGACCTTTCCATGGAATTTAGCTAAAAAACACAGAAGAGCTATAGACATATATAGGATGATATAGGATGATAGTTAGCTGAGATGGAAGGATTAAGTAAGGTTTTGTTTGTCCAGAATGGGGAGAAATGAATATTTTGTAGGCAGTAGGAAATGAGCAAGTGGACAGTTTGTGGAATATAAATCTGTAGTTAATTCAATTAGAAGGTTGCATGATTTTTTTTTCCATTTTCATTCAGCAACATAGTTTAGGAATGAAAGTGTTGAGTGGTGGGGTGAACAAAGTCTGGGGCTTGGCTGGGTATAATTGGCAATATGACAAGGTGGGGCTGCAAATTCAAAGAGAAGTTTGGTGTGGAGTTGAATTACTTTACTTTAAAATGGGGAAAAGAGGAAAGAGTGTTAAATGCAGGAAGGATAGACTGGAAAAAAACTGAAGGGTCAAAGCATTGGAGGTCACAGTGTCTATGAGGAGTAGGGTTTTATAAGGGAAAACAGATGAACAGGTGAAAAACCCGTAGATTTTGGTCGATTAAGGGGACTAAAGAATTCTTGAACATAGATGGCACATTTGTATTGATGGCAAGACCTTCTTTGTATGTGGCTGAGGAAGGTGGAAGAAATAGCTCATGTTTAGTGAGTGGGTTGAGAAACCTAGTTTGGATGTTTGAGGTATTTAAGGCATAGTTAATATGTAGCTAGAAGCCCCTAATAGGTAGACGGGAGTGGAAGAGGGGAGACAATTTGGGAGCCAATTATAACCAGCTAAGTCTCAGTCTTTGATCAGGCTTACCATTCACCACTTTCACTCCCAAACATATGCTGCTGAATGAAAATGGAGAAAAGTACAACTTTTCTGACTGAATCAAATACAAATTTACATTACACAAACTCAGCAAACTCACTGAGGAAGGAAAATGAGTGATTCCGGCATCTGAAGACATCGGATACTAGAATTTTTACTGGTTAGTAAATGTGAATAGGAAAAGTCCTCAAGGGAAGAGAGGTTCCTGAGTGATGGAGGTAGGGGGAGAAAGTGGACATGACAACGGGGAGAATGGCTTAGTCCGATCCCATTGCCTTGATTACTGAGGTGACATGAAAGATTGAAGTTGCAGCCAGGGCTAGAAAGGTTGACCAGGGAGGCTATGTAAATCAGAAAATCTGAGTTTCCTTAATAAGAATGTAAGAGGAAAGAATTTAAGATTAAGGGAATTTTTTTTAATATAATTTTCTTTCTATGAATTAACTTATTTTCAGTTTTCCACATTCATTTCTACAAAATTTTGAGTTCCAAATTTTCTCCCCATTTCTTTCTTCACCTCACTCTAAGATGGCATGCATTCTGATTACCCCTTCCCCAAATCTGCCCTTCCTTCTATCAGCTCCCCCATTTCTCTTATCCCCTTCCCTTCTATTTTCCTGTAGTACAAGATAGATTTCTATACCCCATTGCCTGTATATCTTGTTTCCCAGTTGCATGTAAAACTATTTTTTAATATTCATTTTACAAATTTTTGAGTTACACTTTCTTTTCTTTCCTCCCTTCCCACCCACCCTCATTGAAAAGGCAAGTATTTCAATATGGGTTATATATGTATAGTCAGACAAAACACTTTCATAGCAGTCATGTTGTGAAAGACTATATTTTCTTTCACCCTGTACCACTTTCCATTTATTCTGTTCTCTCCTTTGACCTGTCTGTCCTCTAAAGTGTTTGCTTCTGATTACCCCCTCCCCCAATTGGCCCTCTTCTCTATCACTTCCCCCCTGTTATCAGTGGGAATCTTTTAGGAATAGTTATTACAGAGTGCCCAATAGAAGGTCTAGCTTGTGTTTTGTTGAAGCTTTAGGGTAGAAAGGTTGTAGACATGGAAATGAGATATCAGGTGGTAGAAGCAAATGTGGAATTAAGTTGAAATGATGAGCTGCAGGAGTTCGGAGTCACTAGAATATGACTGGTAAGACCAGTTGTGAGAATGTTCATTTTTAGTGCAAGACAACATTCCATTTCCAGTGGAGATTGGAGATTGGACTGGAGGCAAGTGAAAAAAGATGTGAGAGACACATGGACAGATACTCAAATGGGAGGCCCTGCTTCACAATTTCTTTTCCCCCCAAAGGTTGAAAATTAGACAGGAAAAGAGCACAGTTGGAGATGGAAGCTGAACCTAGACAGTAGGAGAAATAAATCCCAAAATGGAAGGTCTGAAGTCCAATAGTAGATTATTTCTCTTTGTACCAACTGCAATACATGCCAGTCAAGAAACTAAGAAGTTAAGGGGTAGTAATTGGAAATGGACAGGTACTGGGACAAGGGACCATCCATATGTGGTTGGTTGCTTTGGATGAAGTCCTGATACAGAACACTGCCGTGAACTATACATGATCAGAAAGCTAGTTATGTTTCAGAGAAAATACTTGAACCCACGTGTTCTTGAATGTGTTCAGCCCTCTTTCCACTACACCTTGTTTCCTAGTACAGAAGCAGCATTTTTGTGTTTTTGATAATTCACATTTCCTTAGTGGATCATAGGATTATCATCAATCTAGTGTAGAAAACAACTTAGAAGATTAAAATATGAAGTAATTTACGTAAGTGCTTTAGAAAACTTTCAAACATAGATATGAACTATCACGAACATGGTTAACATATATTACATAGGGCTGTATGGGATATTCAGGGAGGACTAGACCTCTGGTGTGAGGGCTTGCTGAACCTTTGTCAAGGCTTCACATCCTCCTTTGGTTTCCACCTTTCACCCGACTGTAACCTGTGGCTCCAAGAAGCTGTGGGATATGCAGCAGCCACACCTCAATAAAACACTCTTTGTAGACACACTAAACCATGTTGAGGGTAACCAATAAACCTTGAAACTCAGTGACGAATTAGGGGCATGTCCTCCCCAAGCATGTGAATATTTCAACTGGTGAAATGGGCAGATGAGAACAATTTGTTCCAAAGGTCATGAATGTGACTGAAACTTGGAATCACTTGTCAGTATTCTGACAAGGTAAACGTCTGACTTTTACCTTGCTACCCGACTTCAATGACTAGTAGAGAGAGTAAAGCTGACCATTTTATGCAACTCGACCTCATTCAAATCCAGTTCACATACAATCACCCTGTGACCTCATCGGTCCTCTTCAAAACTAAAGGACAAACAATAGCCCCTCAAACCAGTTCTTCAAATTCCAAATGGGTGTCCTTTCAGTTATGTCAGGTTTTTATATTGGGCTTTCACCCAGATCTGCTTAACCTTTAATCATTAGCCTAAAAAGAGAAACCTAATCCTTTCCCTCAAATACATTATTACTACTGCTGCTGCTGCTAGTGCTGCTGCTACTACTACTTGTATATAATTTTTAAAGTTTGGAAAATGTTTTAAATATATTATTTCAATTTATTGATAGGAACACTTTTCAAGTATAATATTTGAATGTCACTATTTGTTTATGAGACCACCTCTTCTTTTTAGTCTTTTGTCAGAGGACTCCTTTTCCATATCCCTCTTTATCTTTATCTGACCACTTTCTAACTTTCCAATACCTTCTTGAAGGATAATCTCCCTAAATGACCATAATATAATTAAATTAATAAAAATGGGATAGTTCACATTGTAAATATTGCTGCCCTTGCTCTAGAGAAAAGCAAAATGGTGAAATAGAAATCATTAAATTTGGGGTAAAAAAATCTGGGTTCAATCCCTGATTTTAGTTGTGTGCCTTTGATCCAGTGATTTTACTTCTAAGAACCTCAGGTCCTTCATCTGTAAAATAAGGAAATGGGACTAAATGACCTCTGAAGTCACTGCCAGTTCAAAATGTATGATCTCATTACATTATGCTTTTATTAATGAAGTTTAAGACTACATTAGATTTTCTTAGCAGTCACATCATAGCATTGGCTCACAATGAGCTTCTGAAATGCCTAAATCTTTCTTCAGATGAACTCTCATCAATCCAATCCCACTTCTTTTATGTATGGGCCAAAGTTTTCCCCTTGCTTAATGCAGAATTTTGTATTTAGCCTCAAAGAGATTCATTGTCTTAGTATAGGCTAATAACTCCAACCTGACCTAATAATTCTGAATTTGATGGTTATTTTATCCATTTAATCTTACCCATATATAACATATACACACCTTCCCTCTATCACTTTATCGTTAAAATTGATTTAAAAAAGATAGGCTAGGTAGAATTAAGGTCAGAACTATGTGGCACATTCATGTAACTCCAATAATAAAGACGATGATAATGATGATAATGATGATGATGATGATGATGAAGATGATGATGATAATGATGATGATGATGATGATGATGATAATGATGCTGATGATGATGATGATGATGATGATGATGATAATGATGATGATGATGATGATAGTGATGATGACGATGATGATGATAGTAATGATAATAGATTTTGTTCAACAAATAACTGATCTTTGGATAGTTATCCAACCACTTGGGAATCCACTTAGCAATATTATCTAGAAATTTGCCCATCTTTATAAACATTCTCAAATGTTTCTAATCAGTGTTACGGATTTATGAAATCATCCATCTGTAGTCTTTTCAACAAATCATACCCATTTTCTAGATTGCTGATTATGGTTAGTGGTTAGTAATCAATCACAAAAGAAAAAAGAGGAAAGTAGTCCACCCATCTAGGCCACATATTTTTTTATCTGACCATATTACCACTATGTCCTTCCTGACTCTACATGCAGAAATTCAAGGGTTATTAGTTATTTGTTCATTTTGTATTTGTTACAACCTGGACTATAAAGTGATGAAGGGAAGGTACTAATTTTGACAGAAATTGTGCAGTTCATTGGATTTGAAATCAGAAAGTCTGAGTTTGATTTCTGGTTCTCCTACTAATGACAAATGACATTGAGCAAGTCTCTTAACTTCACAACAAAGTGGTGTCCTTATGTGTTAAATGTGACATTTAAAGATGATAATTCAGGTTTCAAAGTCTTTTTAGGTTTCAAAGATACTATACGTGTTGTCTAAGACTTTGTGCTCTCTCTTTACTCTCTTCAGTGTCTCACTTGGCAAGATGGTTATTTATTCTTCTTAGATAAATTATTATTTCGATGTAGATAACCCACAGGTCACTGTATCCAACTCTGCACTCTATCTTGGACCCAGTCATGCATGATAAACTGCTTTTTGGATATTGAAAGTAAAGAGTCACAAGAAGAAGGTGAACTCCAATTTTCCAACAGGGAACTAGGTATCTTTTTTTTTAAATTTTATGTTTGAGAGACTTAATGATCAAAAATTTAAGAATCAAGAAGGTGTGGGTTAAACCACTTTATTGGTACGTTTCTGGAATGACCGAACTCCTAGACTGATATGCTACTTAATCTAGAGCTTTAGTGAGTGTATCTTATCTTTTCTAGAGCTTTATCCTAACAGTTTTAGTATATTCATTTTTTAGCATGATCTGCTTTAATCCAATTACCCATCCCAAGCACCACTGATCATCTCAACTTGATTAACATAAAGTTGGTCTAGTTCACTTCAGTTTAATTGTTTCAGTCAAGATGTTCAGACCTTCTGTTATTAATTTAAATAGCAGTTGACTTCCACTCTTACATAGCCATGAAGAGCCTATATTCACATATCTATCTATCTATCTATCTATCTATCTATCTATCTATCTATCTATCTATCTATCTATCTATCTATCTACCTATCATCTATCTATCTACTTCCTGAGCTAAATAACACCACTATCAGCTACTTAATAATCAATCTTGTTCTCTATATTTGGACAGTTGCAAAAATATTTCAGGAATGTTTGCTTTTTTCACTTAATACCAATTACTCTGTTTCACACCTGGTAGTCCTCATAGATCATTTGCAAAGCAGGGTTATATTGACAACGACTAATTCCAATGAATTTATCTAGTAAAAACCCTTCATTTCATATGTTAGGAATTGAGTTTACATGACTTTCCCAAAGCAATACACATAGTAAATGCCAAGCCAAGATTATCTTCTTATGCAAAGTCCAGCATTTTCTCTACTCTGCTATGTCAGATGTTCTGCTTGGCTGAAATGAAGAATTCATAAGGAGAAGTAGCATGAAATCAAGGTGGAAAAGTAAACTGAGATGAGATTGTAAATGTCAGTAATGTTTTTTTTCTTTTAAAATAGTATTTTATTTTTCCCAGTTACATAGTAAGACAATTTTGGCATTTGTTTCTACAAGATTTTGAGTTAAATATTAAATATTTCTTCCTCCCTCCCTCACCTCCTCTCTTCCAAGAATGAACGGCAATTTGATATAGGCTAGGCACTTGCTATCATATACAACACATTTCCATATTAGTTATATTTGTGAAAGAAGAAACAGATGGAAAGGGGAAAAATACAAAGAAGAGTAAAGTAAATTAAAAAAATGACTCTATCTGCCTTCAGAGTCAATCAGCTCTTTATATGGATGCAGATAGCATTTTTCTTCATGACTCCTTTGTACTTGTCTTGGATCATTGTGTTGCTGAGAAGAGATGACTCATTCATAGTTGATCATCACCCAATGTTCTGATTGTGTGTACAGTGTTTGCCTAGTTCTGCTCCTTTCACCTTGCATCAGTTTGTACAAATTTTTCCATGTTTTCCTAAAGTCTGCCTTATTATTTCCTTTTGCACAATAGTACTCCATTATATTCATATACCAGAGTTTTTCAGTCATTCCCCAATTTCTGATGGCATCCCCTCAATTTCCAATATTTTGACAACACAAAAAGCGCTGCGATAAATATTTTTGCACATCTAGGTTCTTTTCCCTCTCTGATGATCTCTTTGGGATGCAGACCTAGTAGTACTTTTGTTGGATCAAAGGGTGTGTTGGTCCTTTGTTGCCAAAGAAGACTATGCCATTAGAGAAATAATGACATGACTTGTACTTGACTTTGTTTTTTAAGTGAGGGAGGACTGTGCAGGTCACCAGCCTCACTTTTTCTCCAGAGACATCTCAATCCAGTGACCAGATATTCATCAGGATGACTGGAGATTACCCAGGATGAGGCAATTGAGGTTAAGTGATGTGCCCAAGGTCACACACCTAGTGAGTGTCAGGTGTCTGAGGTGAGATTTGAACTCAGGTCCTCCTGACACCTACCCCGGTGCTCTATCCTCTGCACCACCTAGCTACCCAATGGATCAAAGGGTATGCACAGTCTGGTTGCCCTTTGGGCATAGTGCCAAATTTCTCTTCAGAATAATTAGATCAGTTCACAACTCCACCAACACTGCACTGGTGTACCAATTTTCCTACATCCATTTCAAATTTATCATTTTCCTTTTATTGTCATATTAACCAATCTGATAGGTGTGATGTGGTACCTCAAAGTTATTTGAATTTGCATTTCTCTAATCAAAAGTGATTTATAGCACTTCTTCATCTGCCTATAGATAGGTCTGATTTCTTCATCTGAAAACTGCCCGTTTGTATCCTGTGACCATTTATCAATTGGGCAATGGCTGATAGTCTTATAAAATTGACTCAGTTGTCCATATGTTGGAGAAATGAGGTCTGTATTGGAGATACTTGCTTTAAAGATTACTTCCTAGTTTTCTGCTTTCCTTCTAATCTTGGTTGCTTTGGTCTTGTTCATACAAAAGCTTTCTAATTTAATGTAATCAAAATTATTTTACATTTCATAATGCTCTCTATCTTTTGTTTGGTCATAAATTCTTCCTTTCCCTGTAGATCTGACAAGTAGACTATTCCTTGCTCTTCTAATTTGCTTAGGGTATCACAATTTAATTTTTAAATCATACACTCATTTTGAACTTACCTTGATATACAGTGTGAATCATTGGTATACACCTGGTTGTGTTGCATTGATTTCCAGTTTTCCCAATAGATTTTATCAAATAGTGAGCTCTTATCTCAAAAGCTGAGGTCTTTGAGTTTATCATAAACTAGATTATCATACTCACTTACTACTGTGTTTTGTATATATAATCTATTCCACTGCTCCATCACTCTGTTTCTTAGTCAGTACCAGACAGTTCTGATGATTATGACTTTATAATACAGTTTGAAATATGGTATTGCTAGGCCACATTCTTTTGTGTATTTTTTCATTAATTCCCCTGATATTCTTGATCTTTTGTTCTTCCACTTAAATTTTTAGTAATTTTTCTAGCTCTATCAAAAATATTTTGATAGTTTGATATGAAATGTGTTAAATAAGTAAATTAGTGTAGGCAAAATTGTCATTTTTATTATATTGGCTCAGCCTACCCACGAGCAATTGATATTTTTCCAATTGGTTAGATCTGACTTTATTTGCATGAAAAGTGTTTTGTAATTGTATGCATATACTTCCTGGGTTTTTCTTGGTAGGTAAACTCTCAAATATTTTATATTGTTTACAGTTATTTTAAATAGAATTTCTTTTTTCCATCTGTTGCTGCTGGGTTTTGTTGGTCATATAAAGAAATGCTGATGATTAATGTGTGTTTGTCTTATATCCTACAACTTTACTCAAGCTGTTAAATATTTCAAGTAGTTTTTTAGTTGATTCTCTACAATTCTCTATGTATACCATCATATTATCTGCAATGAATGATACTTTTGTTTCCTCATTGCCTATTTTAATTCCTCAATTATTTTCTTTTTCTCATTGCGGAACTAACATTTCTAGTAAGATACTGAATAACAATGGTGACAATGGGTATCCTTGTTTCACCCCTGATCTTACTGTGAAAGCATCTAGCTTATCCCCATTACAGATAATGCTTGCTAATTGTTTTGGATACGTTTTAAGGAACACCCCCTTTATTCCTATGTTCTCTAATATTTTTAATAGGAATGGGTGCTATATTTTGTCCAAAGCTTTTTCAGCATCTCTTGAGATAAATATTTGATTTCTGTTGGTTTTCTTATGTATATCATCAATTATACTGATAACTTACCAGTACTAGACCAATCCTGCATTTTTGGTATACATCACACTTGGTTATAATGCATAATCTTTATAATATGTTGTTTTAATCACCTCTCTAGTATTTTGTTCAAAATTTTTGCATCAATATTCATTGAGAAAATTGGTCTATAATTTTCTTTCCCCGTTGTAGCTCTTCTTGGTTTAGGTACCAGCACCATCTTTGTTTCATGAAAATTTGGTAGGAGTCCTTCTTTGCCTATTTTTCCAAATACACTAGATATGATTGGAATTAAGTGTTCTTTAAATGTTTGGTAGAATTCACTAATGAACTCATCTGGGTCTTTAGATTATTTCCAGTGGAGTTGATTAATTGCTTGTTCAATATTTTTTCTAAGATGCCGCTATTTAGGTATTCTATTTCCTGATTGGTTAATGTAGATAATTTGTTTTTTTGTAAACATTTATTGGTTTCACTCAGATTGTCATATTTATTGGCATAGAATTGGGTAAAGTATTTCCTAATGATAGACGTAACTTCTTCTTCTTTAGTGGTGATTTTTCCTTTTTCATGTTTTTACTGAATATTCAGTATGCTTTTTATTTTTTATTTATTTATATTTTTCATCAATTAATTAATTAATTGATTGATTAATTTGTTTGTTTGTATTTTATTGAATATTTGGTTTGATTTTTTCCTAAAACCAACTCCTAGTTTTAATTATGAGTTCAATATTTTTTTATTCAGTCTTATTATTTTCAACTTTGATTTTCAGGATTTCCAATTTAATGCTTAATTGGGGATTTTTAATTTGTTCTTTTTCCCATTATTTTAAAGTTGCATGCCCAATTCATTGATATGTTTTTTTCCTCAATTTCTTGATGTAATAATTTGGAGAAATAAATTTTCCCTCTATTAATACTTTAGACACATGCCATAATTTTTTTATATTGTCTCAATGTTGTCTTTCTCTTTCAGAAATTACTGATCATTTCTATGATTTATTCTTTGAGCCACTTATTCTTTAGGATTAGGTTATCTAGTGTCCAATGAATTTTCAATCTATCTTTCCATTGCCTGTTATTGAATGTAATTTTTTTTTCTTTTCTTTCTGACCTTGAGATCCCTTCCCATTTTTCTTTGGGGTTTTGACTCATATGCGTTTTGACATTGTTGTCTTCTGAGTTTTGAGTCTTGATATTTCCTGTTACCATATAAATTTCTATGGTCAGATTCTTTTTTTGTTGTTTTGGTTCATCTCTATTGGCCTTTTTCCTTTACTTTAAATTTGAACTTTTTTCTCAGGTTGGAAAGGGCACTGTCTTAGGCTGTTTTTGTCAGATGCTGGCTTTTTAGCTGGTGCTGCACTGATGTTTCCCTGAGATCCCTAGAGAACCTTTGTGTCCGGTGATGTGCTGAAGGGTTATGGTGTGAGTGGGGGGTGGCTAGTGTTGCTGGAGGCTATAGGTATCTGGCAACTTACCTGATGCTGAGCTGGGGTCCCAGTGGTCATATCTGATAGTTGCTGAGGACCTGACACTGGAGGATACCTGTTTACCTGGGGCTGCACTGAAGCATGTGGATGTTTGACTTACTTTCTTGTAATCCTGGGAAATATCTGTTTGCCTATGGGTACACTGATGCATGTGGTATTCTTGGAGCTGGAGTCTGCTGATTCCTCTGGATATAATAAGGCACATGGGGATTCCTGGTGTTGGCATTTGCCTGCTTCACCACGCTGGAGTTCAGAATCTTTGATACAGCTTTTGCTTCTTCATTTGCAATGTCTATATCTTTTTATACTTTCTTTATAAATTAGAAGGAGAACAGGCACCCATATTCTTATAATCATTGATGTTTTTGTTGTTGCTGTTTTCCCTTTGACAATAACAACAAAAGAAATTTCTTAAATGATTGACTAAAGTTTCTATAGCAAGGGAGCAATGAGACCAGACTTGCACTATTAGGAAGATTTCTTGGCACCCCTGGAAGGGTGGATTGGAAAATTGAGAAACTATAGGGAATGACATGAGCTAGTCAGGCAATCATCTATATTGGTAATGACAAGGGTAATGGAACTAGGAGAGCTGATGTGTGAGTGGAGAATGGGAAAGAGATGAAAGAGATATTTTGAAAGTAAGAACACATCACAGAATCATAAAGTCTCATAGTCAAATGGGGCAATAGAAAGCACATAATCCAATACATTCCAGAATCAGAATGCCCTATGCCATATGATTGACGTATGATAATCTGATCTTTTTTTATAAATTCTAGTAAGGTAGTTCCAGGATCTAGAAGACATATGAGGAAACACATTGAGGACCAATGAAAAAGGAAGACTGTAAAGAAATGTCACTCTGCATTGGATAAAAATGGTAGAAAGCTTATGGCATAGTTGAAAATATCCTGTACTTGATAGCCAAGAGGCGTACCAGTGCCCAAAAATATCATGTGGCATTGGACGAAACAACCACTCTGAGCTTTAATTTCCTCATTTTGAGTTTGAGGAGTATATTTTTAAAGCTTTTTTCACTTTTACAATTTTGCGATCCTATTTCAATATCTCAAATGTATCCCATCACCATCACCTGTTAAAAAATTCCATAAAATTAAATCCTGAAGTCATGAATCTGAATAGAAACATTTGACAGCTTTTCTATGAATTCAGTTTGATATATTCCTCATAGTTCCTATTTTTCTTCCTTGGCATTTCTCCAAACTTAGATACCACTGACATATGAGAAAGGTGAATCATACTAAGTTATATCAAAAAAAAAAGTCAAGGATGAAAGAAAAATTAAAGTTCATCTAGTCCAATAAGCATTTTGTATAGATAAGGAAAATGAGGGACAGAATAAAATGACTTCTTCAAGGTAAAAAGCCAGTTATTAGTAGAAAAATATTTAGAACCATCATGTCAATCAATCATCAAGTATTTATTAAGCACTTACTGTGTGAAAAAAACCAAGTATCTTTCCTAAAGAGAGCACAAAATTCTTATAAAACAATGCTTACTCTCTACTTTTCATCAGCTTCTCTGTGTCATTTGGACTTCATGGAACAGGATGTACCTGCACTAGATACTCCTGTTTCCTCTCCTTTCCAGTTTCCTTTTGTGTCTTGTCTTAGCCTATTAGATTGTAAACTCTCGGAAGGCAGCAACTGACTTTTTATTTGTATCTCCAGCACTTAGCGCAGGACCAAAAACACAGTTGGTACTTAATAAATAATCATGGAATTACACTGAACTGAAGGCTAAAAGATTTCTTAGAGCTTATGGATAAATGTGCATTTATACATACATAACACATATGTATGTGTGTGTAAGTACACAAACATACCTAAGAGGCAAGATCCAGAATTGCCTAATAATAAGTACTTATTCAATCAGCTAACAAAATGAATATAAACTTTTGAGAGTTAAAATTTAGTATACCTTTTATTCCAATAACTTATTTAAAATATGAAGAAACTAACATAAACAGAATTGTGACTTTTGCAAGGTCATATCCTAGTCAGTGGCAAAGCTGAATACTTGAAAAAAGTCATTTGCCTTATGACCAAGACAATATTTACTATACCAAGTAATCATTGTAGTTGAAAGGATGTAAAGATGGAGTCAAACATTAAAGCTTGCGATTTCTGATAGATTATCTAGAGAGCCAAAATGGAATTATCAAATTTTGGTTAAAAAGTGTTTGTATTACTTGTAAACCCCATTCAACTCAACCAGTGGAATTCATTGAAATTTCCTTCACCTTAGCCTTCTTGTTATTTTTTTAAAGGCTTCAAAATGAAATGCTGATATAATGAATCTGAAAAACATATTCTAAAATAGTTGATGTCTTCTACAAACTTAATCTTATCTGCTCCTCAGCTTATATTACTATGATGAAAGCATGAATTATGGGTTTCCATTGTGGAGAGCACCGACTGATTCAATAAGAGGGTAAGTTCAACTAATTTGTATGATTTCTTGCCTGAAGGAAGAAAAACTGTTTTAGATCCCAGTTCTTAAGGAATTTTGTCCAATACAAGTCTTTTTATGTATTCCATAACCTAGCCAAAGTATACATTTCACTGGCTCCAGTGATAAGTAGTTGAAGGAATGGGGAAAACCTTTGAGAACAGAAGACTTGGTATGAAATGCTATCTTTAAATATTTGTAAGCTGATAGTAAGCAAAAGGAAGTCAGCTGATCAAATTTGTTCATTTTATATTTGAGGAAACAAAGGCATTCCCTAAAATTTGGAGAACTACTTTTAAAAAATGAGAATTTTACATTTGTATCTGTTTGAGATTATATCTATTTGAATTATATGTGTATTTATAGTGTTCAATTAACTTTTTTCTTTTGTCCAATTCACTTTTTAAAGCATCTTTTTATTTTACTTTTTTCTCAATTACATGCAAATCAAATTTTAACATTCATTTAAAAAAATAAATTTTCTCTTTCCTTGAATAAGAAAACACTTTGACACATATTATACATATGCAATCATGCAAAACAAATTTCATTTTAGTTATGTCACAAAAGAGAACCCAGACCAAAATAAAAAAATACAACAAGAAAGATACAGTTTAAAAACATACATGCTTCAATTTGAATTCAGACTCCATCAGTTCTTTCTTTGGAGGTGAATAATATTTTTCATCATAAATCCTTCAAAATTGTATCAATGTATTGTTGAGAATAGCAAAATCATCCACAGCTGATCATCACGAGCTATTGCTGTTACTATGCACAATGATCTAACTCTGCTCATTTCATTTTACATCAGTTCATATAATTCTTGCAATTTTTTTTTCTGAAATGTGGTGACCACTTTTGGAATGTACTTTGGAGCACCATTTACATCAAGTAGAAAACAAATAAGAATTTCATTGTAGAGTTCTCCAACTCACAGTTTTGTTTTTGTTTTCCTATGTTTTCTGGGGCATCTCACATAGTTGTCTAAATATAGTAGTTACTTAAGAAATACTTTCAGGGTGATGATTAAAAGTAATAGTTACTGTGGGGACAGTCAGGTAAGGGGTAGGTGAGTCTACTGTTGTAGGATTCTTGAAAAGGAATTGCTTTGGCTGGTAGAAAAGGAAAGTTAAGGCTATTTTTTTCTTTCTGTACCTGTACTCTTGGCCATAACATGAATATATGAACTTGTAAAGGTCAAAATATCTGGGGTTCCATTTGGTTTTAGTAGCTGTGTCTACAAAGGTTCATAGCTGGGCATCTAGAGCAGCAGTGGCTAGCTGTAATATTGTCATTGGAGTCTAAGAGACACTCTGAGAACAAATTAGACAAACCAAAGAATGGTTACTAAAGAGAACATACTGAACCCCAGCTGAAATGACGTGCATCCTATAAACTCTATAACCATAGTGACTTTCAGAGCCCAGAAGAATAACCAATAGGGGACACATCAAGTGGAATCTATGAGTGGAGAAAAGGATTTCCAGTAATTAGGAGATAGAAGTCATTTCTTCTGTCTCATGTTTTCTTGACACATTTGCTTGTCTTTGGTGCCAAGTATTTTCACAGTATCTCCTAGAATCTTGTGTCTGTAAGAGGAGAGAATGTCTCTAGTTTTGGGGGTGGGGTGGGGATGGGGGGTTGTACCCTTTTCTTACTACAACTTCTAATAAATATCATTTAAAATGGGTATTTAGAATATAATGCTAACAAGTTGATAATCAATGGGAAGCACCCCATTGTGGACTTGTGTATGACAATACTAAAAACGTCA
The DNA here is from genome assembly GCA_023548195.1 of Bettongia penicillata ogilbyi. NCBI lineage: Eukaryota > Metazoa > Chordata > Mammalia > Diprotodontia > Potoroidae > Bettongia > Bettongia penicillata. Next base: position 3,411,591 of record JAJHZJ010000257.1, read on the forward strand.
GCCCAAAAAGGCAACCACTAGAAAACTGAGAAAAAAAATAGTTAGCTTCTTTAAGGGGATGTACTGTACAAATGGAAGCAGAAATCTGATAATTAACCCAGAATGTTTTCCATACTTAATTCATATTTTAAGTGATTGGAGCAATAGAGTTATTAGATAGAGGAGAAGAATTCAATAGATAAGAAGATATTTGAGTGGAGTGGGGTGTGTTTGGTAAGAAAATTTCAGAGGGTTATCGAAAATGGAAACAACAATGTCTGAAAAGCAATTAGCTGGACTGATAGGAAAAGGTATGTCTTGTTTGGTGATTAATGATGTAAGGATAAGGTAGGTGATGACACAGAGAAATTAAAAAGAATAGATAGAGAAATGAAGATGGACCTCATATCAGAAAAATTAAATTTTCTGTAGTCATCGTTTAGCTATTTCATGATCATGATTCATGGTTTAGTTCTTAGATGAGAATATTGATAGAGTTTAAGTCCCTAGTGTTTAAAACAAGAACTGAAGAGTAAATATAATTATAAACATGAAAACTGTTTCCATTTACTAATGACTAAAATAGTCAAAGCCTACTGGCTATGGTTAGAAAGCATTTATTTATGTTGAAATTTTAGTATATATTTGCTAATTCCCTACATACAGAAACTAACCACACAAAAGGAGCAAAGTAAAAGCAGTTACATGAGAAAGAAGACTGGACTGGTCTGTGAGATGTACATCCTTGCAGTGAAATCAAGGGACAAACAATGGAAGGTCTCTGGATTTCATTGTTCCTTATGCCATGTAATGATAGTTAAAGAAACATATTTAACCTATTAGATTGCAGTCAGTGGTGGATCCTATCGTCAATGACATAATGATAAAAGGAAATATAGAATTCATGTAATCCACTCCTTCTTGCATGCAGTGGGAAACTGAGGCATGGAGAAGGAAAGTTACTTGGCCTAATTTTTAAAAGTAATAGGAGGAAGATGCAGAATTCATACACATGCCTTGACTCCAAGATTAGTATTCTCTCCATGATAGAACACTGCCAGGCAGACTTACAGGAAGTCACTGAGAAGAAACATGTAAGATGAGGTGCACTGATGACTTGTGATCAACATCACTGTCATTGCTGATAACGCAGATCAGTTCACGTTTCCAAGCCTGTACAATGAGACTATATCTGTATAAGCAAGAATATTTAGGAATAGGTACAACTGCATTATTTAATTTTGATTTAAATAATGTTTCTTCTGAAATTAAGGAGTTAGAAGCTTAATCAGGTATGCATGAAGGTCATGTGGCCACAAAGAAAGGAAGCAGATTTCAGTAAAAAAAAAAAAAAAAAAATGAAGCATACCTCCAGGTGGAGTCATTTTTCGTTGTGAAACAGGATGCAGTATAACACATGCTATTTTGATTTAAAAGAGCATGCTTTCTAGAATTTAGGAGACCTTGTGACATCACCCCTTTGTCACTCAAAGCATGCAGATGGGAACTACTCAAGGAGAGATCTATTTCTACATATCTAACGCAGAATAATTCAGTTAAGACACAAAAGACAGTGGGACCACTTGCAATTAAAATTTAATTCTGCAGTGTTGTTAACTTAAGGGTCATTCAAATAATATTTTAGGGATCTATAAATAATGTATTCTTTGCTAATTAGCTGCATCTACATTACCTTCACATCTCCTATTTAGCAGCCAGCAGAACTTTTGGGTAATTTAAACTCCTATTTGCTAGCTTTAAAAAAAGAGTTAATTATAGATATTTGTTTTAGGAGACATTCAGGGCTCTTCAAACCAGTCTTATTTGACAGAATAAAAATATTTATTTTCATTTTGATTATAGAAATGGCATGTGAATTGGAATGAATACCTCACGAAGCTATCAGTCCCCAGAGATTTATCTTGACCAGGAAGAGGTGCTCAGTGTGGAAGCAGGGTTAGCTCCCAGGATGAGCTGAAGCTACAGTTGTTCATGGTATTGTTATCTCTCCATCCATCAGGCAGTCAACAAATATCCTTCCCTCCTTCATTCTTTCATTATTTCCTTCCTTCTTTCCTCTCTTCCTTTCTCCTTTCCTTCCTCCTTTCCTTCATTTCTTCCTTCCTCCTTCTCTTCCTTCTTTCCTTCCTTCTTTCTGTCCTTCCTTTCTTCTGTCCTTTCTTCCTTTTCTTCTTCCTTCCTTCTTTTCTTTTTTCTTCCTCCTTTTCTCCCTCCTTTCTCTACTTTCTTGCTTCAATCTTTCCCTCCATCCCTTCTCCCTTACTTCCTTTCCTCCCTCCTCATCCCTCCTCTCTTTTCCTTTCCTTTCCTTTCCTTTCCTTTCCTTTCCTTTCCTTTCCTTTCCTTTCCTTTCCTTTCCTTTCCTTTCCTTTCCTTTCCTTTCCTTTCCTTTCCTTTCCTTTCCTTTCCTTTCCTTTTACTTTCTTCCTTCAGCTTCCTCTTTTCCTCACTTTCTCCCTTCCTCCCTCCTTTTCCAGTTTTTTTCCTATCACTTTTCACTTTCTAATCTATACCTGAACACTGCTACAAGACTATTCTTCATTATTCATCTATTTCCTCATCACTTAAAAAGTTGGATACATGGAGGGAATGTGAAGGACAGGAAGCATGAATAACAAATACCTGAAGGAGCAATCCTTGTCTTTGACGCTGCAGAGCTGTTCACGTCTACTGATGATGTCATTGCACTGTTTCTGCCAGGTTTGCTCTATGCTGTGTTTACAGGCTCCATTTGATGTTCCATCATGGATTAGTGATCTTACTCAATTTTTCCCATCTTTCAGTTGTACATGCCACTACTGATTGCTACTTTATGAGGCACAGCTCAGATGGTGAACATTGGTCCAAAATGGATGCCTCTTTATATCAGGAACATAGCAAAAATATTCCATCATTAAAAGTCATCTTTCCATATTAAGAAGCAAGAAGATTATCTTATTCCCTAAAGTAGCTGAAAGTGGCACAGGAATATTAGATAGTTAAGGTAATACCAGTTATTCCATATGTCATAGTTTTATATATATATATAAATATTATATGTTATTCTATATATAATATTATATGTTATTCTATATGTATGATATATAATATCATATATTATATGACATATATATAAAACTATGACATATATGTGTGTGTGTGTGTGTGTGTGTATTTCATTTCATCATTTGAGAGATTAAAATATAATACTTAGGCACATATCATTAGAAACCATGAATACCAAGACCCAAAGATTTATAAGGTTCTGAAGGCCCGGGGCACAGTCTTATACCCCCAATCCCAAGACGTTGGAAGTTAATTATTTCTCTTGAGAAACCAAACGGATTGGTTTAGGAGAATAGACAGCACATATATAGGTTATATGTAAGTGTATTTGCATGTATGTGTATATAAAGTTTATTATCTATCTATCATCTATTTATTTTACACAAAAAAATTTGTGGGGATTGCATTCTCTGGGCCTGTTTTTTCATATCTTCAAAACAAAGAAGCCTGACAAGATAATCTCTAAGGTACATTCAAGTTCTGACATTCTATTAATCTATAGACTACTTACTACCTAAAAATGTGCTCCTGTTGGACAATATGAATGGAATCATGAAAGTATTTAGACCAGTTGCTGGTTTAACATAAATCTTTGGCCATTGTTGTTGGAAACAGGATTAGCTCCCATGGTGAGTTAAGAGATACACCCTTGGAATAAGGAAGAATTGAGTTTAGGCCTTTGCTATATATTTGTTGTGTAATTCAAGACAAATCATTAAACCGACCAGTGTCTCATCAATTCTTAAACACTGTAAATTTTGAGAAAACACTCAACTTCATTGGCAGAAGGAATTTCCTGTCTTGGGATACCAATGGGATTTCTGGTATGAGGGGGATAAAAGAATTGCAGAATGTCAGAATTGCAAAGGATTATGTTGATTATGTGAGATGGGGAGGTGGGGGGCAGTGGAGTTCTGTGCTATATTAGAAAAAAAAACCTAGACTTGATGATGGATGCTGTATGTATTCTAGTTAGTCAACAAGCATTTATTAAGTGCCTATAGTAAGCAAGGCACTGTGCTAATCTTTGGATACATAAAGAATGCCATCAGAATAACTTCCCTCACAACTATGTATAAACAAAATCTATACAGTGGAAAGGGGAAATGACTTTGGAAGGAATTTCTTGAACTTTGGCATTAATAAACCATGTACATTTCCTTCAACTTAAAATGAAACAATTCAACTATATGATCTCTAAGATCATCACCTTCCCTAACATTCTATGATCTAAGGAAAGTGCAAATTGTGTATGTGGAGGTAGGGAGTGCAAAAATAAATGTCAGCATTATAACTGAGTAAGTGGAAAGGTCAGAATAAACTTACTTCAGATGGAATTAAAACTCAAAATAAGTAGTATATTACCTGACTGGTCTTATCAGGTCCAGAAGAACTATAGCCCAGGGTATAAAAAAAAAAAAAAAACAAAACAAAAAAAAAAAAAAAAAACAAAAAACTGGAAAATGTGATGGATAGGCCCTCCTCAATGTTTTATTTTTCCTTGATTGAGAGAGGCATGGGAAAGGTATTTCAAGCTGGAAAAGGTAATGTTATCTCTCTCTCTCTCTCTCTCTCTCTCTCTCTCTCTCTCTCTCTCTCTCTCTCTCTCTCTCTTTCCTTCTGATTATTTTATCTCTTTCTCGGGCAGCTAGGTAGCACAGTGTATAGAGTTTCTGGTCTGTAGGTAGGAACATTTATCTTTCTGAGTTCCAATCCAGTCTCACACACTTACTACCTTTGGGACTCTGGGCAAGTCACCTAATGCTGTTGGCCTCAGTTTCCTCATTTGTAAAATGATCCGGAGGCATGGAAAACTATTCCAGTATCTCAACTTCTCAGTGTCCTTAACTTCAAATATACTTCTATGCAAATATACATTAATATTACCCAAACTCTAGTTCATTACCAAAATATCAATCATCTGGAGTATCACAATAACTTCTTTATTTGGTTTCCCTGATACACCCAGCATCCTTCCCTTGCTTATCCAAATCCACCTTCAACACAGTTTCTGAACTGATTCCTAAAAAATATCTCTGAACATAATATTTCCCTAATTAAGAAACCTCAGCCTCTCTTTATTTTGTCTAGGATAAAATGCAAACTTCTATGTTTGCTTTACAAAACCCTTCAGAAATTTGAGTCCATGAATAATTTCTAAACTGATTTCACATTATCCCACATCAAATATCCTACATTCCAGCAAAAGTGGTTTGCTTTCTGTTTCTAATATACAACTTTTCATCTCCTGCTTCTATGTCTTTATGACAGTCTGTATCCCATCCCTTGAATTCTTTTTCCTTCCTTCTATGCCACTTGGAATTCTTAGTTCCTCAAGGCTCAAATGTACAGGCACTAGCAACTTTAGGAATATCATTCATATTTGGGTACAATGTCTTATTATTATAATTTTCTTGAACATAAGTATTATTTCAATGATTTGTTATGTGAGTCATTAATTCTTTGGAGTTACATTCAAATGTCTATTAGATTTTAATATTTCTTTATGTATCCCTTTGTTTCTATCATTTATTGCACTCTGAACTTTAAAATATATACCTATTAATTGAGTCTTTTTGTCATTGTTTGTGAGTTTTTATGGCCTGTACAGAGACATCATATGGGAAAAAGTGAATAAAAAATTAAATAATTCTATCATATTTGAAAATGCCCCTTTACCCCCAATATTATGTTCAGATAAGACTTTATTGTTTTACAATCTGGTAATAAATATCAGAAGCAGAATATGAACTCAATCCCACTAAATCTAAAGCCATTGCTATTGCTGCCTCTTTCCATTAAAAAGAAAGCCAAAATGAACAAACAAAAAATGTTCATTACTTCCCATAGAAACACGCACAGCATACAATTTGGGCGGGGAAAACAAAGGAAGAAAGATTAATTAGTGCAGGCTCCCTCTTTCTCTATGTCCGCATCTATCTTTTTCCCCCACCTCTGACTCACGATCTATCTCTCTGTGCTTCCTTTCCCTTCTCTGAAGAAATATCACTTTCTTTTTTTAAGGGTCTACTTGTCATATCTAGAGTTTGCTGCTTCATTTTCTTGGAACTCTCTTCTTTCCAACTTTACCACTCCTTCTAAAATCCATCTCCTCTCTCTCTAAACTTAGCTCAGTTCCCTTTTAATGTTATAGAACATTTTTCTTGCCCAGATAAGATAACAGTGAAGGTTTATTTGTGTTGTTTTCTTAGGTCCACACTACCAGTTTTGAACAAGCTATATATATGATAGATTTATATTCCTTATTTTCTCTTCCAAAATTCGTTGTGAATGCTGTTAGACAAATGGTTCTATAATGGGGGCAGACCAAAGATGGAGGAGTAAAGGAAGGGACTTGCTTGAGTTCTCACCCCAAAACCTTCCATATACCTTTAAAAATGACTCTAAACAAATTATGAAGCTGCCAAATGCACAGAATGACAGTGTGAAGCAAATCTCTAGCCCATGACAACCTGGAAAGTCATTAAAAAGCATTTATCTTGATGGGCTAGGAGCAGAGTGCAGTTCAGAGTGGGCTATGCCAGTATAGATGAGGCCTGAGTAGGCCTCAGGGGGGACTTATGACTGGTAGCTATGAGAGTTTTCATATTTCTCAACCCCAAAATGAAAAGGACAACCTGGAAAGTCAGTGGAAAAATCTTGCCAATTCTCTGTGGGAAAGTAGCTGGGTCTTGTTCCAGCCCCAAGGCAGTAGAGAGGGTGTAGGAGTCCATGGCAGCCACAGCCAGCAGTGGCAGCAGCTATTTCTGGAACTCTAGGCCCATAGGTTGTGGGGAGATCAAGTGCCTGGCAATACACCCTTCACCCCCATTAGAAGCAGAGAACTATTGTGACAAAAAGCTTAAAAGTCAAGTAATTGACTGCGGAAATGAGCAAAACCAGGAAAAAACACACTATATAAGCTTATTTTGCTGACAAGGAAGATCAAAACATAAAACCAGAAGAAGACAACAAATCAAAGCTCCTACATCCAAGGACTCTAAGAAAGATATTAATTGGTCTTGGACCATGGAAGACATCAACAAGAATTTTAAAATGAAGTAAGAGAAGTAGAGGAAAAATTGAGAAGAGAAATGAGAATGATGCAAGAAAATCATGAACTGAGTCAACTTATTACTAAAGGGAAGGACTTGGTATATGATATTCCACAGGTCAAAGGAGCTAGGATTAAAACCAAGAATCAACTACCCAGCAAAACTGAGTATAATCCTTCATGAGAAAATGAATAGTCAATGGAATAGAGCACTTTCAAGCATTCTAAATGAAAAGACCAGAGCTGAATAGAAAATTTGACTTTCAAGTATAAGAATAAAGAGAAACATAAAAAGATAAACAGGAAAAAGAAACTCTAAAGGGCTTACTAAAGTTTAACTGTTTATATTGTAACATGGAAAGATAATATTTGTAACACTTGAGAGGTTTCTCAGTACTAGGGCAGTTGGAGGGATTATATATCTATATCTATCTATCTATATAGACAGAGAGCATGTATATATGTATGTACATATATGTATGTATGTGTATACATACATACATACACATATACATATATATTTACAGAGGGCACAGAAGGAGTTGAATATGAAAAAAATAAAGGAGTGAGAGAGGAATATATTGGGAGAAGGACAAAGGTAGAAATAAGGTGGGATAAATTATCTCTCACATAGAAGAGGCAAGAAAAGCTTTTACAATGGAAAGGAAGAGGGGAAGGTGAGAGAAAAAGAGTGAACATTACTCTCATCAGATTGGGCTTAAGGTGGGACTAACAGGAACACTCAATTAGGTAGGAAAATCTTTTTTACTCTTCAGGAAAGTAAGGGTGAAGAGGATAAGTGTGTGTGTATATGGGGTGATAGAAGGGAGGGCAAATGGGAGGAGGGTGTAATTAGATGTAAGCACTTTTGAGTAACCATTTTTGAGGAGGGACAGGGTCAAAAGACAGAACAGAATAAATAGGGGCAGGATAAGATACAGGTAAATATAGCTAATCTTTCACAACATGATGGTTATGGAAGTGTCACTCACATGTATAAGCTGTATCGAATTATTGACTTCTCAGTGGGGGTGAATGGGGAGGGAGGGAGTCAAAGAAAATTGTTTATACATGCAACTGAGAAATAAAGCATACAGGCAATCAGATATAGAAATCTATATTGCCCTATAAGAAAATAGAAGAGAAGGAGGATAAGAGAGGGGAGTCATGTGACAGAAGGGAGGGGAGAGTGGGGAAGGGGTTATAAGAATGCATGCTGTCTTGGAGTGGGAGGAGGGGAGAGATGAGGAGAAAATTTAGACCTTAAGTTTTGTGGAAGTGAATGTTGAAAGCTTTAAACAAATAACAAAACAAAAAGAAAATGAATGAATGAATACATATATGGATATGTAGATGGATAGATAAATAGATAAATAAATAAATTAGGAAAAAGAATACTGTTATACATGAGACTTGGAAGAAGTGTTTTAAACAGGATGCTCATTCTTCCATTGGAAAAAAAATGATTGTGTATGTGTGTGTTCTCAACATTATAGGGAACCTGCAGTTCAAAGCCACTGAAACTTATATTTCCCAATGTATTGTATAGAAAGCTCTCCAAATCCCATCCCCAATTAATGATTCAAGAATTCAATGAGTTCATGTTGCTCCAAGAATGAAATTTTGATTGCTACATTTCCTTGCATCATGGGACATTGCTATTTCTTGGGACTGAGAGTGAAATATATTTAAGGTAAGGTTTTTTTTTTTTTAAAGCAAGAGGAATGTAGGAAATAATGTGTTAATAACTGATATGTCTAGAATGGGAGAATAAATAATTGATTTTTTTTGTTTTTTTATTTTGACAAATGAATCAAATACATACCTTGATGCTTGGAAATCAGAGATTGGCTGCTGTGGTGGAGTTAAAAAAAATAGGTGGTTTTGTTTTTGATTTCATTGGTTTTATCTAAACTCTAACATGCAATAGTCATTCTATCTTGACAGAATCACTTAATTTCTAGGAGGCTCTCTCAGACTATTCATTTGCAAAATAAGTGACTTTATAAGAAATTTTATTTCAACGTAAGTTAGTGAGGATATGGTGCTCTCTATGAATCAGATGTCTCTGAAATGGAATGTGATGAAAGGGAGGATGGAGAATTTTCTGTCATTGGAAGCATTAAAGTCAAAGTTGATGACTGCTTTATAAATATAAGAAAATATTTCTGTATTGTACAGCTACTAAGATCAGTTAACTTTCCAGTACCCTTCCCATTATGAGATTCTTTTAGTATATGCACTGAAGACTTTAAGCCATGAGAAAAGAGGAATAGACTGCTAGCTAATTTTGAAACATAGATGTGAATCAGTGTGTTAAATCTGTTAAATAAGGAATAGAAAAATATCCCCACCATTTTTCTCTCTCATTCTTAATCCCTTCAACAAAGCATATCCAAGAAATCAAAAGATCATCAAACATTCATTAATAATTACTAAGTGCCAAGTTGCTCCAAGAATGAAGTTTTGATTGGCAGTCTTCATCACAGTATAGATCATAGACATTTTTGGAGACTGAGAGTGGATGTATTTAAGAAAAGGTTTTGAAAAGAGGAATGTACTATAGGAAAGAAATAAAAAAGTAAAAGTATTTAATAAGTGACAAAGTTCTGGGCATATAAAGGAAAAGAAATGAAAAAAATCTTTAACTTCACAAAAGTGACATTATAACATGATGAAAAGAACATGTAAATGAAAAAGCACCCAGAAGACAGGTTATATATATACAAAATAATTGTCGAGCATTTTTAGAGAGACTTTTTTCACAGAAGTTAAGAATGTTTTAGTTCATCTAATCCATTCTCTTCTTCTGACACATGAAATAAAGAAACAGCTAAAAAACAAACAAAGAAATAAACAAAAAACAAGGAATCTACATCTAGAACAAGAAAACTAAGAAGCTACCCTGTTTACTTTACAAATGAAGAAACCAAAGGCATCGGAAGTGCATGATAGAATTAGTATACATCAGAACTGAGATTTGAACTTTATCCTGTGACCAAAGGGATTATATTCTATCCACTGTCCATTGCTATCTTGGCCAAGTTTGTACTTTTAGAGCTGAGGATAAAACTCAGTATTTTAATTGTATGAACACCATTCTATCTAACATATGATGCTACTTTAATTATATCAAGTAAGATAATTTATTTTAAAAACTGCAGAAAAACCTTAAAATACATTACTACTACTACTACTACTACTACTACTACTACTACTACTACTACTACTGCTACTACTACTGCTACTACTACTACTACTACTGTTATTGCTACTTGTACTGCTACTATTGTAGAACTACTAGAACCCCTGCTATAGTACTACAGTACTAGTACTAGTGCTAGTACTAGTACTACTCCACACTGCTACATCACATATCAATTTCCTACTGATTATCCAATAAGGTGTAGTTTTCAAAAGCCTCTGCAATCTAGCTCTAATCAACCTTTGCAATTTTCTGTAGTATTAATTTTGAAAAAGATGTGAGCCTAGTCCAATTAACTCTCCATTATTGTAAAAACATGTTTCTAAACATATTTTCCCTAAATAATATCATGTCAAAACCCAGAATATACTAGCCTTTTCATCCACGGTGGGAAAGAAAAATATGCCCTATGTAAGGGGTCATTTTAAATCCTTTATGTTCAAGAAAAGCTGTTTCATCTAGAAAGGGATGGTATTTTTCTACTCTGATCTTTTAGGACATATATTTATCTTGCACAGTTCTACCTCTCTTAAGCACTTAGTCAATTATTTTTGAATTATATTTATGGACATATCTTACTCTTTACTTTGCTTCTGTCATGTTATTAGACATAGGGGATATACTTCATTTAATATTAATTTGTAATTCAACATAGTGTCCTAGTCAATCAAGAAATATGAGTGATCAATTCCACCATTCAAAAGTAAGCTTCTTGAGGTAAAGGTATTTAAAAAAAGTTATTCTCATAATTTAGAACTCTGTTCATAGTTGGCTAATAAATGCTTATTAATTTGACTTAACTAAGATGGCCATTATTTGCCATCTCTGACATAAAAAGGCAAAATGTTACACTCTTTGTCCTTTACAACTGCATGTTCTGTCAGAATAAACAGCATGTAGAGATTTTAAAAAGTAAACATATAAAATCCATCCAAAGTAAATTAATATTGGTGATTATAGAAGATGCCATCATAACATCATCATCAATAGCTAACATTTACATAGCAATTTACAGCAAGGAAAACTCTCTAAATACAGTAAATAATTTGTTTCTTAACCATATGAGATGGATGCCTTATTATCTCCATTTTACAGATAAAAAAAAATACTCTCTGAAAGAGGTTATGTGACTTGCCAAGGACTCACTTGCTAAGGATGTCTGAGGCAAAATGTGAGCTCAAATTTCTCTGAATCTCCCCTAATTATTGAGACATTTAACTGCAGGACAGGGTCAGGAGAAGTGTAATAAAACACTCAAAGTTAATTAGGAAGGAAAGAAATATAAAGATGGAATATATTTGAGCCATGGGAAGGGGATATTACATTACGAAAAAAAGAAAATCAGTTTCATTGGACTGTAGAATCTGTGTGTGTGTGTGTGTGTGTGTGTGTGTGTGTGTGTGTTTCTAATTACTCCTCAATAAGGGATTGTAACAAATTCATCCAATTCTTACACATTCATTTTTTAAAGATATACAACATTGCTACATTCACTGTATTTATAAAAATTTGATTCTTTTGCTTCCTCCTCAGTAATTTATGTCCCTCTCAGAATGTAAAATTGTATGCCAAATCTAAGGCATATTATGAGGACAATAATGAAACTTCTGACTACAATAACAATGGTGGTGATAAAGATGATTGCTAAAAATAAATACTCAAATGGAAAAATCTTGGATTATTCTTTTTTTCTTTTCCTGTAAATGCTGAATTTTCTTACTTTAATCTTATTAGTCATGATACACTAATGTATCTTTGAAGCTAAGATTCCAGTTGCTAATTTGCTCTAACTTTATTTGAATGACTGTCACTTCTAGCATTTAAAATGTCCAATTTTTCTATGATTTAATGGGACATGGAGGCCTATCTTCTCTCATATGAAATTTCCTTTAATATAATATTGTTCCCAAAGAAAATAGGAAAAAAAAGTCATACTTTGTTAGGCTTAAGATTCCTTTAAAAGTGTTGGGCCTTGATTAGAAATTAACCTCATAGTTTGTGATAATAATTCACTTACTTATTCAATTATTTAAATCTGGAATATTTTAAGTATAAATTTTAAAAATATGAAAATGAGGGGAAAAAAGGTTCCCATTGAGAGATTTCAGAAAACCAAACTAGGCACACCAATAATTTTGGTTGGTAGTATGTTGACTCACCATATGCTCCAAATACCAGTCTAAAATTAAAGAAAGTCTGAGGCAATGTATACTTGATGAATCAAAGGATCCTAGTCTTTCAAATTCTTTCTTTTCTTTTTGTAAGAATAGGTTGTTGTGAGAGACACAAATAAATTGTAATATCAGTATTGGGTAGTCTCATCTTATATATTTCCTTTTTCTTCTTTTCTTTTTTCCTCCACTTTCCTTTTCTGGACAATTTCTTTTATAAAAATTGATGGGTAAATGCTGGAATAAAAGTAGTAAAATTGCTAGGTCAAAGGGTATACATGGTTTTATAACCCTTTGAACATAGTTCCAAATTATTCCACAGAAAGATTGAATCACTTCACAACTCAACCAACAGTGCATTAAGGTCTCGTTTTCTCCACACCCTTCCCCAACATTGTTATTTACTTTTTCTGTTTTATTAGCCAAATCTAATAGGTATAAGGTAATATCTCAGAATTGTTTTAATTTGCACTTCTCTATCTATAGTGAGTGAATTCAGGTCTTCTTGACTGTAGGATTGGTACTGTATCCTTTGCCCCAACTAGTTTAGAAATGCATCATCTTTTCCAATTTCCATAGTTGATGTTGCTTTTAATTTTCCAAAATAATTCTGTTATATCAATGTTTTTAAAGTTCTACCTTAGCCTTTCCATAAGATATTCCTAGCTCCAGGACACCTCTTCCCCAGTCATCATTTTAAATATCTTTGCTGATTATCCACCATAGGATCTGGGTCCAGGAATTGGTGAGGGCATGGTAGGTCATTTCTCTTCATAGATCTTGTCTTTTTTTTAAATCTCTTTTTCCATTTCTTGTTTAAATTAATTTACATTTTAAATTGTTCCCTGATCTAAAACTTTTATTTTTCATGGTCAATAAGGAGTTAAGAAAAGGCAGTTCTTAAGCATCAGATTTTTCTTTTAATCAGTGAAACCACTTTAGTTCCTTTATTGCATTAAAACAGTAGTTCTATCAATCTCCAAGGAAAGAGTGATAAATCTCTGCAACTTTCACTCTCAAAATCTTATTTTTCTTTTTCCTTAAAACAAATTCTGCAGTGTAGGACCCCGAAACCTCACTAAGGTATTTCAGCATTTATTAAGTTTCTGATAAATGTCTTATGAGCTAGAAAGGGATAAGTTCCTTATTCAAATCTTGCCTCAATTCTAGTTACCTCAGTGGAATCAATCCATCTCAGATTTGTTTCCCAACTTCAAATCCTTCCCTGCAGAAATGGAAGAGAGCTGCTTAAGCTTAACCTGAAAACATCCCAAATCTACTAAGATGTTTTCATCATAGCTTGGAAATTTATTATAAAGATAGTGCACTTCAGATAAAAATTCAGTTAAGTATTCCTTTCTTTGATTATCTGACTTTATCTCTGTAACCCCATCCTGTACAGGGCTTAAATGACAAAGAGAAAGCAACTTGCAGGCTTTTTCTTTGCCCTAATCTCCCACTGAAAGTGAAAAGTGGTAGTTGATCCTGCTTACTAGGACAGAGGGTTCAGCATCAGATTACAGAATGCTTCAAGGATAAAACCAAAAAACTTCATTTATTTTCCTCAACATTCTAAACTCTTTGGCTGTGGATTTCCAAGCAGTCTTTCTGGTCCCTGCATGCTTCTCTTAGCAATCCTTCAAGGTCTCAGAATCTACAAACACCAAACATGATACAAGATGAAGATTTTTCTGAGCATTTTGCAAAGAAACAAAAAAACCCAGACAAAATGATGGGAAACATATACTTGCTCACTTCTTTGTCTCTTACTAAAAGTCTAATCTCAAATTTGGAATCTTAAACCTAACAAAGCATCTTTAATTTGCCTGAATTAAAAGTCAAATTCAGGTCAAATTGAGAACTCATTTGGATTTTTATATATTTGGTAGCAATCTGAGTTTCTTTCATAATCAAAATTGCCAAAATGAGGCCAAAATGAGTTTTTAGCTGAATCTCTTGCGGTTTTAAACCAAATTGCACATAATGCAGTAGTTCCCACTATTCGTCTGTCAGTCACTTACCACATGTGGTTATTTGTATGTTTATGGATCATTCAGGGAAGAATATTACCTCTATTGTCAGAGTTTGCTGAATCTTTTCAAGCTTCTAATTTACCTTTACTATCTACCTTTTATCCATCTCTCACCTGTCACTCAAAAAAAGATGTAGTATATGCAGTGGCCACCCCCTAGGGTAAAACTGTGTTGGCAGAAGGGCTAAATCATCTTAAGGGTAATTTGCCTCAAGTCCATTTATGACTTAGGAGGACATTTATTGCAAGCATATGACAACTCCTCCCACCCCCTCCAAAGAATGGGTACATGAGAACAATTTGTTCCAATACCTGTGAAGGGCTGAAGCAGGTTCTGTAAAATGATTAGAGACTGGTCAGACATTGAAAGCCCCAAGGACATCCACTGCATCACAGGTCATCACCAGCATCCTCACTTTTGTCTTCCCACTGTACTTGGGAATGACATTGATGATTTTGTGCCTCTATGCCTCAGTTAAATCATATTCACTCAGAAATCAAGAAACCACCCGTCATGAAATCACTGGTCCTCTTTGAAAACAGAAATACCAAACAACATGGCTATTTGTGAGTGCTGACTGTGTCAACCACGGATATGGTTATTTGTTACATGTGGTAGACTTCTCTCCAATCTAAGTGAAAACTTATCTATTCCCTCAAAGATAAATACCTGCTCGAACAATGTGGGGGCTTATGGTCAGACTTGTTCCAATAATGTGGGGGTTTACCTTAGCTCAGAAGAGTTCAAAATCAAGGAGGAGCCTAACTTACTTGACTTGGCTCAGCTCACCAAAACCTTTGACAGGTAAAAGTTGAAATCACTGAGGGAATAAAGGTTCAGATTTCTGAACATATTGATCTATTAATTAATGCATGCCAGTTGCATAACAAATCAGGATTGAGTGTCCTTAGAAAGACACTGGATTCTGAATACCAGGGGAGGCAGCCTTTCATTAAAAAAAAAAAAAAAACAAAAACAAAATATAAGCCAGGATACAAGATTAAGTATCATGCTTTCTAATTGGAGGAAAGATTAAGGACTTTCTGAGTTGGGAAGGGGATGAGTGAGTTTGGGGAACTGGGAGAGGGAAAAATAAGCAGGAGACTTTCAAGATATGAAATAGGAGTCACTCATTTCCTGTGATTAGAAAGCAGTGGAATTTACAGGAAAATACAACTTAAATCTCCAAATGGAATCAGCTTTATGAAACAGATTCAGTTTTGTTCACACAATTTTCAAATTTTTCTTGCCTCCCCCTGCCCAGTCATTATATTTATGGTCATAACTATTAATTCAGTTCTGTTGATTATAGCATCATTTTAAAGAAGTCCCAATCATGACTTAGATTCACTCGCGAGGAGTCCTCTTGATTCTGGGCAATGGCCATAGAGAATACTCATAACAATCAGCATAGATCTTACTGACAAATCTGAGAGATCGTGGATATAATGGCATTGATCTAGTTGCAATTATGGAGGAGAAATTGAAAGACTGAGTTCTTTTTTTTTAATGGTTGCTAGATATCAACTAGTATTTGTAGTTAAAGATTGTATATAGATATATAATATATATATATATATATAAATGTGTGTATAATCACTCAACCAAGTAAGTTTGTCATTTAAGAGATGATGATACTAAAGCAAATATTACTTCCCCAAGTGTACAAGTAAATGCCATATTTTCCTTTGAATAATTATACAGCATTAAGTTATTATAAACAAACATCATACTAATACAAGGCAGTAATCACAATGTCATGCATCTGTTTATTAATCTTTTCAAAATGTGTTTAGTAAATGTCTACTTGGGACAGTTTAATTCTAGAGCATTTTGTTGTACAATAGTGGTAATGTGATATTTATACAAGTTCTTGTCCTAAAAAATAGCAGAGATAATTATCTGTTTAATCTTCATCAAAATGCTGGAATACCCAATACTATACAATAAATGAATGAGAAATGACAATATTTAATTTTGCACAAATGATAAAAACATATATATATGTATTATATATGTATATATATATATATATGTATTATATACATCACATATATCTGTGTCTTCCTGATGCTAAACTCAGTATTCTATCTACTGTGCCACCTAGCTGCCCCCTAAGGTTACTAATGATCTTTAAATTACTAAATTCTATTATCACACCAATCAATCAAGTACTTACTATGTATTAGGTAGTGTTCTAAATGCTGGAGATACAAAAAGAGGGAAAAGAAATGAAGAGAAGGCACTGGAATTAAGAGAGGTTGTTATTCAGTTGTTTCAGCTGTGTCTGATTCTTTGTGACCCCATTTGGGATTTTCTTGACAAAGATACTGGAGTCGTTGTTGAAATAGAGTGTTTGCTATGACTAGCAAGTTATCTTGACAAAGCATTGTTAGTATTTGCCACACTTCATTTTGGACGGTAGGATATTGTTATCCTTCAGTCATTTCAGTTGTATTCCACTCTTTGCAACCTCATTTGGGGTTTTCTTTCCAAAGATACTGGGTTTTGCCATTTCCTTCTCCATCTCATCTTACAGATGGAGAACCAAGGCAATCAGAGTTAAGTAACTTGCCAGGGTCACACAGTAAGTATTTGAAGGCAGATTGGAACTCAGGAAGATGAGTCTTCCTGACTTCAGACTTAGCACTCTTTCCACTTCACCACCTAGCTATCCTCCTAAAGGAGGTTAGGGAATGCTAGTTGTAGAAGGTAAGATATTAGCTGGGACTTAAAGGAATTCAGAAATGTCAGTAGACAGAGTAGAAGAGGGAGAGTATATCATGTACAGTGAATAGCCAGAGAAAATGATAAGTCAAGAGATAGAGAGTCTTGTTTGTGGAACAGACAGGAGACCAGATTCACTAGATTGAACAGCAGGTTACAGTCTGGTGTGAAAAGACTAGAAATTTAAGAGGGGGTGAGGTTATGATGAACTTTGAATGCCAAATAGGGCATTTTGTATTTGATCCTAGAGGTAATATGAAAATATTGGAGTTTATTGAATGGGGGAAGGGTGAAAAATTGAACCTGCTCTTTAAGAAAATAATTTTAGGGGGGTGGAGCCAAGATGGCGGAGTAGAAAGACTCACGTATGCTAGCTCCAAGTCCACAGTCCATATATTTCCTGCAAGAAGAACTCCCCACAAATTCTGGATCACCACAAGGCACGCAGAAACACAGTGGAAGAGATTTCCGTTCCAGAGAGCCCTGGAGAGCCGTCCCCAGGGTCCGTTGTGCCCCAGAAAGTGGAGCCCACATCACTGCTTCCCTGGCTGCGGCCCCAGAGGAGCAGATCCGAGCAGGCTTCAGGGACGGAACCTCCAGTGGCCACGAAGGTCCCTCCACCCACAGACGCTACAGGCCAGTGAGAGAGACATCTGAGCTGGCTGAGAGGGGAGCGGGGTGTCTCTGTGACTCGGGCCCCCTTGGGAGGAAGCGGCAGAGGCAGCAGCAATGGCCCGGAACTCCCTGAGCAGCAGGCAGAAGCTCAGGTTTCTGCATAAACCTCCTGAGGGAGCTGAACCTGGGAGGTGGCCCTGCCCCCACCTGAGCACCAGAACTTAAGCTCACATTGAATAGCAGCCACAGCCTCCTCGGAAAGCACATTTGAATCTCAGACCTCAAGCACTAGCTGGGTGGATCTAGGCGGGGGTGGACAGGAATCTCAGAAGTCAAGTAACTGGCTGGGAAAATGCCCAGAAAAGGGAAGAAAAATAAGATTATAGAAAGCTACTTTGATGGGGTGCAGATGTTCCCACCTTTCAATTCTGATGGCGAGGAAATATTCTTACAATCAGGGAAAGACATGGAGGGCAGGGCCTCTGTATCCCAAACATCCCAGGGGGATGTCCGGTGGGCTCAGGCCTTGGAAGAGCTCAAAAAGATTTTGAAAAGCAAGTTAGACAGGTGGAGGAAAAACTGGGAAGAGAAATGAGAGAGATGCAAGAAAAGCATGAAAAACGGGTCAATACCTTGCTAAAGGAGACCCAAAAGAATGCTGAAGAAAATAACATCTTGAAAAATAGGCTCACTCAATTGGCAAAAGAGGTTCAAAAAGCCAATGAGGAGAAGAATGCTTTCAAAAGCAGAATTAGCCAAATGGAAAAAGAGGTTCAAAAGCTCACTGAAGAGAATAGTTCTCTCAAAATTAGAATGGAACAGATGGAGTCTAATGACTTTCTGAGAAACCAAGAAATCAAAAAACATAATCAAAAGAATGAAAACATGAAAGAGAATGTGAAATATCTCATGGGAAAAACAACTGACCTGGAAAATAGATCCAGGAGAGACAATTTAAAAATTATGGGACTACCTGAAAGTCATGATCAAAAAAAGAGCCTAGACATCATCTTCCATGAAATTATCAAGGAAAACTGCCCTGACATTCTAGGACCAGAGGGCAAAATAAGTATTGAAAGAATCCATCGATCACCACCTGAAAGAGATCCAAAAAGAGAAACTCCTAGGAACATTGTGGCCAAATTCCAGAACTCCCAGCTCAAGGAAAAAATCTTGCAAGCAGCTAGAAAGAAACAATTCCAGTACTGTGGAAATACAATCAGGATAACCCAAGATCTAGCAGCTTCTACATTAAGGGATCGAAGGGCGTGGAATAGGATATTCCAGAAGGCAAAGGAACTAGGACTCCAACCAAGAATCACCTACCCAGCAAAACTGAGTATAATACTTCAGGGGAAAATATAGTCTTTCAATGAAACAGAGGACTTTCAAGCATTCTTGATGAAAAGACCAGAGCTGAAAAGAAAATTTGACTTTCAAACACAAGAATGAGAAGAAGCATGAAAAAGTAAACAGCAAAGAGAAGTCTTAAGGGACTCACCAGAAGTGAACTGTTTACATTCCTACATGGAAAGACAATATTTGTAACTCTTAAAACTTTTCAGTATCTGGGTAGTTGGTGAGACCACACACACACACACACACACACACACACACACACACGTACATGCATACACACACACACATACACACATGGACGCACATACAGAGAGAGAGAGCACAGAGCGAATTGAATAGGATGGGACCATATCTTAAAAGAAATTAAGGTAAATGATGAGAGAGAAATGTAGTGGGAGGAAAGAGGGTGAAATGGAATGGGGTAAATTATATGTCATTCAAGAGGCAAGCAGGAGACTTTTTAGTGGAGGGAAAAAGAGGAGAGCTGAGAAAAAAAAACCCAAGAAGTTTACCCTCATCACATTCGACTAAAGGAAGGAATAAAATACACACTCATTTTGGTATGAATACCTATCTTACAATACAGGAAAGTGGGGGAGAAGGAGATAAGCAAGGGGAGGGGATGATGAAAGTGAAGGCAATGGAAGGAGGGAGGAGAATGGGAGGAGGGAGCAATTTGAAGTCAGCACTCTTGGGGAGGGACAGGATCAAAAGACAGAATAGAAACAATGAGGGGACAGGATAGGATGGAGGGAAATACAGTCAGTCTTACACAACACGACTATTATGGAAGTCATTTGCAAAACCACACAGATAGGGCCTATATTGAATTGCTTGCCTTCCCAAAGGGAATGGGTGGGGAGGTAGAGATGGGGAGAATTTGGAACTCAAATTTTAGGAACAACTGTTTAGTATAGTTTTTGCTACTAGGAAATAAGACATACAGTTAATGAGGAATAGAAAGTCATCTAGCCCTACAGGACAAAAGAGAAGAAGGGGACAAGAGAAGGGAGGGATGATAGAAGAGAGGGCATATTGGTGATAGGGAAAATTAGAATGCTTGGTGTATTGGGGTGGGGGGAGGGGATAAAAGGGGAGAAAATTTGGAACCCAAAATTTTGTGAAAATGAATGTAAAAAGTTAAATAAATAAATTTTTATTAAGAAAAGAAAAAGAAAAAAGAAAATAATTTTAGAGACTAAATGGAAGACAGATTGGAGTGAATAAAGACTTGAAGCAGGCAGACTCCTCTGTAGGTCATTAAAATAATCCATATGTGAAGCAATGAGGGCCTGAAGTAAAGTGATGGCAGTGTCAGAAAAGAAAGGTTAGATATTTTGCAAAGGTGAAATCAACAGGCCTTAGCAACAGATCAGCTATCGAAGTGAAAGATAGGCAATAATCTAGACTGATCACTTAAGCCTGAGGGACTGGATGATGGTAGTCCTATCTGTAATAATAAGGAGGGCAGGAGGGGAGACAGATGGTGAGGGTGGGGAATCTGCAGCCTTGAGGCCATATGTGACCCTCTAGGTCCTCAGGTGCGACCCTTTGACTGAATGCAAACTTCACAGAACAAAAACCTTTATTAAGTGAGATTGTCTTACATTTTTCATCTGTAAAATGAGCTAGAGAAAAAAATGGCAAATCACTCCAGTGTCTTTGCCATGACAACACTATACAATGTACTTTGTTACACACTCAGAATACAAAGACAAAAATGAGATAGTCTCTCCTTTAAGGAGCTGAATTTTGGGAGGGGGGCATTATACATGTATATGTACAGGAGAAAGTATTCTGGGTCCGAAGAAACAGGAGTGCTTTTTCTCTTACATTAAGGATCACCAACTCAGGGTTCAAAGGGGTCCTAGGTTCAGTTCTGAGGAAACCTGGCCTTTAAATGAAAAGACTTCAAGATATTTTTTTCTTAATGTATGAATGTTTTGCCATCACCAGGGATCTCCAAGGAAGATAATTTACTTCTTACATTTGGCTCATGTCTACAGTCTCCACAGAAGGAAGTCAGAAAAAAAGAAAGAAAATGTTGAAGGTAAATCAGATGGAGAACAGCTATTGACTTCTTCTACATGTATAATGTGTTTAGAAAAATAAACAATGAATAATGTTCACAAAGGGTGGTGAAGTGGATAGAGTACCAGGCCTGAAGTCAGGAAAACCCTGGGCAAGTGATTCACTTCATTGCCTCAATTCCTAATCTACAAAATGAGCTAGAGAAGGAAATGGCAAACCATTCCAGTGTCTTTACCATGAAAATCAGAAATCGGGTCAGAAAGAGTTGGACATGACCGAAAAACAACTAAAAATGCTATTAAAGTATAAACCTTACTATACCATTCTTTTACTCAAGAAATTTGAGTATGCTATTGACTTTGGAAAGACAAAATCTGCTGCTTACAATTAAAATCACTAAATTCAGTTCCATTCAATAAGCTTGCACCTGTGTCTACCTTGCATCAAGCAATGTACTAAGCACTGATGATGCAGACATCAGAGTGAGTCAGTTCCTTCCTTTAAGAAGTTTATATTCTACAGAGAAGACTAATATGTACACATATAAGCAAGGGCATTCTGGAGGCTGATGAAAGAGTTGATTGTAAAATTTTCAGTGCATATATTTATAACTTTCAAATTTGCAAACTAAAAATATGGGATTAATGCTTTGTTTTATTAATTGATGAAATTTGGAAATTATTGAGGGGTGGAGCCAAGATAATGGAGAGAAACTAGGAAGTTGACTGAGTTCTCCCCAGGTTCCCTTGGAAATAATGTTAAATCACATCTCTAAACAGATTCTGGAGTGATAGAACCTACAAAAAGATGGAGTGAAGCAATTTTTCAATTTATGACAAATTAGAAGAACTTCAAGAAAGATTAGTCTCACTTGGGTAAAATGGGAGCACAATCCAACAGAGATGTCATCCAAGCAAGCCCGTAAAAAGATCTTAGTCACAGCACATCTATAACTGAGGCCTTTCAGTCATGGATCAGGATGCCCAATATGAGCACTCCAACTCCAGAGCAGAAGGGAAATTGCCAGTCCCAGAAACCAGACAACAACAGGTGTGATTATGTTGTGACACCCCAGTGCAGCGAACACTTGAAGCTCCAGCACAATAAGCCAGTTACTACGACCCTGAGCCCCAGCATAAGAAACTTTGGACAATGCCCTTTGTGCCTAAGGAGTATAGCTCCATGTTAAAGCCACAAAATAGGCAAAAAAATTAGTAGGAAGCCAAAGAGAACATTAACCTTAGAAAGCTATTATAGGCACAGGGAAGATCAACGCACAAACTCAGAAGATGCCTACATGTGAAAGCACAAAGGAGAATATGATATAGTCTCAAGCCCAAAAAGCATTCTTGGAAGAACTCAAAAAGGATTTCAAAGGTCAAATAAGAGAGGCAGAAAAAAAAACACTGGGAAAAGATAAAAGGGAATAAAGATTGAGGGAGGTGGTGTTCAGAAAAAAAAATACTGGTGAAGAGGGGGAAGGGTGAAAGGAGAGAGTGAAGTATAAACATGGAAGAAAATAGGACAGAAGGGAATACACAGTTGGTAATCATAACTGTCGATGTGAATGGGATGAAGGCTCCCATAAAAGGGAAGTGGATAACAGAATGGATTAAAAACCATAATCATACAATATGTTCTTTGCAAGAAACATATTTAAAGCAGAGAGATATAGAATATGCTTCAGATGAAGTAAAAATAAAAATAAAGGAGTAGGAAGAAAATTACATTTATTTAAAAGTATTATAAAGAATGAATTAATATCAACACTAAACACACATGTACCAAGTGGTAGAGATTCTATATTCTTAGAAGAAGAGTAAAAGGAATAATAGAAGTAATAGAGGACATAAAGAGTAAAACTATACTAGTGGGACAACTCCATCTATCCCTCTCAGAAGTAGATAAATCTAACTACAAAATAAGCAACAAAGAAGTTAAGGGGATGAATAGAATTTTAGAAAAGTTGTATACAGTAGACCTGTGGAGAAAACTGAATGGGGACAAAGAAGAATGTACCTTTTGCTCAGGGGTGCATGACACCTACACAAAAAATGACTATGTGTATTAAGACAAGAAAATCTTACAATACAATGCAGAAAGGCAGAAATATCAAATGCATCCTTTTCAGATAGTGATGTTATAGAATATCACATGGGATAAAGGGCCATGGAAATTTAGACTAAAAATTAATTGGAAACTAAATAATATTATTCTAAAGAATGAGTGGGGCAAAGAACAAATCACAGAAACAATCAATTTCATCAAAGAGAATGGTAACAATGAGACGATATACCAAAATGTATAGGATGCAGCCAAAGCAGTCCATGGGGGAAGTTGTATATCTCTAAATGCTTAAATTAATAAAATAGAGGAAAAAAAAGTCAATGAATTGAGCATACAACTAAAAAAGCTAGAAAAAAAGACAATTTAAAAATGCTCTTCCAAATTAGAAATTCAGGAACCCAAAGTAGAGATTTACAGAATTGAAAGTAAGAAAACTATTTAACTAATCAATAAAACTAAGAGCTAGTCTTATAAAAAATAAAACAAATAAACCTTTGATTAATTGATATTAAAAAAGGAAAGAAGAAAACCAAATTACTGGTGTCAAAAATAAAAAGGGTAAATTCTCCTCCAGTGAAGAGGAAATTCAAACAGTAATTAGGAGGTATTTTGCCCCAACTGTATGTCAATAAATCTGAGAATCTAAAAGAAATGAATATTTACAAAAAAATATGAATTGTCCAGATTAATAGGACAGGAAAAATACCCTCAGCTTAGAAAAATAAATTGAACAAGTCATCAATCAACTCCCTAAGAAAAAATGTCCAAAGCCAGATGGATTTACAAGTGAATTCTAACAAACCTTTAAATAACACTTAATTTCAATACTTTCCAAACTATTTGAGAAAAAAAATAAGTGGAACACTACCAAATTATTTTTTATGATACAAATATGGTGCTCACACCTAAATCAGAGAAAGGTAAAACAGAGAAAGAACATTATAGACCCATATCTTTAATCAATATTGATACAAAAAATTTAAATAAAATATTAACAAAGAGATTACAGCAATTTATCACTATGACCAAGTGAGATTTATATCAGGAACACAGGGCTGGTTCAATATTAGAAAGTTATCAATGTACTTGATCATATCAATAACAAAATTAGCAAAAAATCATATCATTATCTCACAGGCAGAAAAAGGTTTTTGACAAAACAGCACCAATTTCTATTATAAATACTACAGAACACAGAAATAAATGGAGTTGCCCTTAAGATAATAAGTAGTATCTATCAAAAACCACTGCAAGCATTATCTGAAAAGGCGTTAGATAGAAACTTTTCCAATAAGATCTGGGGTGAAGTAAGGATGCCTATTATCACCACTATTATTTAATATTGTGTTAGAAATGTTAGCTTTAGCTATAAGAAAAGGAAAAAGAAATGGACAGAATTAGAATAGGCAATGAAGAAAATATACTATTCCTCTTTGCAGATGATATGGTCACATACCTGGAGAATCATAAAGAACCATTAAAAAATTACTTGAAATTGTTAACTACTTTACTAAAGTAGCAAGATGTAGAATAAACCCACATATATCATCAACATTTCTATATATCACTAATAAAAATCAGCAGCAAGTCATTGAAAGAGACATTCTGTTTAAAATAACTATAGACAATATAGAATATTTGGGAGTCTACCTACCAAGAGAAACCCAGAAACTATATAAACATGATTATAAAACTCTTTTCATGCAAATAAAGTTACATGTATAATCTGAAAAGTATAAATTGCTCATGGGTAAGCCAAGGCAATATAATAAAAATGACAATACTCCTTAAACTAGTTTACTTATTCAGAGCCATACAAATCAAATTTTATTTGATCAATCAAAAATTATTTGCTAGAGCTTGAAAAAATCACAACAAATTCATTTGGACAAACAAAAATAATTAATGAAAAGAAACTGAAAGGAAGGTGGTCTAGCAATACCATATCTCAAAATATACTATAAAGTAGCAATGAACAAAACTATTTAGTACTGCCTAAGAAATAGAGTGGTTGAGCAGTGGAATACATTAGGTACTCAAGTCTCAGTAGTCAATGACAATAGTAATCTACTGTTTTATAAACACAAGGATAGCAACTTCTGGGATAAGAGCACAAAATTTGACCAAAAAAACCTGCTGGAGAGCTGGAAAATAGTATCATTGTAGCTAGACATAAATTAATATCTTACAAGATGTACCACGAGGTCAAAATTGGTACATGATTTAAGTATGGTCCAATAATCAAACTAGGAAAGACTGAAGTAGTTTACTTGTCAGATCTATGGTGAATGGAACAGTTTATGGACAAAAAGTTGATAGAGAAAATTATGAAATGCAAAATGGATAGTTTTATGCCAATAAATTACAAAGGCTTTGCATAGACAAAGCTAATGCAACCAAGATTAGAAGGAAAGAAGAAAGCTGGAAAACAATTTTTACTGCTAGTATTCTGGCATTTTAAACTCATTCCCCAATTGATAAATAGTCAAAGGATATGAATAGCCAGTTTTAGAGGAAGAAATTAAAGATATTTGTAATCATATTAAAATACTCTAAAACACTGCTGATATGAGAAATACAAATTAAAACAACTCTGAAGTACCACCTCACATCTATCATATTGGCCAATATGACAGAAAAGGTAATTGCTTAATATTGGAGAATATGTGGGAATGTTGGAATACTAGAGCATTGTTGGCGGAGTTGTGAACTGATTCACCCATTCTGGAGAGCAATTTAGAACTATGCCCAAAGGACTATCACTCTTTGCAGACCCTTTGATTCAGCAATAACACTAGTAGATATGTATCCCAAAGGGATTATAAAAAAAGGGAAAAGGACCCACATGCACAGAAATATTTATTGCAAGTCTTTTTTGTGTTGGCAAAGAGTTGGTAATTGAAGGGATGCCTACAATTGGTATATGGATGAACAAGTGATGGTATATGAATATGATGGAATACTATTGTGCTATAAGAAATGATAAGCAGGCAGATTTCAGGGGGAAAATATCTATAAAGACTTACATGAAATGATGTTGAGTGAAGCGAGGACCAGGAGAACTTGTCATGCAGTAATAGTAACATTGTGTAATTATGAACTTTGATACATTTGGCTCTTCATGGCAACAAAATGATCGAAGATGATTCCAAAAGACTCATGGTGGAAAATGTAATCCCATCCAGAGAAAGAACTATGGACTCTGAATGCAGATTGAAACATACTATATATACTTTTGTTTTTCTTTTCTGATTGTTACCCCTATTGTTCTGATTCCTCTTTCACAGCATGACTAATGTGGAAATATTTTAATATGAGTGGACATGCATAAGCTACAACAGATTGCTTGCTTGGGAAGGGATAAGGGGATCAGGAGGGAAAAATTGTTGAACTTAAAATATTCTAAAAGTGAACGTTGGAAACAAAGGTAATTAATTAATCAAAAAGGAAAAAAAAGAAATGAAAAGTTTAATGATGCCGATTATAATTAAAGTGTATTTTGAACATTTTTATCCCCAGAGAGTAATTTGTTAAACATTAATCTGCATATCCTTGAGTAAAAGTAAATACAAAGAATACACAGAAATAGAAATGAATTCTTTGAGGAAGGCAACCAGTAGGGGATTTTTAAAAAGGTATTTTTTTGTTGTTTGCTCTCGAAAATAGCCTTGAAGTGTTTCCAACTTTTCCAAGAAACAGAGAAATAAGGAGGTTGAGCATCTCAGGGAAGGGTCTTTTTTTGTAGAAAGACAAGAAATGGGAAGATGAAATATTTGCAGAGATCATCAGTTGTATCAGTTTGGTTGAAAGATAAAGACATGAGGTAAAAGAATTTGAGATCATAATGGGAAGAGTGGTTAGAGTCAAGTTGTGTAGAGTTGACTTCTGCCTAACTTTTCACAACTATTACCTGTAAATTGTCTTTTATGGACTCAATATTCTAAATAAATAATCCTGTTTACTTTTTTCCACCTAGGCACTGCATCTCATATCTTTGTGCTTTTGCACAGAACATGACTCTCACTCTCAAACCCCAATGATGGAAAAGCATTCTTGCTATAGAAAAGAAGTTTGTCTTTGGAGTCAGTGTTCGTAGTTTTGAATTACGTTGTGCTACTTGTTACCCATTTGACCTGGAGCAAATCATTCAACCTCTCTCATCTTCTAATTTCTCTCTCATCTGTAAAATCAGAGGTTTAGACTAGTTAACCTGTAAAATCATATCCAGTCCTAAATGTTTGAATTTTTTTTTTTTTATTTTTCTGCCCTTACTTCTGGCTCTAGGAATCCTGAATTTATGCTAAGGTCCACTTCTTGTGTTATCTCCTATGTGAATGCATTCTTTATTCCATAATGACCTTGTCTTTTTTTCTATCTTCTTTGAATTATTAGGTATCTCAGTGCACCATCATTAGAGAGCCAGTTTTGGAGTCAGGTAGACATTAGTTCATTTTTAAGTCCTTCCAGTGAAACATCCAGCTGTGTGACTTCAACCCTCTCCCTTAAACTCTCAATCACCATCCCCAATTAACCACATTTGACTAAAATTTGCAAAGAACCTGGTTTTTTACATTGGCAGAGGGATTTTCTTCACTAGAAAATCATCAATGAAATAAGAGGTTCAATACTTCCACCCTTATGCATGAAATATACAAGTAGGTAGAAGATATTTCACTATCCCTACACCATTCCTAGATTGTAAGTTATTTGAGGGGACGCTAGGTGACACAGTTGATAGAATACTGATCTTGGAGGCAGAAAGACTTCTTTATGAGTTCAAAGTCAATCTTAGACACTTACTGTGATCCAAGTTAAGTAACTTAACCCTGTTTGTCTCAGTTCCTCATTTATACAATGAGCTGGAAAAGCAAATATTAAACCTCTTCAGTATTCTCGCCAAGAAAATCTCAAATGGACTCATGAAAAGTTGGACACAACAGACAAATTCAACAACAAATGTATTGGGAGTCAGGAATTTCCCTCCCTTGAGTATTTTTCCTTTTTCTTCCCCTTTCTGTCCCAAACACCTATCACACTACTCAACTAATATGTTCTTAATAATTCTCTTTTTTGACTCAGCAAAAGACAATTCAATGCTTTATTTATGAATTATTACTAACATAATTATAAATTATTATGAACATAAGAATCAAGCTTTTAAACTTTTTAAAGGAATTCAATACACAAGAAGAGCATTCATACAAAAGGAACAGTATGAATCAACTAAAGAAATGATGAAGCGTGGTTTGTGTTTGGAGGACAGAGTGGCACAATCAGACTGGACTGTAGAGTACATTGGGGTTCATCACAGTGGGGCAAGAATGGAAAATCAGTGGAGGTGTTAGATTGTGGAGGGCCTTGAAAGCCAACACAAGAAATATTTTCTTTAGTAGACATCAAATGACCAACAAACATTTTTCTGATTGTGGAATTTAATGAACACAAAGAAGTCTATTCTAATAGCAAAATGAAAGCATGATGTTTAGTATTTTTATAAACCTATCCCTCTAGCTTATTGTGTTTACTTTCACAACTCCATAAGGTGGAATAAAAACTTCTTGAAAGCAGGAGTTAAATGTTTATTTGATAGTCAATTAACTTGATTTCCTCTTTGTATCCCCAGCATATAGGATGGTTCTTTTTCTGTTTAAAAACAGCTCTCGTATTTTCTTTGATCCTTCCTTTCTCCAGGCTACTTATCTCCAGTTCATTTAACTGATGTTGAGATGATAGGGCCTTGAGGCCTTTCATAATCTGTTTATTATCCTCTCGACATTTTCTATGTTATATATACTCTTATGTGATAGTTTCTGGAAGTGAGAACAGTACTCAGAATATGGTCCAAAAAGGACAAAGCATAGACGGATATTCATCATTACCTTATTCTTGGAAATATCAACTTGAAATAACTTGTATTAAGAAAGAAAAACAAGATTAGGCTTTATGTACATTTATTTCTCTCAGCATTTGGAGACATGCATGCATCATGCATGGGAATTCATTTGGAAATGAGGTCCCTTTGGGATTAGGCTGCACAGTTTATAAACCCTTTCAACAGAGACTGATATTGCTCAATCATCATTTCACCCTTCTATGGAGAGAATGGTAGGTTGGTTGGTTGGTGGTTGTTTTTCATCTTCAAAGAGAACCAAAATGATATCACCATTGTAAAGTGAAATTTCAGTGTGCCTGACTGTGGCTGATCAGACCAAATTGAGCTTGCAATATTCTACCACAGGTTGGGCACACATAGTCAGTGTGACTATTTGGGGTGGTTACTCCAGATTTGTGCATCCTACATTTTATTTATGCTGCTTCAATTCTGCTTTGCTCATACAGCACAGCACCCTTTCTGATGTCGTAGCATCATGCTGAGTGGTCCTGTGCCGGTGAAACCCATGTCACACAATCAAATCAACAATTCTTGAGAGAAACCTTGAGAATATCCTTGTATCACTTCTTCAGACCACCATGTGCCCCATGTGAGTTCTCCATAAAATAATCTTTTGGGCAAGTATGCATTTTGCATTCAAACAACATGGCCATGGAGGTGCTCTCTCTGAAGTATAGTTTGAATGCTTGGCAGTTCAACTCGAGCAAGGACTTCAATGTCTGGTACCTTATCCTGCCAAGTTATCTTCAGAATCTTCTTAAGACAGTCAAATGGAAGCAATTCAGTTTCCTGGCATGGCACTGGTAGACTGTCAGTATTTCACAGGCATACAACAATGAGGTCAGCACAATGGCTCTGTAGACCATCAGTTTGGTAGTCAGTCTACTACTTCTCTCCCAAACTTTTCTTCAGAGCCTTCCAAACATTGAGCTGGCTCTGGCAATGCATGTAACAACCTCATTCCTGGAAAGTATACTTAACTGCCAAGGTAAGTGAACTTACCCACAGCATTCAAAACGTCCCCATTTGTTGTAACCGATGGTTCCACATATGGATGGTGTGGTGGTGGCTGATGGAGCACCTGTGTTTTCTTGGTGTTAATTATTAGGCCAAAATTAGCACAGGCAGCAGAGAATTGAATAGTGGACAATGCTCTCGTGCCTTCCCAGTCACCAATAGAGTGAAACAGGGATCTTTGCTTGCTCCCATGCTTTCTAGCATGACGTTTTCCATCATGTGGTCAAATGTTTTCAATGAGGATTAACATGGCATCAAGGTCAACTACAGTACTGTTGGTAAGTTCTTCAGTTTGAAAAGGCTGCAAGCCAAGACCAAAGTGAAAGGAGTGTTGGTGCATGATTTTCTGGTTGCAGATGATTATTCACTCAATACAACCTCTGAAACTGAGATACAACAAAGCAAAGTATTGATGGAGAGAATAGCTCTGTACCAGATCACTCCCAGCCTTGGGCCATGTAGATAAAAGTCTGTCTCCACCCAGATCACTCTCAACTTTGGGCCACCTAGGCAAAATAATGTCTCTATCCAAGCTAAAGGGGAACACAACGGACTTCCCCACTTTAGATTAAATTCCTTTCAAATTTACCTGGGATTTGACTAGGATAGGAGAGTCAATGCAATGTCATCAGTAATATTGATCCTCTGAAGAAAAATTAACTTAAAAACAGGACTTAGAAGGGAATGGGAACTTTGAATGCCCTCCTAATATATTGGTTATCAATAATCAGTATTCACAGAAACTACCTTTCCTAATATATTTTTCATGTTATTTTTTTTAGCAACCTCCCCTCCTTCTGTGCAAGGCAACATTTGACTGTAAGTGGCAATGCATGTAACCAGTGCTGTTGCATGAATTGATAAAAACAGATGATGGAAAGTCAATTGGTTAACATTTCTGGCAGTCTGCAGTACCTTGGAATTGGACAAAACTTGTTCATATAATTAACCCCTTGTTACACATTACAGAGCTAGAGACTTTGTACATTGAAATAAACAAAACCCAAGGAATCCCTAAATAAGTAAGTAAAAAAAGATGCATAGATTAATGAATGAATGATTCGATCTATGTACAATATCATGTCTAGAGTATGAAGTTATAGGAAAGGATACCAAGAATTACCTAGGTGAAAGTGATGAGACATGCATTCAGGGATATGGAGATAACAAAGTAAAGACTATACAGGTGATGATGATAATGATGATGATGATGGTAATAATTATAAGGGATGATTGAATTTTGTTTCCACAGAAATTAAATGAAAACAGCAATCATATGAAACATGATTTGAAGTCATGTTTGTGGTTAATGTAAGAGAACTGCTTGTATGGGGAAGTGGGGGATATTGACCACCTGAACATCAGAATATCTACTACTTTTCTTTGTTCTGAGAAAGCCTTTTCCTGTATATCAAAGGATGAGGTCCATTAACCCTACCAGGGTCTTAATAACCGAACTTTTATTATCGATATACTGGGTTTCTATCTTCAAACTCACAGCTTTTGTCAGTTCTCTTAACAGTTGAGCAAAATCCTTTCTCATGCTATCTGATGCAGACAAATAGGGATGAGACTAAGACTATTTCTTGACTTGGCATTTCATTTATTAAATAAATAATAAAGTAAATGAACATGAGTAGGGGGGAATTGGAATATGCAAATGAGAAGATGTAATCAAGGGGTGGGGTTTAGTGAGCCCTGGAATGCTGACCAATGGGATTCAAGGTGGGAAATTCAAATCTGGATGAATTATAAAAGGACTTTTGCAACTAACTTAAAGTGTGCTTGCAACTAGGAAGGAAACCTTTTTCACAAGGGGTAAAAGGACAAATCATCAATCAAAAATGATGTGAAATATTTTTTTTTTCCTAAATTCACTCGTGGCTAGGTGGAATTCTTGGTAAGAGATCATTTCTCATGAAGATGAGGATGATGATGATAGTGACACATATTACAAATGTGGACATTCTAGTTGGGTTTTATAAGATTAGCTTGCCAATGGGGATAGTAAACAATTCATTCAGAAGTTCTTTCTCCCTTTCCCTTACACCACCCCTATAATTCTGAGTAATATTGCCAACTATTATGATTCATTCATTCTGAATCTCATAAGGAAATGTATGAATTTTTAGTACAAAATGATATTGACTTTTCTCTTATGTTCTCAAACTTCAGTCTTTGACATGTAACAATTTTGAACTGAGCAGATGACCTGACCTTCATATCTTCCAATCAGCCATATTTTGTATTGCTCATCATCCAGAAACTGAGTAGAATTGATCATCTGTGCCCTTTAACTGACTTTTGGAAGCAGATTTACGGAACACTAACCTACATGCCACTGGTATGTGGCCTTTGCTACAATATTAAATTTTTATAATCCCATGCTCAATTTACTGTGCATTTCCAGAGAAGGAAAATGGTCCTTGGCCAGTTGGTGGACATTCTCCCCAATACATAGAAAAATTCTTCAAGGACTGGTACTTGGCCTTTTCTGTTATGCCAATTGCATGCCCTTTTTAAAATCTGGTTTCTAAATTTGTTTTATGATAATACAGCTATGCCATGGTGTTCTCATTTAGTGCTTTTATGATAAAGGTCACTCATTCCCTCTAAGGAACACTTAAGGTTTGAAGTATACCTTTGAAGCTCTGAAAATCTTTTAGCCAATAAAAGCAAAAATAACCCCCTTAATAAAATAACCCCAACTTAAAAAAAAGTATTTGAAAACTTCAAGAAACTCTTTGCCTTATGGATAAAATGGAGGGATATTCAGAGATTTCTTTATTTCTTTGTTTGGAATTTACATATACAATATATGACACATATGCTTTTATTTACATTTATATAATACACATGTATACAACACATATGCACACATGTGTAAATGTGTGTGTATGTATATGTGTGCCTATATGTGCATATGTGTGTATGTATGTGTGTGTATGTGTGTGTATATATACATACATATACACACACACAATATGGTCAACTTGTTATATTAATAGAAGTTTATGATGCACTTTAAGTTTAGCATGTAGGTCCTGAAATGAAATGGTGGTCAACTAGCTTTCCAATGGTCATACCATTAGCTACTTTTAATGAGATTAAGAAACTTATTAGAAAAAAGGTACTTTGGAATAATTAGTGGCTTATCAATCAGATTCAGGAAAATTTCAGTTCAGATACTGCAGTCACATATTAGCTATGTGTCATTGGATAAATTACATTGGTAATATAACTTCATCAAACTAAAACAAATTGAGGAGTCGCTAATAGTAAAGGGAATTACCCTAATTGGAGTTCATCACATCAGTGAATTCCTATACATATATATGTGTACATATATATGTACATAGATATGCATGAACATATTAAGTTGTTCTATACCAAAGATGAAAAAATATTTTACAAAATGTAAACCTCTCGAGTGAAGATAGAAACAAAAATTTGGTTCATTAATTTGAAAGGAAAAAAAAAAGTAATTATTTTAGTTTGCTTCTCTAACTTGTGCTCTCTCCTTTTCTTACTTTTATTTTTAATCGTGAGCTCTTTAGGTATGGATGAGCTACTGTGTAATTAAAGTTAAAGCTTGATTTGAAGTCTGATTTTGAATGATTATTAATACATGTGAGATCTTAGGAAAGTCACCCAACCTCCCTGGGTATCATTTTGTTCATTTTTAAAATAAGAGTTTTTGGCTGAATGTTGAATCTGAGAAGAAGAAAAAAATGAATTTAAATTATACTTCTCTTGGTTACTATTTGTATGACTGTAGATCACTAAATCTGCTTTTATCTCTGTTAGGTTTTAAGACTAGATGGCTACAGAGGTCCCTTCTCAATCTAGAGGTAGGATGCTATAACCTTAAGATTACATATTAAGGTCCCCTTCAAGTCGCAATTTAGGAATCATTTAATTAATGTGAATAAATATTGAATGGATCTCCTTTTCATATAGTGTCTTGGTCTCTTCTGTAGTGTGATAAAATTGTAAAGGGCTCAGAATTAACCTTATATGATCTCTGAGTAAATGGCTTGTGGAGAAAGTAAGATTAATCACATAATAATATACTAAATGTTACAGTATTACTATTAATAATGCTAATATTTTAAATAACACTTATGCTTATACACTTGATATCTTTGTGTGACCTGTAATGCAAGTATTCCTGGGTTTGAAATGGCTACATGAGAAAAATGAAAACACTGGCATATACTTCCAAAATAGAAACACAACAGATATCGATTGTGTGTCTGTTGTCCAAGGACTAGACTGCTGGATTTTAGAGAAGCTCTCAAATTAGTTCTGGAGCGACAAGATTTTCAGCAGCAACATCCCTCAAGGTCCATATATTCTGCTCTATAGGGAACTCCAATTTGCACTGGTATACATTGTGTCATGATATCAATAAAATTATGGATCCTTGACTTATTGAAATAATTAGATCTCTAATTAACTCTGTGAGATAAGTTCTCAAAGGTGTAGAAGGAATCAAAGATGTCATCTAGTGCCCCTCTCTCATTTAACAGATAATGAAATAAATTTTACAGAAACGATAAGTCAGGGAGCTTGAGCAATGTTACTAATCAGGGATTAGAAAAGGTTTTCTGACTCTAATTATTGACTGAACATTTACTCATGCAAGGAGATATTTCAGCAGCTTATGAGATCTAAACTTTTAAGGCATTTAACACACTGGTCATATGCAAGTATATATTGCTTATAAAAATGACTTTTTACAAGAGAGCAAAGTAGATCTCTCAGTTTCTGCATTGGCTTACAACTTGGTGGTGGTAAAGGGTAATTTCTGTATTTGAAATTGACAACTATCCTCTTAAAATATGCTAGATGCTAAACTTGCCTTTCTTACAAGTATTTAATTCTTATGTGGCCTTAAAAATAAAATCAATGGGCCTGTCTTGGTTTCTATTTTATCTATTGAAAAAATCCATAGAACTATGACACTCCCTTGCCCAGGAATTTTCATTCTAGTGACTTTCATCTCTAATGGTTGTTGCTGTTCAGTTGTTTCAGGCATTTCTGACTCGTCACGGCCCCATTTGGGGTTTTCTTGGAAAAGATACTGGAATGGTTTGTCATGTCCTTCTCCAGCTCATTTTACACACGAGAACCTGAGGCAAATAGGATTAAATGACTTGCCCAGAGTCACACAGCTAGTAAGTGTCTGAGCCCAAACTTCAAACGAGGAAAATGAGTCTTGCTGACTTCCTTTTACTGTACCATTTCTCTAATATTTATTTTGTATTTCTTTTGTATGTGCACAGTGTTACAACCAATGTAATCTGGTATTTGAATGTAAGCTCCCTGAAAGAAGTAACTGTGTTGATTTTACATATTTTTTGTAAACTTTTGCATTTGAGTAATTAATTTCTTTGTTTATTACATTTTTGAGAGATTAGCACTGTGCCTGGCATACAAAAAATACTTTTAACTCATTGATTAATGAAGAGATTATTTCTTTTTTTTCCATTGCCCCCATAGTGTAGCCTACTTCTTGGCACAAAGTATGAAATTGATAAATGTTTAGTGTTTGACAGATTTATTATTTGAATACTAGCAATGCCTAGGTGTCTAGGGCAGTTAGCATTTACAAAGCACTTGCCTCACAAAAATATGAGGTACATAGTATAAGTACTCTGATTGCAAGGGACCAGTGTCTTTCTTTGTATCTCCAATGCTTATTTGAATATCTAGTACTTTAAAAAAAAGACTGCTGATTTTGTTTTAGAGGTAATGAATCTGAGGCACAGAGACATAAGATGACATTTCCAAGACCACAGAGTTAGTAAGGATGGTAGTAGCATTATTCATTTTATAGGATCTCTAGATTTTGCAGCTAAATTTTATTGCAACTGCCCTGTAATCCAACTCATATTTGAAATATAGCCCAAATAAAGGACAGTGAAAAGCTGTATTTGCATATTAAAAATGTAATTTGAATACCCAAAGCATGATAAGATTCATGCATATTTACCCACACTCTTTGGCTTAGGCTCCAGGGTCAGTCCTATCCATAGAATATTATTTCAGAGCCACTGAAAGGACTTTCTACCTACCTTGAAGTATCCTCACCACCACCCCAGAAAAACATCTTTGATTTCCCCACTTTTCTCTCCTATATGGAAAGAGTCACAGTAATGGTGATTATACCTCCCCTTATTCTATGCTTATAGTTTACAAAGCACTTTACCCATAAAACCTCTATGACATAGGTGATCCAATATTTCTCTTGGTTTTATAAAGGATGAAACAGAAATTGTTGAGAGTTGAGCTGCCTTGCCCTGAATTGAATGCAGGGTATCTGTCATTAAATCTGCTCTTTTTATCTTATGATATTACATCTTCACTGCATATATTACATATTATAATTAATGTAGTTATAAAGTTAATTCATGTCACAGTTTAGGACCTTCATGATATAAGGCACAAGGCAAGTAAGTAATGTGGTGTCAAAACAATGAAGTTCCAGGGAACCAGGAAAGGATAAAAGACTTTGGGAGTTGTGGTGAAAGGTGAATAAAGGGGAAGAGTTTGAGGGGGATGAGGAGAGAATTAAAACACTAAAAAGTTAGATACTAAATAACTTCAATTTATATCAGATTATCTTATAATTTCAATCACAATAGGACAACTTAAAATTGTAATACAATACTTCTGTGTATTTACTGCAAAATATTTACTTTTTTGGTATAATCATAGATGACATGATGGTGGTGGTAGTGGTGGTAGTGGTAGTGGTGGTGGTGTTAGTGATGATTACAGTGTGTCATGACAGACAGAAGAGCCTTGGAATAAGGAAAATTAAAATTCAACTCCTTTCTCTCATACATATTAGTTACATGTCTATAGGCAAGTGGGTACATGTATAAGCAATGACCAAGTTGCCAATCTACATTGCTAAGGAGTTCAAAGAAAACAAAACTCCCCACCTTTATGAAATCACAGATATGTCTCTTATGTACTGGAGGTGAATTAACCTTCTAATTGACCTAACATCTCTCCCTTCACCTACTCATCCTCTACACAATTGCACAAATGATTTTCCCTAGGAAAAAGTATGACCTGTCACTATTCCTCACAATAAGTTTCTGTAGCTCCAAATTGTCTCAAAGATCAATTAAAAGCTTCTTAATTTGGCTTTTATGGTTCCTAAACTCAGCTCCAACGTACTTTTCGAGATATATTATACATCATTCCCTTTAAAATGCCATATGGTACAGGCAAACTGGTTTTCTTCCTGTTCCTCATATATGACATTTTCTCCCTCTCCACACTTTCACACTAGCTAATTCTCATGCCTCGAATATAGTCCCATCTCATTTCTGAGATCATTTCTGAATCCCTTGTTTGCTTTAAAATTTTACACAAGTGCCCTCTTTTACCTAAAGCCTTCTTGATCCTCCCAGCTAATTGTGCTTGATTCCCTCCAAATTTGTTTTGTTTTATTGTCCATTAATTTTCAGTATACTTGTTTATTTGTATGTAGACTCTTTGGATAAAACATAACTATGCTGAAATCAGGAATTCTTTTTGCTTTGGTTTTATATCCCTTTGCCTAGTACAATGTTTGACATTGTTGATTTTTGTCGTTGATTTTTGATTGATATTTTGGCAATTAAGTGACTTCTGTCCAATCTATCCTTTGTTCCCTGTAGGACCTCGTCCCTGATTACCTACAGTTCTGAATATATTGCTCTTAACATATTTTAATGTGTTTTTTTTCAAAATTACATTTTAATTACTTTAGAATGCATGGTTGGGTATTGGAAACATAGTATGATAAAGCTGTGGATAATTCAAAAATCTTCAACTTTCAATCACTATATCCCCTTTACTGTGCATTAGATACTCAATCAAATCTTAAAACAATCATCCCTTCCCATCTCTTTCTATCCCTCTCTTTGTTTTTACTCCTTCCCTCCCTTCCTTTTCTTTCCTTCCTTCCTTCCTTTCTTCCTTCCTTCCTTCCTTCCTTCCTTCCTTCCTTCCGTCCTTCCTTCCTTCCTTCCTTCCTTCCTTCCTTCCTTCCTTCCTTCTTTCCCCTTCTGTCTTTCTTCTCACCATCTATTCATCTCCCCATTCCCTCTTTTTCGCCCTTATTTTTTCCCTTTTCTTTTTTGCCTGTTAATCTGGCTTCTCATTTTTAGAAGTCAGGAAACACACAGTAATTATAATCATAATATTAAATTTAAACTTATTCTACTTATGGGAGGTGGTTCATGATCCCTGTTGTATCCGAATATCTATAAGTTGAATTCCACCTCCCACACCTGATCCAAAGTTAATTCTATTTTGGCAAGATAGGGTTATTACAAAGGCATTGCTGATAAGTATCTTGGGTTTAAGTAAATGCCTCAACAAAAAGCTCTCTGGAGGAAGTATTTACTGTGGGCATGTTACCCAGGAGCTCATCGTTGTCCCCATTTATCTTATTTATAACCAACTGCTAAAATGTCAAGTTGATCTGGTAGTTCTAAGTCATTCCAAGATAAGTAAGTGAAAATTAGAGAGCTGTGAGTGTTCAGTTTGCTAGGAGATGAATATATTATTAGTCCATGCTTGGAGAAATTGGGGCACTTATTACTGTCCTTGAAGTGAGAGTAATGTTGACTTTTACATCCACTTAAATCTAGGATTTGTGATTCAGGAAATGGGTAGATCCATATAGAAAGATTTAAAGGTGATTAATCAGCACCATGGTCAGGGAATGTAGTATCTATAGAGTTCTGATATGGCAGTGTTGTGAAAGGTTTTCACCATCTTTACCCTGAATCATTCAAGTGATCTTTCTTTTTTTCCTGCCTTCATTCTTTCTCTTCTCCAATCCAAATATTATTTGGATGATAAATCTACACTCCTGAAACTCAGAGCTGACATCATAAGTCTGTGATCTCTTCAAAAAATGATATTAACAGCTCATTTTAGTCTCTAGAATAGAATATAAAATACTCAGCCTGGCATGTAAGGCCTCTACAATATGGCTTCTACAAAGGTTTCCAGATTATTACCTATGTCTTGTCTTTAAATCTTCTCCTTTTAAATTAAATGACTATACTAGGGACTCCAAATAAAGATGTCTTATCTCCCACCTCCTTGCTTTTGCAAAAGTCATCATACTTGTTTATCTGGCCTTCATTCTTAACCTCCACCTCTGTCATGAGTTAGTTCTCCCCTCCTAGAAGAGACCTTTCCTGATCTCCCTATTCCAAATAATGAATGCTCTCAAATTGTTGCAATTATTTTGGAGTATTTCATTTGTGGATTTGTTAGTGTCCCTTCTTGTTCTCCTTCAAGAAAAAGTCAGTGGCTTAAGGTGGGGATGGGGGGGCGGTAAATGGGAAAGGAATAAAAATTATTTTATTTTTTTTAGTGGACAGTGCACAGAATGTTGCTTTGAATATAATGAGCCTTTAATGCACAGTTGTTGGTTTGAAGAAAATCAGCTAATGTGAATTGCAATACAAATTGAATATCTTTATAGAAACAAAAATCTCACAAACGTTTGGATGGAGTAAAAAATAAAATGATTCATTCAGGGTCTGATTAAGTCCTCCTGAAACATTTAATCTTATAGGCAGAACAATCTTTCAATTCAAGCTTTCAGAAGGACAACACATATATGCAAATATAATTTTAAAAATATTCCCCAAAAGTAATAATAATAATAGTCAATATTTATATAACACATCTATCTATCTATCTATCTATCTATCTATCTATCTATCTATCTATCTATCTATCTATCTAGATATGTTGGGAACTGTGCTAAGCACTGTACAATTATTATCTTATTGGATTCTTACAACAACCCTAGAAGGTATGTGCTATTATTATCATCCCCATTTTGCAGATAAGGGAATAGAGAAGACCAGAGGTTAAGTGAGTTGCCCAGGGTCACACATCTTACTACATTAGACCCAGTTTGAACTAAGATCTTCCTGACTCTAGGCCCAGTGCAACACCTGGCCTTGGATTGCTAAATGACTTATGCTAATGATAAAGTAAATGTTTAGCACATGTCATTTCTGTAAAGCCTATATTTCGTTCTATGTGAAAATTTTAAAAAAGGAGAAGAAAAAGAAGTTTAAGGTGGAGGAGGAGATAAGAAGAAGAAAAAGGAGGAAGAGGTAGAGGAGGAGGAGAAATAATTTTGGAGCATTCATTACCATTAATGTTTGATTGATATATTGTCAAAATTATCTACTCAAATAGATGTTTCACTGTATGCATATGGTTCTGTACCAATATACCCACCAGAGGGGAGGGGACCATAAGAAAGCATCTGGAAAAGAGTAGATTCTGGAAGCAAAAAGTGGTAAAGTGATTTTACCAGTGACAAATAGCTAGTGATAGAGGCAGAATGTGAACCAAGTTCTTCCTGACTCCAAATGGAGAACTTCATCTATTAATATTTTGATAATCAGGATAAATGAATGTGCAGTCTTTCTTGTGACCATTCTACACTAAAGAATGAATATGCATGTATACATATTTTATAAAATGATTTAAATAGGATGATTAAAAGAGATAGGATCTCATCATCAAAGATTCTGAATCTAAAGGGTAATACAGAGGTTATCTTGTCCAGATATTTCATTTTATAGATGAAGAAAATAAGCCTAGAGTTTCAAATATTTACTAAACTTCACACAGCTAGTAAGAATTAGAGGCTTCACTTTACACACTTATTGCTTACTTAAATTCCTACAGTCTATATATTTTGCCATTTTGTACCATCACCACCCCACCTCTTAAAGAGGGTTGTTTCACAAAGAATATTGACAGAGATAGGTAGATGACAGAACCACATTTGATGACAGACTCAGAGTTGATTAAAAGAAATGTTGAACTACCTACATATTTATATAGCTATAAAATATCTAAATATCTATATTTATATAAATCAATCAAAAGATATAGATGCATTATATACACAATATAATCAGCTATACAAGAAATATATATGTAGTAAATCTTGCTTAAAATTATTATAAAATCAAAAACTGTTAAAGCTGAATGGCCTAGACATCATTTTATACAATATCCACAATTCATAGATAAGAAACTGATATGTGGTATGATTAAGTAAATTGTCTATCATCAAGCAATTAACAAGAAATAAACCTGAGCCAAAAACAGAGGTAATGTGCTTCTCATGACGGAAGTAAGAGAAAATAACCATATCTCAGGAGTTTATAAACATTTATTATGCACCTACTATGTACCAAGCATTGTGCTGGCCACTGAGTATACAAATACAAACAAGAAAGAAAGCCAGCTCCTGATCTCTAGGAGTAACAACATGATGGATAAAGGGGCAATGCAAAAAAGAAGGGGGTAGGCATCATGTGGGGGATGCAGTGGTGCAGTGGTGGTGGTGAAAGAAGTCCAAAATGAGTGCAAATATTGAAACCAAAGAAGCCCAAATTTGGCAGGGAAGAAGGAGATCTTTGAGGATTGGTGTCTCTAGTTGATGCTCCTTCAATCAATGTTGATGCTGTCATTTGTCCATTGTTCTCAAAGAGGACCAGAACATCAAGAAGGTGATGCCATGACTTGAAAATGAAATGGATTTAAATAAGGGAGAGCTGTGTAAGGTTATCACTTTCTCCTCTGGAGCCTTCTGGTTCTAGTGGTGAGATATAGATAGGAAAACTGGAGATGATCCTAGAGATTGAACAATTCATAAACTTTCAATCATACAGGCAAGAGTATCGAAGAGGTATGAATTCA
This sequence comes from Bettongia penicillata ogilbyi, assembly GCA_023548195.1. Lineage (NCBI taxonomy): Eukaryota > Metazoa > Chordata > Mammalia > Diprotodontia > Potoroidae > Bettongia > Bettongia penicillata. Next base: position 3,453,565 of record JAJHZJ010000257.1, read on the forward strand.
GCAGGGATGATTTTGCCTGAACCTTCAATCAGAGAGACCAGGGTGCTGGAGAGGTATGAATTCAGCAGGGAATGATTTTCCCTGACCCTTCAATCAAACAGGCCAGGGTGCTGGAAAGGTGTGAATTCAATGGAGACGATTTTCAATAATTCCTTATTCTGTATCTGTGACCCTAGGCAAGTCGCCAAACCTTTCTGTACCCAATTTTTCTCATCTATAAATGAGGGATTTGAATTAATTGGCCTCTAAAGACCCTTCCAGCTCTAGATAATGATGCCATCATTCATATTATCATTAATTCATTCAACAACCATATATGAGTTTCCACTCTGTCAGGCACTTTGCTAGAAGCTTGGAATACAAAGTGGGCAAAAGATGTCCCTACACTCAGGGAACTTAGGAGCTCTTTTCCCAGGATATATAATTTTGTCAGGAGAGGGAAAATGATCTCAGATGCCATCTCACCCATCTTATCTCTGAAAACCAGTAATTCCTAGGATTTTCCCCAGAATTCATCATCCAATATCTGCTAGGAAAACTCATTTGATTCCAAACTTACCATCTCATCATAACTTGACTTAATCTAGCCCTATTGAACTGAGCAGAACATATAAATCTAATTTCTCTTATATATGTCATCCATTTTTGAGTTAAAACCATATTTGAAAATCTGCTGACAGAAATGAAAAGTTTTAGTGTACAGGGAGGATCGAAATCAAGGATTCTTATGCTCTTAAGTTTCATTGACCCTTTTAGCCATCTGTTGAAGTCTATGGAAGTCTTCTCGAAACAAAGGTTTCTAAATCTATAGAATTACAAAAGAAATAAATTAAATTGAAATGTAATTGTTAAAATATAATGCTAAAACCCACTAAATTCCCGTGGGCACTATTAAAAGCTCTTGAGCTAAGATGTACATGACAGCCATCTTCAAGCATTTCAAGTGCAAGCATACACTCTATAGTCTTCTACTCAGTGCTAGGCACTTTGCTAGCTTCCAGGGTACAACAAGAAAAGTAAAATATTCACAGCCCAAAGGAACAATGTATCAAGTCAGGCAGTATATGCTAATATAATAAGACACAATTACACATATACATATATGTATGCAAATTCGTATTATTTTAAAACATTCTAAACCTCTCATTGTACTACTGAAAATATTAAGACACATCCGGAAAAAAACGCTGCCCATTTGGCAGACTGTAAACTTCTAAGACTACATCCCCATGGAGAAGGCATGATTCTGAGCCCTGGGTTAAGATTCAGCTGGCAATTGTCTTCATCCTGTCTCTCTCACTATCTCCTCAGGTTACTGAGAAGTCACTCAGCCTCTCTAAGTTTTAGTTTGGTCACTTGTGAAACCAGGGGTTAACACTCTATTATAACTCGTATCAAGGCGGGGGAGGTGTGAAACCTAGAGTTTGCACTTGCAGAAAGCAGCCCCCTCTTCCCTCCCCCGCCTTCGGCGTCACATCCAAGCTACTATTTAAGCGGCCTGAATTTTGCTGGTAGCATCCCTTTGCTCAACCAGGTGAGGTTACTTCCGTAGCAACGTCCCGGTTCCGCAACTCACTTTGCACCGCAGCGGCCACCAGCTTCTTCCCTCTCGCCCGCGATCATGGAGTCGTCTCAGCTTCGAGTTGCCGTGGTTTGCATGTGTAACATGAACCGAAGCATGGAAGCTCACAGACTCCTCAAGAAACAAGGAATCTGTGTTAGATCTTTCGGTGTAGGAGCTCGTGTGTTACTGCCAGGACCAACACGAGACAGGCCTAATGTTTACAATTTCAAAACAACCTATGAGCAGATGTACAATGATCTTGTTAAGAAAGACATAAAATGGTATACATGCAATGGTATTTTGAGCATGTTGGACAGAAATCATAGAATAAAGCCTGGCCCGGAAAGATTCCAGAGCTGTAAAGATGCCTTTGATGTTATCTTTACCTGTGAAGAGAGAGTCTATGATCAGGTAGTAGAATCTTTAAATTTCCGAGAACAAGTGACCTTCCAGCCGGTCCATGTGATTAATGTAGATGTTCCCGATAATGAGGAAGAGGCTATTCTGGGAGCCTTCCTCATTTGTGAGATCTGTCAGTGCATCCTGGAGACTGAAGACATGGAAAACGATATAGATGAGCTGTTGCTGGAATTTGAGGAGCAAGTTCATAGGACTTTCCTCCATACGGTCTGCTTTTACTGAAGTCGGAATCGTTTTCCTAGTCAAAGGAAGCACACTCAAGTTTTCTGAATATCTCCTACTCTAGGATCAATTTCCAATCTTTCTTCCCGTAATACTTTTTTCCCCTCTTCATGGTGTTTATCTTTATTTTCTGGTATTTTGCCAGGGCACAGAGGATAGAGTACTAGTTTTGGAATCAGGAACACTTGTCTTCCTGAGTTCCATTCTGCTATCAGCCAAAGGTGCAGGTGGAGTGGGCTCTGTACTGTCAGAATAAGACCTGGACAAGCTTGACACTTCCTCAGGTCTTTGGGGCACTATCCCCTTCCTCCCTCCACTGTGAGTGCTTCCCAGGAGGCACTGGCCCCTACTCAACTAGGTACTCTGAGGCCTGCCTTCAGACTCTTCTGAAGTCTGGTGGGCTTTGTAGCTGTGACCAGATCATTTGACTAGTTCTGACTGAGCAGCTTGAGCAGCATCAGAAGGAGATTTTTTGGTCACTGGGATCATCTTCAGGCAAATGTAGCTGATATAACTTTGAGGCTCAAGGGCGTTGAAGCATGAACAGAATCCACAAATTGGAAATCTGTTTCAAATGTATCAGCATGAATGTCCTTTCTCAACCTTTCCTTTATTTGAGAAAGCATGACTTAAGCAATGGAGAAATGGAATCATTTTTGTCAATTCCATGACCCTTGTCACTTTAGGAGATGCCAGATTTTGAGGATCATCTATATGGAAAGCTGTAAGGGAATCAACTTTGACTCAAGTAACTGAAAGACAATCTTTCAGTGGACAATCCCTCACTGTATGAAATGCTTAACTCTTCCTCAATTTAGACCATGGGAATCCCAGTCCTTGATGGTACTACTTGAGTTGGAAGACACTAGAAAACTTAATTTGGTGGATATTTGGTACTCTGTGGATGACCTTCCCCACTTTTGCGATATTTTATTCCCTGAAGGCCTGGCAGCAACTGTGGGGGTGGGTTCCATGAGGTGTCTCCATCAGGACATTGGAAAAAAAAGCCAACCTGGACCCAGTGTCTCTGGCTGCCTATCAGACATTCTCAGACCTTGCAACTTTTGTGGCCCAAGATATGTGAACTTTAGAGGAACCTGAAGAGATGTGGACAAAAGCCTCTTCACTCCAGGAGACTCCCTCACCAGTTTTCTCCCCATAGGACCAGACTGAACAACGCATCTGGTAGAAGCTTCTGGGATTTGCTCTGCTTCTTATTCCTTCATTCTTGGGTAGACAACTGTGCCTTAGAAATTCTGAGGTCACTTGGCAAGCACTAGTGTGGCCAGGTCTTAAAAAAAAGATCCCCTTGCCATCTTCATCCTTTAACCCAATAACAAAAGCATACAGTTTGGGGAAGTTACTACTAGACCTGGAAGAAACTTTACAGAAAATCTCCTCCCACTCCCCCTATAACAAAACTTTTGGTTTTACAAGGATTGGAGGAATTCTTTGGCACTTTTGACTCTATTGACCACCTTTTTAATGTTACGGCAAGTTGGACTGTCTAGGAACAAATCAAGTGAAAGAGACTTTTTATTCAACTTCCTACTAATGAAACAAAATAAAAATGTTCTACATATGGTGTGTAGAAAAAAACAAAAACAAAAACACACACACACACAAAAAGGATGAGACCTGGAGGTGGCAGTGGCTTCTTCTTGCAAAATTTAGACTTAAATTAAAAAAAATAGTAGGGAAAACAATCAGACCATATAGGCATGGTCTAACTAATATCCCTTATGAATATGCAGTGGAGGTGATGAAAATATTTGAGGGATTCCATCTGGTAGATAGAGTGTTTGAAGAAGTATGGACAGAAGTTCACAATACTGTACAGAAGGCAGCAAAAAAAAGAAAGAAAAAGAAAAGGAAAGAATACACTATTTTTCCCCAGTAGTAATCTAGGGCTGTGAGAATTGGATTATAAAGAAAGCTAAGCATCATGGAAGCTACAATTTCACACTGTGATGTTGGAGAATACCTTTCAGGATTGCTTGGTCAGCAAAGATATCAAATCAGTCAACATTACAAGAAATTAACTGACTATTTGTTGGAAGGTCAAGTACTAAAGCAGAAGTTTTAAATACTTTGACCACATATTGAGAAGACAGTATTCATTGGATAATACTTTGATGCTGGCAAAAGTTGAAAGCAAAAGGAGAAGGGTATGGTGGAGAATGAGATGGATAGTATTTTGGAAGCAATGAACATGAGCTTGGACATACTTCAGGAGGTAATGGAAAACAGAAGGACCTGGCTTGCTATATATTTTCTAGGACATCATGAAGAAATGAAAAATAGCTAAAGGAACACCATCCTGCAGAAGGATACTATATTACTCAAATAAATTGTACATATAAAAGGAGAAGAGAGAAAAAGACTATATGATAACCAAGATTTTTGTTTTCTCAGTTTTCTTTGTTTTATGTAGCAAATTAATAATAATGAGGATTTTTTCCTTTAACAGTTATTTACATTGCATTTTTCCCAGTGCATTTGTTTTTTCTTGTGACTTTGAAAAATGTAATTGGCTAGAGTATACAGACTTGAATGAAACAATTGAGTATATATTATTATGTGTGAACTTAGAATCATTCATATTAAGTACCACTAGGTTGTCCTCTGCCTTCAGAACAGAAGGATTAATTGTTCCCTTTTTCTAAAGCTGGATCCAGTTATGTGGCTTAAAGGGGAGGTTTTTTATCAACACCCTGGATTCAGGACCAGTTCTGAGAAAGGAAACCTGATAGGGCAACTGCAGTAGAGCTACCATTGTGGCCATGGTTAGCCCATGGACATACCCATGGACTCTGGCCCTTCTCACAATGCCTGCTTCTCATCTCAGAAACCTTGCTGATGTTCCTTTTGGACAGATCTGACCTTCAGGAACTAGAAAGTTTAGGAAAGACTGTGAGCAAGCCTTGTTGTGGTTGGTTTCATTTTGTTTTTAGATTAAAAAATAAACAAGTTCCCAGATGCATTTCTTGTTTTAGACTCTAAGACAATCTCCTGAGCAGAAGGAGACAACTGAGATTCAGAAGGTGGGGTTATTGTTCCACAAAAACTTTTGTATTGTCCTTGAAGAGCATCTACAAGCTCCATGTCTCATGATCATTGGCAGATGTGGTCAGTTTCAGTTCACTTCATTCTGCCTGCAAATCTCTGAATTTTTTTGTATGTAACCTATTTGCTACTTGGAGCAAGAATTATGTTTTCCTCGTGCTGGATAACAGAGTAGAATAATTTGCTGAAACCCACACTAATCAGGAAGATGTCCTTGATTCAAATGCCCTGGTGCTGTACCCAGTTGCATCTGGTCCATGCTGTGTTCTGATTCCTTAACTTTTCCAAAGACTGCAGAGGCAAATGTGAGAAAAAATTGCTGAAAAGTCATGGTAAGATGTAGACATAAAGTCTTTGGCATGCACCTATCATACTGATGGTTAAGTTCTTCAATTTGAAAAGGCTACAAGTCAAGATAAAATTGAAGGGAGTGTTGGTGCATGATAATTTTGGCCTAATAATTAAAACCAAGAAGTGCTCCAACAACCACCACCATACCATCCATATACAGAACCATGAGTTATAACAAATGGAGAAGTTTTGAATGCTGTGGACAAGTTTGCTTAACTTGATGTAGTGTACTTTCCAGGGATGTACACATTGACAATAAGGTTGGTGCATGCATTGCCAGAGCTAGCTCCGTGTTTGAGAGGCTCTGAAGAAAATTTGGGAGAGAAGAGGTATTAGACTGCCTACTAAACTGAAAGTCTGCAGAGCTGTTGTACTGACCTCATTGTTATATGCTTGTAAAACATGGACAGTCTACCAAAGCCATGCTAGGAAATGGAATCACTTTCATTTGAAGTGTTTTAGGATGATTCTGAGGACCACTTGGCAGAATAAGGTGCCAGACACTGAAGTACTTGCTTGAGCTTGAACTGCCAAGCATTCCAATTATGCTTCAGAAAGTGCAACTCCAATGGGCTGGCCATATTGTTCAAATACAAAATGTATGCTTACAAAAAGACTATTTTATGGAGAACTTGCATGGAGCAGGCAATCACATGGTGGCCAGAAGAAGCAATACAAGGATAACTTCAAGGTCTCTAAAGATTTTTGGATTTCACTGTACAACATGGGGAAATAATGGCGCAGGACCATTCAGCATGGGGTGCCCACAACAGAAAGAGTGCTGTGCTCTTGGAGCAAAGCAGAATTGAGACAGCATAAAGTAAAACAGGATGCACAAATTTGGGATATCCATCCCAAATATTCACCAACCTATCTGTGCCCAACCTGTGGTAGAACATTCTGAGCTTGTATTGGTCTGATCATCCACAGTTGGACACACTGAAATTTCGTTTTATCATGGTGATGTTGTTTTGATCCTCTTTGAAGACGGACAACAACCAACTAGGGGAATTTGAATCTAGATCACTACCTTAATATTGTGACTCTGTCTCTATATATTGGTTTGTTTAGCTTAGGTTTTCCTTTTCTAAAAATACATAAAGAAATCCTTTGTTACCAGGGATGAATTTTAGGATGGATGAGGTAGAAGGGACACATTCAGGACAAAAAGTGATATGAAATATATGAAAAATATTTAAACTGAGTGTTACCAGAGGGAAGTATTTCAAGTCATTGATATTTTTTTCCTTCCATTTATATTGTTTGGGAAATAAGACTTTTAATTATTTAATTCCATTTGAAATTTGCAACTTAGCAATTCAACTGAAAACCACACTATGGACAGCAGGAATTTTTCATTTGCTTTGCCCCCACCCCCTACTCCACCCACAAGGAAGATTCCTTCACATTTTTATGACTGGCTAAAAGACTTCAATGTTTTAAGGCTTATAATCAACACAACTCAAATTCATTGACATATAAAAAGCACTTTGTGACCATTAAGGCACTGTATAATTCTTTGTTGTTGTCTCTTCATCATGATCATCATTTTCATCACTTCAAAAGATCACAGAGTTGCAAAAATCCAAAATATAAGAATTAGAAGAGACTTCAACTGTCATCTAGTCTGAACTGTACTTTGCAAAATAACCCTCACTCCAACACTGTAAAGAGATTGCTGTCTTGGACTTCTATAACTAGAGCTCCAGTGAGTCTACCTCCTCCACTATTTGCCAACACAGCTTATTACTACAGTTCAGACCATCTCCCTCCCAAACATACACATTCTAAGCAAAGCCAATACTGCAATGAGCTCAGGCGGGTATTTTCAACAACCCTAACAGCAGAGCAATTGGGCACTCATGTGACAATCTACAATGCAGCATAAGGAAGACAGAAATTCAAATGATTCATGTGATTGTTTAATGAGCCTTGTATGTACCATCATGGAAGTTCAGTATTTGGGGGAGGGAGGGAGAGAAACAGGTGGTGGAAAATCACTCAGGTGCCAAATAATGCCTACCTTGTTTGTTATATTTATCCTGAAGTATAATTTCAAAAAGCACATGCAGAAATGGTTTCCTCATGTAAGCTTCCTTATAATTTTGTATCATTAAAGGGTAGCTAACATTAAAAGAGGAAAAAGACTATTAAATAGAGTATTGAAATCCTATGAGACTCATCTTTTTGGGGCAATGTTTTAAAATATCCATGTTTTATTAGATGTGGTTTTGCAGATGATATACATTTTTCATAGGGACTTTCATTAGTAATCTTCTTCTCCTAATGACTGCATAATTAAACCATAATGGGATATTTAGGCTTATGACTATTCATAGGGAAACCGTTACAACAAAACAAGCTATAATTAACTACAAGCCCAAAATACATTTTCATTTCTATAAAGATTTCTTCCACTCATCTGCTTTGCCAGTTTTTTAAAAATACAAATAAAAAATAGGGAGAGAGGCACTGTCATAAATATTAACTTCCTGATTTAATATATTACAGAATGCAAATGCTTTTATTTTCTTGTATTTTTTTCTGAAAATTAGGTTATTTGTACTGTGCGAATTCTTAGCATGGTTAATATAATTGCCTTTTATTTGTTGTTGTTAGAAGAATAGCATAAACAAACTTACCATACTATGCAGAGTAGTAATGAATACTTCAGCTCCCCTTCACCCTTTTTCTTCTTTTGAAATTAACAGTGTACATTGTATTAACACAGAGTAAAGGTAAAACGACAACAGTAGGTTTTTCAAATTCTGACACTGAAACATACTATCTGTGTGTGAGTCTGAAAAAGTTCCTAAATCTCTGAGTATCCTAGAGAAGTAGTGACAAACTCAGGAAGAAACAGTTCTCACTAATTCATAGATAAGGATCCATGAAGAAGGAATATAAGGATATTGACATAGTTTATATACGTGTGTAGTATACATCTGGGTGTATACATGTATGTATGTGTACATGCATACATACAAAAGTGTATTCATACAAATGTATATATGTATAAATAGACATGTGTGCCTACATGCATGTGTTCACATATGTATATTGTGTACATATTAATACATGTATAGATACATAGTGTCAGTAGACAAACATTTAAGTCTCTACTACACATATTTTGAACTGAAAAGCCTTAAAATCCCATATAACTGACAATCTAATTAGACTTTTTTTTTACTTAGGTTAATTTTTTTTATGTTTCCTTTAGAAAAAATCTGATTTAATCACATAAATGTAATTCCATTCATGAATTATCTACTATGTTCCAGGAACAGTGCTAAATAGTAGGGGCATGATTTATAAGAATAAAGATATAGCCTTTCCTCAAGGAGTTTACAATCTAAAGGAAGGAGATACACAAAATGAGGCAGGAAATCAAGGGTTGGAGGATGAGGACAGGATGCTAGAAGATACTGGGCACAGAGGAATTCAAACGAAAATTCAATTCCTCAGTATTTTCTTTTTGGATTTCCTTTAACAAGCTGTTGACTCATTTTTTCAATGATTTTCTTAAATCACTCACTTCTCTTTCCAATTCTTCCTCTTCTTTCTCTTACTTGATTTTCAAAAGCTTTTTTGAGCTTCTCCATGACCTGAAAAGAATTTATAATTTTTTCTTGGCATCTTTTGATGCAGGAGTTTTGATTTCGTTGCCTTCTTCTGGTTATATGTTTTGATCTCCTTTGTCACCAAACTGTGGTCTGAGTTTTGTTTCTATTATGTTTACTTATCTTCCCAGACAATTACTTGACTTTCTAATTCCTTGTCCAGGTAGGACTATTCTTCCAGTGGGGGTCAGTGTACTGTCCCAGGTTTCAGGGATTTTGTATCAGCAGCTCAATTCCCCACTTTCTGTGGACCCAAAGATTCAGAAGCAGCTTCTGCTGCTACCATCTCCACCCCCTTTTACCCAAGTCCCACAGAATTTTCCCTCTGATCTTTTTGGCATTTGAAAAGTCTGGAAACTGAGGCAGTCTTCTCTGGACCAACTGCACCAGCACAGCTCACACCAGACTGTGCTCTGCTCCCTGCCTGGTGCCATAGACAGTTCCTATTGACTTTGGAGGTTTTCTTGGGCTGGGGATTTGTTTCATTCCATCATTTTGTGGATTCTATAGCTCTAGAATTTGCTTAGAGTCATTTTGTACAGATATTTGGAGGGTTTGGGGGGAGTGATCAAGCAAGTCCACACTTTTATTCTGCCATCTTTGCTCTACACCCCAATTAGATTTGTCTCCCTCATAGCAACTCTATGAGATAACTATTACCATCGTGACTTTTCATTTGATAGAAATTGAGGCTTATAGAGGGAATATGATTTGCCTATGGTGACATAAGTGCATTAAGTTGTAGAGTTGGGGCTCAGACTCGTGAACTATATTTTCTGGTTTACTTTGTAAAGGAAATAAACTTGAATGAATAAAGAAATAGACTAGCAAATAGATAAATAAGCTGATAAATACACATTTTCATAGCCATATACACCTACACATACATACACATACCTGTGTTACCTATGTGTTATGTAAATATGTCTACAATTCTATGGGTTACTTTGTTGATCAGTCATAATCAGAGAACAGGAATTGGAGCTATAACTGGTATGGGGTTAGTATGACCTGCATTTACAAACCTCACAGTCTAATCAGAGAGACAACATGCAAATAACTATGTACAAATGAAATACATCCAGGACAAATTGAAGGCAATTTCAGATGGAAGGTAATAAAATCAAGGAAGATCAGGAAAGATTTCATATAGAAGATGGAATTTAAGTTGGAATTTGAATGAAACCAGGAGAGGGGTATTATCTCCTCTTTCCTTTCTAAGGGTTTATAAGCTTCCCCAATTATATATTATTTTAGAATTTTAAGAGAAACTGAAGTCAACTTATCTCCAGACAAGATTATAATATCATGTATCATACCTTCTTTCCATATTTAAAACATATGTCCATGTTCAGTCCCAAAACAATTTTTCAGTTTGACACTGATCTCTAGCACTTACTTGAGAAATAGTCATGCTTCTATTGTTTGTATTACAGAACTGACTTTTTTTCTCTATCATAGCATTATCTATATCTGTATATGCATACATATATAGATATAGTTAAATGATAGATAGACATAGATAGACAGAGACAGACAGACAGACAAAAAGATGGATAGATAGATAGATAGATACATAGATAGATAGATACATAGATAGATAGATAGATAGAGGTATATTGATTTAATCAGTAGCTTTCATTGCAGAGACACTGTTTCTGGACAAAAAGAAAAATCTGATAACCCAAGATGTTCTATATGGTCTAAAGGCAATGACTTGGAGACATTGTAGGGCTAAAGTCTGCTAAATGATATCACCCCCCCTCCAAGTAAGAGATCCCTTGAGGAAGGTGGGTAATGAATGATTCTGTTAATTGGACTTTAATTATATCGTTTTGGAGAAGCTGCTTAGCATAATGAATCTAGAGATGTAATTGGTCCAGCAGAGGATGTGGCAATCTTATGAAATGCCAAGTGAGATGAATTGGGAAATTGCCTCTTTCTAATGGAAATGAAAGAAAGAAAATATTTTTTTGCAATCTTAGGAGTAGATGAAATAACATTCCTAATAATAGACATTATGCTTTGGAATTATCAAGAATTGGTCCCCATCTTTGCTTAATTTTTTTATAGTTGTGGGAATGTGTGTGCAAAGATGAATGAATTTAAAAAATCATTATTATGGGCCAAGCACTGTATTGATAACTGGAAGTGCAAATTAAAAAGTGTAGTATCTCCAAGGAGTGAACCCATAAAAGAAAGTGTTTGCTATGGAGAGGTGCTTTGATTAAGAATGTTACCATAATGATCAGGGGGAAAAATATAAGGGAGGTTATTAACCTGCCTTTTACAGTAGAAACAATAATATGACTTTGATTAGACTTACAGATGAAAGTGAGTCATGGAATCATTTGAATGGTAGAAAAATAGATGAATATGCTTCCCCCCATTTCTATATACAGATACATGAATTAAATCAGAAGAAATTGGATTTGAGCCGCACTTCTGTAACTAACTTATTGGAGATGCAAACATTTCTAAATTACTAACATTTCTGAGGCACAATGTTTATAACATCAGAAAAATTATACCTATTGTGTTTACCTGTAGCACCAATGTAATATTTATAGCATCTACAGAAGTTATGAAATATGCCTTCATGATTCTGAATCACAAAATACAACAGACAGTCCATATGGAACCCAGAACCAAAACATTTATTCAGATACCAAAAAGCTAAATCCATCATAGTAACAAATCTATACACAATAACAATTCAAGGGGCACTGCCATCCCCAAGCCTTCCTACAAACCAGCTCCCTTGAACAAATTACAAACAAGCTTTTGCACTCATGCTAGCTGCCACATTTCCCAGCTCTGATTTCTCTCTGTTTAACTTCCTGTCAGTTCACTTCTACCTTCACCCCCTCCTGTTCCATGCGTCTTAACTGCTTGTCATATGGCCCTATCAATGGATGAAAAAGATCTTCCCATTAAGAAGCAAAAATATATTAACAATAAATCAAAATGCATTATCAATGAATCATCTCATAATTTTATACATAAGGGAGACACAAAATTGCAAATATTTACATGTGTGTATATATATACACATATATAATGAATGTGTATAAGAGTATGTATGTGTCTGTATGTGTGTATATGTAATACACATATAATTTGAGTTTCCCTATTAAAAAAAGTCTAGTACCTTTGGCAGTATTACAATGGAATAAACTGAGTAATATCAAGGTGAACGATTTATTTTGTTTATTTATTTATCTAGCAGCACAAGCAATTTCAAAAGAAATCAAGGTTAAGACTCTTAGTAGCCAAGAACCCACAACTTTGGTCCTTAACCAGTTAATATAGTTTGGAAGGAGTGTAACGGGTTAAGATTTCTTATTGGAAGAGGAGACAATAAATGAAGGTGAAGGTTTTCTGGAAGGGATTGGGGACCATTAGAGGACACTAAAGAGAGAAAGAAAAAGGGGTTGTTGTGTGACATTCTGTAAATTGAAATTGAATGACTCTTGGAAGAGGGGAGTATTCTTGTGACTTCTCCAAACTCAAGTGACTTTTGAGACTTCACAAAAAAATTGATGAAGTCAAAATGAAGTCAGTAATGCTATTTCAGTATTACAGGTGAAATTTTATCATAGGCCCTCTTTCTTTACTGTACCCACTTTTTAGTAATCTCATCAACTATGCCAAGTTCAATTATTTCTATATAGGGAACTCCAAGATAGATATACAACCAGCCCTATATGCTTTCTTCCACCTCAACCCTTCATTTTCAACTGTTTTCTCAACCAGAGTTATGAAACATATGGCCTGTAGGCCTCATGCAGCTTGTAACATCCTCAAGTCTCCCCTTTCCCCCAAGTAGATCACAATGTAATATTTAAACAAATAAATAAAAATACAATTAACATAGATAACATCACTTTTTTAAACTAAGTCAATATGTATTCTACAAGGATCCTTACAAACAGATTAGTAGCCCAGTTTTTATTTGTTTGACATTACTGTTCTGGACAATTAAATGCAGGTATCTTATTGTCATGTCCAAGTCAACATGTCCACAACAAAATCCATTTTATTTCTTTTCCACCCCCAAACTAACCCCTTCTCCAAATACACCTGTTTCTTTTGAGAATACCACCACCCTTTTACTCATCTATTTTAATGTCTTCTGTTCATCTTCACCTCTTTTCTTCTATGTCAAGTCAGATATTAAGTCTTAACTTTTTCTCTAGATCTCTTGTATCTGTAAACTTCTCCCAAATTATGTGACCAATATCCTCTTTCATATTCTCCTCATTTAGCACCATTGTAATGAAAAAAAGTATCAGTGACTCCTCATTGCCTAAATGATAAAATGCAGTTGTCCGAAGATGCTTTAAAAGTCATTCACCGTCATGTTTTGACCTCTACTATTTTATGTTCCTCTCTTCATGCATTTTACTTGTATCACAGATGAGTGAGTATAGTAAGAGATCTGTTAATGTATGTACTAGTAGTAAATGGGATTGGTAAGTTAAAAATATATATTGAGAGTTCATTTTATTTTTCAATCAGCAAGTATTTATTGAATACTTGCTAATACATTCTAATTCAACTCCATCATAATGTTTCCATACCATGCTGTAATGTTGACTGATTGCCAAAGATGCAAGCAGATGGTTTCTGATGACCCGAGCTAACACTTGAGCTCTATCAGTGTTATTTCCCTGGGGTTTCAGTCTGTCAACATATTGCTTACCACATGTGAACAAACAGGTTTCCTATGGAACCAGCTGTCTCTGGCAATGTTGTGTTGTATGATACTGTGTTTGCACAAGAAAATATGAAGCATAGATTCACCTGCATTCAAATTTGAAGGTCTCTCCCCTGTCACTTCCCAATTTTGAATTCATTCTAGTAACTATTTTTAAATTTCAATGAACCAATACTACTTCATATTTGAAAATTCCATTTCATACCTTTAGATAACTGAGGTACACTGATGTTACAAAACAAGCATCAGTTATTATTCCCATTAATTTCAGTGATGTGAGAATAACTACATAACTATTAGATCGTGTTTCTGTAGACATATATAAGCAAATTCCATTGAATTAAGAATGAGTTAACACTCAACAAATATTTATTAAGCAACTATTATTTTTCCAGGCACTGTTCAAAGCACAGGGGAACTTAAAGAAAGGTCAAACATAGTCCCTGCTCTCAGGATACTTATAGTATATTGGGGAATGAATATGCAAACAGCTACATATAAACAAGTTACATATAATATTACCAACACAGGGAAGTCACTCATATTCTAACATAAAGGAAGTTTGGGAAAGATTTCATGTACAAGTTAAGATTTTATCTGAAATGTCAAGGAATTCAAAGAAGCTAGAAAAAAGAAATTAAGAGGGAGAGTATTCCAAGCACGGAGAGTAGTCACAGAAAATGCCTTTTGTCAAAAGATGGAAAAATTTTTAAGAAAATATAAAGGGGGGAAGAACCTGTTTGTACAAAGATATTTAGAGTAGCTCTTTTTTTGTGAAGACAAAAAAGTGGAAATTGAGGGGATGTCCATCAGTTGGGAAATAGCTGAACAAGTTGTTATATGATTGTAATAGAATTCTATTTTGTTAAAGGGAATGATGATCAGGCTGATTTCAGGAAGAAAAAACTGGAAAGACATACACAGACTTGTACAAAGTGAAGTTAGCAGAACCAGGAGAAAATTGTGCACAGTAATAGCAATATTGTATGATGAACTGTGAACGACTTAGCTGCTCTCAGCAACACAATTATCTAAGACAATCCCAAAGGAGTCTTGATAAAGCATACCACTTTCAAAGAAAGAAGTGATGGAGACAGAATGCTGACAAAAAGCATACTATTTTCACTTTTTTTCCCATTTTTTTTCTTTTGGTTTGTTGCTTCTTTTACAACATGACTAATAGGAAAAGGCAAGGCCAAGTAAGGCAACTAGCCAGTAAAACTCAAGTCAATTGGGCATCTTTTGGCCATCCAAATTTACCTTTCTTTGGAGAGGAGAAGGTAGTGGCATTTGTGCGTTCGTCCTTCATTGCTGAAGAAGACCATGCCATCAGAGAAATAATGACATGACTTGCGCTTGATTTTGTTTTGAGTGAGGGAGGGCTGTGCAGTTCACCAGCCTCACTTCTCCTCCAGAGCCATCTGAATCCAGTGATCAGATATTTATCAGGATGACTGGAGATGACCTAGGATGCACTGGGAGACCTTGGCCCCTTTAGGTCTTCCCTTCCCTTCCCTTCCCTTCCCTTCCCTTCCCTTCCCTTCCCTTCCCTTCCCTTCCCTTCCCTTCCCTTCCCTTCCCTTCCCTTCCCTTCCCTTTCTTTCCCTTCCCTTTCCTGTCTCATCTTGCCCTGTCTTTCCCTTTCCCAAACCCTTAAACCTACTGCATTCAGAAGTTGGGATGCCAATGGGCCCCTGCCTAAGGGCTCCTCTGGACCCTCCTGCCTTTAGAGTGATTATCAGTAGTAACTGTTCTTATTTCCCTCCCAGCCTGATAGCTTTCTTTTTCTTGACCTCATTAAAGGGGCCATGACCTGGCTACTTCTTAAACAGGCCTATTCAATGAATGAGTGTTAACTTCACCCTAAGTGAGTACCTGCAAAGACCTTGACCTAAAGGGCCCAAAGTCTCCCACTGCATCCTGGGTCATCTACAGTCATCCTGATGAATATCTGGTCACTGGATCCAGATGGCTCTGGAGGAGAAGTCAGCCTGGTGACCTGCACAGCCCTCCCTCACTTAGAACAGTCAAGCGCAAGTCATGTCATCATTTCTCTGTTGTCATGGTCTTCTTTGGCAATGGAGGATGAACACAATGGGGAAATACATTTTACAAGATTGTACACAAATAACCTATATCAAATTGCTTACTGTCTTTGGTAGGGAGAAAAGTTTGGACTCAAAAAAAAACTGTCAAAAATTATCTTTACTTGTAATATGGGAAAAAAGTAGGTGAATAACAGGACCCATGTCGCTGGATCACAGAGTACATGGAAATAGAAGCAGCAAAATGACTTGAAAGAAGAGTCCAATGTGTAGATGGCTTTAAAAACCAGCAGAATTTAATGTTTGAAATTATGTGGAATAAGGAGATGCTGGAATTATTTGACAGGGTGTAAGGTGGGATGAGAATGGTCACACATTTTATGAAGTTCAATTTGGGAACTGAGAATGAAGGACAGCCACAACCTGGAAGTAGTCTGAACTGCCCTATTGGGGACCTCAGCTTGTCCTTTCCCTGTCTTCTTGCCCTCCTTCCCTCTCTCCCTGTCCCCAAAGGAAGGCAAATTTTGATAAATGAAATTTACATTGTTAACTTCAGGTTTTCTCCCTACATTTCTTTCTCAAATACTAAGCCTTAAACCCAATTCTCTCTGCATCTCATCAATTGGACAGCAATGAGTACCTGCCCTGCCCAAGTAGCACCTAATGGTTATTCTCTCCCCGCCTCCTTAGCTCACAGCAAATGTCAATAGCAACTATTTCTATTTTGGAAAAAAAAAAGCAGTTTTATATTTGATAAAGTAGAGTAGGAGATTGAGAAATAATGTCATTTGCTGATTAGGACAATGACATACATGTTCAGACCTGTGTTTTAGGAAGATCATTTTGATAGATCAGTGAAAGAAGACTGGAGTAGGGAGAGATTAGGGTAGTTAAGTCGAGAGAGCACAAGGCTTGGAATGAGGAAGACTCATCTTCCTGAGTTCCACTAAGACCTTCAACACTGACTAGCTGTGTGACCCTGGGCAAGTCAATTAACTCTGTTTGCCTCTGTTCCTCACCTGTAAATTGAGCTGGAGAAGGAAATGGCAAATCACTCTAATATCTCTGCCAAGAAAACGCCAAATAGGGTCACAACCAATCAGACACAACTGAACAGCAGTAACAAAGGGGAGAGATTTGAGGCAAAGGGGACAGGTAGTAAGCTATTTCAAAAACAGACTGTCCACAATAGGTGACTATACTTTCCTCTCACTGTCGTCTTAACCCAGGGTTGGGAACCTATGGCCTGGAGGGTCCTCAATCTCAACCCTATGACTGAATCTAAACTTCACAGAACAAATCTCCGTAACTAAACAATTTGTTCTGTAAAACTTAGACTCGGAAAAAAGGATGCAAATAAGAACCTAGAAGGCCACATATGGCCTTGAGGCCACAGGCTCCACACCCTGGTAAACCCATTACAATCTGTCTTCTGCCATTACTGTAGCAGCTAGGTGGTGCAGGGGATACAGCACCAGGGCAGGAGTCAGGAGGACCTGAGTTCAAATCTCACTTCAGACACTTGACACTCACTAGCCATGTGACTTTGAGCAAGTCACTTAACCCCAATTGCCTCATCCTGGGTCATCTCCAGTCATCCTGATGAATATCTGGTCACTGGATTCAGATAGCTCTGGAGGAGAAGTGAACCTGGTGACCTGCACAGCCCTCCCTCATTCAAAACAAAGTCAAGTGCAAGTCATGTCATCATTTCTCTGATGGCCGGATATTCTTCAGCAACGAAGGATGAACACAGCCGCAATTTCTCTGCCATTATTATGCCACCATAATCATTGTCTCCAAAATTACAAAGGATCTTTTAGTTGGCAAATCCAATGGCCTTTTCTCAGTCTTCATTCTCCTTGACTTCTCTGCAGCCTTTGATAATATTGATCACTCTCCCCTCCTTGATACAGTCTTCTAGGTTCTCAGGACACATTGCTCTCTTCAGTCTTTCCTTCTACTTATCATACAACTTCTTTTCTGTTTCCTTTGCTAGATCTTCTTCCACATTAGATTAGCATTAGATCTTCTTCCAGATTAGCAGCACAAGCTGCTTCTAAAGTTTACCAATTTCACCTTTGCAGCATCTCTGGAATCTGCCCTCTTATCTCATTTGACACTGCATCCACTCTGTTTCAGACCCTCAAAATCTCACATCTGTATTATTGTACCTCTATTATGTATTACCAAATCATTACATATTATCTTACCTGTATTGTAGTCTACTGATGACTTAAACCTCTACATATCCAAATTCATTTTCAGTTGAATTCATCCAAATTCAGTTTAGTCACTGAAGTAAGTGATTTTCCTAAAATACAGGTCTGACACTGTCACTCTCTATCCTGACTCAATAGACTCCAATGACTTCCTGTTATCTCCAAGAACAAATGCACAATACTCTGTTTAACCTTCAAAGCCCTCTATAACCTAGCACCTTCCTTTCATTCCAGTTTTCTTCCACCTTACTGCCCAACAAAATCTCTCTGATCCAGTGACACTGACCTTCTGGTGGAATATTCTACTGATAAGAAACTCTACCTCTCAATTCCAGCCATTTTCTCTAGATGTCCCTCATGCCTGAAATGATCACTCCCCTTAGCTTTGACAGTGACCTTCCCAGTTTCCTTTAAGTTCTAATTAAAATTCCACCTTCTAGAGAAAATCTGCCCTAACTTTTCATAATTCCAGTGTTTTCCTTCTTTTAATTATTTTCTATTTATCCCATATATAGTTTGAGATGTACAGAGAAAGATATATTAGGTTGCATTTTGTCTCCTCCATTAGATTACAAGTTCCTTCAGGGCAAGGGGTTTTTTTTTCCTCTTTTTATTTTTTTTAAATCCCTACTGCTTACACAGTGCCTAGGACAAAATAGGCGCAAAATTATTGCTTGATATCATATTAGTTAACTGTAATAGAGGAAGAACTGAAGGTAATGGGATCCCAAACATTTTCTCTAGTTCTGGCTCTGAGGTTAATCAGTACTTCTCTTTTAGCAATATTCATCCTGAACAACTGCTTTTCTGGATTTCTCCCTCAGGTATCCATGCAGCTTTCCCATTTTCAAATGTATGGTCACACCTGGCTCATATTTTCCACTCCCAAAGAGATAAAATTATCATAGTTCTCCAGCATCTCATCTTTTTATAGCTACTTCTGAGGAGGGGTTTGGTAGCTCCACTCTTACTGGCTGAATTAAACAGCCACAAATTCTTGAATTTTACCAATGTTTAATAGGCCTGGGCTATCAGTAGGATAGGGTTCATTTGTTCCTATTTCACTATCCCTACTCTTGGTGTTCAGTTGTTTCAGTCATATCCAACTCTTTGTGACCTCATTTGTTTAGTTTTTTTGTTGTTTGTCTTTTTGGCAAAAATACTAGAGTGATTTGTCATTTTCATCCCCAGTTCACTTTACATATGAGGAAACTGAGGCAAAATGGGTCAAGAGACTTGCCCAAGGTCACATAGCTAGTGTCTGAAGCCAGAATTGAATTCAGGAAGATGAATTTAGCTGATTTTAGGCCTGACACTATATCCAATATCCCACCCAACCGCCCTATCCCTCCTCTTGGTTTAAGGCGAAACTATCAGAAAGGAAATTCCCATTAAGGGCCTCAGTCCTCCTCAGACAATTCATTGAAAGGGAGATCTTGAAATGTCCCAAAGTCACATACTAGGTCTGAAGGAAGGTTCGGAGTCAGATAGATGCAGACTCTGTTAAAGACTAAGTACCTAGCACCCTGCCTCTTCCCTCCCCCTCAAAAAAAATCTCAAGTTGAAAGCAAACATAATAGGTGGGTGTGCCCAGGCCATACCCTGAGGCCTTTATCCACCTGACTTTTTGAAGAGGACTGTGACACTGAATACTCAAATCTATACTCTGTCTAGAGTTGGCAGTAGCCTTAAGGCTCACCAGTTTGTGGTATTGGAAATTTCTTACACCTAATTACTCTAATAATTATGAGCATAAATGTGAATTGTTCCTTCATTTGTCCAGATTGTATTAAAATAAACCTTAGGCCCTAACACTCTATTATTCTAGTTAGTGGATGTTACTTATTAATTTACCTGATTTCAATAGCTTTCATATCTTAGAACACTTGCTATTAAGCACCAGTGACTTAAAACAAGGCAAAGAATTGGATGAGTTTCATGATATAAATTACCCTTTTAAAACTGAAGATGCACATGCCTACTTCTATGATATCTTTATATACTCATTTATAGGGGTGTGTGATATACACACAATCAATTACTTGAAATGTAGGGAGGACTCATCAACGAACTTCTTTTAATATTGCAAATACTTGTTTTCTCTGCAACTTGTATTTGAGAATTGCTTAGAGGAAAGTGTCAAAAAGTCTTCCTGTGGTGTCACATGTCCCAAAACTCTCTGAAATGCACTAAACCAGATTGAAATTTAATAGGAAATATTTAACCAAGTAAACAAAAATACAGTAAAAATCATTTTTGTTGTTCAGTAGTTTCAGTTCTTTTGGACTCTCTGTGACCCCATTTGAGTTTTTTGTGGCAAAACTACCAAAGAGGTCTGACTTTTTTTTTTCTCCAGCTAATTTTATAGATGAGGAACTGATGCAAACACTGTTATGTGACTTGACCAAGGTCACACAGCTAGTAAGTATCTGAGGACAGATTTGACTTCAGGTCTGGTTCCATCATCTAGGTGCACTCACAATGATTCTTCTCTACAATTCATATGTCCCATTTCTACCTGAGTTTGATATCATTGATTTAGAGCACTATGTGGTAACTTGATTTGTCTCATGTCACCAAGCTAGCATATAACACAATCAGGATAATAAGTCAGGTCTTCTTGGCTTCAAGGCCAACTCTATACTCTATGTACCATGATGCTATTTGTATTTAACTTTTCTTCAAATCAGCTAGAATAATCATGTCATATAATCTCTGAAAAATCTGGTTCCTAGCTGTTACAGCTGAGAGCGGTCTATCTCCAGTCATCCTGATCCGTATCTTGCTCCTGGAACCAGATGACTCCAGAAGAGAAACGTAGGCTGGTGACTTTGCACAGTTCTCCCTCATTTAAATCTGATTCATTTGCAAGTCTGGAATCACCTTCCTGATATCAGAGTCCAACATCTGAGAGCATAAAGAAATTGAGTCAAAGTTAAGTAGCATTCTTAACAAAGACACTAGAACTAGACTGCTGATAGCTGGGCCTAGAGTAAGAAAAACTTGAGTTCAAATCCAGTCTCAGACACTAACTAGCTGAATGACCCTGGGAAAGTCACTTGACCTCAGTCAGTCTCAATTGCCTCAGATATAAAATGGGCATAATTATAACACCCACATCTCAGGGTTATTGTGAGGATCAAATGAGATATTTGTAAAAGTGCTTAATATACTATTTGGTACACAGTTGTGCTTAATAAATGCTGTTTTCCTTCCTCCCTACTTTTAGAGATTTTTTTTTCTTCTTTGTTTCTCTATTTTTTTTTCCAGGCCAAATGTTGCAAAGTAACTTTTCTTCATCAAAAATAATTTTGTTCAGAATTTAATAACATTATATTCAGCATTATTAAGTAGAATCAGATGTTTACAATTGTATTCTAGTACGATGCTTCCATCTTCAAAAAGTGCTTTGAGAAAAGAGAGTAATATCTCTTCCCCATGAACAATTTTAAGTAACAGCTTTAAAACAATTTTGGAGACAAGAAATTTAAGATGGTTTTGCCGTAGGCCTTTAGAACAAGGTCCACTATCTCCTTAAATTTTTTCAAATAGGTCAACATAATTTTCTATGTGTATGTTGCTATTGCTTTTCAATGTCTGGTGTGTGTAGAGTAGAATGATTAGTTGCTCACAGATACACATTTTTCATTTTCTGAATAATAAAATGTTTTTTTTTTCTTATAAGATGAAGACAAAAAACCAATGCCTGCGGTTGGAAAAACTCATCAGCCAGAATGTTGTTGTCGTGTGCATGAGGGGAGGGTTGCTGGAATAGGTTTAAAAATTTCCTTTTTCAAAATAGTACAAAGGTGATATTTTTAAGTGTTGTGTATTATCTCCATCACTTTCTATAGTCTGGACAATCAACAAAGCAATAAATCAAACCCTGATCTGTATCCCTTGCCGATTTCTGAGGTTTAAATGCTCATATTGAAAATTTAACAATCATCCCTCAACTATTAGGAGCTGACTCCAGCAAACACCCTGGGTAAGCAAAGTGATATTGAGAGGGAATGCAAACTATTCGACCATTCACCTACACTGGCAACATATGCACTGACTCCCATTTCAGAAGGCAGACCAAAAAACAAATCACATCACAAATAGAGTGTTTGTGTGTGTGTGTGTGTGTGTGTGTGTGTGTGTGTGGAGAGAGAGACATATATGGAGAATATATATGTAAATGTCATAAATATGCATATAAATAGATATCATAGACACAAAGAACTATGTCTTTATATACAAATATACATCAACAAAGAAATAAATATGGCTACAGATATACAGATAGAAATAAAATAAGATTCCAGAGAGATAGAAACCAAGACTAATCAAGTTTTAGGGTTTCTTCTTGTCATTGTTACTTTGTTGTTACATTGTCATATCGTTACTTTGTTGTGTTGGCAGTTTTTTATTGTGTTATTTTTGTTGTTGTGCTTGTATGGTCCAGACCAGTGATTTCTTTATAGTAAGAAACTCAAAGTGAAGAATTCCCTCTAATGACAATATCAGTATTTGCTCTGAAATTTAGAGTAACTGAAATTTGTCTGAGGAACTGAGATGTTAAGTGATGTGCCCAAGGTCACACAGTTAGTATGTGTCAGAAGGAGCTCCCCTGAGCTTCAGTCCCAAATCAGTAATTTTCTATTTCATCAGTTCCCTTAGTTTAAATATTCATCACTACACAGATGATTCCTATTTACATGTAGCTAACCATAATCCATGTATAGAGCATTAGTTTCATATTATCAGTATTCCTTTGGGATTCTTCAATGGATATCTCATAGCCATACTAAACCAGCTTTTGATCAAAACAAAACTCATTATCTCTCCCTCAAAATGTTATTGTTTCCCAAATATCCTTATTTCTACTGGAGCCATATCCATCTTTGCAGTTTTACAGGTTCATTGTTTTGTTGCTATTCTTTACTCCCCACCAGCTTAATGAACTTAATCATTTGACAAATCTTTCAATTTCTACCTTTATAACATCTTTTCATACGTTTCCTTCTTTTCATTCACACAATCAGCATCCAAATATAGATCATCATCACCTTTTCCATGGTCGCTTCTTCATTTTTCTGCCCAATTGCAAAGGTCAAAATGAAAATCCCATAACATACATTCCCAGTCTTGTAGATAACCTCATGACTTCAAGAGGCAGAAAATGTTGTATTCCTTGGTCATAATTGAATGATAGAAAGAGCTATTGCAACATGAGCATGATATCACCAAGAGGGTGAAAATTTAATCCCTGCTCTGGATTGCCAAAAGACATACACATAAGATTCATTATTTAGACAGTACAAAGCTTCATTGAAATAGCTATTTTGTAGTCCCAGGAAATGGTTTGTTTTTTGATGGTTTTAAATTCCAGTTTTCTAGTAGATTATAATAAAGAATAGGTCATAATGTATAACATCATAAACCAAATATCAGTTACTATTGTCATATCTTTAAATTTCAGTGACTTATGCAAAAACATAATATCATCAAATCATAAAATTTTGAGAATTGGAAAGAGGATCAATAGTAATCTATTCTAACCCATGCATGAAATGAAATTGCAATATACTATTCCCAGCAAGTGATTGCTCAGCTGATTCTTAATAGGAGGACCCAACAACCTCAAGGCAGCCTTTTCTACATCTGAGCACCACTAATGATTAGTGACTTTTTCTTGACATCAAACCTAATTTGTCTCTTTACAAAGAACATTTTCTATGATAAATCTACTTAAGCAGTTTGATTTAATGGGGCTTACAATATGAGTAGGGAGACATGTACTTAAATCCTGAATCATCATTATTAGTACCTGAATTATCATAGCCATACAAACTGTATGGCTATCATAGAAACTCATTAATTCCCTCATTTCAAAAAGTGATCAATGATTTAAAAGGGCAGTTTAAGCTCGAACCTCTGGACTCCAGCACCCCAGTGGATACTCAGCTCCTACAGTGCTCAAGTGCCTAACTTATAGGGGTATCATGTCAAAGAAGTTTGTCAACAGATGGTCCTTTTTTAGATTAATGATAGAAGGATTGAGAAATAAACAGAGTATATGCCATCTCTGTGTGTACTTGAATGTATGTACATATGCGAAAGCACGTACACAATGTGCTTTTTCTAAGGCATTGTTGCATTATTATGGGGTTGAAATGTCCTAAGTCCATAATGTTGCTATTCTTAGCATTGTTTCGAATTTTTAAAAAAAGATGGAAAAAGAAAGAAAAAAGCATTCAAACTGTAAGGATAAGTTACATAAAATATTACTCTCTCAATAAAGCAAATTTGAAACTACATTC
Organism: Bettongia penicillata ogilbyi; assembly: GCA_023548195.1. Classification (NCBI taxonomy): domain Eukaryota; kingdom Metazoa; phylum Chordata; class Mammalia; order Diprotodontia; family Potoroidae; genus Bettongia; species Bettongia penicillata. Next base: position 3,478,106 of record JAJHZJ010000257.1, read on the forward strand.
ACTTTTGTTCACTTGCTTTCCAATAGAGAGAGTAGATAATGATGAATCTCATAGTATTCTTTCACTAACACCAAGACATATTTTTTTATTAAGTAAAATATAAAAGGAGCTTATTTTCCTTGCATTTTTTATCTTTTCATGCTGTGAATCCTGGAATATTCTGGAACTTGAATTGTAAGACAAGTGACAGAGCTTCTGTGTAATAGCAATAAATTTATTAATTTGGCCAGCAAATAATCGATAAATTAATAGTCAGTGTTATGTCTTGGTAGCCAAAGACAAAACTCTCAAAATTATTGAATGCTTAAAGGTCTTCAAAAAAAGTAGGTACCTCTTAATTGGTAGGTACCAATTAAGAAGAGGGTGGACAAGGAGGAGGTGGGATGAAATCCTTTATTTGCTCCTGCTGAGAACATAGCTTGATTATAAGACTCAACTATTTCTGGTTATTTGGACAAAAGAATCCATCTTTATCCAATCTGCTCCAATTGAAAAAAAAAATTGGGAGGGAAGATAGGGGTAGTTGTAGGACCTCTGCCTCATAGCTTTTAAGGCTACAATTCACCTAGATTAGATTTTATTTATGCTTTAATCAGAAGTTAGCTCTCCAAGTTGAGTGGGATGGATCCCCACACAAGGTTGAAGAGAAGGTAGCAGGAGGATTGACTAATCTCATGATCAGCCCTGTCCTTCAGAGACTAATTGGCCTAAAGGGGTGGCTAGTTCCTGAATGAGGAAACAGGGGAAAAAAAAAACATAATTTAATAATTGGTTGTTAATAAAAAGTAAACATTTCTCTCATTGGGGAGAACTTTAAATTTCTAAGTAAAAATTTGTATTTTATCTCAGATTTTGTAGGAAGTCAATGAATATTCTTGAGAAGGAAAGCCTGTTTAGACCAATTTTGAAAGGAGTATTTTGTGAGAGTTCATATGCCAGTAGTTTCTCCCTTAAATTACTGTTGATGCTTTGCTGAACCAACACATTATTGTTTGGTGTTTCCAAGTTTTCTAGGCAATTACATTTTTGCTCCAGTATATTGTAAACTTCTTTAGAGCAAGGTTATATATGTATACACGTATGCATGCATACACAAATTGACATACACAGAAACATATGCACACATGCCTACACATATGTATATGTATATGTGTGTATGTGTGTTCCCAGGACCTAGCAGAGTTACTTTTATTTGGCAGGTATGCAATAAATATCAGTGAAATTTAATTATATTCAATTAGATGAGATGAGTTGGGATGCCACTGAACTAGATTATTTAAGATAGGTATTGAAGACTCCTTGTTAAATGTTTCATCTTTTAGCCCAATGAAAATTAATTTTAATGAAATATCATTTGATTAGAAATATTATTTTGTATTATTTCCTTGCCAGTCTAAAGGCAATCCTTTGAACTACTTTAAAGAGGAGCCCCTTCCCCAGTCATCTCTCAATGTTAATTACCTTCCTAAGCACCTGCTCAATAACTAGGTTAGCTGGGCTCCACCCAACTATAGGAACTGGAATTCTGTTTACTGTATAAACAGCACCCAATTTGACTTTCATTCCTCCATGGAGCGAGGGGATGAGCTTCTGTCCTTGCTCCCTCTATTAGAGTTGGGGTGCCCTGGCTCATGAAAGAGAAATACTAGAGAGAACTTGATTGGGGATGCAGAGTGCCAGAGGGGCCTGAAAAATCATGGAGCAGTCTCCTTTCTCAGCCCACTTCACCACCCTGATGATGAAGTAATTAGGAGAGGGGCTGAAGACTCTTAGTCCACCTTCTCATTAAGCACCTAGCCATTAAAATTGTCATTTTCTTGTCAGAGGAGGACCCAAATAACGTGCTGTCAGGAAGATGGTGGGGCATCTAAGAAAATCAAAGAACCTGTGTCTGGTTATGGAGAGAAACCATTGACCATTTTATTGATTGTTTTGTAGTTTAATCAATTGGTTTTTAATACCTGGAAACATTTTCTCTCAGAATTTTTACTCATGACAATTTGATAATCTTCAAGGGACCAGAGCTATTTACCCCAGATCCTTATCAAGAAACCTCCCCCTTATTTTCTTGTATTCAAGGGGAAAAACCTGTCCATAAGGGAAGAGCTTCCTGTGAGACTCTGGCTATGGTTTGGCTCTCTTCCTTTTCTGAATAGACAGATCTACTCTCGGTAAGAAAAGTATATATTCTATGTCTGTTTTGAGTATTTCTTGTCCTTCTTTGTGTCTTTTTATCTCTAGGTATCTGTTGTGTGATATAGGGAGATCAGTCCTGGTATGTGCTAGTATGTGGTTCTGTATGACTTCAACTGAATTAGGCAGGGAACATATAAAATGGCAGGGTCTTAAATAAGCTCAGTCAGTTAGTAGGGACCTAACTAACCCTTTAATCCTTATAAGACTAGATATATATGCAGGATAAGAAAGAAGACTGCCAGTGAGTACTTCTGTGTCACCTTTTCTGTGTTAAAGTCAAACTAGGTTATTTTTCTAAGAGCACGAGTAAAGAAAAAACTTTTCTAGAGTGAATAATTTTGTGTATTTTGTTTTGTATTCATTTTATGTCCTAATTCATATTAACATTGCAGCCTATAAAATTGGGAAAAAATTAGCAGTATTCAAAAGCCAGCTACATTTCCTAGATGATACTTTGTAGGGAATTAATTTATCCTGCAAAAACTCTCTATACAGAATTAGGATAGATACCTTTGAAGGTAATTGGGCTCTTAGCCTAGAAAATATAGGGGTATTAAAAAGAGCATGCTATTTTGCTGTTTTCTGAAACTTGAAAAGCTGAGGAAGTCCTGTCTTCCTTACCTGAGTAGACAGTGCATTTGCTGCTGTTACTCTGGTTTATTCTTGATTAAGAGAATTGAGAGGTCTAACAATACTTGGTTCCTTAGCCTGCAAGTTCATTAAGGGTGATGTATTTAAAACACCTGTAAGGTGGATTTTTGTTATTCTTTCTTATAGTTTAGTTCCCAGGGTCCATAGCCATAATAATCACTTGTTCACCAGAGTGAGATATGAGTTCTCATGATGATGGTTCACAATACGCCTGCCATGCTTGTGAGTTATATAATGATAAATAATATAAACATTTGTACTTAAAATTGTAAATATCCACTATGACTTTGCAGTGAGATGTAGGGATGAGGTAATATAAAATGGCAAGGCTATTGTTAACAATATGCCTTCTTTGTCAGCTGCCATATGAAGAAGGTGGATACTGGTTGGTGACTGGGGAACGCACAAGTGGGAATGGTGTTCAAGCCTATATTGATCCCCCCATATAAGGCTTGGGGGAAATCTATGTTTGCCACAACCGGCTCCCATTGCAACTTGAAGGGAGTTAGTGGAGTGCACAAACTGTACATGTCTCAATAGACCCCATCAAGACCTATCAGTAGTTGCCCCTACAAAATGCCAGCCCCTTAAGGAAGGCAAATTACAGAATTCTGTAGGAGTTGGTGCTCCCGTTGTCAGCAACTTCTATTGAGAAGAATAGACTAGAATAAAGAAAGATTATGAACCCTTCAATTCCTGTCTGATCAGATCAAGAGTGAATCTGTTAGAGGTTGCAGTCCAAAAAGCCCAATACCTCCTCTATGTTATTTGTAAAATAACAGCAAAAGTAAAGTTTTCTTTTGTTTGCTATTTGTTTTTTTTTTTTTTTAAGGCACACTGATCAAGGTTTTTCTATAGTGTCTTTAAATGCGAACAATTTTTACTACTTTAATTTCATTAATTTAATTTTTAATTTCAGCAATTAATGTGTAAAAATTTTGTATAAGAAGTGTTAAGAATTGAAAAATACAACTCTTGACTTATAAATTACAAAGTAATAACTCAAGATTCTAAAAAGTAAATATAAGTAAGCTGAAAAAGTAAGTATTATTTAACTTGGAATTATGATTTGATTTGATCTTTGAAGACAGCATAACAGACCCTGATCATTAATTGGGCAGTTAATCTTCATTCAAGTAGCTAAATAGGACTGAGAGGGCTCAGAGCCCCACCCCTGTTCCTCAACAGGAGCCTCCTAAAAGTTGTTGTAATTACAAAGAACATTTTATTGGATTTTTTCAAAGACTTTTTTCTACAGAAATCTTCCTATATTGAGATTAGGAATGAACAGTCCAGGTGTCTTTCTCCCTTTCAGAGAATGAGAGATATTTAGAAGGCTTTGATCTTCAAGAGAACACCTGAATTGCAACTAATCAAGCAACAATACAAGTGTAATAGGTAAATTAGTGAAGAAAAACACGGGTTAAAACTAACTCTATAGTGTGAGAAAGTAAAGGTTTTACTTAGTCATTGGGTCTGTTAAAAAAAAAATATGTGCTAAAGTTAAAAAGGAAATATCCATGTTTGAAATACAAGAAATGTAGAATTAGATGGTGGAGTAGAAAGATGCACGTATGCAAGCTCCGAAACCACAGCCCATAGATTTAATGTAAGAAAAGCTCCCCAGAAGACCTGGATCACTGCAGGGTGTGCAGAAACATAGTGGAAGAGATTTCCGTGCCAGAGAGCCCTGGAGAGCCGTCCCCAGGGTCTGTCGTGCCTCAGAAAGCAGACCCCACCCCAGCTCTGCCCCGGCCGCCACCCCAGAGAAGCTGATCCGAGCAGGCTTCAACGACGGAACCTCCGGCAGCCTGGAAGGTCCCTCCACCCACCGAAGCTACAGGTCAGTGAGAGACACGCCCGGGCTGACTGAGAGGGGAGCGGGGTGTCTCCGTGACTCGGGCCCCCTCGGGAGAAAGTGGCGGAGGCAGGGGCAGGGGCAGGAAGCTGCGGAGGCAGAGGCAGGGCGGTGGCAGAGGCAGCAGTGGCGCCCGGGACTCCCCCAGCAGCAGGCAGGATCTTCATTACTGAAAGTCTCTGCATAAACCACCTGAAGGAGCTGAGCCTGGGAGACGGCCCTGCCCCACCCGATCCATTTCTGAAGGTCTCTGCATAAAGCCCCTGACGGAACTGAGCCTGGAAGGTGGCCCTGCCCCTACCCGCTCCATTACTGAAGGGTTCTGCATAAAGCCCCTGAGGGAACTAAGCCTGGGAGGTGGCCCTGCCCTCACCCCAGCACCAGAACTAAAGCTCACATTGAATAGCAGCCATGCCTGCCACGGAAAGCCCATTTGAATCTCAGAACCCAAGTACTAGCTGGGCGGATCTAGGCGGGGGTGGACAGGAATCTCAGAAGTCAAGTAACTGGCTGGGAAAATGCCCAGAAAAGGGAAGAAAAAATAAGACTATAGAGAGTTTTTTTTGAACAGATGCAAATGATCCCAACTTTCGGATCTGATGATGAGGACATATTCTTGCCATCAGGGAAAGACGTGGAGGGCGGGGCCTCGGTACCCCAGACATCCCAGGGGGATGTCGGGTGGGCTCTGACCTTGGAAGAGCTCAAAAAGGATTTTGAAAAGCAAGTTAGACAGGTGGAGGAAAAACTGGGAAGAGAAATGAGAGAGATGCAAGAAAAGTATGAAAAACGGGTCAATACCTTGGTAAAGGAGACCCAAAAAAATGCTGAAGAAAATAGCACCTTGAAAAATAGGCTAACTCAATTGGCAAAAGAGGTTCAAGACCCCAATGAGGAGAAGAATGCTTTCAAAAGCAGAATTAGCCAAATGGAAAAAGAGGTTCAAAAGCTCACTGAAGAGAATAGTTCTCTCAAAATTAGAATGGAACAGATGGAGTCTAATGACTTTACGAGAAACCAAGAAATCACCAAACAAAACCAAAAGAATGAAAAAATGGAAGAGTGTGAAATATCTCATGGGAAAAACAACTGACCTGGAAAATAGATCCAGGAGAGACAATTTAAAAATTATGGGACTACCTGAAAGTCATGATCAAAAAAAGAGCCTAGATGTCATCTTCCATGAAATTATCGAGGGAAACTGCCCTGACGTTCTACAACCAGAGGGCAAAATAAGTATTGAAAGAATCCATTGATCACCACCTGAAAGAGATCCAGAAAGAGAAACTCCTAGGAACATTGTGGCCAAATTCCAGAACTCCCAGCTCAAGGAGAAAATCTTACAGGCAGCTAGAAAGAAACAATTCCAGTATTGTGGAAATACAATCAGGATAACTCAAGATCTAGCAGCTTCTACATTAAGGGATCGAGGAGCATGGAATAGGATATTCCAGAAGTCAAAGGAACTAGGACTCAAACCAAGAATCACCTACCCAGTAAAACTGAGTATAATACTTCAGGGGAAAATATGGTCTTTCAATGAAACAGAGGACTTTCAAACATTCTTGATGAAAAGACCAGAGCTGAAAAGAAAATTTGACTTTCAAACACAAGAATGAGAAGAAGCATGAAAAAGTAAACAGCAAAGAGAAGTCTTAAGGGACTTGCCATAAGTGAACTGTTTACATTTCTACATGGAAAGACAATATTTGTAACTCTTAAAACTTTTCAGTATCTGGGTAGTTGGTGGGAGCACACACACACATGTACATGCATGCATGCACACACACATACACACATGCACACACATATAGAGACAGAGATCACAGTGTGAATTGAGTAGGATGGGAACATATCTTAAAAGAAATTAAGGTAAATGGTGAGAGAGAAATGTAGTGGGAGGAGAGAGGGTGAAATGGAATGGAGTAATTATATGTCATTTAAGAGGCAAGTAGGAGACTTTTTAGTGGAGGGAAGTAGAGGAGAGCTGAGAAAAAAACAAATAAACAAGAAGTTTACCCTCATCACATTTGACTAAAGGAAGGAATAAAATGCATACTAATTTTGGTATGAAAATCTATCTTACAGTATAGGAAAGTGGGGGAGAAGGAGATAAGCAAGGGGGGGGATGATGGAAGGCAGGGTAAAGGGAGGAGGGAGCAATTTGAAGTCAACCCTCGGGGAGGGACAGGATCAAAAGACAGAATAGAAACAATGAGCGGCAGGATAGGACGGAGGGTAATTCAGTTAGTCTTACACAACACGACTATCATGGAAGTCATTTGCAAAACTACACAGATAGGGCCTGTATTGAATTGCCTGCCTTCCCAAAGGGAATGGGTGGGGAGGGAGCGATGGGGAGAATTTGGAACTCAAAGTTTTAGGAACAACTGTTTAGTATTGTTGTTGCTACTAGGAAAGAAGACATACAGTTAATGAGGAATAGAAAGTCATCTGGCCCTACAGGAGAAAAGAGAAGATGGGGACAAGAGAAAGGAGGGATGACAGAAGAGAAAGCAGATTGGAGATAGGGAAAATTAGATTGCTTGGTGTATTGGGGTGGGGGGAGGGGATAAAAGGGGAGAAAATCTGGAACCCAAAATTTTGTGAAAACGAATATAAAAGTTAAATAAATAAATAAATATTGAAAAAACAATACAAACACACACACACACACACACATGATCTGAGTATTCTCAGTAATTATCATCATCCATCTCCCAATTAAACTTCTTGAAAATCTAACTTTTGAAATGTAGAGTATGTCTATCAGTTGGAGAATGGTCCAACAATTTATGGTATATGATTGTAATGGAATATTGTTGTGCTATAAGAAATCAAGAGCAGGAAGTTTTCAGAAAAACCTGGAAGGGTTTACATGAACTGATACAAAGTGAAATGAGTAGAAACCAGAAGAAAATTGTACAGATTAGCAGCATTACTGTAAGAAGAACAACTGTGAATGGCTTGGCTATTCTCAGCAATGCTTAAAACAACTCTGAAGGACTTATGATGAAAAATGCTATCAGTCCCCAGAGAAAGAAGTGATGGATTTTGTATACATAGTGGAGCATACTTTTTAAACTTTGTTTATTTTTCTTGGGGGTTTTTTTGGTCATTTTTTTAACAACATTACTTAAATGGAAATATGTTTTACATTAGTACAAATATATAATTAATATCAAATTACCTTCCTTTTCAATGAGGGGGGTGGAAAGGAAGGAGAGGATTTGGAAGCCAGAATTTTAAAAACAAATGTTAATAATTGTTTTTACATGTAATTGGGGTATAATAAAATACTAAATAATAATTTAAAAGAAAAAAAAAATGTAGAATTAGAGCCTGTAAAAGAAAGGAGAAGAAAATAGGCAAGGTTAGGGTTAGAATTGGACCACATTTAGGTTTAGGGTTAGGGTTAGGGTTAGGGTTAGAACGGTTAGACACATAGAGAGAGACACAAAATAATTAAGGGAAGGGTATGGAAGGTTTGGTTTTTCAATTCATAAGAAAGATGCATAAAAGTGAAAAGAAGTTGAAACATTGAGAAAGGTTTGAGAAAATTTTGACTTTGTTCAAGTAGGAAAGTTGTTTGAAACTTTAGATGTTCATTTTATTGTGAACTATGAAAAAAAATGCAGCCTGATGTGAAAGTCAATAAAGAAAAGTTATATAGGGGTAAGAGTAAATTGATAAACAATGTTTTGTTTTTTTAAAAATAAATTTGTTTATTTACGGGTGGAGCCAAGATAGTGGAGTGAGAGCAACGACTCACCTAAGCTCTCGGACAAACACCTTCAGGTACCTCTGAAAGGAGAATCTGACCAAATTTTGGAGGTGCGGAATCCAGTGGGAGACAGACGGTGACAGTTTCGGAGCTCAGGTTGGACTGGAAGGTTCACGGGAAGGATCTGTTCCACGGGGGTGGGGGGTGGGAGCCCACAGCACACAGAGCAGCGTGGCCAGTGCAGCAGAGCAGAAGAGACCCAAGAAACCTGAGTGGCAGGTGGAACCAGGGGAGTGGCACCGAGGCAGGGAGACAAGCCCAACTGAGTCAGTGAGAGCTGCCAAGTGCCGGATATCAGTGCAGCAGCTCCTGAAACCTTCAGCCTGAAGATCAAACTTCAGTAAGTCACCTACTCGAACTTCCAGGAGCCAGGATGGTGGAGTGATCAGTAAATGCCCTCTCCTCCCCCCTTGATGACCATGAAAGAACCATAAAATATTTCCCCAGAAAAATCCCAGATCAGCAGAAACAGCAGAAGGAGGCCAATAGTCTCATAACACCTGAGACCAGAAAAATAGCTAAGGGGGAATTCCTCCTATGGTGGCAAAGGCAAACCGGGAGGACAGAGAACCCAGGGCAGAGAAAACTTGTACTAGGACCCAGGCAAACCTCAGCACCAGGAAAGGAGCCCCAGGAGGGGTAGGAACATGCATTTAGCATCTAGGTGTGCCTCAGCTGTCCAGGGGAATCAGAAAGATACTAGGGCAGCTAGAATCAGTGGCCCCTGAGCCTGCCTTTGCCTCAGTTCAACTGAGGAGATCTCCTGTGACCAGACCACACTCCTCCCCCACACTTAACAAGCTAAACCCAGGGCTGATTTGGGAAACACCAAATAAAAACCTGCTTTTAGCTTTTTCACACATCAGCTCAGCAAAAAGTTCTCTAGCTTTGAACTGAAAGAACCAGAAGCCACAAAACTCAATCAACCTCATGAACAGGAAAAGGAAGGGAACCAAAAGAACCATAGAATCTTTCTATGGAGATAAGGACCAAAACGCAAACACCAAAGAGGTCAGAGCTGAGACTGTACTTCCATCTGAAACTTCAGAAGAGACTATGAACTGCTCAGAAGCACAAGCAGCTCTCCTGGAACAGCTGAAGAAGGAAATAGAAGATAAACTGGCCAATGATCTTAAAATTATTAAGAAAGAATTTACTGATGAGAACATCTCTTTGAAAAGGAAAATTGAACAAATGAAAAAAGGAAGTTCAAAAATTAACTGGAGAAAATAACTTCCAAAAAGGGCAAATGGAAAAGGAAGTACAAAAACTAACTGGATAAAATAGCTTCTTAAAAGGAAAAATTGGGCAGATGGAAAAGGAGATGCAAAAGTTAATGGAAGAAATAATTTGATGAAGATTAGAATTGGGCAAGTAGAAACTAATGACTCAATGAGACAGCAAGAATCAGTCAAACAAAATCTAAAGAATGAAAAGATAGAAGAAAATGTAAAATATCTAATTGGAAAAACAACTGATCTGGAAAATGGATCCAGAAGAGAAAACTTAAGAATTATTGGCCTGCCACACCCCCATGATGGAGAAAAGAGCCTGGACAATATCTTCCAGGAAATCATCAAGGAAAACTGCCCAGAAGTATTAGATTCAGAGGGCAAAATTGTCATCGAAAGAATCCACTGTTCCCCTGCTGAAAGGGATCCCAAAATAAAAACCCCAAGAAATATAGTTGCCAAATTCCAGAGCTATCAATTGAAGGAGAAAATATTACAAGCAGTCAGAAAGAAACAATTTAAATATCAAGGAGATACAGTCAGGATTACACAGGACCTTGCAGCTTCTACATTAAAAGATCGAACGAATTGGAACCCAATATTCTGTAAGGCAAAGGAGTTGGGACTACAACCAAGGATCAACTACCCAGCAAATTTCAGCATAACATTTCAGGCAAAGAGAAAGTCATTCAACGAAGTAAGGTATTTCCAGAGCTTTCTGACCAAAACTCCAGAACTCAATAGACAATTCAATCTTCAAATGCAGGTCTCAAGAGAATCACGAAAAAGTAAACGGGTGCAGGGGAACAACTTGCTACTCAATTAGGGCAAATTGTTTACCTCCCTATAAGGGAAGATGATACCTATTAATCTTGAGAATTGTGTGGCTATTAAGAAATGTAAAAGGGATATGCATAGGGGGAATGGGTATAAAGTAAATGATATCATGACAAAAATATGATTTAAGTATGAGAAGGGATGGTAATAGGAGGTGTGAAAAGGAGGAAGCAGAAAATGGCAAATTACATCACAAGAAGAAGTACAAAATCATAGTAGAGGGAAAGAGGGGAGGGAGATGAGCATTGTGTGTAAGAGGTACTCTCATCAGATTTCTTTAAAGGATGGAAAAATAAACTTAAATAGATAATCCTAACTAGCTCTATAAACAGTGGGAGAGGAAGGGGGAAAAAAGGGGAGGGAGGCTAACAGGGAGGGAAGAAGCAATAAGAGTAAAGGGGAGTTAAAGGGAAGGGGGTTAAAAGAAGGAAGGGAAGGTGGGAGGAGGAGGTGGTGAAAAGTGAATACTGTTGAAGAGGGGAAGGGAGACAGGAGAGCTAAAAGCACAAATGGTGGGCAAGAAGATGGAGGGAAATACACAAATTGTAATCATAACTGTGAATGTGAATGGAATGAATTCTCCCATAAAATGGAGACGGATAGCAGAATGGATTAAAAGCCATAATCCAACAATATGCTGCTTATGAGAAACACATTTGAAACTGGAGGATAAACATAGGATAAAGGTCAAAGGATGGAGCAGAATATATTGTGCTTCAGCTGATGTAAGAAAGGCAGGAGTAGCAATCCTAATCTCAGACAAAGCAAAAGCAGAAATAGATCTAATCAAAAGGGATAAGGATGGAAACTATATCCTGCTAAAAGGCACCGTAGACAATGAAGCAATATCATTACTAAACATGTATGCTCCAAGTGGTATAGCATCCAGATTCTTACAGGAGAGGTTGGGGGAGTTGAAGGAAGAAATTGACAGCAAAACTATTCTAGTAGGGGACCTCAACTTCCCTCTTTCTGAACTTGATAAATCTAACCTCAAAATAAACAAGAAAGAGGTTAAGGAGGTAAATAAAACTCTAGATAAAGTAGATATGATAGATATTTGGAGAAAATTGAATGGGAATAGAAAGAATATACGTTTTTCTCAGCAGCACATGGAACATTTACAAAAATTGCCCATGTACTCGGACATAAAAATCTCACAATCCAGCGGAGAAAGGCAGAGATAATCAATGCATCCTTCTGAGATCATAATACAATATAAATTACATGTAATAAGAGGCCATGGAAAGAGAAAGCAAAAATCAATTGGAAACTAAATAATCTAATCTTAAAGAAGGAATGGGTTAAAGAAGAAATCATAGAAACAATCAACAACTTCATTCAAGAGAATGACATTAATGAGACAACCTACCAAATCTTATGGGATACTGCAAAAGCAGTTCTTAGGGGAAGTTTTATATCTTTGAATGCCTACATAAATAAAATAGAGAAAGAGGAGATCAATGACTTGGGTATGCAGCTGAAAAAGCTAGAAAAAGAACAAATTGAAAATCCCCAAGAAAATACCAAATTAGAAATACTGAAAACCAAAGGAGAGATTAATAAAATTGAAATTAAGAAAACTATTGAATTAATAAATAAAACCAATAGTTGGTTTTATGAAAAAAAAAAACCAATAAAATTTATAAATCTTTGGTCAATTTGATTAAAACAAAGAAAGAAGAAAATCATATTACTAATATTAAAAATGAAATAGGTGAACTCACCTCCAGTAAGGAGGGAATTAAAACAATAATTAGAAATTACTTTGCCCAACTTTATGCCCACAAATTCGATAATCTAAACGAGATGGATGAATATTTTAAAAAACACAAATTGCCCAGATTAACAGAAGAGGAAGTTGAATACTTAAACAACCCCATCTCAGAAAAAGAAATTGAACAAGCTATCAATGAACTCCCTAGGAAAAAAATCTCCAGGACCAGATGGATTCAAAAGTGAATTCTCTCAAACCTTTAAAGAACAGTTAATTCCAATATTATATAGACTATTTTTGAAAATTGGGGAAGAAGGAGTCCTCCAAAATTCTTTCTATGATACAAATATGCTTTTGATAGCCAAATCAGGAAGAGACAAGACAGAGAAAGAAAATTATAGACCAATTTCTCTAATGAATATAGATGCAAAAATTTTCAACAAGATTTTAGCAAAACGAATACAGCATCTTATCAAGAGAATAATACATTACGATCAGGTAGGTTTCATACCAGGAATTCAGTGCTGTTTCAATATTAGGAAAGCTATTAGCATTATTCATCATATCAGCAACAAAACTAAGAAAAACCACATGATTATTTCAATAGATGAAGAAAAAGCTTTTGACAAAATACAACACCCATTCCTATTAAAAACACTGGAGAACATAGGAAGAAAGGGAACTTTCCATAAAATAATAAGCAGTATCTGCCTAAAACCTTCAGCAAGCATTATATGTAATGGGGATAAGCTAGATACATTTCCAATAAGGTCAGGGGTGAAACAAGGATGCCCATTATCACCACTGTTATACAATATGGTATTAGACATGTTAGTGGTAGCAATAAGACAAGATAAAGAAACTGAAGGAATAAAAATAGCCAAAGAAGAAACTAAGTTATCACTCTTTGCAGATGATATGATGATATACTTAGAGAATCCCAGAGATTCAAGTAAAAAACTGCTTGAAATAATAAACAAGTCTGGTAAAGTTGCAGGTTATAAAATAAACCCACACAAATCTTCTGCATTCCTATATATTAGCAACAAAGTCCAACAGCAAGAGAGAGAAAGAGAAATCCCATTTAAAGCTAGAGTAGATACTGTAAAATACTTAGGCGTTTACCTGCCAAAACAAACCCAGGGATTATATGAACACAATTACAACATACGTTTTGCACAAATAAAGTCAGATTTAAATAAGTGGGAAAACATCAGTTGTTCATGGGTAGGCTGAGCTAATATAATAAAAATGACAATTCTACCTAAATTAATTTACTTATTTAGTGCCATACCAATTAAAGTATCAGATAATTATTTTCTAGAGCTGGATAAAATAATATCAAAATTCATTTGGAAAAACAAAAGGTCCAGAATATCAAAGGGACTAATAAAATGAAATGCTTGGGAAGGTGGCATAACACTACCAGACCTCAAATTGTATTATAAAGCAGCAATTATCAAAACCACTTGGTATTGGCTAAGAAACAGAGGGGTAGACAAATGGAATAGACTTGGCACTCAAGACACAGTAGGCAAGGGATATAGCAACCTCCTGTTTGATAAATCCAAAGATGCCAACCTCTGGGATAAGAACTCACTGTTTGACAAAAAATTGATGGGAAAACTGGTTAACTGTGTAGTGGAAATTAGGCATAGACCCATGCCTGACATCGTACACAAGAATAAAGTCCAAATGGGTACATGATTTAGGTATAAAGCTTGATACCATGAATAAACTGGAGAAGCAAGGAATAATGTATTTATCAGATTTATGGAGAGGGGAAGAATTTTTTTCTAAAGAAATGATAGAAAGCATTATGAAATGCAAGATGAATAATTCTGATTACTTTAAATTGAACAGTTTTTGCACAACCAAACCCAATGCAACCAAAATTCGGAGGGATGTAGTAAATTGGGAAAAAATTTTTACGGCTAAGCTCAGGGAATAAGGCCTCATTTCTAGAATATATCGAGAACTGACTCAAATATATAACCATACAAGTCATTCCCCAATTGAAAAATGGTCAGAGGATATGAACAGGCAAATGTCAGGGGAAGAAATTAAAGATATCTATAATCATATGAAAAAGTGCTCTAAATCACTATTGATTAGAGAGATGCAAATGAAAACAACTCTGAGGTACCACATCACACCTATAAGATTGGCAAACATGACAGAACAAGAAAATGATAAATTTTGGTGAGGATGTGGGAGAGTTGGAACACTAATTCATTGTTGGTGGAGCTGTGAGATCATCCAACCCTTCTGGAGAACGGTTTGGAACTATGCCGAAAGGGCTACAAAAATGTGCATACCCTTTCACCCAGCAATATAGCTACTAGGACTGTATCCCCAAGATATTATAAAAATAGGAAAGGGTCCCATATGTACAAAAATATTTATAGTAGCACTCTCTGTAGTAGCCAAGAACTGGAAGTCAAGGGGATGCCCATCAATTGGGGAATGTCTGAATAAATTATGGTATATGAATGTAATGGAATACTATTGTGCCCTAAGTAATGATGAACAAGAAGACATCAGGGAGGCCTGGAAGGTCTTATATGATCTGATGCTGAGCAAAAGGAGCAGAAGCAGGAGAACTTTGTGCACAGCAAAGAACACAGTGTGCGAGAGGTTTTTCTGGTAGACTTGGAACTTTGTAATAACTCAAGAACTTACAGAAAAAAAAAAATCCCAGTATCGGTTTTCTAAGGCAAAATGCCTTCCACACTCAGAGAAAGAAATATGGAAGTCATTTGCAGAATGTAGCAGATCATGTTTGTGGGGGGGGGGGGTTAGTGTATTATGTTTTGATTTGTTATATGATTTCTTCCATTGTTTTAGTGCAACTACATAGCATGACTATAGTGAAAATGTGCTCAATAGGAAAGTATATGTAGAACATATACAGAATTGTATGCTGTCATGGGGAGGGAGGAGGGTAGTTGGGGGAAGGTGTGGGGGGATAAAATCTTAATTTTAAGGAAGTCATTGTAGAACATTAAAAAATAAATTAAAAAATATTTATTTAACTTTGTACATTCATTTTCACAAAATTTTGGGTTCCAAATTTTGTGTCCATTTGTCCCCTCCCCTGACCCCAATACACCAAGCATTCTAATTTCCCCTATCACCAATATTCCCTCTCTTCTATCATTGCTCCCTTCTCTTGTCCCCAACTTCTCTTTTGTCCTGTAGGGCCAGATGACTTTCTATTCCCCATTAACTATATTTCTTATTTCCTAGTAGCAAGAACAATACTCAACAGTTGTTCTTAAAACTTTGAGTTCCAAATTCTCCCCATCCCTCCCTCCCCACCCATTCCCTTTGGGAAGGCAGGCAATTCAATATAGGCCATATCTGTGTAGTTTTGCAAATGACTTCGATAATAGTTTTGTTGTGTAATACTAACTGTATTTCCCTCCATCCTCTCCTGCCCTCCATTGCTTCTATTCTGTCTTTTGATCCTGTCCCTCCCCAAGTGTTGACTTCAAATTGCTCCCTCCTCCCACCGCCCTCCCTTCCATCACCCCCTCCACCTGCTTATCCCCTTCTCCTCCACTTTTCTCTATTTTAAGGTAGGTTTTCATACCAAAATGAGTGTGCATTTTATTCCTTCCTTTAGTGAAATGTGATGAGAGTAAACTTCATGTTTTTCTTTCAGCTCTCCTCTTTTTCCCTAAACTAAAAAGTCTCCTGCCTGCCTCTTCTATGAGAGATAATTTGCCCCATTCAATTTCACCCTCGCTGCTCCAACTACATTTCTCTATCACTGTTTACCTTTATTTTTTAAAGATATGATCCCGTCCTATTCAATTAACTCTGTGCACTCTATCTCTCTGTGTGTATGCATGTGTGTATGTGTGCACGTGTGTGTGTGTGTGTGTGTGTGTGTGTGTGTAATCCCACCAACTACCCAGATACTGAAAAGTTTTAGGAGTTACAAATATTGTCTTTCCATGTAGGAATGTAAACAGTTCAACTTTGATAAGTCCCTTATGACTTCTCTTTGCTGTTTACTTTTTCATGCTTCTTCTCATTCTTGTGTTTGAAAGTCAAATTTTCTTTTCAGCTCTGGTCTTTTTATCAAGAATGATTGAAAGTCCCCTATTTCATTGAAAGACCACTTTTTCCCCTGAAGTAGTATACTCAGTTTTGCTGGGTAGGTGATTCTTGGTTTTAATCCTAGTTCCTTTGACTTCTGGAATATCCTATTCCATGCCCTAGATCTTGTTATCCTGATTGTATTTCCACAATACTAGAACTGTTTCTTTCTAACTCCTTGCAATATTTTCTCCTTGACCTGGGAATTCTGGAATTTGGCCACAATGTTCCTAGGAGTTTCTCTTTTTGGATCTCTTTCAGGCAGTTATCGATGAATTCCTTCAATACTTATTTTGCCCTCTGGTTCTAGAATCTCAGGGCAGTTTTCCTTGATAATTTTATGAAAGATGATGTCTAGGCTCTTTTTTTTGATCATGGCTTGCAGGTAGTCCCATAATTTTTAAATTGTCTCTCCTGGATCTATTTTCCAATGATATATTTCACATTCTCTTCCAATTTTTCATTCTTTCGGTTGTGTTTTGTGCTTTCTTGGTTTCTCAAAAAGTCATTAGCCTCCATCTGTTCCATTCTAATTTTGAGAGAACTATTTTCTTCAGTGAAATTTTGAACCTCCTTTTCCATTTGGCTAATGCTGCTTTTGAAAGCATTCTCCTCCTCATTGACTTTTTGAACCTCTTTTGCCAATTGAGTGAGCCTATCTTTCAAGGTGTTATTTTCTTCAGCATTTTTTTGGGTCTCCTTTAACAAGGTATTGACCTGTTTTTCATGCTTTTTTTGCATCTCTCTCATTTCTCTTCTCAGTTTTTCCTCCACCTGTCTAACTTTATTTTCAAAATCCTTTTTGAGCTCCTCCATGGCCTGAGCCCATTGAATATTTATTTTGATGCAGTATTGGGATACAGAAGCCTTGACTTCTATGTCTTTTCCTGATGGTAAGCATTGTTCTTCCTTTTCTGAAAGGAAAGGAGGAAATATCTGTTCACCAAGAAAGTAACCTTCTATGGTCTTATTTTTTTTTCCCTTTTCTGGGCATTTTCCCAGCCAGTTACTTGACTTCTGAGATTCCTCTCCCCCCCTCCTCACCTCCAGATCTGCCCAGCTAGTGCTTGGGGTCTGAGATTCAAATGCTGCTTCCCAGCCTCACTGCTTTCACGGGGGGGGGGGGAGGAGGGGAGGGTTGCGGGGGTTGGGGGGGGTTGCCATTCAGTGAAAGATTAAGTACTGCTGCTCAGGAGGGGGAAGGGCCACCTCCCAGGCTCAGTTCTCTCAGGGGATTTATGTGGAGACCTTCAACAATGCATTCTAGCTCCCATCTGCTTTGGGAGCCCCTGTCTATTGCCTCCCCCGCCGCTTCCTCCTGAGGGGTCCCGAGCCATGGAGACACCCCGCTCCCCTCTTGGCCATCCCAGAAATCTCTCTTACTCACTTGTAGTGCCTGTGCGTTGAGGGACCTTAGTGGCTGCAGGAGATTGCATTCCTGAAGCCTGCTTGGATCTGGTCCTTTTGTTGCCATGTGGTGAAGGCAGGGCTGGGCTCTGCTCTGGGTCTAGCATGCAAATGGACTTTTAGTTTTGGTTTTTCAGGGCTCTCTGGAACAGAAATCTCCTCCACTCTGTTGTTGTGCAGCTTCCACTGTTCCAAAATTTGTTGAGAGTTCCTCTTTACAGGTAATTTATGGGCTGTGGGTTCGGAGCTAGCATATGTGAATCTTTCAACTCCACCTTCTTGGCTCCTCCCCATAAGCAATGTTTTTGTTATTTTGTTGTGTTTTTTTTTTTTCCTGAAATTGTACAAGCCAGATTTGAACTAAGTTACAATGTATTCTTAAGTGTGATCATTGGGCGGTAGATTAAAACTCAATATCAGATTACTGTTTTTGTCATGGATTGGTGGCAATAGTAGACTCCATAATATAAAATGCTTGTCATAAATATCCTTTGTATAAAATATAAAACTACATAATTAAAATCATAAATTAAGAATCAGTGTATTACCATTTGAGAGTGGAGATCTATTGTAATTGAATTAATTCTGCTGCATTTTAAGTGGGACAATTATAACTTTATTTTACTATTTGGCATTAAGGAAAATGTTGGAAAAATGTATAGGCAAAGACATTTGTTAGCTGTGTGGTCTGAAGCCAATTTACCTTGCCTTACCAATTTCTTAGGTGTACAAAAATAGCATCAAAACTAAATTCATCAATTTTATTTAGAAATATTAATTAGAAAAGTTAATTTTTCTTTGATTTTCTTGTTATAAAATTCTATTGTTAAAAGATTGATATAGATATGTTATAAATAAGACCACTTTAGAAATATGGATGATAGTAAGAATGGTATTCTTAGAAGCTGCTATGGCAAAGACTCCTTAAAATACCATTTTCTGTGAAAAGCAGAACACTCAGGTCTTATTCTACTAACAATTCCATATAATTAGATTTGAGATTTGAGTTTTAGTTGAGAATTAGAAACTACAAAAGAAAAGATTAAATCCCAGGTCGTTATACTACACTGCCTAACTTAGTAAGTTTGACAGGGTAGATAATCTAGTAGCTATGCTTAAGCACCTTTTCTGGATGGATTTTCGGAAGCTCATGTGCATATACTGTTTAATATCAGACCTTGCTCATACTATATGTAACAAGCACTATATAAATGTTGACTATTGTGATCTGTGATTATTATATAGGACCTTAAATGTTTCCTTGTATCATGCAAATTGAGAATTATTTAAATAACTCCCTCTGTGAAACTTGCAAGGATTTGGGGAACGAGGTGGGGGAAGGGAAGAGGCCATGTTCTGTCAACACCTAACCTAATTCTTTGGAGCTTTTTCTGCCTGGGCAAAACAAAAACAAAATCAGCCAAATCAGAATCTTAGAATAAGAAATTTTAAAGATAGTTATTTATAATACTTAGCCCAGTACACTGTAAGTGTAACTGTAAGTTAACCTGATAATAACAGGTGTGTGAATTCAAATTGGTAAAGCTGTATGTGCATTTCCCAGTATTTAATGTAAAATTAAATACATGTCTTACACCAATTATGGAGAAGGCAGTCTAAATTATAGTAGCTTCTTAAAGAAAATTGGGTTTGCATAAGGGGGATAAAGTTTAAGGGTTACCTTAGATACTTATAATCTGTATGCTGATAGGCAAGTAATTTAACTTGTCTCTTCACCTATGTAATAGAAAAACTGCTTTCACTGCTTATCACATACAACTAGGGAAAAGAAAGTGCTTTGAAAACTTGAAAATGCAATGAATGAATATTAATTATTGTTACCTTTTTATCTAAATGTATAAATTAGGTAAACAGATGGGAAATTAATTTATTAAAATAGCCATATGTTAGTATGAAGAATATGTTATCAATATAAAATAGTCAGTATATAAAAATCTCTTTTTTCAGCCTAAATGTTGGCAGCACAATTAAGGAAATCTTAATTTCTTAAATTCTTATTTTAAAAAAAATCTATTGACATAGTAAATGAGTAACTGTAGAACCCTGAGTATTCTCCAAAAAATTATTTCCTATATTTTTCTTGGTAAGATTCATTCAAATGATTGCAAAATGCTAATTGGTGAGTTTTTTTTTTTTTACTATACTCATTATTTTGCCTTATAGAGAGAAGATTGGGTGAAGGATAAAGCTAATCCTAGTTCTCAGTCTTGAAAAGACTGTCAATTCCTAAATACTACATTGCTTCCATGATCCTGGTATTCCACTCACTGGCACAAATCACAATGCCTCCATACTGAGTGATGCTTCTCCATGTAGTTCATAAATCTTCCATAAAGTATAAGCCCAGTGCTGCCTTCTGATGATGAGGCAGGGAGATAGGAGTTTGAATCCTACCTCAAATACTTTACTGTATGACCTTGGGCAAATGCTTTCATCTCAAGAGTTTTGGTTTCCACATATGTAAAATGGAGATAACAATAAGAATGGCATTGTTTGAATTGCCAGTTTATTGAGTTCTAATATATCCATACACTATGGTATTTAGAACAGACATTACATATAGGTAGACAGTGAATTGGGAGCAGAAATGAAAAAGGATGAAAAAAATGGGCTAGATTGGACTTATCTCATAGGATCAAATGAGACAGGGTTTGACAAGTGTTTTTTTTTTTTTTCTGGATATATAAATTTATTTATTTAACTTTTTTTTTACATTCATTTTTACAAAATTTTGGGTTCCAAATTTCTCCCTATTTGTCCCCTCCCCCCACCCCAATACACTGAGCATTCTAATTTTCCCTATCACCAATCTGCCCTCTCTTCTATCATCCCTTCCTTCTCTTGTCCCCATCTTCTCTTTTGTCCTGTAGGGCCAGATGACTTTCTATTCCCCATTAACTGTATTTCTTATTTCCTAGTAGCAAGAACAATACTCAACAGTTGTTCCTAAAACTTTGAGTTCCAAATTCTCCCCATCCCTCCCTCCCCACCCATTCCCTTTGGGAAGGCAGGCAATTCAATATGGGCCATATCTGTGTAGTTTTGCAAATGAATTCAAAAATAGTCGTGTTGTGTAAGACTAACTATATTTCCCTCCATCCTATCCTGCCCCCCATTGTTTCTATTCTGTCTTTTGATCCTGTCCATCCCCAAGTGTTGACTTCAAATTGCTCCCTCCTCCCATTACCCTCCCTTCCATCATCCCCCCCACCCTGCTTATCTCCTTCTCCCCCACTTTCTTGTATTGTAAGATAGGTTTTCATATCAAAATGAGTGTGCATTTTATTCCTTCCTTTAGTCAAATGTGATGAGAGTAAACTTGATGTTTTTTTTTTCCTCAGCTCTCCTCTTTTTCCCTCCACTACAAAGTCTCCTGCTTGCCTCTTCTGTGAGAGATAATTTGCCCCATTCCATTTCACCCTCTCTCCTCCCAGTATATTTCTCTTATACATTTACCTGAATTTTTTAAAGATATGATGCCATCCTATTCAATTCACTCTGTGCTCTCTGTCTCTGTGTGTGCATGCATGTGTGTATGTGTGTGCGTGCACACGTATGTGTGTGCATGTGTGTGTGTAATCCCATCAACCACCCAGATACTGAAAAGTTTCAAGAGTTACAAATATTGTCTTTCCATGTAGGAATGTAAACAGTTCAACTTTGGTAAGTCCCTTATGACTTCTCTTTGCTGTTTACTTTTTCATGCTTCTTCTCATTCTTGTGTTTGAAAGTCAAACTTTCTTTTCAACTCTGGTCTTTTCATCAAGAACGCTTGAAAGTCCCCTATTTCATTGAAAGACCATATTTTCTCCTGAAGTATTATACTCATTTTTGCTGGGTAGGTGATTCTTGGTTTGAGTCCAGTTCCTTTGACTTCTGGAATATCCTATTCCAGGCCCTTTGATCCCTTAATGTAGAAGCTGCTCAATCTTGTGTTATCCTGATTGTATTTCCACAATACCGGAACTGTTTCTTCCTAGCTGCTTGCAATATTTTCTCCTTGACCTGGGAATTCTGGAATTTGGCCACAATGTTCCTAGGAGTTTCTCTTTTTGGATCTCTTTTAGGCGGTTATGGATGAATTCCTTCAATACTTATTTTGCCCTCTGGTTGTAGAATCTCAGGGCAGTTTTCCTTGATAATTTCATGAAAGATGATGTCTAGGCTCTTTTTTTTGATCATGGCTTTGAAGTAGTCCCATAGTTTTTAAATTATCTCCCCTGGATCTATTTTCCAGGTCAGTTGTTTTTCCAATGAGATATATCACATTCTCTTCCATTTTTTCATTCTTTTGGTTTTATTCTGTGATTTCTTGGTTTCTCAGAAAGTCATTAGCCTCCATATGTTCCATTCTAATTTTGAGAGAAATATTTTGTTCAGTGAGCTTTTGAACCTCCTTTTCCATTTGGCTAATGCTGCTTTTGAAAGCATTCTTCTCCTCATTGGCTTTTGACCCTCTTTTGCCAATTGAGTTAGACTATTTTTCAAGGTGTTATTTTCTTCAGCATTTTTTTGGGTCTCCTTTAGTAAGGTATTGACCTGTTTTTCATACTTTTCTTGCATCTCTCTCATTTCTCTTCCCAGTTTTTCCTCCACCTGTCTAACTTGATTTTCAAAATACTTTTTGAGCTCTTCCATGGCCTGAGCCCATTGGATATCTATTTTGGATGTTTGGGATACAGAGGCCTTGACTTCTATGTCTTTCCCTGATGGTAAGCATTGTTCTTCCTTTTCAGAAAATAAAGGAAAAAACATCTGTCCACCAAGAAAGTAACCTTCTATGGTCTTATTTTTTTTCCCTTTTCTGGGTATTTTCCCAGCCAGTTACTTGACTTCTGAGATTCCTTTCCACCCCCTCCTCACCTCCAGATCTGCCCAGCTAGTGCTTGGGATCTGAGATTCAAATGCTGTCCTCACTGCTTTCACCGGGGTGGGAGGAAGTGTTGCGGGGGTGGGGGGGGGCTGCCATTCAGTGAGAGATTAAGTACTGCTGCTCAGGAGGGGGAAGGGCCACCTCCCAGGCTCAGTTCCCTCAGGGGGTTTATGTGGAGGTCCTCAGTAATTGCCCTGAGATCCCATCTGCTTTGCGAGCCCCTGTCCATTGCCTCCCCCTCCGCTTCCTCCTGAGGGGGCCCCAGCCATGGAGACACCCCGCACCCCTTTTGGCCAGCCCGGAAGTCTCTCTCACTGACCTGTGCGCCTGTGGGTGGAGGGACCCTTGCAGTCGCTGGAGATTCTGTCCCTGAAGCCTGCTCAGATCTGCTCCTCTGGGGCCTTGCACCACCAATGCAGGGGCTCTGCCTCGCATTCAGGGCACGATGAACCTTTGGGGTCAGTTTTTCAGGGCTCTGTGGAACAGAAATCTCCTCCCCTGCACTGCTGTGTGGCTTCCACTGCTCCAGAACCCGTTGGGAGTTCTTTCCATAGGTAATTTATGGGCTGTGGGTTCGGAGCTCTCATATGTGAGTCTTTCAACTCTGCCATCTTGGCTCCTCCCCCAACAAATGTTTTTGAAAACTTCTAAAGTGCTGTTAAAAATTGAGCTGTTATTAGATTCGTCACCAAACAACAGACATAATCTTTTATTATACTTGTACATGATGCTTTCTCATCCTCATTAGAACTTGCTCAAGTTTTCTGGGTTCACTCTCATGCCATGAAGCATTAGAGTAGGACTTCTCACCAAGAAACTCTTAAATTTAAAAATTTTGTGTGATAAAATTGTGCAGTACTTAAATCATTCATCTACCTTTCTCTTGCACCCTTTTAAATGTCAGTATATTAAAATGGTAAAAGCATTGGAGTAATAATCTGTAGATTGAGATTCCAATTCTAGCTGTGATTGTCATTAGCTGTGTGACAGTATCTTTAGTTTGGTAGATGTTTTAGTCTTTTGTTCTTATTTGTGATCTTACACTGACCTATCCAGCTTTCTAGGACTCAGTTTCTTTTTGAATCACATAAAGGTTTTGAACTTTAAGGCCTCTGAAAGACTTGACACTTTTTGAACTTGGACACTTGTGGGTGCACATGCAATGTTCATTAGACACTCTAGACCTCAGTTTCAGGCAGAGTCCATGAAAGGGCCTTTAGTGAAAATGCTTTTCATTTTCAAAGCTCAAGTTCCACTTTATGGCTAGCTTAGAGTGATTATCAATAGTAACAGTTTCTCTTTCTCTCACAGCTTCATTTAGTTTTTTTTTTCTTTTGCTCATTAAAAAGATCATTTCCTGACTACTTTGTAAAGAAGACTATTTGCTGAGCAGGCATTTCCTCCCTCTAAGTGAATACTGGAAAAGGCCAAGGTCTCCCACTGAATCTTGGGCCATCTCCAGTCATCCTGATGAATATCTGGTCACTGAATCCAGATGCTTAGGAGGAGAAAGTGGACTGGTGACCTTTCACAGCCCTCCCTCACTCAAAACAAAGTCCAGTGCAAGTCATGTCATGATTTCTCTGATGTCATGGTCTTCTTCAGCAATGAAGGATGAACACAACAACAAGTGAATGACTTGATTGTGAAACTTTGTAATACTAACAGTCTTATAAGAATCTTCTAATTGATATACTATTAGATTGTAAATTCAGATATTAAAGAGTTTGCTAATGACTGCTAACTAATTTTGTTAAGAATATTTTATTACATTAACATCACAATAATGGGGGAAAATCTTCATTGTTTAATCTGATAAGATGTTGAATATGGTTATGTTTGTTTCAGCCCTGTCCAAGACATTTATAAGCTCTTGATGCTTAAAACTGAGAGCGACAGAGGTGAAAGGAAATATCCATACCTTCCTAGGTTAAGAAAGTTTGTAGATCATCTTATGTTCAGGAAGTAAGGTCTATTTAAATTTATTCATCTATATTAAAGCCAGGTGTGATGCAATGGATTATTACATGATCATCAATTAGTCTGCAAATAGCTGTCAGTTTCTTCTGAGAGATTCTGTTTGAATAAACTATCCCATGTTCATTGTCTATGTGAAATTACAGACTCTAATTATCCCATTGATTGCTTTTATTCCAGGAAGGTTTTAAACAAGAGTAGAATAAGTTACAGAAAAGGATGCTGTGTCATTTTGGGAAAACTAGACAGTTTTCACTGGCAAGCCCATTTATTATAACAACATGAGAATAATTTATATTCAACCATGAGTATGATTGATTAGTGAAAGTTTCTAACAGAGGTAAAATCTTATAAGACTGAAATTGATATTATTCTGAGTTTGATTCCAGGTATGATCATTAGGCAATACTATTGAGCCAGGTGATTCATAATTCTAACAGCCCTGTGAGGGTGACATTTGTGAACTGCATGTGTAATTCTATTCCATGGGAGAGCTAGGGATGACTTTTGGCATGGGTGGAAATAGGACTTTCCTGATTCATTTTATGCAGTCTGATAATTCATTAAAAGTTTTGCCACTTTCTTGACTCTTAAGCTTCTGTACGACATCCTCTCAATGCAATTGACCATCTCTGTAGCTCTTGCCTGGAACTGACATAAATTTAGGGGAGCATTTCTCCCTTACTATAGCTATGTCCTCGTTTTCCTTTTATGGTAAGTTCCTAGGATCATGACAGGTGATCAGTACAAGATGTGAACAAAATATTAAATTTTTATTTAATAATAGTAGAACATATCTGAGCTACTATAATAAGATGCATGTGTGTAAGATCTAAGATTGTTTTCAGTCTGAAGTTATAATCTTTTCTGTACTCTAAACAAGTAAGTAGATGAGTACTTGGCCTCATCATCTTCCTGTTACTAATTATGTGTCCATGTACAACATAAGTTCCTTAAAACATCTAAGAGTGTGATGGAAATAACTGGACAATGTTGTTCATTTTGTGGGACCAAGACTTGTCTATTATTTAATGATGAAAATATCAAAAACATTTTCTGCTCTGGGTTGAAGAGAATTGTAGCACAGTTATGTGTCTTAGAGGACAGTAACTTATAGTCAATCTTGTGTTAGTTAAAAAAGATATCTAATTTTACTTAGATTTATTATTTAATGTGGGATTAACACTTGTATGCAGAGCCCGCTCTAAAATGCAAGCAAATCAGACAAGAGCCTGAAGAGGATTTGAGAGTAGTGGTCCACATAGCTGTAATACCTAGTTTGTGTGAACATGGTTAGTAACAAAACATATTGTATTTTAGACAACTAATTTGATATTATTCAGACATTTTAGTCACATCTGACTCTTTATCACTCCATTTGGGCTTTTCTGGGCAAAAAGTACTAGAATACTTTGCCCTTTCCTTCTCCAGCTTATTTTACAGATGAGGAAATGGAGGCAAAGTTAAGTGATTGCCCAGAGCCACAACTTACGAGTGTCTGAGGTCAGATTTAAATTCAGGATCTCTTGACTCCAGTTCTAGTGTTCTATCCACTCTGCAACCTACCTGACAACTCATTTGATAAAATCTAGAATTATTTGCTAAAGTCTGTTTAGACACCCCATGATAGCCTTCGGTTACAACTGAGATAAAATAATTGTCTCAGGTAAATTCATTTGTGACCTACCTAACAAGAGAAACAAGGAAAATATTAACTACAGAAAGAAGTATGGCTTCCAGAGTTAGAAAATGAATTCTGGAATCAGTAAATAAAGATCATGAATCAAGGGAAAATAATTCAGCATTTAATGATGGAGAGGACACTATGAATTTGGTGGAGAACATGGAACAATGCCACATTCTATCCCTGATTATAAAAAAAGAAAGACATGAGAATTGTGAAAGCAGAATTTATGACCTGCTCTGCAGAAATACTTTCATGAAAGAAACAAAAGAGAGGGTAATTGATGGGAAATGCAAATACACAGAAGTGAAGGACAATCTAGAAGAATAGAGAAAAATAAAATGAAGAATAAACCATCTCTCTATTTAAGTAACACATATTCTTCTTGAATACAGGAAGCATAGAGACAACCTGAAGATAACAGGTTTACCAGAAAAACATGATAAACCAAGAAACTAACACCATAATGCAAAATAATAATAATACAAGAATACTGCCCAGAACCTTAAACACAGGAAATAGAACACCAAGTAGAAGAATGCATTTATCAGGAGATGGGGTCAAGATGGTGGAGCAAAAGCAAAGAGTTCCCTGAGCACTCCCACAAAGCCCTCCAAATACCTGTTAAAAAATGACTCCAAAATTCTAGAGCTACAGAATCCACAAAATGACATAATAAAATGAATTCCCAGCCCAAGACAACCTGAGAGCTTGACAGGAAGAGTCTTTTGCAGCTGTCAGGGAGCAGAACACAGTCCAGGTGTGGGCCATACCAGCACAGGCCAGTTGGAGCAGGCTTCAGGGGACTGAATCATTGGCAGCTGTGTCAGTTTCCAAACTTTGAAATCTATCTTCCCTTTCAAGAAAGTAAAGGGAAAGGGTATTGGGAGGATGATAAAAGGGAGAACAGACTGGGGGAAGGAGTAATCAGAATTCATGCCATCTCAGGGTGGGGGGGTGAAAAATGAGGAGATAATTTGGAATTCAAAACCTTGTGAAAATGAAT
This sequence comes from Bettongia penicillata ogilbyi, assembly GCA_023548195.1. NCBI lineage: Eukaryota > Metazoa > Chordata > Mammalia > Diprotodontia > Potoroidae > Bettongia > Bettongia penicillata. The sequence goes on from JAJHZJ010000257.1 coordinate 3,505,456, forward strand.
GTTGAAAACTAAAAAGAAATCAATAAATTTAAATCCTAAAAAAAATGTATAGATCACCTACAGAAGAAAAAAAAATCTAGGCCTATAAATCTGAAGAAACTTAGTTTCTTGTTAAATTTAACAACAGGAAATTTCACAAGCAATCTGTAGAAAAACCTTCATCTACAAATGAAAAGAAATCCGAATAAAATGAAATTATTCTGTTCCCAGCAGGAAATGCAAAACAGAATGGAATAATCCATTCTAAAAAGCAGTGTTGCTCAGGATGTAACCCAGGGTGATTTATCTTACAAATGTGAGTTTAATCATAAGTGGATAAAAAAAATGGATGTTCAATTATATAGTGGTATTAAAATCATTATCAGAAAGATTACCAGAATTGGAAAAAATGCTTCTTTAATTCCCCAAACAATATAAACAAGAGAGAGGTAAAGAAATATGATGTCCAAGGATATCAAAAGTAGAAACAGGAAAAGCAGAGGGGCTAGTAAGAATCCTTTCTAAATATATCCAAGGAGAAAGGAGTAAAGATGGATATGTTGCCTGGCATGATAGATAGATAGGTAGATAGATAAATAGATAGGTCTATCTCAAACTATAAGTGGATCTATGTTTTTGTAAGACTAAATTATGAAATGAGAGGGTGCATGGAAAAGGGAAAGGAAGAATAAAAGGCAAGTGTAGTTTATGCCCTAGTGAAGTCAAAGGCTAGCAATGAAAGAAGATATCTGCTGTGTACTGTCAGGAAGAGAAGATCCTACAGTGAAATGGAACAGGAGGTAGGAGATTGAAAATGGGGAAGGAAGGCTTTGTTTTGGTGGTGGAAGGGAGTAAAAACATAGATACCCCTATGAATTATGATAAATACTCCATGAAGGGTGATGGGGATATTGTACTTAATGTTGTCTATGTGTTCTGATGTTCAAAAAAATCCCTCATTTTGCCTCAGGAGGGGCATGGGGTCTAAATGATGGAATAATCTGTCATCTGGGAGAGTGAAAGGATGTGGACTCAGAGAAGAAATTCTGAGCCAAATGGGGAAAGAAGGTAACCTGAGCGAATGTACAGGTCGGTGTAGGGATGTATGGCAGAAGTGCTTTATCTATGGTGCAGTATCCTGTGTCACCCATGAGAATTCAAATTATTCCGGGAGAGATAGAAGTTTTGATTCCCAGTGGAAGACAGAGAATAAAGAAAGATAGATAAGTGTAAGTCCAAGAAACAAGAATGAGGGTCTAGAGTGAAAAGAAATGGAGATTGGATAGTAAAGAGAGTGAGAGAAATCCTCTACGAAAATGAGTGCCAAAATGAAATTAAAAAGAAATGAAAAGGACAAGCTGAAGAGAAAGAGAACGTGAAATCTACTTGACGAGAATAGGAAAAGTGAGAGAATTAACTATTTAAAAATGGAAAAAAAAAAGAAATAAGCATAACTCCAAAGAATGTAGGTTAGAAAAGAAGGGGGGTGGGGAAGTGAGAAGACAGCCAGTAGGAATGGGGTCATCTAAAAACAAAATTCAAGATAACAACAGAAAAAGAGACAAATAGAAAACATATGCCTAACTCATAATTTTTAAGTGTTTAAATGGTTCATTAAAATGGGAGGAAAAAAGAGTAAAAAGATAAACAGGAAAACCAAAGTCTACAATCTCTTGCTTACAAGAAACATACTTAAAAACAAGGGAGATGAATAAGCAGCTTTCAGAAGAAGAAATCAAAGTTATCGGTAGTAATTTGAGAAAAAAATGTTCTGAATCACTATTAATTAGAGAAATGTGAATTAAAACAACTCTGTCATACCATATCACTTCAAAATGCCGGAGGGAATGTGGGAAGATAGGAACACTTACAAACTGTAAGTTCGTTGTTAGTGGAATTGCGGAAACGACCAACTACACTTGAGAACAATTAAGAACTATACACAAAGGGCACTCTAAACCAGAAATGCCACTACTGGTGCCACTAGTAGTTCTGTATGAGAATAAAGTCAAAGAAAAAAATAAAGGACCTGTTTGTACAAAAATGTCTGTAGCAGTTTTTTTTTGTTTGTGGTTTTTTTTTTTTTTTTTTTTTTTTTTTTTTTTGTGGTGGCTAAGAATTGGAAATTGAGGAGATGACCATCAATTGAGGAATGGCAACAAGTTGTGGTATAGTGTTGTGATGGCATACTATTGTGCTGTAAAAAATGGGATGATTTCCAAAAACTTGGGAAGACTTATATGAACTGCTGCACAGTAAAGTATGCAGAATGAGGAAGTCATCATACAGTAGCAGCAACAGTATTATAATGATGACCAGCCATGAAACACTACTGCTGTGATCAACACAATGATCTGAGGCAACTCTGAAGGACTCCTGATGAAACAGTGGTATCTATGGTCAGAGAGAAAACTGATGAATGTTGAGTGCAAATTGAAGTATATTTTTTTCACTTTCTCTTTCTTCTTGTTGATATGGCTAACTGGGAAATGCCTGCATAATTTCACATGTGTAATTGATATCACATTGTTTTCCTTCTCATTGAGTAAGGATCTGGAGGGAGGGGCAAAGTTTGGAACTCAGAATTTAAAAAAAGAATGTTAAAACAAATAACGATTTGTAAAAGTAGCAGAAATTGAAAGTTTGTAGATGTTCAGTGATTCAGTTGTGTTCAACTCTTCATGACCCCGTGGACCATACCTTGTCAAGCTCTTCTATTCTTGACAATCTCTTAAAGTCTGTCCAAGTTTATATTAATTTTTTTCATGATACTATCTACATATCACCCTCTGTCATCCCATTTTCCTTTGGTCTTCAATTTTTTTCCAACATTATTTAAATATGAACTGAATTGACCTAGCTACCCAAGGAACACACTAAAATCATCTTCATCACAATTTTAATGCTTCGATTCTGTGGTGCTCAGCTTTCCTGGTAGCCACAGCCATACATTGCTACTGGAAAAAAATACCTTAGCTTTGACTATATGGACCTCTGTTGGCAAGGAAATGTCTCTTTTTTTTAGAATGCTGTCCAGATTTTTCATAACTTTCCTTCCAAGGAGCAAATACCTTTTAATTTCATGGTTACAGTCACCATCTGCAGTGACCATTGAACCCAAGAATGTAAAATCTGGCACTATTTCCATTTCTTTTCCTTCTATTTGCCAGGAAGTAATGGGAATGGTTAGGAAGATGCTAGTTTTTTTTTTTTTTTTTTTCTCATGGTTTCATGATACCTTTTACACTCTCCTCTTTCATCCTCATCAAGAGTTTCTTGTTTCCTCTTCACTTTCTGCCATCAGGGTGGCTTTGTCTGTATACATGAGATTGTTGATATTTCCCCTGACAATCTTAATTATGGCTTTTTATTTCTAAATACTATCTGCACAGAAACAGGATAAGGAATGATTTATTTCACACAAATTCCAATTAAATGAGTTAATAACACCTTATTGGAAACTTTGTCAGACACTTTGGTGTAACTTGAACACATTTGAATACACAGGTGGAGACACATGCATATATATACATGAAAACACAATTTGAAAAAAAAAATTGAACCAAACAACTGGTTACTTTGAAATTTACTCATTTGAAATGAACATTGGTACTGGAAACCTATAGACTCTAGTCCCAACGATTGATACTGCCCCATCTGTGTGAAATTGCACAAATCACAGTTTCTCTTGGGTGTTAGCATCAACAATTTGGAGATGGAAGGGATGTTAGAGCAAAACCAGTAAATTTTTCATTATTATACGGATGAGAAATTCAAGGCAGAGAGCAATTAAATGATCTATCCACAGTTGCACAGAATATAAATGACAGAAGATTTAAATCCAGACTTCATGATGCCAAATAAAGGCTTTTTTCTTCTTTACCATGGTGTGTCTCAGGGTATCATCATCTATGAAATTGAAGGATCATAGCAAGCAGTAGCCAACATTTCCTTGAAGTGGATTCCTTGAAATCTATTTTGTGATGAGATTTGCTTCCAAAGTTCAATGATTAGTTTATGTGGAATACTTTCAAATCAATATAACTAAGCCCCACTCCGTATGTACCATATTTGCCAATTGCTAGCTGAATATCTCTACTGGAATGACCCATAGAAACCTAAATTTCAGCAAGGCCCAAACAAAATTCATTGTGCAGTAATTCTCACCAAACTCATTCTTCCTCCAAAGTTCTTTAATATCTGTTGATACTAAACTGTTGATATTAAACTTCTGAGCATATTTCAAGGCCTCTTTATCCCACCTTCCTTTCTCATCAAAGTGGCCAGCTAGATGTTTCACATAAAACACCCTAAATGCAACTGTGGATAGATCATTTACTTGCTCTCTGCCTTGAATTTCTCATCTGTAAAATAATGAAAAATTTACTGGTTGTGCTTTAACATTCCTTCCATCTCCAAACTGTTGATGCTAACACCCAAGAGAAACTGTGATTTGTCCAACACCATGATTCCAATCACCCATTTTGCAGCATCATAGACATCTTTGACTATTTTTTCTCTTTCAGTAGCCTTCATTTGTCACTTGCCAACTCTTGTCTTTTCTTGTTTCCACAGAACCTTTCACATCCAACTCCATTTAATTACCACTTCTATTCTGACCACGATCACAATCTCAATATTGACACATTCCATTTTTTCCATTGTTCCCAGGTTCCTTCTTCAATTCATCTGCCACATATGTACCAAATTTATATCCCTAAAATACATATCTGACTATGTAACTCACTGATGCACACTCAGACTATCTATTATTACCACAATAAACTCTGAAATCTCCAGCCCAATATCTAAAGATCTCCATACCATAATTTCTAGACATCTTTCTGAGCATATTTCAAGGCCTCTTTATCCCATCTTCCTTTCTCATCAAAGTGGCCAGCTAGATGTTTCATATAAAACATCCTAAATTCGTAGTTCTTCATCTTCTGCCTGGGATACCCTTGTCAACTGTGACTCTTTAAGTACCTAGAGTCTTTCAAGTAACAACTAAGTGACATCTCCTATAAGAGGCCTTCCATGATTCTCAGATTGTCAGAGTTGTCCTTACCTGCATTCTGTTTCATTCAGTAGAATGAACAAGATCCCAAATCTTCTAAGCCAAGAATATTTCATTTTTAGAGCATATTTTCAGAACCTATTTGAATGTCCTACAAGGAGCAGACCTTTAATAAGTATTTCTTGACATATATACATATATATATATATACATATATATATTGTATTTATACTATGTTCACAATATCTTATATTCCCTATATAATTCATATGACCATAATTTTTCATAATCTATACTACACTGTTGTCATTGTGTGTTTTTTCCTAATGCAATTTATAATGATGCATTTGTCATATGTCCACTGCCCAAACCAAAATGTAAGCTATAAAAGGTCAGATAATATATTTTAATGATATTTTAATAAAATAATAGCTCAGATGCCTTTTTTATTGATTTCTCATTGAATCTCTTGTTTCTTCCCTTCCTCCCTCCTTTTTTCTTTTCTCCTCTCTATCACTCAAAAGTGACTTACTTGTTCTATTTGAATACTGGTGTATGTGAGACAATTGGAAGTTATGTTCTCATGAAATATGTGTAGTTGATGTGTGAAACCAGAAAAATACAAGCATTGGGTGAATGTAGTACTATTATTTTTCTGTTGCCAATAGAAAACTGTTTTTCCATTAATAGAGAATTCTTGCCTTCCAAGCATTTTAAATATGACAATATTTACAAATGTATGGTTTTGGAGGAATTGTCTAAATTTGTTTCCAAATTTCCTTTGTCTTTAGGGTAGATTTTTTCAGCAAGAACTTTGTAGTAATGACTGTGTTTACTTTAATTTTAAATAGTAGTAACCATACTAATGATTAATTCTTTGGCTGTTGAAATCAACTGAGTAGTTGCTGTTGTGTTTTTTTTAAAGTGATAATTAAACTACTTATAGAAAAAAAAAATACCTACTTTTCCACCATGAAAGACTGAATGATTAGTCCAGGAAATACGAAATCAGTTATTCTTTGGATGTCTCAGAGTTCTTTTAGGTTCACAGGGAATATGAATTGTCATCCCCTTTCTTCCAGATTGGAAATAACAATGGAAATAGAAATGGAAGACTAGATCTAAAATGGCTCAGAATAAAGAAACAGAAATAAATAGAAATATGGATTAAACACGTAGTTAATATGCTAAAAGAGGAACCTGAACCCAGGCCTTCCTCATCTAAAGGTTCTCACTCTAGTTACTATTCCCCTCGCCTCTTGGATGATTGCTAAAATTCCTCTAACTCTATGATATTTGCACATTGGAGCTACTTTAACAGATGAATGAATGATTGTCAATGAATAAGCACAACTTTAAGAAAAAGAGTTAAATTATAAATAGTAAGAAAAAAATTTATGTAATAGATTTATTTCACACGCACTGCAAATGTATCCTAAAATATCCAGTCCAAAGTCTTTTATGCTCTTCCTACAATTTTTAGGAACTCCAGAAATTGTCTTAGTTCTTCCTCCAACTATATGGGGCCAAATTGCTACTCCTAGAACACAGAACCTATACCTACTTGCTGCTGTTGCACTGGCTGTCCCACATGCTTCATATCCTGTCTTTCATGAATTGCGCTTCTTCGTTTCCTTTGTATGCTTCAAATCCCACCTGCAGCAGGAGTGTTTCCCAAGCAATTATCACATCTTTTAAGAAAACTTTCCATGTTTTCCATGTGTATCTCTTACCCACGTAGTTATTTACAGATTGTCTCCCTAACTAGAGCAAGAACTTCTCAAAAACAATGATTTGTTTGCTATTTGTTTCAATTTTTTTTTTATCCTCAAGAGTGCTTTTCACATTATATGGCATACAGTCATTGTTTTCTTAAAACTTTCCTTCTTAAGACACTGATTAATTCTTCAATTTCCAATGATCATCTCCATTTCATAACTCTGCAATATGCACACTCATTTGAAATTTCAACTAAACTGCAACTCTCTTCAATTTCTTATTAGGTATTTTCTTATAGTCCATTTTATGTGGATCCTTGCATTTATAAGCCTGTCATCCAGTAAACAAGTTCTTAGTAAGCCTTCATTATATGTCAGGCAGTATGCTCATTACTGGTAACTTTTCAAAAAAAGGCAGAGTGTTTTCTAAGACTAATAATTGTTGAGCTTCTTTCTACTACACCTTGGTCCCCTTCTTTCATCTCACCATTTCACTTGGTTGTCTTTCCATTTCCACAAAACATATCATTTCCTATTACAGATTTATTTGTCATCGTGTGAAGGCATGCCCTTAGACTGAAACACCTATCCTAATACAATGATAGTTGACTTTTATATTAAGATTCAAGTTTTGCAAAGACTCAGTAATTATTGCTATATTTGATTTTCATAGTAACATGGTATTATTGACTTCCTTGTAGAGATGAATGAACCAAGGCTGAACCTTTACTATTACCTTTTCATCAAAACCAAGACTCCATTTCCTCAGTCTCATGTCTGCCCTGGCTAGTCCTGATGCCTAGAATGCTCTTTCTCCTCCCCTGAACCTTTGACTTTCCCAACCTCCTGTGTATGTCTAATGTATTTCAAATGAAGGATCTCTACTCTTTCTAGGTTTGGCACTCTTGCCATACTCCTCTGTCTCTATCTTCTGTATTAATCACATGGTATTCTCCATCTCTATCTAGAGCAATGAGTATATTGCAAACCTGCAAAATCTTCAATCCAATAAAGAAAGATGTATTTATCTTCCTTACATGGAATTTACTAAGAAAGGTGAGTTCTAAGTGTTAATAGTTTATAAATTTAGGGTTGGAACAACTCTTTACAGGTCATTTGGTCACTCAATGTTTTATTTTGCAAATGATAAAAAAGCCCAGAATAGTGAAATCACTTGCCTCAGATGATACCTGTATGGCACAGCAAATCCAGGGTTTGAACTCCAGTTCCTTTTATTTCTTATCTACTTTACAATATTTTGCAGTATTTTACAAGTATTTTCAACAAGGAGAGATACAAAAAAAAAAGATTTCAATTTACTATTTGTTTATAATAAAACTAAATTCAACAGACCCCTTTCCTTGTGAAATTGGAATAAATGTAAACTTCCTCTATGTAGGAAGATGTGGACACCAAACGCTATTCCTGACAATGGTTGCTTAGTGGCTGCATGATCTGGGACCTTGCAGGGAGAGAACACTTTTTTGAAAGCAGTCTGTGACTAAAGATGAGATGAACTGACTCCTAAGAACATAATAGATTTTCTTTGATCTTCTCACTCTAATCACAGATCAGAGAATATTTCCCCCCCTCTGCCTCACTGGCAAAGTCAGAATGAACATTAATATTAAAATGTGATTCAGAAAGTTTCCAAGGCATTCCGGAAAGCTCAGAATTGTTGATGTAGCGCTTGGTGATGTTATTCAAATCAAGCAAGATAACAAATATGCTGTGATTACTATTAAAATGGAAATGGCAGCCCCCAAAACCATTATGATAAGTGACCCCTATGGAGGAGAAATATTTTATGGGTACTCAGTGTGCATGCAATCAAAGCAGGGGGAAAATTGAAACTGCAGACTCTGATAGATATTATAACTTCCCTGCCCTCAGACCTGGCTGCCAGAGTATTTTACTCTATGTGAACAGGAAAGAAAATGGCATTTTGATTTGATTTGTTCTGAAATTCGTAGTAGGCCCTGAGTTGCTATTTTTTCATTGATTATTCAAACAAACATTTTCCTATAGAAATTAGAACTTAAAAGAGCTTCTTTTTTAACCTATTTACTAACCTTTCAAATTATGTGTGCCTGCATACATGTATGTGTATATATGTACACACATACACATCTATACACATATACACACATAAGACTATATCTATATATTCATGTATATGTAGATACATGTTGCCTAGGAATGTTTTTGCATATACATATATACACACATATATATAAATATGTACAATTTGCTTATAAAATATATACACATAAAGTACACATATGCACATATACTTAAGTGTGTCTATGCATGTATGTATTTATGCATATCATATATTCACACAAATAATACACACACATACAGGTATACATATATATATACACATGCATATATGCATTATATATATATATATTTATGCATACACATATTTATATATGAATATACACCCTCATATTTATATATATATGTGTATGTGTGTGTGCATGTATGTTGTATGTGTGTTTAACAATCATTTCTTAGAGGGGTATCTACCCCAAACATGTGAAGAGTTCCTCTTGTGGAATGGGCAGAGGAGAACAATTTGTTCAATGGTCAAGAAAGCAGCTGATGCAAACACTGTAGAGCTCTCAGAGCCTGGTTAGACACTGAACATGCCAAGGTCATTCGCTGAGTCTTGAGCTATCACCAGCTGTCTTGAATCAGTCCTGCCACTGGATTGTGATGACTCTGGAAGGGAGAGTAAGGCCAAAGACTTTATGCAACTCTACCTCACTTCAATCCAATATATTTATGAATCAAAATACATCACCTATACCATGGATGTGTGTGTGTGTGTATGACTATGTATGTGTGCGTGTGTGTACATTTTTTCTGTTAAAGCACACTGAAACTTTGAATTGTTTTACCAACCATGGTGTATGTACACACATACACATCAACATAAAACTACTTGGTTAGGTTGACACACTGATTCCACAAACTTCTCCCAAGGCCTCACAGAGCAGTAAGAAGACTCTTCCATTTGCAATCAAGTTACAGTAGTTCAAATTCAGTCTCAACTTTTTATTATTCATGTGACCTTGGTCAATATCTTAACTTCACTTGACCTCAGTTCCCTCACGTGTGGGAGGGGAAAAATAAGTGGTTGTTTTAGAACAGTGACAAGGCTCCTACCCAACTGAAATAGCAATTGTACCATGGCACTGACCTTAGACAAGTTGCTTCATTCATAGTTTCATCATTTATAAAATTGGGAAGTCCAACTATTTAACCTCTGAGATATCTTTTATATTTGAAATCTATGATTTTTGCTCTTCTATGATGTTGGATGGACATCAAACTTTTATCCTACACTATTAAATCTTTCGTGTCTAAATCTACATGTCTAAATATCACCAGTTTCAATGTACCACATTTACTGAACACAATCATTATATCTTTGGATAATGGTAAGTTGAGCAGTAATTAGTAATACCGTCACTCTCAGAAAAACAACAGAAAACAATACTCTTTTGTCCGGATATAGAGGGTGGTAGGGTCATTCAGAAAAATGTACAAAGGCTTTGTACATGCCCCCATCCCAATCCCCCCCTCCACAAATATGCCAGGTAGAATGATACTTTTCATTGTTTTGATGTCATAATCATGTTTGCTATCTTGAAAGGTCATTGAAGAAAGAAGTAGAAGAAAATGAGCTCCTGCCAAAAAAGACCACATTTTTTATTATCTTGCATTTATGCAATTTGGGAAAAATTGGTCCATGACATATGGACATTTAAACTGCATTATTATCATGCTGAGGAGGGCTGTGGATCAAATAGGTGGCATAATATGTAAATTGACTCTAAATCAAAATGTATTCAGAGGAACCGCATCAGAAACTTAATATTTTCCAACTTTCTTTCTTATTATTCATATGCCTTGTAATTAAATTGTTATGGGTAAACTGGGGTGAAATGAGAGCTTAATAAAATCTTGAAGCCTACTACAATTGCCGGGAGAAGTGGTCTGAAGGTAGGATAAACTGAGAAGTAATGCTTCCAGAATGTGATGGATAATGGGCAGTAATTAATAAAACATACTACATAAAGACATCATGAATGTTATGCCAAGCTACCAGAAAGTGAAGCTCCTTATAAAAAAAGAGGGGTTTTGGAACATATTGTACTTCCTTCATACTATTGTGGACATCATCATCCTTCATGACAGAGTCACTCACCTTAAATTTTCTCCCTCATTCCTGATATTTAGTCAGTCTGTAGTTCTTAAGTTTATCTTTTTCTTTAAAAAAAAATCTTTTCGGGGTGGAGCCAAGATGGCAGAGTAGAAAGATACATATATGGAGGCTCACCCCACACAGCCCATAAAATACCTGTAGAGAGGGACTCTCAACAAATTTTGGAACAGCCGAAGTGGAGAGCAACAGAGTGGAGGAGATTTCCAGCCCAGGGTGACCTGAAAAACACATGGGAAATGTCAGTTGCACTGGATGCAGAGCGGAGCCCAGTCTTGGCCCAGCAGTGCAGTTCTGGGAGGAGGACACAAGAGAGGTAGAATCTCCAGTCACAGTAGCAGTGAATCCTCAGTCCCAGCAGCAGTGGTTCTACAGATCCCTCAAACCACAGCCACCAAAGGTCAGTGATGGGGTTTTTTCAGATGGACAGGAAAGGAGAAGGGCCTTCCCATAGCAACCACAGAGGCCACACAGCAACCCATACAGCTGCTCACATCCACTGTTGGAGTGTAAACCCCTGGGAGCACTGAGGAGTTGAATATTACCACGGCCCTGTGGAGAGGCCCTGAGGGAGCTGGTCTTTGTCTCCCACTGAATGACAGCCCTGCCACCACAGCTTAACTGTGCTGACTTGGGGGAACTGGTGACCAGGTGGCTGTGGAGAGGTAACTGCTAAGATTCTGGGCACAAAAATTTCTCCCTGCTTCCAGACCAGTGTACACACTTGATTATACCACTTTGGAGGATCTGAGATCTTACAGATTCCCAGAGTATACCCTAATCCTGACAAAGGACACAAAAGTCAAATAACTGGTTGGGAAAATGGCAAAAAAAAAGGGGAAAAAAATAAAACTAGAGAAGGTTACTGTCTTGGTGAACAGATGTCTTCTCCCATCCTTTTGGATGAGGAAGTGTAAGAAGGCTAGGAACTCGCTGATGCCATTGTAGGACTGCACCAATGGTGCCTGGAAGGAATGGTGTCTGGGGCAGAATCGCTGCCCTTGTTTTTCTCCTGCAGTTTGGGGAAAGTAGATAATCATGAGCTAGACACGAGATGGTGGAGCAGGGACTGGATTTGACCTTCACAGGGAGTGGCTGAAGGGCATAATTCATGAGGCTATTATGTTATAAATTATTCTGCTTCACTGATAATAAATGGAGTTGCCTTACATCCTGCCTCCTGCCTCATTCATTGCATCATGAGAATGGCATAGGGTCTTGCTGGCCAAGACCCCCGATCCAAAGAGGAAATTCACAAGGAAGAACAATGCTTACCATCAGAGAAAGACATAAAAGTCAAGGCTTCTGTATCCCAAACATTCAAAATGAATATTCAATGGTCTCAAGCCATGAAAGAGCTCAAAAAGGATGTTGAAAATCATATAAGAGAGGTGGAGGAAAAACTGAGAAGTGAGAGAGATGCAAGAAAAGCATGAAGAGTGGGTCAATACCTTACTAAAGGACACCTAAAAAATACTGAAGAAAATAACACCTTGAAAAATAGGCTAACTCATTTGGCAAAAGAGGTTCAAAAAGCCAATGAGGAGAAGAATGCTTTAAAAAGCATAATTAATCAAATGGAAAAGGAGGTTCAAAAGCTTACTGAAGAAATAGTTCTTTCAAAATTAGAATGGAACAGATGGAGGCTAATGACTTTTTGAGAAACCAAGAAATCACAAAACACAACCAAAAGAATGAAAAATTGGAAGAGAATGTGAAATATCTCATTGGAGAAACAGCTGACCTGGAAAATAGATCCAGGAGAGACAATTTCAAAATTATGGGACTACCTGAAAGCCATGATCAAAAAAAGAGCTTAGACATTTTCATGAAATTAGCAAGGAAAACTGCCCTGATATTCTAGAACCAGAGGGCAAAATAAGTATTCAAGGAATCCACCAATCATCACCTGAAAGAGATCCAAAAAGAGAAACTCCTAGGAACATTGTGGCCAAATTCCAGAATTCTCAGGTCAAGGAGAAAATATTGCAAGCAACTAGAAAAAAACAATTCCAGTATTGTGGAAATACAATCAGGATAACTCAAGATCTAGCAGCTTCTACATTAAGGGATTGAAGGACATGGAATAGCATATTCCAGAAGTCAAAGGAACCAGGACTAAAACCAAGAATCACCTACCCAGTAAAACTGAATATAATACTTCAGGGGAAACAATGGTCTTTCAATGAAATAGAGGACTTTCAAGCATTCTTGATGAAAAGACCAGAGCTGAAAAGAAAATTTGACTTTCAAAGACAAGAATGAGAAGAAGCATGAAAAAGTAAACAGCAAAGAGAAGTCACAAGGGACTTACCAAAGTTGAACTGTTTACATTCCTACGTGGAAAGACAATATTTGTAACTCTTGAAACTTTTTGGTATCTGTGTAGTTGGTGGGATTACACACACACACACATGCATACACACACATGTGCATGCATACACACGCATGAACACACACATATACACACATGCACGCACAGAGAGACAGAGAGCACAGAAGTGAATTGAATAGGATGAAAATTTTAAAGAAAATTAAGGTAAATGGTGAGAGAGAACTATATTGGGAGGAGAGAGGGTGAAATGGAATGGGGCAAATTATCTCTCATAGAAGAGGCAAGCAGAAGACTTTTTAGTGGAGGGAGAAAGAGGAGAGCTGAGAGAAAACATGAAGTTTACCCTCATCACATTCGACTAAAGGAAGGAATAAAATGCACACTCATTTTGGTATGAAAACCTATCTTACAATATAGGAAAGTGGGGGAGAAGGAGATAAGCAGTGTCGGGGGGATGATGAAAGGGAGAGCATTGGGAGGAGGGAGCAATTTGAAGTCAACACTTGGGGAGGGACAGGATCAAAAGAGAGAACAGAAGCAATGGGGGGCAGGACAGGATGGAGGGAAATATAGTTAGTCTTACCCAATGTGACTATTATGGAAGTCATTTGCAAAACTACACAGATATCGCCCATATTGAATTGCCTGCATTCACAAAGGGAATGGGTGGGGAGGGAGGGATGGGGAGAATTTGGAACTCAAAATTCTAGGAACAACTGTTGAGTATTGTTCTTGCTACTAGGAAATAAGAAATACAGTTATTGGGGAATAGAAAGTTATCTGGCCCTACAGGACAAAAGAGAAGATGGGGACAAGAGAAGGGAGGGATGATAGAAGAGAGGGCAGATTGGTGATAGGGGAAATTAGAATGCTCAGTGTATTGGGGTGGGAGAGGGGAGAAATGGGGACAAAATTTGGAACCCAAAATTTTGTGAAAATGAATGCAAAAAGTTTAATACATAAATTTATATAAAAAATAAATAAATAAAATTAAAAAAAATAATCATTTGAAAAAAAATTGCAACATGTTTAGATTTTTTGAGGGACCACATTTTGAGCCAGGATTCTCTGGCAGCACAGAGCACAATACATTTCCCCCACATTTGTTCATTTCAAAATACATTCATTATATGGCGAAAAAAAAATCTTTTCAGCCATCCACTTCTCTCTCTTTGTGGGGCCACTATCCTTATCACCATCGTGAGTCGACCACTATAGTAGCTTCCGAACAGTTCTTTCTGATTATAATGCTGCATTCATCCTAAGGAAGCAGATTGCCACGATAAACGAACTTATCCCAAGTATTCAAAATTTCTCCATTTACTGTAATCTATGTATAGATGGTGTGGGGCTAGGTGACTTTCTTGTTCTGTTTACTTGGCATTAACTGTCAGGCCAAAATTAGCACGAGCAGTAGAGAATGGTCTACACTTTGTTGCATTTCAACCTCAAAGGCTGCATTGAGTGTACAAAAAGCTGAAAACCAAAAAGAGAAAAAAACAAAAAACAAAAAAACTCTTCCTCCACTTTAGTTTTGGCTTGTTTCTTTTTCAAGTTAGATAATTTACTGTCCATGTGCTAGCTTTCCTTGATGAATTTTTGATTCTCATTGAAGGCCCATAAATTGTGTTAAAAATTTAGCACAAGTGCAAGTGCACAGCCTAGATTCACTCCACTGGTGACTAGAAAAGTATAAGAGCATTTTTCATTACACAGAACCTGTGCAAGAATGCCATCATGAAATTGACATATAATATTGATGAACCATTTTTTCCAGACAACCAATTTTTTTACATAATTTTCCACATATCCTTATCACTGAAAATATTAGACCCTTTGCTCAGATCAATGAATGCTGTTCACAAATCTCTATCCTGCTCCTAGTGTTTCTCCTTAAGTTGTTGAGCAGAAAACATCTTATCTACTGTTCCTCAGTACTTTATGAAGCCACACTGCCTCTCAGATAGGCGACCATCTTGCACATGAAGGATCAGCCTATTAAGAATGTTTCCACCAATAACTAAGATAGAGACCATACCCTCTGATTGTCACATGTTAATCTATTTCATTTACATATATACAGAAGGACAATGGAGATGTCTTTCAATTCCTGGGGGAATAATCCCCTCTTGCTGTATAACTTGGAAAATTTCACTCAGTCTATGTATGAGTAATGGCCACTTGCCTTGTAAATCTCAGTTGGAATAAAATTAGCACCAGATGCTTTTCCACAAGAGAGGAGGCTAATTGCATTTGAAACCTCTCTTCAGTTAAAAATTTGGCTAGAGAGAGATTGACCTCAACCTGAAGTGTATGGTCTTTGGCTTAAGCATTTATTGATAACAGTTTCTTCAGAACACTATGGAAGTGTTCAGCCCGTCTCTCCAGAATCATGTCCTCATTACTAACCAATCTGGGTCCATCATTACTGAATATTTAACATGCATGCTATGTCTTTGGCCCATAAATTGCCTTCAGAGTATCATAAAGGTGCTTTTGGATTGTTACTATTAGCTTAAACTGAATTTCATCTGCCTTCTTATTTAGCCAAGAAGCCCACATCTCTCCATGCTTCACTTGCACCATATGTTTGATGAAAATAAATCCTTTCTTTTTAGACACAGATGGATTCTTGCTGGTAAACTTTGTGGAGTTCTCCTTTTATGTTTATCAGCTTCTGAATTTATCCATTATTTTATCTAACCAGTCTTGAAGTCTGAACGTTCTGGCCTAGAAGAGTAAATTCAGTGCCTCAGAATACATCTCTGAAAGTTGTTCACACCTTTTCTGAGGCATTGCTGGTAACCAGGCCTTGGCTCAGTTTTGTTTCCAAGTTAGCAACAAACTGTTCCCACTAAGAGAAACATTCTTATCTGTTGATGTCTTCTGGTCATTACTTTCTCTGGAGGCCACTTGCTTTGCTGAATGTGAATATTTAGCTTGGAGAGCTATCTATGATCAGTCTCTTACTTTGCACCACAAATCGCCTTTGTCACAATTTCATCCTGTCTATCTCTTCTACTTAACAATGATATAATCTATTAAATGCCAATGTTTCTTTCAGAGGGTGTATCCACAAAGCTTTATTGTGTTTAAGTAAATGGAAAACAGTGTTGGTGGTGAGATCATGAGATTCACAAGTCTTCCATAATAAGAAACTGTTACTGTTGCTGTCTTCAATTTTATTTCTTCCAAGTAGTCACTACCATATGTAATAGGCTATGCCTCTTCTTGCATTAAATCATCCAGAATTATACACTTCTCCTCTTTTAGCATATTAATAATGAGATTCTCTAGGTTTTCATGAAATTTTTATTTCACCTCATCAGTGTCCATCATAGTAGAAGTATATACAGTTATGATGGTGGCTTGATACTTTTCAAGTGGCAATCAAATTGTCAATAGCCTGTCATTCATTCCTTTTGGTAGGCATGTAAACTTTTTGACTAGTTCTAATTGTAAAACCCATGCCAGGTTCACAGTACTCCCTTGAACTGTGGCCACTACAGGGAAAAAAATGTAGCCTGTTAAGATTTCAGTAAGATTGCCTTTATTTGCCAGCCCTCTTTCACTCAGAGATATTATTTGGTCCATAAATACTGAGTTTTCCTTCAATAAATGCTGACATAGACAGAGTAAATGTAAAGATCTGGAGGATAATCTATTACACTTCAGCTGGAGTAAAAAAAAACAAACAAGAATAACAATCATATTTCCACAAAAATCAAAAATATATATAATTAAAAAAGATTATCAGGAAACTACATCTTCTATAAGCTGGATAGACAATAAAGTAACATCATTGTGAAATACATACGCATCTGTGCTGTAGCATCCAAATTTTGATAAGTAAATTAGTTAAAGAGGAAATAGAAACCATAATAGTGGGGACTTCAACTTGACACTTTCAGAATTAGATAAATCTAACCCCCCAAAATAGGCAGAAAGATATTAAGGAGATGAATAGAATAATAGAAAAGTTACATATTATAGCTCTCTGGAGAAAAATGAATGGAAAGAGAAAGGAATATATCTTTCATCAATGGTACATGGTACAAAAAGAAAAAATGACAATGTGTCAGGGCATTAAATCAGAAATATTAAATGCAACCTTTTTGGATCATTTTTCAAGAGATTTACATTTAACAAAATTCAGTGAACACATACATTAAAAATTAATTGGAAGCTAAATCTAATCCTAAAGAATGACTGGGCCAAAGAACAAATCATAGAAATGGTAAATACTTACACGAAAGGAAATGACAACATAGGGAGGAGCCAAGATGGTAGAGTAGAAAGACTCACATATGCTAGCTCCAAATCCATAGCCCATAAATTTCCTGTAAAAAGAACTCCCCACAAATTCTGGAGCAGCAGAAGCTGCACAGCAATGCAGTGGAGGAGATTTCCATTCCAGGGAGCCCTGAAAAACCGACACCAAAGGTCCATCATACACCAAACAGCAGAGCCTAGCCCTGCTCACGTGGCCCCGGGGATGGAACCTCCAGCGGCCGAGAAGGTCCCTCCACCCACAGGTGCTACAGGTCAGTGAGAGAGACTTCTGGGCTGGCCCAGAGGGGAGTGGGGTGTCTACATAACTCAGGCCCCCTCGGGAGGCAGCAGCAGAGGCAGCAACAGAGGCAGCAGCAACCAGGGACTCCTGGAGTTGGCAGGACCTCAGATTCATTACTGAAGGTCTCCACATAAATCCCCTGAGGGAACTGAGCCCTGCGAGGTGGCCCTGCCCCGACCTGAGCACCAGAACTTAAGCTCACATTGAATAGCAGCCATTCCCACCACTGAAAGCCCTGAGGCTGGGGAGCAGCATTTGAATCGCAGACCCCAAGCACTAGCTAGGCAGATCTAGGCAGGGTTGGAGAGGAATCTCAGAAGTCAAGTAACTGGCTGGGAAAATGCCCAGAAAAAGGAAAAAAAAATAAGACCATAAAAAGTTACTTTCTTGGTGAACAGATGTTTCCTCCTTTCCTTCCTGATGAGGAAGAACAATGCTTACCATCAGGGAAAGACATAGAAGTCAAGGCTTCTGTATCCTGAACATCCGAAATACATATCCAATGGGCTCAGGCCATGGAAGAGCTCAAAAACGATTTTGAAAATCAAGTTAGACAGGTGGAGGAAATACTGGGAAGAGAAATAAGAGAGATGCAAGAAAAGCATGAAAAATGAGTCAATACCTTGCTAAAAGAGACCCAAAAAAATGCTGAAGAAAATGACACCTTGAAAAATAGGCTCACTCAATTGGCAAAAGAGGTTCAAAAAGCCAATGAGGAGAAGAATGCTTTCAAAAGCAGCATTAGCCAAATGGAAAAGGAGGTTCAAAAGTTCACTGAAGAAAATAGTTCTCTCAAAATTAGAATGGAAGAGATGGAGGCTAATGACTTCCTGAGAAACCAAGAAATCACAAAACAAAATCAAAAGAATGAAAAAATGGAAGAGAATGTGAAATATCTCACTGGAAAAACAACTGACCTGGAAAATAGATCCAGGAGACACAATTTAAAAATTATGGGACTACCTGAAAGCCATGATCAAAAAAAGAGCTTAGACATCATCTTTCTTGAAGTTATCAAAGAAAACTGCCCTGATATTGTAGAACCAGAGGGCAAAATAAGTATTCAAGGAATCCACCAATCATCACCTGAAAGAGATCCAAAAACAGAAACTCCTAGGAACATTGTGGCCAAATTCCAGAATTCCCAGGTCAAGGAGAAAATATTGCAAGCAGCTAGAAGGAAACAATTCCCGTATTGTGAAAATACAATCAGGATAACTCAAGATCTAGCAGCTTCTACATTAAGGGATCGAAGGGCGTGGAATAGGATATTCCAGAAATCAAAGGAATTAGGATTAAACCAAGAATCACTTGCCCAGAAAAACTGAGTATAATACTTCAGGGGAAACAATGGTCTTTCAATGAAATAGAGGACTTTCAAGTGTTCTTGATGAAAAGACTAGAGCTGAAAAGAAAATTTGACCTTCAAACACAAGAATGAGAAGAAGCATGAAAAAGTAAACATCAAAGAGAAGTCATAATGGACTTGCAAAGGTGAACTGTTTACATTCCTACATGGAAAGACAATATTTGTAACTCTTAAAACTTTTCAGTATCTGGGGAATTGGTGGGACCACACACACACATATACACACACACGCATATACACATGTACATGCATGTGTGCACACACATATACACACATGTGTGCACACAGGGAGACAGAGAGCACAGAATGAATTGAATAGTGTGGGATCAAATCTTAAAAGAAATTAAGGTAAATGGTGAGAGCGAAAGGTACTGGGAGGAGAGAAGGTGAAATGGAATGGAGTAAATTAGCTCCCATTCAAGAAGCAAGCAGGAGACTTTTTAGTGGAGGGAAAAAAGAGGAGAGCTGAGAAAAAAACAAGAAGTTTACCCTCATCACCTTCGACTAAAGGAAGGAATGAAATGCACACTCATTTTGGTATGAAAACCTATGTTACAATACAGGAAAGTGGGGGAGAAGAAGATAAGCAAGGGGGGGGGTGATGGAAGGGAGGACAATGGGAGAAGGGAGCAATTTGAAGTCAACAATGGGGGAGGGACAGGATCAAAAGACAGAATAGAAACAATGGGGGGAAAGATGGAATGGAGGGAAGTACAGTTAGTCTTACACAACACGACTGTTATCGAAGTCATTTGCAAAACTACACAGATATGGTCTATATTGAATTGCCTGCCTGCCCAAAGGGAATGGGTAGGGAGGAAGGGATGGGGAGAATTTGGAACTCAAAGTTTTAGGAACAACTGTGGAGTATTGTTCTTGCTACTAGGAAATAAGAAATACAGTTAATGGGGAATAGAAAGTCTTCTGGCCCTACAGGACAAAAGAGAAGATGGGAACAAGAGAAGGGAGGGATGATAGATGAGAGGGCAGATTGGTGATAGGGGAAATTAGAATGCTCGGTGTATTGGGGAGGGGGCAAGGGATAAAAGGGGAGAAAATTTGGAACCCAAAATTTCGTGAAAATGAATGTAAAAAGTTTTAAAAAAAAAAAAGGAAATGACAACGCAGAGACAATGTATCAAAATTGATAGGATACTAAAAACAAGTACGCTGGCATACACAGGAGGGCCTGCTGCCCAATTTCTTAGATCTACTTTTTTAAGGAAGCAATCTTAAAAGGGGTAAACATTCTTTCTTTAATCATGCACATATATCATTCACTTGGTTCAGGGTGAAAAGTCAGCATCCTGAACTTCAGAGAAAATACAAATAGAAATTACAAGCAAAAGTTACAGACAGAAAGACCAACAGACAGGATTCTGTTCATAAAGTTTCTGATTTCAGAAGTTTCAGAATCTAAAGATTCTGTTCATTCTGTTCATAAATCATTCAGCATTCATAAATTCCAATTTTATGACTATAGACAATATGTACATTGCTATCAGAGAAAGAATCATCAACATCTGGTTTTTAAAGTTGGAGGGCTCCTTAAGGGCTACCCAGAATCTTGTCTGGACAAATTACACAAACATTCTTCCAATGATTTGAGCTCCAAAGCAATACCTCCCCTCAGAGTTTGTGTGTGTGTATATATATATAAAACATATATAATATGTGTATATAAAACAATGTATGTATATATAAAACATATATATTATATATAAATATATATATGTATGTATATATATAATATATATACATACATATATATATTTTTTTTCAGAGCCAAAGAGCAAGACCCCTCTGATCCAGTGCTTAATTAGCAATTAACAAAAGGTATTGACCTTCATACAAAAACAAGCCTCCCTCAATCAAACTGCTCTTAATAGCACCACTTGAGATTGATTAATGGGTGGGGAAGATTTTTAACTGCCATTCCAACTATATACATACTTGCTAATTGCAATATAAATGAGAATCTGTCTTAGAGGAATTATACTAACTCTGAGGATGTGTTTGTGTTGGGGGTGGTATTGCAGAGGAAACCAAGATTTGACCAGTCTTAGAAATCAGAGAATCCAGGAAGTAAAGGCATTCTAGGAATGGGAGTTGTGGGGGGTGGTGCAGTGCAGCCAATGAAAAAACTTGCAGTTAGTTGGGAGCTGGAGCTTTATGGGCAAAGGAAAGCTAGAGAGATGGAATTATAGATAATATAGGAAGTTTATGGGAGCAAAATGGGAGGGAATAAAAAAAGAGGAAAAAGCCAGGTTGTGGAGGGCTTCTGTTTCTTTTAAACAGATTTTATAATTGATTTTAGGGGCAATAGACAATTTATGAAATCTGAGCAGAGTAGTGACATGATGAGACCTATCCTTAAAAAAGAATGAATATAATATATGGAATGGAATAATAAAGGCCTGAGGATAGGAGACCAATGATTGCATTTTTTAAAATAATACAGGTATAAAGTGATTATGGCTGAACCAGTGTGGCAGCTCTGTTGGGAGAGAAAAGGAATGTATAGGGGACATATTTTGAAGGTTAAAAAAAAGTCATTATTTAATAGTTTGAATATGTGTGGTTAATGAGAGTAAGAACTTGAGAATAAAACCAAAGTTTTCAATCAAGGTGACTGGGAGTGTATTGGAGTCTTTATTAGACATAGGAAAGGGTTTAAAGATGGGAGAATTTAGAATAAAGATAACTGATCTGTTTAAATAATTTTAAGATGTCTCCAGAACACAAAAGTCAAGTTATCCAAGGTGCATTTAGCAATATGAGAATGGAATTCAAGAGACATTTTAGGATAGAATCATTGGCATAGAGATTAGAATTCAACTCGTGAGAACTGTTGTGATGACACAGTGAGATAATACAGGGCATGAAAAAGGGTCAAGAACAGAGGCATTGAGGTCAAGAACAGCAACTGTTAGTGGGCATGCCCTGGGCAAAAATCAAGCAAGGAAGAATGAGAAAGAGCACAAAGGCAAAAGGAGAGTCTGGAGATGATAACATCATTAAAACTTAATCTGGAGTCAGATTACAGGAAGAGAAAGTCATCAGAATTGTCCAAAGTTTCAAAAAGGTTGAAAAGAATAAGGATTAACAAAGACCATTAGATTTGGCAATAAGGAACTCATTGATATTGTTGGAGAGAAGGGTTCCATGATGAGATTGAAGTTACATTGAACCGGGTGAAGAAAAGAATGAGAAGACAATAAGGGCAACTTTCTCTAAAAAAGATAGGTATGAAAAGGACAGTAGAAAATACAGGATAATGATTAACAGGGATGATTAGAACAAGTGAGGGGTTTATTTTTTGATTTTTTCTTTTTTTGTTTTCTTAGATACAGAAAACAAAAAAAAATATGTTTGTTTCTAGGATCAGGGAAGTAGTCAATAGATAGAAAAAGACTGGGGACAGCTAGTGTGGATAAAACCCTGGCTCTGGAGTCAGTAGTACCTGAATTTAAATGCAACCTCAGACACTAGACATTTATTAGCTGTGTGACCATGGATGAGAATAGAAAGAGAGAGAGAGAGAGAGAGAGAAAGAGAGAGAGAGAGAGAGAGAGAGAGAGAGAGAGAGAGAGAGAGAGAGAGAGAGAGAGAGAGAGAGAGAGAGAGAGAGAAGGTTATTGCAAGAGTAGGGATAGTAGAAGAAGCAATCTCTTGGAGAATATGGAAAGGAATGGAAAAAGAATACACATACAGCAGTTTGACTTACCAAGTAGTAGGTGTATCTCATTGTGTGAGATGGAGTGAAGGAAATAGTAGGGTGAAATGACTCAGTTATTTGATAGGGAACAGAGGACAACAGCAAGCCTTCAGTGAATGCTCTCAATTTGTTGAGTACAATATGAGGCAAGAGTTAGCTGATGGGATAGCGATAGGGTATTATGACAAGTTTGAGATGAGATAAAATATTTGTAATAAACACTTCAAAGAATGGGATAGCGAATTGATTAGAGAGAATCAAGTCAATTACCTTGATGCACTGAGGGTCCAGTTGAGATTATGTGGCAAAAATTTGCATCAACCTTGTCAATGCTTTTTATAGCTCCAGTCAACGTGTAAACAGGAATGAAGGTGGCAGAGGATGGGAATAATCCAAGTGGGGAGTGGGAAAAGCATAATCAGTTACAAAAGTAGGAAAGGGATACACATTTAGAAGATAAGATGGGGTTCAACAACTTCACTAATGGATCACAATAAGGAAAGGAGGAGAGTTTAGTTCCTGCAATGAAGAGGTCTAAGAAAAACTGAGGAATGGAGGGATTGGAGGCTATAAAGAGACTGGGAAAATATTAAGGGGTATTAGGCAAAGGGAAAGAAAGAATAATAAAATATTATAAGATAAAGTAATTTCATAGTTATTGAATCTGAAAGTAAAATAATTATAGATGATATGATAAGATTAACATTATTACAAACTGTGCATAGGTGAGATGGAATAGAGACGTTAGATCAAAAGAAATAAGTAAATTAATGAAATAAGAATTTAGAGACTATTAGTAAGTATAATAAAACTCCCAAGTATGAGGTAGGACTTTAGACAGAGATTGTCACCTAGGCCATGAACTTGAGGAGGTATAAGTTCTATAAATAATAGCTACCAGAGTCTTGATTGGATGATAAACATGAATTGAATTAATCTCAAAGAAGGAAAGGTTGCTAAGTGCTAGTCATAGAAGAAGAAAATTGAATTGGTAGTGGAAAACAAGGAGTATTTTACTTCTCTAAAAGGACTGGCTTGGGTGGCAGGGGGAGGGTTATATGAATGAAATTGAAATTACTACTGGAAAGGGAGACAAGGGAGATTGGTTCATCAAGACAGAGTCAGGTTTCAATGAGAGCAAGAAGATGGAAAGAAAGGGGAAGAGAATTTTAAGATTGAATCCAGTTTATTAAATAGATATTCTAAAGAAGACATTTGAATAATTGGGTAGATTTGGAGTGGGACATTGCAATGATAATTTATTTATTTTTTATTTATTTTTAACACAGTTTATAATAGAAAAAGCAATTCAGACTTTGGTTAGGTGATGCATCTTTTTAAAGCATTTACAATATGGAGCACAAAAGAATTTTTTTTTTTAAACATTGACCAACTGAGACACAGAAAATATTTATGTTGTTAACTTCACAAGCACTTGACCTAATTGTCTCCACAGTATTACTAAGAACTAAAGGACCCTAACTTAATGTTATTGGTCTAAAGTCCTATGCCTAATAGTTTCATTTTAGACAACCTCGGATGCTCCCCTCCCATAATCTATAATTGAATAGATCTGGTATTAAGCTTACAAACCTTTCGACTATAGAAAATTGCCACCGATAATAAGCACATTGTGGGGATACAATATCTCCCCAACTTCATGTCAACCCCAGGCAGGATTAGACTATCAACTTGCATTCAGTCAGGCTTAAAGTCTGCCAGGTGTCAGTGGGGAAATTGAGTCAGCCCACCTCAGCCCATGCTGAACAGCTGTTCTCCCACCCTTCCCTTGAGATCACCTATGCAGTTCATACCAGTGTCTCATCAGCTTACTGGCATCATGTATTGGAGGCTCAGATTGCCTATCTTGTTTCCCATATCTGGAGTTAGATTGAGAGGAATCACTTAATTCAGAAGAGTCACTTAATAGTCCCATAGCATCGAAAAATGGCAAGTTCCAATAACCAGATTTCAAATATGATTATAGTTTCACTTTGGCTAAGGAACATCTTTTGAGGCAAGTCTTAAGCGGCTTACATGTCTTTCTATACATGTTCTAGTTCCTGATTAAATGGCGATCATAAAATCTAATTTACCACTAAAACATTGACTTGTCCATCAATGCAAAATCTTACCCGAGGTTACCTTCCTCTTGAAAATTTAGACTGAAATTCTTTTCTCCAAAGTAAAGATGTCATTGATTTATTCTCAGTAATTAATTCAGTCTGTTGTTTTAATACTAATTGCTTTTACCTCACTTTGTAACATGTCCAAGTTTTCTCCCCATCACTCTCCACTCCCCATTTCCTAATACCTTGCATTCTGATTATTCCTTCCCCCAATGTACCCTCCCCTCCATCGCACCCCACCCCTCTCCTATCCCCATCTTCTCTCTTTTCTTGAAGGGCAAGATGAATTTCCATACCCCTATCCCTGTAGTTCTTGTTTCCCGATTATATGCAATAAAAATTCTCAACATTCATTTCTAATACTTTGAATTCCAACTTCTCTCCCTTCCCCCCTCCCTCTCCAGCCCTACTGAGAAGGAAAGCAATTCAATACAGACTAAATATGTGGTGTTTTGCCAAAGACTTCCATAGTAATCGTGTTGTGTAATACTAATTATATTGCCTTCTGACTTACCCAATCCCTCCTTGTTTTCCCCCCTACAATTGACCTTGTCCCTTCTCAAAAGTGTTTATTTCTAGTGACTCCCTTCTCCCATTTGCCCTGCCTTCTAATATTCCCCTCACTCTACTTGTTGCCTCCTATATTACTTTCCTATTGTGTATATGAATTTTCATATCAAATTTGGTGAGCATGTTATTCCCTCCTTCAGCCACA
This sequence comes from Bettongia penicillata ogilbyi, assembly GCA_023548195.1. Taxonomy (NCBI): domain Eukaryota; kingdom Metazoa; phylum Chordata; class Mammalia; order Diprotodontia; family Potoroidae; genus Bettongia; species Bettongia penicillata. The sequence continues at coordinate 3,531,243 of JAJHZJ010000257.1, forward strand.
CATGGGGAGAGTAGCTTTATCCCTCCCCCTCCTCTTCTCCCTTATCTTCTCCATTGAATAAGACTTTTCTTATCTCTTTTAGGAGTTATAGCCTTCCCCATTCCATTACTCCCTTTCTCTTCCTGGAATTTTCCTCCTTCACCCCTTAATTTTTGTTTTATTTTATTTTTTTTTTGCATGTGTGTGTATGTGGATATCATCTCTTCTGATATAACACACCCTGTATTCTCTATCTATTTGTGTTTGTGTGTGTGTGTATGTACAATCTCTCCAACTACCCAAATACTGAGAAAAATTTCAAGAGTTAAAAATATTTTCTTTCCATGTAGTACTGTAAACAGTTCAGCTTTAGAGAGGCTTTTATGATTTTTCTTTTCTGTTTGCCTTTTCATACTTTTCATGATTCTTGTCTTGAAAAGTCAAATTTTTAAATACAGATTTGGTCTTTTCCTCAACATGAAATCTTGAAAGTCATCTATATCACTGAATGACCATTTTTTCCCTTGAAGTATTATATTCAGATTTTCTGGGTAGGTAATTCTTGGTTTCAATCCCAGTTCCTTTAACTTCTGAAATATCCCACTCCAAGCCCTTCGATGGCTTAATGTTGAAGCTGCCAGATCCTGTGTTATCCTGATTGTATTTCCACAATACTTAAATTGTTTCTTTCTAGCTGCTTGCAGTATTTTCTCCTTGATCTGGAAACTCTGAAATTTGGCCACAATATTCTTAGGAGTTTCTCTGTTTGGGTTTCTTTCAGGAGGTGAACGATGAATTCTTTCAATAACCAGTTTGCCTTCTGATTCTATAACCTCAGGGTAGTTTTCCTTGATAATTTCATGGAGGATAATGTCTAGGCTCTTTTTTTGATCATGGCTTTCAAGTAGTCCAATAATTTTTAAATTATTTCTCCTGTATCTATTTTCCAGGTCAGTTGTTTTTCCAATGAGTTTTCTTCTATTTTCTTCTAAGAGTTATCTTCTATTTTTTCAAAGTTTTGGTTTTGTTTATTAACTTCTTGGTTTAACTCATAGTCATTCATTTCCCTGGATTAAATTCTCTTTTTCAATGAATTATTTTTTTCCAGGGAACTTTTGAACCTTCTCCTCCATTTGGCTAATTCTGTTTTTTAAAACCTCCTTTTCCTCGTGGGCTTTTTTGGACCTCTTTTTCCAATTGAGTTAGCCTCTTTTTAAAGCTGTTATTTTCCTTAGCATTTCTTTGGTTCCCCTTTAGTAAGCTGCTAACTTGTTTTTAAGGTCTTCTATTGCCTGAGCCAAGTTTAAGTCCCCTTTGGAGGCAGAGGCCTTGACTTCCTCTGACAGTATGCTTTGTTTTTCCTCATCTGAAGGTATGGGGGGGTCAGAGACACCTGTTCCCCAAGAAAGTAACTTTCTATAGTCTTATTTTTTTTCCCTTTTCTGGACTTTTTCCCAGCCAGTTACTTGACTTCTGAGTTTCCTCTCCACAACCACCTTACCTCCAGCCAGTGCTTGGGGGCTGAGATTCAAATGCTGCTTCCCAGCCTTAGGGCTTTCTGTGGGGGCAGGGCTGCTATTCAGTGGAATATTAAGTTCAGCTGCTCAGGTGGGGGCAGGGTTGCCACAAGGGGCTCAGTTCCCTCAGGGGGTTTATGGGAGACCTTCAATAATGGACTCGGGCCACTGCCTGCTTTGGGAGCCCCTGTCTGTTGCTGCCTCCCAAGGGGACCTGAGTTATGGGGACACTCTGCTCCCCTCTCAGCCAGCCGAAAAGACCCTCTTACTGACTTTTTGTGCCTGTGGGTTGAGGGACCTGCGCTTTCTCTGGAGATTCTGTCCCTGAAGCCTGCTCAGATCTGCTCCTCTCAGTGTTGCATGGCCAAGGCAGGGCTGGGGTCTGTTCTGCGTTGGATGTGCACCAGAGCTTTCTCCTTGGTTTTTCAGGTCTCTCTGAAACAGAAATCTCCTCCACTCCATTGTTCTGTGGCTTCTGCTGCTCTAGAGTTTGTTGAGAGTTCTTCTTTACAGGTGTTTTATGGGCTGTGGGATAAGAGCTAAGCATCTGTGTATCTTTCTACTCTGCCATCTTGGCTTCTCCCCCAACAAAGTGTGTAAAGGTAATTTAAATGGGAAGACCTTTCCTGTTTATTAATGGGCCCATGTGATCTGGCTAGGTTACGTGGAAGTCTGAGTCACATGCAACCTGTGGTGGGAGGAGTTTGCTGAATGGGTGGTATAGGAAAAGGTGGAGTTAGAGCAGAGATGAGAGAAAATTTGGTCACAGAACAGTCAGAACTGAAGGACATAAGCAAATCTGCAGTTGATTGTGAGTGAGATAAGGGCATTTTTTAAAGGGAGACTGTGATATGTTTAAGTGAGCTGGTTTGTGGGAAGCCTAGCAGGGGGAAGACTCGGGGATGATGTTGCCCTCTGCATTGTTATTGTGTATGGATGTCTTTGTTGTTATGATGGATTTGTCTTTCTACTGACTGAATAAATGTTTTGGTTTTGTCTTCCATGTGGAGAGTCTATTGTACTTTCCAATTCAGAATTGTTCTGGCATATTTAAGATTGTTGTAGATACTGTGAATATTGCATTGATGCTAGAGACATTGAAGGGAATGGAAATCAGAAATTGGACAGTTAGGTTTCAGCTTCTTTTTTTTGTATATTCAGTGCTCAGCACAGTGCATGGCACATAGTACACACTTAATAATGGTGACAGTCGGACATACTATTGGTCAATATACATAAAGTAAGTACTAAGTGACTAAGATTCAATAGACTTGACTGAATGCTCAATTTACTCTTGAGCCCCCATCAGTGTCTACCAGTAGAAACAGTTATCTAGGTATAGGGAATGACCTCTTATGGTGGTTTTATGTATGAAAGCCTTTAATGCTAGAAGGTGATCAAGGCTTTTTTTTTTTTACCTGAAATTCTGCATGTATTATAAAGTCAAATAGCATAATGTTTCTAATTTAGAAGAGGTATAATAAGCCATGGAACATCTCTAAAAAGGAGACTAGAGCTCATTTGTTTTCATTCATATATGTGGTCTGCTATAGCCAGGAAGAACTTGCCAATAAAAGGATCAATATTTTAAAACAGTAAATTTAACCCAAAATGTAAAAAAAAGACATTAGAGGAGTGCAATTCTAAAGCAGAAAGGAAAAAGATAAAAAGCTTCTATAAGAATGCCTCCACATCTTCCTTCTTTATTATGAAAGTAAATTTTCCTTTGTACCTGATGGCAAGTGGGCAGCATCTTAATCAGAGTATCAATGCAGGGAAATTTGCGTGGAAATGTTATCAAAATAACATAAAATTGAGTGTGCAATTATCGGGTAAAGAAAAGCAATTGCTTCTGTAAAAGTAAAAAAAAAAAGGGCCCTTTGAGATTAGAATTTCCAAAGGGACTAAATCTTTCAGAGGATTGATGCTTCATCCTACTACAGGTGGATTAACCACTGGGAATAGTGAATGCCAAATACATCCCCTGCCTGTGAAATCCAAGTACCTTTTACAATGATTTTCTGAGATTACTGCTTAGAAAATGCATGACTCCCTGGTGATTCAGAGAGAAAAATAATAGTTATGGTGTGGGCAAGTCACCCACATACGCACACACATCTAGAAGAAAATGTATGCATTTGAGTCTATTTGAATTTGTGTATGACTGTTCCTTTTCATCCCCAAACTCAGCAAGGTGGTACAATTGTCGTTGCTTCTCCTTTGGCTTGAGATTAAATTGCTTGAAGAGCCATGACACTCTGATGAATAATATTCTAAGTGGGTTCTGTGTCTTTTTTTTCTCCTTCCTTAAGCCTTTTTTTTCCTATTCTGACATTTTATAATATTGGAGCCAGGTTCAAGCATTCAGCACAACTTATTCATTTTTCAGGAAGGGTTAGCCACTTGTCAAAGAAGAGTAAAAATTAGAAGAAAGATTTGATTCCAGATTCTCTGATGCCAAAACCAATGATTTTTCCATTATAGTTCCTCAAATTGAGCTTGTGGTATATATTATAGGCAGGAGTGGAGTGTGAGACTGACCAAATGTATAACTATGGGATCTTACCCAAGTTAATGTAGTTCTTACAAAAAGAAGACTGTAATTTCAATCAGAAGATATATATTTAAGTATTTTTATTCTTAATGCATTTTTTGACTTTGGACAAATCATTTAACATCTCTAAGTTGTGGTTTCCTTTGACACATACACATTCACACACACACACAAAATATTTTGCAGTTTAGACTAATCATTAATGTCCATTCTAATTCAGATACCTATGTTCTCCTAATTTATGGCATTGGACCTGAATCTCATTTTGTTTCAAATGAAGGAACATATGACAAAGATGACAATCTTCAGGTAATGGGAACGAAGGATGTTAGGTTGGAACTGTACTTACTGAAAAATCAGAATGGATAAAATTTGACTTAGGTTCTTCTGCCTTCCACCCTATACTCAACTATGTTCAAGGAGGACTAGCATCACTGGAGTAAGGACTTCACAAGTCCTTTTCAAAGCTGCTTATCCACCTTAAGTGTTCACTTTTCCCCCAGCTCTCACCTGTGGCTCCAAGAATCTGTAGCATGCAAAGAGGCCACACTCCAGTAAAACCTTCTTCACAGATAGATTAAACCATGTTGAGGGTAACCAATGGGCATCAAAGTTGTTGGTGAGTTAGGGGAATATCTCCTCCAAGCATATTAAGACTTCCTTTGGTGGAATTAGCAAATGAGAACATTTATTCCAATGGCCATGAAGACAGTTGAAGTAGGCACTGTGAAGCACTAAGAGTTTTGTCAGACATCAAAGACATCAAGGTCATCCACTGTATCCTGTGACATTTCCAGTAATCTCAGCTTTATCTTGCCATTGGACTTTGATGAGTCTGGAAGAGAAAGTAAGGTTGATGACTTTGTTGAATTCTGCCTCATTAAAATCCAATTCATGTGCAAGTTAGGGCATCACCTTGTGATGGTATTGGGTCATTTTCAAAATACAGAACGAATGCTTTCTTCTCATTATTATCATCATGAGTGATCCAATTAAAATCCATTAAGCTCATTCACTATGAGATATACATAATGGAAATAGTGTACTATGGTTCTTCTCCCAGGCACAGATGCATGAATAGTCAAATTTGGATATTCTATGACTTTTCCTTTAAACTCTTTCCAATGACACGGATAGTTTGTGACTTGATAGCTGTGTTCTAAAGAGGTAAGGTCTGGAAAGGCCAGGATCTCTTACCCATGATCACATAACCAGTGAGTATTAGAGACAGAAAAATAAAACCAGATGTTTCTGTTTCATAGATCTCTTCCTACTTCCAGAGCACAGTGCCTTAGAAAATAATCAATATTTAATAACTTCTTATTGATTGATTTACTCCTGAGTTCAAGTCCATCAATTTATCCACTAAACCACAATATCTCTACACAATACTCTAAAACAGCAGAATTGTAAGTATCATTTAGCATGTGTGTTTTTGGGGTAGGAATAATTATAAGAAGACTGGGGTTCCTGAAAGGCTATGATGCAAGCAACTATTGATTTTGCCTGTGTTTTGGGCCAGTCTTGCATACGACCAAGTTAATGATTATCAGAAGAGAGTTTTATTAGAAATCACTTCCAGGCAATCTCACATAGCTTTCTTACTGGAAAAGCTTTGCCTACTCTGTTGAAAAAAATACATACCAATATGATGACTAAGTCAACATTTACTTATCCCAAGTGGTTGTAATATTCCCTCCCCGGATTCATGTAATGAAAACTTTCAGCAGAGTGAATATTCTGTTGAAGATCAATATTAACTTTTCCAAGATGAGCACTCTATTTCATTTCCCTTTCACATACTATTGAAATAATTTCAAATTCCCTGCACTTACTCAATGCATATACTGATGTGAAAGTGAAGCCATCTTGGGGAACCCCCAGCCTGACTTTTTTGCTATCAAAGATTAATCAAAGGCATTGATGTCTCAGTTGGTAAATTTTTCAGCTTGGAATGACCATAAAATACAGCTTTTTATGTAAGTCTAACATTACATCAACACAGCACTTTTAACTTTTCATAACATTTTTAACATCAATCATAATGTCAATCAAATTAATCAAGGGTTTATTTATTTTATTGGGTTTTTTCTTCATAATACCAGCCCTCTGGTTTTATTTATGAGTTTATTGTTTTTTTTTACTTTCCTTTTTATTAATCTTTCCTTTGATTTTTTAGGATTTTAATTTTATATTTAATTGAGTAGTTTTGATTTGTTCTTTTTCTAGTTTTTTTGTTTTTGGTTGTATGCTTGTAATGGGAGTTAAAAATCTTTCCTGCCCATTAATAGGTTTCAGGTGGGGCTATTAATGGACACTGATTAGGTAAGGCTTGCTTTGTATGAGGGTCCACACCTTTTGTTAATTGCTAATTAGTCACTGGTTCACAAGGGTTTTGCCCTTTGTCTCTGAAAAGCTTATATGTACTCTGAGATGAGATTTAGCTTAAGGGCTCAAATCATTGGATAAGTGTTTGTGTGATTAGACCAGAAGAGACTCTGGGTAGCCATTAAGAAGCCTCCCAGCTTTGAAAACCCAGATATTGGAGCTTCTGTCTCTGGGATGTGTGAATTGTCTATGTTGAGACAGTTGGAAGGCCTGTATCAGTTTTACGCTGATAATAACAATTCAAAGTGCTTTTATAATTCCCTGAAAGCTATTTATGGACCAAAAATGTGTAGTGCAACACTACTCAGTGCTGATGGAACCACATTGGTTAGTGATAAGGACGTGATCTAGAGAGATGGACTGAATACTTCCATAGTGCTCTCAAAACTGAGGCCAATCACTGTTTACCTCAGGTTGAAGTCAATCCCTCCTTAGCTGAACTTTCAACTGAAAGAGAGGTTTGGATAGTCATTAGGCTCCTTTCATGTGGCAAAACACCTCGTGCTTGTTCTATTGCAGCTGAGATTTACAAGGTAGGGGGACAATTGCTCAATACAAAGCTGATTAAAATATTCCAGGTTCTATGACAAGAAAAGGTTATCCCCCAGAATTTCAAGCATGACTCCATTGTATGTCTCTATAAGGGTAAAGGGAATAGATTTTCCTGTGACAAACATAAAGTGGATCTCCCTCTTAGTCACTGCTGGCAAGAGTCTTGCTAGAGTCCTCTTTATAGGCTGATCCTTCACCTGGAAGATGATCATATACCTGAGAGCCAGTGTAGCTTCAGAAAGGGCTTAGGAACTGTCAGTAAAGTATTTGCTGCCTGACAAATCCAGGAGAAATGCCAGGAGCAGAACAGAGTTCTGTACACAACGTTTGTAGATCTGACCAAGGCCTTTGACACTGTTAGTCATGAGGGCTTATGGAAAATTATGTCAAAATTTGTTTGCCTGGAGACATTCATCAATATTGTATGTCAATTTCATGATGACATATTTTCCTGGCTTCTGGATAATAGTCAATTCCCTCGTGCCTTTCCAGTCACCAATGGAGTGATACAGGACTGTGTGTTTGCTCCCATGCTTTTTAGCATAATGTTTTCAGCCATGTTGTCAAATCCTTTCAATGAGGATGAACAAAACATCAAGGTGGACTTAGTGATGGTAAGTTCTTCAATTTGATAAGGCTACAAGCCAGGAGCAAAGTGGAGGGAGTGTTGGTGCGCGATTTTCTGTTTGCACATGATTGTGTGCTCACTGCAGCCTCTGAAGCTGAAAAGGCAAAAAGAAAATTGGATCAATTCTCTGCTGCCTGTGCTAATTTTGGCATAATAATTAACACCAAGAAAACATAGGTGCTCCATCAGCCACCACCACACCATTCATATAGAACCATTGTTTGCAACAAATAGAGAAGTTTTGAATGCTGTGAATAAGCTCACTTGCCTTGGTAGTATACTTTCCAGGGATGTACACATTGACAATGAATTGACATAGCATTGCCAGAGCTAGCTCAAAGTTTGGGAGGCTCTGAAGAAAAGTATGGGAGAGAAAAATATTAACCTGACTACCAAAAGGTTCTACAGAGTCATTGTGTTGTCCTTATTGTTATATTCCTGTGAAATGTGGACAGTCTACCAGCAGCATGCCAAGTAACTTAATTACTTCCATTTGAACTCTTAGGAAGATTCTGAACATCACTTCCCAGGATAAGTAACCAGACGCTGAGGTCCTTGCTTGAACTCAACTGTCATGTATTCAAACTATGCTTAAGAGAGCACAACTCCAATGGGCTGGCCGTGTTGTTCAAATGTAAAATGTACACTTGCCAAAAAGATTATTTATGGAGAGCTCACATGAGGCTGGTGATCACATGATGGTCAGAAGAAATGAGACAAGCATACTTTCAAGGTCTCTGTCAACTTTGGAATCGCTTGCATGGCATGGGAGATACTGGCACAGGACTGCTCAGCCTGGCATGCCCACATCATTAAGGGTGCTGTGCTCTATGAGCAAAGTAGAATTGAAATAGCACAAAGTAAAGGCAGGATGAACAAATTTGGAGTATCCTCCCAAGTGTTCATGTGGACTATCTGTGTCCAAATTGTGGTAGAGCATTCAGAACTCATATTGGTCTGATCAACCACAGTCATACACATTGAAACTTCACTTTATCATGGTGATGTGATTTTGGTTCTCTTCGAGAATGAAGGAAAACAACCAACCAACTAGAGAGATACAAGTGGGAATCACTTGACCTAAGGAATTCTGAGCTTCAGCAGGACAAAATCAGAAAGAATTCAGTTCTAGGAAATCATAAGTGCTATAGCGGAGTTAATATTTTTCCTACCAAAAAGGTCTGTCTGTCTGTCTCTCTCTCCTCCTCTCCCTCCCTCTCCCTTCCTCTCTCCCTCCCTTCCTCTCTCCCACTCTTCCCTCCATCCCTCCCTCCGTGTGTGTGTGTGTGTGTGTGTGTGTGTGTGTGTATGTGTGATGACAACCAGAGGGGTATATGGGTTGGGCAAATGGGTGGCTTTAATGTGGTGTATGATATGGGCCAACTTGGGCTATGTGCTTCGGAAACCTGTCATTCACTCATACATTCAGCTTAGTTCCAGGTTAAGAGTTCCTAAATGAGAGTGTTTAAACTGCCTGAAAGACTAGAGTATGGTTTCCAAAATCTAATCGAGAGGGTCTTACTCAAGTTGGGGAAAATGCTTACAAGATGTCTATGCTCTTAATTGTCTGGATGGGAAGTGAAACAATCTGATCTAGAACAGGGAATCCATACCTATTTGTCTGTCTGTCTGTCTTCCTCCCTCCCTCCCTTCCTTCCTTCCTTCCTTCCCTCTCAATTTGATCAATCAGTCAATAAAAAAAGAAACAATAATCCCATAGAGATAATAATGTGAATGATGAATTACTGAACATCCCTTTCTGCCCCCTGACAGCACCATTACTGTTAACACAGGCCTTTATTACCTCCCCTTTTGACTATTGCAAATATCTTAATATAAGATCTACCTTCCTCATGTATCTCATTCTCATCACCCTCTATTTAGTCATTAAGGTGATTTTCCTAAAGCTTCTCTTTCCAACCTTCTTACAACAAACTTCATGAATCATATTCTTCATTCCAATGACGCTGGTCCCCTGACTGTTCCAAGAGCAAGATAACTGTCCCTTATGCCTGGAATGCTCCTGCAGTTGGACTCAAAACCTCCCTAGTTTCCTTTAAGTCCCAAATAAAATTGTGCCTTCTATAGAAAACCTTCACTAACCCCTCTTAATTATCGTTCCTTCCCAAGTTAATTATGGTATAGTTCTCATGCAAGTTTGCTTGTATATTGTTTTCCTTGTTAGATTGGAAGCTCCCTGAAGGCAAGGACTTTTGGCCACTTTTTGTTTTCCCAGTTCTTAACCCAGTGCCTGGAACGTAGTCAGAGAGGGGCAAGGGGGAGAGGGGGAGTTAAATGGTTATTGATTCATTGATCATATTTTTACAGTGTTTTAAAGATTACAAAGTATAATATCAATTTATTTTCCTTATTTTTCTGATAAGGAAATGAAAGATTTAAAAGTCTGTGCGACTCAAACATGGTTATTGCTGTTGTTTAGCCATTTTCAGTTGTGTCTGAGTCCTCATGACATCATTTGAAGTTTCAGACAATGACACTGGAGTGCTTTGCCGTTTACTTGATCCTCCCTCCCTCTCTTCCTACCTTTCTTCCTTCCTTCCTCCCTCCCTCCCTCCCTTCCTTTCTGTCTTCTTTCATTCTTCCCTTCTTTTCTTTCTGACTTTCTGACTGCTTTTGTTGTCACCCCAGGTCTCCTCAATAAAAGTTCTATCTAGCATGTGGGATAACATCCTCTTTTAATATTTCATGTTAAATAATGTAGCAGTTAGCTATACTATCTATCAATATACTATGCATCAACCTATTTCCCTTACTTTTATGACCTCCAGCTAGCAGCTAGGTGTTGCAGTGGATAGAGCACCAGTGCAGGAGTCAGAAGGACCTGAGTTCAGATCTCCCCTCAGACACTTGACACTTGTTAGCTATGTGACCTTGGGCAAATCATTTAACCCTAATTGCCTCATTCTGGGTCATCTCCAGTCATCCTGATGAATATCTGGTCATTGTATTCAGATGACTCTGGAGGAGAAGTGAGGCTGGTGACCTGCACAGACCTCCCTTGCTCAAAACAAAGTAAAGTGCAAGTCATGTCACTATTTCTCTGATGGCATGGTCCTCTTCAGAAATGAAATGATGAACACATACACATAACCTCCTATCATACATATACTTATTTTAAATGTGAAAAAATATATGAATTCTTAAAAATTAAAAAGTGAAAGTCAAATGAGGTGGTACATATGAGAAAACAGAATTTTAAGCAAATTAAAGCACTATGAAATATAAATTTTCATTTTTATACTTGTTCTTATTTTTACTCCAACTATGGATAGCTTTTTATACAGTGCTTTAAAGCTTACAAAATACTATAAATATTATCTTGTTTTATTATAACAACAACCATGGCAGGAAGGTGTTATTATTATCCACATTTCAGATGTGAAGAAATAGAGTCAAGAATGAATTAAGTGATTTTCCAGGGTAACCCAGCTAGTATCTGAGACTTTATTTGAATCCAGATCTTTCTGCCTCTGGGTCTGATTCCCTATACATAATTTCATGCCTTCATAATTTCAGTGCCTATATTCATCATATCATTTTAAATTGCTTTAATCAAAGCAAACATAATCTCTCTCTGTCTCTGTCTCTCTCTTTCTCTTTCATTTTTTCTTAAAATTTCACAGATTAATAGAGTTGAAAGTACCTGAAAAAGAAAATCAAAATACCTCACTTTTAGAGGAGAGTAAGCTAAAAGCCAGTAAGGTCAAAGGATTTCTTCAAGAACATGAAATGTCTTAGTGCAACTCCTGAAATTCCAACTGAGGTATTGTGATTCCAAGAGCAGTGGTCTTTCCCTTAGGACATATTGCCTTCTCTGATGAATTCTTTCTTATGTGTAGGGTTTCTTATTTAAAAAAAAAAAAGTGAGAAGATATATATTAGTCATGGATAATGGTTGGGTATTGATCCTAGCCTTAAAATTCTAGAAATTAGTGAGGAACTAAATTAACATTCTATTTACACTTCTGTTGTTAATGAGAAATGATCATAGTCAGAAATTAGTGATAATAAATTATAGTGTATTTGAATTTCACAACTTGGAATTTATATGTTTTTATAATGTAGGACATTTTTGTAATCAATATACATTTTCATTTAAAATTCATAATTATCCTCCTTAACAGAAGAGATGGAATGCAAATTAATGTACTTACCAATTGTTCCTCATTTGAAAGAGTTAATGGACAAACTGGTCTCTGTAGGATTAAATAAATACCTAAGTGGCACAAGCAATTACTTAAACTCCATTCCCAGAAGCCATTAGTGTGGCCTTCAAATTTCTATCCACTTTTCACTATATTTCAGACATTTAAATAAAAGATATATTTCAAATTGTTGCACTGAAAGGACCTCAGAAATTATCTTCTCCAATGACTGCAATTTGCAACTATTTCACCCAAATTAATTTATTTCAAATTTGAACATTTCAGGATATTCATAAACATTGAACTGTTTTTTTTAAAGGTTCAGTGTGCCAAAAGTACTTGTCTGTAAAAAAAATCACTCACAGATAATTATAGGTTAGCTGCTATAATTCAAATATATTATGGCTTCCGTGAGGTTTAGTGCTCTTCTGTTTTCTAAGAGAATAGTAAAGAATCAATCGACATAGAGATAAAGGATAATAGATCCTTTTCATAGGAATAAAAGAAAAAATCTTACAGCTGCTGTTTTTCATTTGAAGATACTTGCTTCTAAGACCCCACCCCCTTTTGTCAGTCCGAAAGGGGCTCAAGTTTTTGATGACTTCTTTATTTCTTCATGTGTCAATAAACCAGGTCTCCCCATTACTTTTTATAATCAGTAACTTTGTTCATTTTTAAACCACTTAAGAAATATTTTTTAGCATTAGTGAATATTCAAAATCTCTTATGTGTTAGGCAACCTATTCGTAAAAAAAAAAAGAAAAGAAAAGAAAAGAAAAAAAAGAAAAAAAAAGATAGATAGATCCTGAAGATATTTTAGAATTAATCTAGTTCAACTCTTGAACTACAAAAAAATTCCTTTATGTTATCACTGCTTGAATCTCTACTTGAAAACCCTTGGCAACCAGGAGCTCTCTACCTCATAAGAGATATTTTTGTTTTCAGAAGTTGGTATTATTATGTCTTTCTTTCTTCTTCTTAACCTGAAGCTTTCTTTCTTTCTAATTTATATTGCAGATGTCATTACTACATATGTGCATATCTTTGTTTTTATTTGATTGATGAAGTTATTACAATTAGGAATCAAGTTTTCATTCATGTATTTATTTCTTAATCTGTCTCCCTTCTGCATCCAACCTATTGAGATTTATAGCTATTAACTTCCTAACATCTCTCTCTGTCTCTCTGTCTCCTCTCTCTCTCTCTCTCTCTCTCTCTCTCTCTCTCTCTCTCTCTCTCTCTCTCTCTCTTTCTCTCTCTCTCTTTCCCTCCTCTCTCTTTTTCTCTCTCTGTTTCTTTCTGTTTTTCTATCTGTCTCTAATATAATAATGATAATAATAATATATTAGTATTGCGAGTCCATCTTAAGGTCATTCTCTTTGTTCATCCAGGCCTTCAACTCTTCCCCTCTTTACTATATTGAAGAGTTTCCTAGGAACTGTAATATTAAGGCAGTTCCCAAACATTTCATATCCAGAAACTTATTAAAGTTAGAATTAGAGTTGATCACTTTCTAACTCAGAGGTCAACCCTGTACCAATTATATTTGATCATGCAGCCAATAAGTACCTGAGGAAAGACTTAGAGGTAAATTGTCATAACTCAATTCAAACATTCTTTGTGATATATCACACTGCCTCCAGCCAATTTGTTTAATCCACTATCATCCTTTTATGTTCATTCATAATTTTTATATCACCTCTGAGTTTTTGATTTTTCTGTTTTTCTTATAGATTCTTGCATCCCCCTACACTCTATCTCATTATTTAATTTCTTCACAGGATATAAAGCATGGAGGAGTGAAAATGGTTATAGAAGTGATTTCAACATTTTCACTAATTTTTACAAAGACTTTCTATTTATATAACACTGGTTAAACCAGTTGGACTTTCTGAGTCTCAGTTTCTCCATCAGTTATTGGGACAAAAAAATTATTTCATTACCTTCCTCACAGGACTACTTGAAACCTTAACTGTGGTAATATTTCTTTTAAACTATTTTCAGGTGAAATTTGTATGAATGAAAATCATTATTTTTGCAACCAATATCATTATCATACTAACATTAACAATGATCTCAGGTGATCCATTTTGGATGGCAGAAACTGGATCTTGGCAGAATGATTATTGCAGAGATCATAAGATATATGTATACCCGTGTGTATATGTACACACATATGTATATGCATATATACACATATACATGTATATATACACATTCATATATGTGTATTTACATACAGCCATACACACATACAAATATATGTACATATGCATGTTTGTGTGTGAATCCATGTATATGTATATTCAGTACACCTTAAAATATTCAAGCTGACAATGGCTGTGTCATTTTTAAACTTGGGGAAATTGTTCCTGACTGCATTCAATTATTTCACATCATTGCGATGGAAATCTCCATGACAGGAAGGCTCAGAAGCCTTAGTTGATCCCTTTCTTTATTCAGTGTTTTTAATACAGACACATTTAAACACAACTAAAGAATCAGAATGTCCCCTTGGATCCAGTTGAGTTCACTGGATTATAGACAATGGATATGCATTTCTGCAAGAGAAAAAATATTATTACCTCAGAACATTGAGTAAAACTCCACAATAGTATACTTTTTCCAAGCAATTAAGCCATTCATTGCAGACAGAGAAACAGAGGCCCAATTTACAGAGCATAGAAATAGGAGGAGAAAGACAACACAATTTCAGTTGCTTTCACATGGCACCTTGCATGCATGCTAAGTGCACATTAATTTATAGCCAGAGTGCTTTCAAAAACATTCCCTACCTCCTTAAATACATTTTCCTGCCATCAATTAGGCCTTCAGTGTACATAGTCCAAAGGAAAGAAATGTCTCATAATGATGTCTGTGTGACCATGTGTGTGTATCTTTTGAGCAACAGGATCCACAAAAACATTTAAAAAATTTGTCTTTACCTTATTCCTCTCCTTTCAAAGAGGGAGGCTGATTGTTAGTAATGAGGAACTGCATCTTCTCAACTCTCTCCTTTTTATCCTTTGACTGCAAATGGTTGTGTGATTCTAAATTAGCTGCCTAGATCATACTTATTCTCTGGTTTTGAGACATCATTAGAATACCAGTCCCTGACTGTCTTCACTGGAACTATATTAAGCAGGGCTTCTGTAAGGGCGACTGTCTCTTTTATTTGGGTAGCTCCCTTTAATTTCCTTGGTGGCTGCTCTGTATTTCTTCATTTAGTTTTCCAATAAGCAAGTTCTTTAGATCTTTTTCTAACCCCTGGGGATAGTGATGTTTTCACAAATTCTTGCCTTTTCTCCAGGATTAAAAGCAATGTTGTTGGTTTTTTTCTTCCCATTTGTTTCTGCAATCTTTTCAACTGAATTACAATCAAAATTCATGGACATACCAAATGGTCATCTTCCTTAAACTACTGAATTCTTTTCCCATTTTCCTCCTTCAACTATGGTAGTTTGGTAACACTGCCATCTGCATTTTGAGTGATCATCTGTAATAAATATTGGATGTGATCTGACTTTCTTTGCATTCTAGTTTTCAAATATGCTGATGTATATATCCTTAGAAATGGTTGTGTTGAGTGACAGATTTGTCCTTGCTCATCTTGCAGGAAACTCTAAACATATCGGTGTATGTGTGTATGTGCAATCCATATACGCAAACATGCATATATGTACACACAGACATATGATACATGTGTATATATACATATGCACAGGCATGCATGAATGTATACATACATGCATGCATACATGAACTATATCTTTGTATAAAGGTATACATTTATTTTGCTCTGGGCGTAGGTTTAAGAAATCAGCACTGACTCTTGCACTCCATCTTCAGGAGACTGGGGTAACTTATGAGGAATAATGAATATTGATGTGACTTGAGGCTGATGAAAATACCTAGGATTCAAGAGTTATATGAATTGCTCACTCAATCCTTCTAATTTCTTTCCTTATTCACTTCTTTGTTTCTCGCTATTCTGAGTACCTACTTATATCTCAACAAAAGTAACAAAGTAATAGAGCATTTAAGTACTGAAGTGGATAGAGTACCCTGCCTGGAGTTAGGAAGATTCATCTCCATGCGTTCAAATCTGGTCTCAGATACTTACTAGCTGTATGACCCTGGGCAAGTCACTTAACCCTATTTGTCTCAGTTCCTCATGTGTAAATGAGCTGGAAAAGAAAATGATAAACTACTCCAGTATCTTTACCAAGAAAACCTATAATGGGGTCAAAGAGTCAGATATGCTAGAAATGACTGAACAACAGTAGAGCTGGGTCCATATGGCACCTAGGTGGTACAACAAACTTAAGTTTTCAGCACCAGACTTAGAATTGTAAAGGTTGTGTAAACCTGAGGAAGTTATTAAGAGCAATTGTGCCTTGGATTTCTCATTTGTAAAACAGAGAAATAATAGCATTTACCTTGTAGGTTTGCTATGAAGTTCAAATGAAATACTGTATGTAAAGTCCTTTGTAAACTTACATGTGTAATACATATTAATATATATGTATATATAGATGCATATATATACAGATATATGTGTACACATGCGTATATATACAGATATATGTGTACACATGACTAAATTGTGTCTATATATGCAACTATATTGTGCACATTCATATCCATACATACATCTGTGTATATGTATATCTAGTCATAGATATGCATTGCAAATATATACATATATGTATGTATGCATCTATCTATATATGCATATAAATGTGTGTAAATGTATGTAAAATGTGTGAGAGAGATATACATTTGTAAAAGTGCATATGCTTTTTTTTCAGTGACTTTTATTATCTGATAGAAAGTGACTAAAATTGTCTCAAATTCTCTGCAACCCAATATGCATCTTATTTCTTCTCTCCTTAGGTGCAAGGAAGTAGATTTGATGAGTCTTAAGATTTTACTAGCCAGATTTTTCTTCTTTTCCCCTTACCTATTACATTCATAGTTTTGTAATTTACTAGGATGTTGATTGGGGAAATGGAAGTAACCATTATTCAATATTTCTGGTTAATTAGAATTAATTTGTTTTGGGCCCCCTGGTCTATCTCTCAGACCTGTCTTGATCTCCCTCCTAAGACCTAGAGCATGAATTGTTATTATGCACATGACATTTTTTCTAGGAAATTATTTACAACATTTTTATTTTGCAAATGTAAGCCACCATTGCAAAATCACCATGAGAGAGATGCAAATGTTTTTTAAAGGAGGCAATAAGCACAATTATAAATGTTTATATATCATTTTATAGAATTATCTCTTTTGATTTTTTTAACAACCTCATGTCGTAGGCAGCTCGAGGCACCTTACCCCAGTTTTACAGATAATGAAGTAGAGCTTTTGGGAGGTTATGTTGTTTACCTGGAGTCACACAGGAGGCAAAGGGGCAAAGATGCATGTATTTGAATTATAGGTCCATATAATGAGTAAGCAATTCATTACTTTGATTTACACTGAATTGATTCAGTCAACAAACATTTATTAAGCTCTTACTGTGTGCCAGATGCATTTCAAAACTCTGAGGACACAAAGGCAACAATTTGGTCCTTCCTCTATAAGAGTTTAGTCTATTAGGCTGCAGAGAGAACATGCAGAGAACTAGTACATACACAATATATAGAATATTATTAGAAAGCCATCATTATTAGAAAGCCAATAATTGTCAATAAATGTATATGTTTACAGGAGAAGTAGCAAAGGCCTCTTAAGGGGATTTAACCTGTTTCTTTAAAGAACTCTGGGAATTTTGGAATTAGAGGTGTGGATGGAGAGCATTCCATGAATATAAATGAGAATGCTATGGCAACCTTGAGTGTGTAGAGCAGAGTAAAGTAGAAAATGACTGTAAAGACAAAAAGATGCCAGATCATAAAGGACTTTAGGGGTTAAAAAGAGTTTATATTGATCCTGGAATGTATAGGGAGCTATATGAGTTTATTTAGTGGGGGGAAAGGAGAGTTGACATGGTCAGATCTCCATTTTAGGAAAGATCACTTTTACAGCTTTATTTCATTTTGCATTTCAATTCAACAGTCATTTATTAAACATCAGTTATGTGCGGGGAATTGTAATATATAGTAGATAATATATATTAGAGTTCAAAGTAAGAAATCAGATAAAATTCTTAAGCTCGAAAAACTTTGAATGTGACCTCGCAAGTGAGACGATCAGAATGCTGCTGCTGCTTCTGTTGATGATGACAGCAACAAATATTAATATTTATATAGTTCGTTCAAGTTTGCAATGTGCAAAGTCATTCAGTCAATAAGTATTTATAGAGTGCTTACTCTATACCAGGTACTATTCTGAGTGCTAGTGATACAAATAAAGGTAAAGGTAGTCCCTGCCTGCAAGGAGCTCACATTTATTCTTATATAATCTAAGTTAAACAATACGTGCCAAAGAAAAGTCTGCATTAAAATAGCATATCAATAGATTTTTTCCATCACTTTCCTCTTTATTTTCACCCAGAGGAAGCTATAGGGATTAGACCTGTAATTTCATTGGTGCAGGAAATTCCCAAATGAAGACAGTCTCTCTAACAAGGCAACATGCTACAACTTAGTCTTAGAAAGTTGCCTACATCTCTGAGAAGGTAAATGACATGCCTAAGGTCATACAGACAGCATCTGTTAGGGGCAGTACTTGAAATGAGGTCTTCTTGGTTTTGAAGACAGTTCTGCATCAATTATGCCTCTCTAGATGAAAATGAATGTAAAACTTGAAATAGTTTACTTGTGGTAAGCTATTTCCAGTTTTAAATTCATATAAATTCATGTACATAAGTATACATATATACGTATACATATACACATACATCCAAACATATATGTATAGTACTGGGTATATATACGTATATGTGTGTATATATGTGTGTATCTGTGCATATGCATTTGTATGTGTGTGTGTAATCAGTAGGGTGTGTTTGTTTAAATGTTCAATGAATATCTGTTGGATTCTGAGGATACAAAGTCAAAAACAAAGAATCCCTCCCTTTAAGGAACTTACTAATGATCAATGATTCAAATTCATGTCATAGATTTATCACCTTGCCTGATAGAACAGTATGTTCTCTAGTCTGTAGTACAGTGGTTTGCAAAGT
The DNA here is from genome assembly GCA_023548195.1 of Bettongia penicillata ogilbyi. Taxonomy (NCBI): domain Eukaryota; kingdom Metazoa; phylum Chordata; class Mammalia; order Diprotodontia; family Potoroidae; genus Bettongia; species Bettongia penicillata. Next base: position 3,550,159 of record JAJHZJ010000257.1, read on the forward strand.
GGGGTACTTACATCCCAGGGTGTGTTCATAGACAGTATGAACAGAAGAACAGTAGAGCTGACCAAGAGGCTTACTCCAGCTCCTTCCTTTGGGCCTTCCATTTCTCTGCCTAAAGCTACTGTGGGTTGCCTTGGATGGTCCAAAGAAGACAGCAGAAAATATTTTTCCTCTTCCAAGGAGTAGGTCCAAGATAAGTGGACAGACCTGAAGTCAGGCAGACAAGTAAGCAATAAGCAATTTATTTTCTGGCCCTTGTGAAGTGAAACTTCAATTTTCTGTGGTCAAAGCATTCAATATAACCGTTACATGGATGCACTGAAGGGGAGCCGGTATATAAAGGAAAAAGCAGCCATGGTTTTCCACAGAGGGGAGAATATCCCAGTACTTCAGAGTCAAAGAGGAAGGATGAGGTATGTGCTTCACAAAACAAGATAGATCCAGAGGAGAAATACAGGAAATGCATGTGAACATGAGCTTGATGGGGCATAGTCCTCCACATCAGTGTAGTGCTTGTTACGATTAATGGACTTGAAACTCAAGGATTCAAGTATACAACTCCCTCAGATACGCAAAGCTAATTTTAAAACTCTCCCAAATCTATAGATAGAAATCTAAGAAAACTTTCCAACACCAGAAAACCAGGACATAACTAAACACAATGCCGTTTACACTGGGCTGTGTCTTTCTCACCAGTTGGGTGAGCCATCTATCTGAGCTGGGACCCGAACTTCAGAGACTATCCCTGTCTATAAATATTTATATAGATCTATGTCCTGGATAAATGACTATGGAAATTTAATACCTAGTTTAAAAAATATTTTAATAATTGGTGTATCATGTTAAAATGAGTATCAAGCTCAGACAATAATTTCTTCTGTCTTTGTATCATTTAGAGCTCTGACAGCCAGTAAGTGATTAAAATATGCCCTGAACTGAAAATCACATTTTGAACGCATTTATCTCAAACTGTTAAAATAAGATTTTCAAAAGTAAAGTATATTCAAATTTCTTTCACTAAAATGAAATTTAATGAGAACAAAAACATTTTTATTCCAGTCATATGTGTGTATGTAACAATTTTGTGATGTATTTAATCTTTTTATATTTTAGTGTAATTTATAGTGTATTTATAATATCAAGGCACTGGAGATTCAATATAACAAATGCCAGAAAAAATATTCCTTCCCTAGAATATGCATTGCATATAAACTAAACAAACAGACCAGTATGTGAATAGATGGATACATACATATTAAAGGGAAGCTTTTTTTCTTCAAAACTCATAAATATATACTGTCAAAATTTTAGAAACTATTTCTTTGAAAGACTGCTTTTCTCTGGAGATTTTCTTTGGGATGGCAGTCACATTTAGACTCTCTAGCTCTCTAATAGAGGAACCATACTCAGTTTCACTACAAAGTTTCTTAAAATCCCTTTAGTACATACTATCTAGTCCTAGCATTTTCCATTAATCTTGTTTGTCAGATGTGTATGCAGTTTATCCTGTTTTTGATCTAATGACATCAGTTTCCAAAGGCAATTTGGGAATGTCCCTCTCATATCTAACGCTATTGACTTCCATTTTCTTTTCATCCTAGAGCATTTTCGGAAGTATGGAACCCATTAGTCCTATATGTTTTACTAACTTCAAAAGATCTAAGATTTCTTAATGAATACAGGACCTCTCTTCCTTTTTAGCTACTGTGTCACTCACAAATTAACATCCTGGTCCTCTGCCATTGACACATTCTGCATGGGGAGTCGGTACCATTTATAAACAAAACAACATGAAGGGTAATAAAACACTATTGATGAACACTGAGTCATAAATACTCTAATTTTAGAACTTACTTTGGACATATACTCTGTTGGTGCATTTATATATCTTAACTATGTATGTCTTCAAAAGAATCTTATATTGCAAGGTTTGTCATGTCTGTACTTGAATAGGTAGGTCATTTGGTTATAACAGAGTTAGACATTTATAGGGAGAGTTATCGTGAGAGCATTTATGGAAATATTACCTGTTTCTGGTGGTCATACAATTACTACCCTTCAGTGAAAAAGGATGCTGTATTAACAGGTTGAACTTGAGTAACTCTTATGAATGATTTTTTTCACCTAAGCAATCACAAAAGATCTCATTTAGAAGGAACTGAGCCCATGTCCAAACATTCCATACTCAGTGATCTTCCTCTAGAGTAGCTGCAGGAAACTTCAACCTGCAAAGTAACTTCAGCCACAGAACTTAGACCTTACCGGTATCCTCTGCCCCTAGGAGGGCACCTTCTCATTAGAAAGCATTTATTTATTTATCTATTCATTCATTCATTCATTCATTCATTCATTCATTCATTCATTCATTCATTCATTCATCTGTCTATCTATCTATCTATCTATCTATCTATCTATCTATCTATCTATCTATCTGTACCACTTTTATTTAAGTGGTTATGTTTGTACTTCATTCTCAAAGAGGGTCATGACATCAGGGAAATGATGATATGATTTGAAGTTGACACTGATTTCAGTGAGGGAGACCAGTGCAAGGTCACCAGTCTCACTTTCTCCTCCAGACCTATCTGGATCCAGTGGCCAGATATTCATCAGGATGGCTGCAAATGGCTCAGGATGCAATGGGAGACCTAATGCCTCTTAATTAGGCTTTTCAAAATTTTCATTACTACTAATTATTTTTTTCTTATCGAAAGGTTCAGTTTTTATTTTTCAACTTCAATCCATTGTTCTTTTCTTTAGGAATAAGTGGCAAAAGTCTAATTCCTCTTGCGTGGAACAGTTTTTCAAATATATTATATAATCACAGCTCATATGGAGGCTAAATATCCCCTAATCCCTCAACTCATCCTGAAATTGCATCATCTTCCTTACCCTTCTCTAAACATTCTTCAGATTATCAATGCTTTTTTTTTAAAATTTTGAGCCCAGAATGTTTTGTAAAACTCCAGAGCTAGTTTAACTATGGCATTGTAGAGAGGGATGATGACTCCTTTCTTTTAAAGGAAGATACATTTCTCTTAATCAATCCCACGATGTCTTTACTTTCCTAGTGTTCATACCATGTTGTTGACCCACACAACATATTTGTAGCTCACTAAAATTCATGGAACTTTTCTAGAAAAAAAAAGCTGTTGTCTAATTTTGAAGTTAAATGATTTGTGTATTGCATACAATACTCAAACTAGAGACATGATGACCTGAGACTGAATACGGCTCCCAAAATTTGCTACATAATTGGGCAAGTATTGTAAATTTGTTTGTTTTCATTTTCCTTGTATATAAAATAAGGATAATCATTATACAAACATCTCTAAAAATCAAAGAAATCAAACACACATACCAAATAATTTGAAAATTGCTAAACATTATATAAAAACTAGGTTTTATTATCAATAACATTTATTACCCAATTTTATAATTGTGAATTCAATATTTAAATGGAGGCTCAAGATTTTACCTATAACTTTTAAAAATTGTATAACTTGATTTGGACTCATTATGGAGGACCAAATAATTTTGGATTCTGATTCTATCTTTCATGGTTTTCCTTTTGTTTCTATTGTTTTCTTGATTTCAGTGAAATCTGGACAAGTCAATGGACCACTTTTGCTTCAATTTCTTTACCTGTAAAATGAGCTAAAGAAGGAAATGCAGACTACTCCAAAGTCTTTACCAAGAAAATTCCAAATTGGATCACATATTAGTGGGCATGAATGACACAACTGAATAACAATGCATGTGTATACACACATATATGCATGTATATGTATGTATAAGTGCATGTATATACACATACACATGTATGTATATGTGTGCATATATATGTACATATAGAGAGTGTGTGTGAAAGAGATATGTGAACAAAACAAATTGATAACACAATTTTAAATTAAGTGTTTTTCTATATATTTTATTCATATATGTAAAAGCAGTATTCAGAGAAGGGATGCATAGACTTCACTAAACTCTCAGTATGATCCATGACACATAAACACATACAGGCACATGCAAACAAAAATACTATGAACTGATCATTTTGAATATATGCCTGAATTAGGTGAGAAAAAAAAAAACAATTGCATGCCATGAATGATTCATATAGACTAAACATTTTCTAGCTTTCGTCTTTGGCACTGAAGCTTCAACATAATAAATGTCAAAAAAATTTTGCTTCCCTAATATAGAAAGGAGATATTTAACAAAGCATCATGTGATATTTATGCTATTTGCAGAAATCTGTACAACTGAAATAATCCATCCCAAAAGGTATTCTTGAAAGAAATATGGTCCTCCCATCTTTAGAATCTGCTATAAAGTTTAGTGTTTTGCAAATAGGTATTCTAATCTCCACATTGAGATACCATGAATCTGTATTTTAAATTAATTTTTTTTAATTTTCAACATTCACTTTTATAAGATTTTGAATTCCAAAATTTCCCCCCTTCCTCCCTTCCATCCCTTTCCTCTTTCCTTCCCAAGAGAGCATGCAATATGGTATAGACTATACATGTACAATCATATTAAACATATTTCTATGTTAGTCATATTGTAAAGAAGAATCAGAGCCAAAGGGTAAAACCATAAGAAAAAAATGAAAAACAGAGAAGAAATAATATGATTTGATCTGCATTCAGACTCTGTAGTTCTTTCTCTACATGCAGATAGCATTTTCCATCATGAGTCTTTGGGAATTGTCTTAGATTCTTGCGTTGTTGGAAAGAACAATGTCCATCAAAGTTGGTCATCACATAATGTTGCTGTTACTGTGTACAGTGTTCTCCTAGTTCTGCTCACTTCCCTCAGCACTAATTCATGTAAGTCTTTCCAGGTTTTTTCTGAAATCTGTCTGCTCATCATTTCTTATGGAACAATAGTATTCCATTACATCCGTATATCACAATTTGTTCAGTCATTGCCCAATTGATGGGCACCTCCAAAATTTCTAATTCTTTGTTCCCACAAAAGAACTGCTATAATTATTTTTGTACATGTGTTTCTTTTCCCCATTTTTATGATCTCTTTAGAATAGAGACCTAGAAGTAGTACTGTTGGGTCAAAGGGTATGCACAGTTTGATTGCCCTTTGAATAAATTCAAATTGCCGTGCAGAGTGGTTGGATCACTTCACAACTCCACCAACGATGCATTAGTGTTCCAATTTCCCCATATGTTCTCCAACATTTATCAATTTCCTCTTTTATCCTGTTAGCCAGTCTGATAGGTGTGATGTAAGATACCATGAATCTTGAAAGTTCCCTGTACTTTCATCCACATCCTCAGTCTATAAATGTATATAATTTCCTATATAATAGATTTAGCTTAATTTCCACATGTACCATGAAATGATAAAAAGTTAAGTGAATTAAACCTTTTATTCTTTTCCCTAGGAATCATCATTTAGGGAGAGATTATCATCATAGAATTAAAAATAGAAAATTGAGTATATGCTTTGATAGACTATTTCTCCTGTTATTCCACCACTTGTCAACTTTGAACTAACTCACTTAAAAACCCTGACAGTGCCTGGAAGGAAGGATGGCAAATGTGTTCTCATAATGTGTCAGGATGCTGAGTTGTTAAAGTTTTTAATTATATATATATATATATATATATATATATATATATATATGTATGATCCATTATATAACCTTGTTTGAAACACTGTACCATGCCATATCTAATTTTCCTTATTTAAATAATCAGAAGGCCAGAACAGATTTTCTCTGAGGTGCCTTCTGCATGTAGATTTTTGAACAATCAATAATATGTTACATAGCATCAATTGGGCCCCCACTGCTTCAGGGCAATACTTTTATGTTTCACTCTCCACAGCCAGTTCTTCTAAATCTTTTCATCTCTCCTTAAAGTTCCTACAGTTTCCCATTCCTATCTCCTTTTAGCTATGTATCTTGTTTCATATTTTACTGAAAAAATAGGCCATTCACCAACATCTTCTTTTCTCCTCCTCCTATCTGATGAACCCCACCAGTATCTCCTCCTGCACCCCACCTCATATGATGAGGTAGCCCTTCTCCTTATAAAGGTATACCCCACTAGGTGCTGAAGTGATGCTATTCCATCCCATCCTCTCCAGCAATTTTCCCTATTCATTTTCCCCCATCTTCTACATATCTTTAATCTCCTCTTGTCTATTGGTTTTTTCATGCCTACAAACACATTCATGTCTGCAGTATCCTCAGAAAGTCCTCAGTTAAGTCATTATTCCTATTTACTATCATCCTCTATTTCTCCTTACTTTTTTGCCTACTTTTTTGCCTTGGGAAAGCTATTTATAATCAATGCCTCTACTTCCTTTCTTCTCACTCTGTTTTACTTTCTATGGACTGACTCCCTACTTCATTCAACCAAGCCATCCTTGCAAAATAATAAATAATCTTTTAAGGGCCAAATATAGTGGCCTTGGTTTTCAATTCACATTCTTCTTGATATCTCTGAAGGTTCTGTTTCTGTCTTCACCCTTGTCTTTGTGATAAACTCTTCTTTCTGCTCCTGCCACCTCTTTTCTTCTTCTGTATTATTTTCATTTGTACATCTCACCAGCCCCTTTGATTTCTATTGTTATCTTTATGCTGATGACTCTCAGATATACTTACCAAGATTCAACCTCTCTTGTGACCTGCAGACTCATCTCCAACTGTCTATTATGCATCTATAATTAAATAACTGATATGCATTTTAAACTCAACATATATAAAACCAATCTCATTATCTTTCTCACAAATCCTCCCCCTTTCCTACCTTTCCTACACACACACTTACTTGCTCCCTTTCTTATATTTTACCTTTGTAACTTGCATCACATAAGCTCACTTTTTTGTTCCAGCATTGTCAACTACCTGGGCAAGCTCCTCATCCACTTATTACTGGGCTACTGCAATAACTTGCTATTTGGTCTCCATGCTTCAAGTCTCCATCACTCCAGTCCTTCAAAAACTTCTCTGAGATCTTGACTCTGTATTTTTCCCAATCAGTCTTTGTAAAGGACCCATTTGACTGTCACTTCAATCCATATCACCATTCGTTAAACTCTTGTGGCTCCTTATCACAGCCAAGATCAAATTTAAGTCACAGCCTGATCCTTATCCTACTTTACCAGTCTTATTATAATTTGCTACATGATAAAGTTACACTGGCCTCCCCTCCATTTCACTAGACAATCTATTTCCAGACACTGACTCTAGACATTACTTCTGGTTATTCCCTATGTCCAGAATACTCTCTGTCATTGCCACTAACTGGATTTTCTGGATTTCTATAAATTCTAGATAAAATCTAAACTTCTGTAAATACCCTTTCTTGATTCTCTAAGACCTCTCATCAATAGATTATCTCTAATTTATCTTGTATATAACTTGATTGTATGTTATTTGTCATTTGTCATTTGTATGTTGTTTCCCCTATTAGACTGTGGTCTCCTTGAAAGAAGAAACTGTCTTTTTCCTTTCTATGCCTTGTCAGCATTTAGCAAAACAACTGTGTACATATAAGGTGCTTAATAAATACTTTTTGACTATTCAGTCTTTCACTCCTTGCCAATCATGTGGCTAGTTCTCTAATAACTCTTTCCCAAGATTCTGGTTTCATTATTTTTTCTTTTTTTGCTTGTTTTAAACCTTCAGTTCAATGATAGTGACTTACCTGGTTTCAGTAAGTCTTCAGAGAATGGTGTCTCAGCAGTAGATGTAACCCTAACATTAGTAGCCTGGAGACTGGCACATGGACTTCTATTGATAAGTATTATTCCGTATATGATCCTGGCTACAGATCCTGGACAACACTGCCTAAGCAAACGGAAATATCTCCAGTTATTAGTTGAGGAAAAATATTTGTGAAACATAATTTACTTATGAAAAATAATTTGCTTACCCAATTCATTTAGGCAGAAAATGTTTCCTGTCCAGGTGGGATTATCACACTAAACTTGGTTCTCTTACCTTTCCCCAGAATAGTCCTGACAAATGTAGGGAGGGAATAAGGGAAGTTAGACATATCCCAAATACAACCACTGATCACATTGTTAACTCTCAGCCCTTGGCCTCCACTAGAGACTTTTTAACAAAGTAAATTGATGGCTTTACCTTCAATAAGGAAGATGGAACTATAACTTCCCTTTGATAACTGTTTTTTGTTTTGTTTTGTTTTTTTAATAAAATAATTTTTATTATAAAGGGTTGACTTGACAAGCTAGGCACCCTCTACCCCTGCAACAAATATGGGGGAGTGGAGGGAAGCAGCATACAGGGATATCCACCAAAAACACTAATTCATATGTGCTTCATTTTACCTTCTCCCTGTTTTCTCTTTTCTTCTAGGTCAGAGCTTGCCATTATCCTATCCATTTCTAAAAAGGGAGGGATAAGAATCAGTTCAGTTCAGGCATCAAGGCTTTTTAACATCCATCCTTAAGCTCTGGAGCATCACAGAGTATATCCACCACTTCCTTTTTAGTGGACACTCGTAGATTCCTCTCCCTCAGTGAGAACATCAGTTTGAGGTGGAAGTATGGGCATCATCTCTGGTGAGGGTCCACTCTCTCCCTTAAGGTGGCCTTGATGTAGACAATGAAAATGGGACAGTTCTCTCTCAGGTGGCTGCTGCCAATTGTACCATGGATACCAAGAAGTACCTGCAGCCAGGGCAGGAGTCATTGAGATACAGCCCACAATCCCATGGGAATTGCTGAAATCATTATCCCTTGGTTGTACCTGTGGGATGTGCTCACTGAGAAGACCATGGTCTCTGGCCTTCAGGATAGCCGCTGTCAGCTTCTTATGCTGCTTTATACAGACACCTGTGTATGGGGCATGGAAGATGACATCTGTGTGAGCACAGACAAACTGCTCCAAGAGCTTCACATTTCTAAAGTCCACATGGAACTTCTGATCTCAGCAGATAAGGCAAGAATTCCTAGCAACTTTGTTCCCTAGAATGCATGTCTTATGGGTTCGCTCGGGTGGGATACCACCTTTGTGTTTGATGATCAGCCCAGACTGGACGGGAGCCATAATGAGCCAGATATTCTTCTGCCTCTAGATATTCCCAGAGAGCATCCTGATAGAGGGAGACAGGAATGGCAGATTTTTCCTTAGGTGGAGCTTTGGTGCAGAGAGCCTGGGGAGTAGCCTGCACCCAGTAGACCCCTCTGACAGGCGTGAGACCTGAGAGCCACCTAAGCAGAAGAGTTAGGAGAGAGGTTGCCATCTTGATGTATGGCTAAGGAAGGAGAAGCTGCTTTTTTTTTCAATATTATCTTAGGCCCAATCTATTTTCCCCCCAAAATCTTAGCCATTATAATTTTTAGAAGAGAATGGACAATGGATACCTATTAATAATAATAATAACAATGCCCCCTTTCCTAATGCATTTCAATTCAGGTACTTTCACCTACATACTCAGTTACACTCCATACATCAATTATTCCTCAACTCGTCTACTTTCCAAATTTTTTCTTCTCAAAGTCTCTCTCTTTCTCTACACACATATAGGTATATTATATATGCGTGTATATATGCATATATATGTAATATATGCATATATATTATATATAATTTAACTTCATATATATTGGAATTTTTCCTCTTTCTCTGAACTTTTAAAAAAGTAATTGAAGACAAATTTATTAAGGCTCTACTTCATGTAAGTTCCTTCCCGGGTTTAATTATATATGATTTTAATATCCATAAATACGGACCACATCCATAGGGTATCTTGACACCATTCCAACATTATGAAATACAGGGAATGTGTCTGAGTTTGAATTCTTTTTAATAGGGACAGGAGTAACATAGCTGGGTCACAATATCTTTTTGTGTTTAATTCCAAGTTGATTTCTAGAACAGTTGTATCCAGCGGCAGTTCCACCATTGTGCTTGTTTTCTTTCAGCCCCTTCAATATTCATCATTTTCTTTTTTTTTTTTTTCATCTTTGCCAATCTGGTTGTCATCAGGCAGAATCTCAGAAGTGTTTTCACTCAAATTGCTTTAATTTGTAGTTATTTAGAACTTTTTTGGGTTTGGTTAAGTATAATCTAGGTTTCTTTCCATGACTGTGTGTTAATATTCTTAGATTTTTTTCAATTGAGGTTGCTTCTTATTCATATACATTTAAATCCTTGTGTATTTTGGGAAGGAGACCAATCTTTATCAGAGAAACGTATTTTCTCCCAGGTTAGTTGCTTTCCTTTTAATCTTAAATTTATTAGATTTATTTGGACAAAACCCATTCAAATTTATATAATCAAAACTATCCATTTTTATCATCTGATTCTCTCTATCCATTGTTTCATTACATTTCAATTACAATTCAAACAATTATTTGTTGGGCTATTATTAATTATATAATTACAATTCATTACAATTCAATTACAATTCATCAGAATTCAAACAATTATTTGTTGGGCTAAGGCAACAATCATTCTTATTAATTGTCAACTACTGTGAAAGATAAATGCAGGCTGCACAAAGTATGGTAAAAATAGACTTTGCCTTCAAGAAGGTTGCATTTTAATGAGGTAGATGAAATTTAAACAATCAAGTTTAAGTGAAATATGTAGATTAGACAGAAGAAATTCTAAATGGGAAGGGATTGACAGTGAGAAAGACCTGAAAAGGCATGATGGCCTATGGATTTGAGATAAGCCATGAAGGCCGTCCAGAAACCTTAGATGCAGAGGCATGAGAGAGTAAAATGTTCCAGGAAGGTGGGGGTAGCGAGTACCAGGATGTAGACATGATAGATGGAATATCATGTTTGAGGGACTTATCTCCTTCACTCACCAAATATATAAACTTTACAATTTAAGGGATTCTCACCACTTCCTTACCCATTCCAAGAAAGATAAAGTACTTCTCAACTCAAATTTGCTTAAATTTATTTTCTCAAAGACCAAAGAACCACTTAGAGCAAAGGTAAAGCCACCATCTCCCCCTCACACTCTGTGTGAAACCATTTTCATCAAGGACTACTGAGATGGTCCAAGTACTTAATTCTGAAGTGACATGCCAGGCTTAATTAAGTTTTATCCATATTGCTAATGGAAGTGACCAGTGTGTCATCTTTCCACTGAGAGACACATTTGTGTGGGTATTAAGTGCTTCTGGTTAGAAGGTGATCTTGTTTTTAGGTGCCCTCTAGAACTGTCCCAGATGGACTCTCACAGCAGGCTTAGGCAAGAATCAGGGGGTGGAATATCTCTATAGTCCTCACTCCTCTGTCCTCACATTAGCCATGTAACAAAAGTGCTAGAATTTAAATGGCAACAAACCTAGTGAGGCAAGTAGACAGATGGATTCACAGAGGGTATTAATGATGGTCTGTCTGTCCTTCCAGGAAGGACAGGCATTGTCAATGTGGGGCATTTCACTGCAGACAAAGTGCAGTGAAATCTGTCTTCTTGCAGATGGTTTTTTCAGAGAAACATTAAATATGTGCAGTAACTATTACATAACTAACTGTCCCTGTCTCCATGTAGCAGATATAGTATCACTGAGTATTAAATGTTAAAGTTGGAAGACTTCTCAGTAGTCATTGAGTTCAACCCATCAGGTAGCATGGAATACCACTACTGTACATGGAATAAGAAAGGCATGGGCTTGAATAATACCTCAACGACTACCTGAGCGATGCTGGCAGGTTACTATTCTGAGTTTCAGTTATATGAATTATGGAAGGAGGAGGTTGGAATGAATAAACAATGATTCTTTTAGCATCTCTAGAGATGTTCTTATCATTCAAGAATCTCTTGTTTGAAATATTTGGTGAATGTGACTATTCAGTTTGTGCTCAGAGTTTAGAACATTCAAGCATACTGCCTCCAAAGTCAACTACCACTTTTAAGTAATTCTAACAGCCAGGTTCCTTTTCCACACATCAACACTAAGTTTCTCTCTTTACAGTTTTCCAATATTTCCAAAGCTTTTTATTTTCCTGGTAACCCTCCTATGTATACAATCCAGCTTGCCAATTTCCTTGCCAAAATGTATATCTAGTCCAACCATGCCTTCATTCAACTATATCGCCTAATTTAGATTTACCCCACTTGGAATTTTCAAACCCATATCAATTGATTTTTTTATTCTACCATGCTATCACCTTATGCTTCCAATCCCAGATAAAAATAATTTCTTTGAAACTGTGACATAATTATGTCTCATTGTATTGCTAGATGATCTAGAATTCCTTTGCTATTTTATGTCATCTTTCATATCCTTTCAATAATGACATTTTAAAGTTTTAATAATTCAATTCAAAACATATTTATTAAGTTCCTACTATGTGCGAGGTACTAAGTGCTGGGGAGATAAATAAGGATAAAGGCAATCCCTGCCTTCAAGGTGTTTACAATCTAATGGAAGAGACAACAAAGGAACAAGTATGTACAAATCAAGTCATAGACAGAATTGTTGCTCTTGTTCAGTTGTGTCTGACTCACCATAATCCTATTTGAGGCTACTCTAACTCATTTTACAGATGAGGAAACTGAGACAAACAAGGTTAAGTGACTTGTCCAGAGTAACACAACTAATGAGTGTCTGAGACTGGATTTGAACTCAGATTTTTCTGACAAGGGCAGTGTTCTATCTACTGTATCACAGAGCTAAGCTACAAGAATACCAGATAAGTAGGAAATAATTAAAAGAAGGAAAGTGCTAAAATTAAGAGGGTTTAAACAAGGCTTATGTAGAAGATGGGATTTGGGTTAAAATTTAAAGGAAACCAGAGAGATCAGCAGTTTCAGTGGAGGAAGGAGAGAGTTTTATACATGGAGATCAGTCAGAGAAAGTGCCCAGAGAAGGAAGATGGACTATCTTGCTCATGGAATAAGCAGACCAGTCTCAGTGGCTTGAAAAGAACAAGTTGGCAATTAAGGTGTAAGATGATTGGAGAGGTAGCAGGGAGTTAGGTTATGTGGTTTTTTTGAATGCCAAAGAGAGCAGTTTGTGCTTGCTCCTAAAACAATAAGAACCCCCTGGAGTATATTGAAATAAATATATGCATGTTTATTATGTATATATGTATACATATATATATATATGCATGTGTGTAGGAATATGTATATATGCATATATGTATATATGTATGTATATGTTTCTGTGTATGTATATTTATATATATACACACACACACATAGATGCATATACATATACACATACAAATACATATGTGTGTATAGGAAAATTCTATTGGAGCTGAATAGAGAATGAATCGGAGTGACGATAGACTTGAAGCATGTGGACCTACCAGCAACTATTACAATAGTAGAGGAATGAGGAAATGAGAGTAAGCACCAGAGTGGTGGCAATGTCAGAGGAAAGGAAAGAGAGATGTTGCAAAGGTGAAATCCACAGGCCTTAGCAGCAGCTTGGAAATGTTGGGTTTCAGGGATGGGGAGTAGGAAGGGGAGAGATAGTAAGTAATGCAAGAAGACTCCTTGGTTCTTGTGTGAGACTAAGGAATGAAAGGATGGTTCTCTCTATAATGACATGAAGGTAGGAGGAGAAGAGGGTTTGGGGTGAGGGGAAATAATGAGCTCTATTTCAGAAATACTGAGTTTAAGATGTCTACTGGATATATAGTTTGTGATGTTTGAACAGTAGTTGGAGATTGAAACCAAGGGAGAGATTGGGGTAGGAAAGGTGAGTTTGAGAGTTATCAGTATAGAGATGGTGATTAAATCCATGTTAGCTGATGAGATCACTGAGTAAAGTGGTACAAAGGGAGAAGAAAAAAGTGCCCAGGACAGAACACTGAGAGACACCTACATTTAGGGGGCATGATAAGAAGTGGTCAGAGAAGTAGGAGGAAAATTAGGAAATAGTAATGTCCAAAAACACTAGAGAGAAGAGAGGAGAGAATGATCAACAGTTTCAAAGACTGCAGAGAGGTCAAAGGGAATATGATTGAGAAAAGTCCATTGGATTTCAAAAGAGATGATCCATAACTTTAAATAGAGTAGTTTTTGTGAAATGATAGATTATAAGAGATTAAGAAGAGAGGAGAGAAAGTTGCGGTACCTGTAGGTGTTGGTGAAATGTTGATAGGATGAGGAGTTTAGCTATGGAGATTAAAATAAAGAAACAAAACAAAACAAAGCATAGGGCAATGATTAACAAAGATGAAAAGATTAAGTGACAGTTTTATTTTTTTTTCAAAGTAAGGAGATGTGCATATTTGTGGGTGATAAAAAGTTAGTCCCAAAAGAGGAAGATATTGAAAATAAGTGAGAGTAAGGATGATAGCGGTGGCAATCTCTTGGAGGAGATAGGATGGGATGGCATGACTTGAAAGTACAGAGGTTGGCTTATCTTTGATAATGCGTGAGGCCACTTCATCATTTAAAGGCAGGAAGAAATGGCAGCAGGCCATTGACTAAGAATCTGTTATTTTAATCACTGGGGGCTCTCCCTCTACCCAGGAAGATCCCAACCCTTATCTGGTTCAATGGATGGCCTTTGTATTTTTCTGTAGCTGCATAATTCATCCCTCATCACCAATCTATGAACTCAACTAGCGTAGGCCTCTGACTTAACTGTTGATTAGCAGGTAAGGTCTTACATAAATGCTATGCAGACTGGTGCTGACTGCTAGACATTGTAAGAGATGGGAATAGCTTTCAAGAAAATCAGATCCCATCCCATCCAATCCAATATAATCTAAATTCATTGAACATTTATTAAATGACTACCATGTACCAGGCACTGTGCTAGGCACTAGGGATACAATTAATATGAGGAAAGATAGTCCCTGCCCACAACAAGCTTACAATCTAAAAGAGGAGACAATGCACAAAAGGAGGCAGGAAATCAGGGGAGGGGAGATGAGATACCAAAGGGTATCTTTTTATGTGGAACTAAAACCATACAGGGAAGCAGATGCAAAATGGAGAGATCTCAGAGTCCTTATTTTGCCCTCTATAAAGGAAGAATTTGGGAGGCGTTTGGTATTCCTTTCTCCAGTCTTTCAAAGAATAAGAAGTATAGTAAGAGTCAAATGGCAGAGAAAAGTAGTCATTTATGTCTTGACCTAGAAGTAGGGTGGAGAGTTTAAAGTGATAAGCTTATCCAGGGAGAGGTATCTTGTTCTTTGGGAGTTGAGTATCAGATGCAAAGTGTAAACACCAACCATATTTAGGTAAAACCTTCAGGGAAGATGTTTGTGGATGATGGTCATTGTGCTTCATTTCAGAAGACCAAAATTACATCACTATGTGAGAATCAAGGTACAGTGCATCTTATTGTGGCTAATCAGACCAATGGAAACTTGAAAGGTTCTACCACAGGTCAGGTGAAAATAGTTCATATGAATTTGGAGTGGAGAATTTGCACATCTCATGTTGGTTTTGAGTTACTGCAATGTGATTGCACTCATAGAGTACAGTTCCTTCTATAATGTGGGCATGCCATAGTGGATAGTCCTCCACCAGTGTCTCCCATATATCCCAATCAATTCCAAAATTCTTCAGAGAGGCTTTGAGAGTGTCTGTGTATTGAATTTGACCTCTATGCTTGCCTTGTGTGAGTTCTCTGTAAAATAATATTTTAGGCAAAACTATGTTTTGTATTTGAATAACGTGACCAGTCCAACAGACTTGGGCTCCCTTCAATAGAGTTTGAATGCTTAGAATTTCAGCTCAACAAATGACCTCACTGTCCAGTAATTTCTCTTGCCAGGTGATCTTCAGAATCTTCCTAAGAGAGTTCAAATGGAAACAATTCAGTTTCCTGGCATGATGCTGGCATACTGTCCAGATTTTACAGACATGCAACAATGAAGTCAGCACAACAGCTCTTCTTCAGATTTGGTAGGCAGCCCAATACCTCTTTTCTCCCACACTTTCCTTCAGAGCTTCCTAAACAATCAGTTATCTCACTAGCAATGTGTGTATCAACCTCATTATCAATGTGTACATCCCTGGAAAGTGTAGAGCCAAGGAAAATGAGCTGCAACCAATAGTTGCACATAGGAAATGTGGTGCTAGATGGTGTGTTTTGCTGGGCTTAATTTTTAGGCCAAAGTTAGCATAAGCAATGGAGAACTGATCCATACTTTGTGGTATCTCAGCCGCAGAGACCGTGCTTGTCAACAAAAAATCGTGCAACCACTCTCCTTCCCCTTTCGTCTTGGCTTGTATCCTTTTCAAGTTAAATAATTTACAGTCAGTGTTACAGCTAACCTTGATGCTATTTTTGCAGTCACTGAAATCGTCCAACAACATTTCTGAAAGTGTCAAGCTAAAAAGTATTGGAGCAAGTACATAGCCTGTTTCTCTCCATTGGTGAGTGAGAAAGAGAGAGAACATTGTCCATTGTTCAGAACCCAGGCAATCATGCCATCATGAACCAATTAAAAATACTGATAAATTTCTCTGGGCAAACAAATTTTGCCATAATTTTCCACAAGTCCTCAAGACTGACAGTATCAAAGTCCTTCATTGGGCTAACTAATGTCGTGGACAATAATATTGATAATGATGGCAATGATGATTTTATTTTTGCAATGTTGTTTCACGTTATTCATATGTCAAGCTCACAAATATGCAATAACCTTTCAGGAGGGATATTTTATCATAGTAATAATCACTTGATTTTCACTATATCACTTTGTCTATTAAATCATTTCATTACTTTGTAACTTGGCACCTTTGAAATTTTTCACCTAGTTGGTTTTCTAGATTTCTGTGCATTTCATAGAATACCTCATATCCCAAGGGTTCATGAAAATGCCTCAATTACTCTCTTTTCTTCTCATTGAGTCCTGTTTATAAGACATCCATGTGTTCTAGAGTTTATGCTGGGCACCATGCAAGACTTCCAATCCCCAAAACTCAAGTCTGCAAGTTTTTGTTGTGTGTCTCCTTTGTGCCCCTAAGTTCCCAAAATGTTATGAGGTATAATACAGAAGATGGGGGTAGTCTGCCTCCTGCCCTTAAGACTCTTGTACTTTGGTTGATGAAATACACATAACTGTATATCCACCTATATAGGCATACTTAACATTACAGTCTTTGACTACTTGATAAATTCTCTTTTGTACGCTTTAGGTCCCATGTGTTGGCTTTCTCATTTCCTTCTTTAAATAATATGACATGATTTGGGCACCACAAACTAAGAAGAAGTGGCAAACAAAAGCACTGGGGAAAAACAATTATGTCTCTATGTATCTTCCATCCCTCTCTCTTATATATTCTAGGCCCAATCTACCACCAGCCAAGCATTGGCAAGCTCTCAGCTGCAGATGGATTTAGCATGGTGTGCAATGAGACCAGTTGATTCCATCTGGCTTAGAACTTTGGAGGGATGAGTATTTGTGAGCTACCCAGCCAGCAAGCAGATTTTTCCTTCTCTCTTTTTTTCAAACATTTTTATCACAAAAATGACAAGGTGATTTGCCCTCATCCAATGGCAATGACTATTATAATATCCTAGCCTTGAGGACACGAAGCTAGAGTCAGATTCTGCAGTCCCTTTTACCATATTCCTGGCTCTCAGTCCTGCAATTTCTTTTTCTGTAACTGCATGGGAGAATGATAGACCTCCTTAAATGGTAGGGAGAAAAAAGAGGTGAAATGTACTTAAATATATATTTTTTAATATGTTGGATGTTGGTAACCCTCTCAACAGCTGTTTTCAAGGGGCTAGGAATGAGTCACTGGAGTTATCCACTGATGCCTCATTATGTTTTGGAGTTGATCTGAGGTTCTTAGTAGCCATGCCAAGAAAACAAAGCTCTGTCACCTTTACTCCAAACTGTAGATGTTTCAACTGTACAACTATTATTGAGTTATATTCTTTTATTCCAAGTATCAGCCTAGAAGTGAAGCTCATGACAGAGAGCTGTCTATCAGGTGAAACTTTTTGGTTTTATTTACTTTTTATTCCATTACACCTATTCAAAAAGTCAAGACAACAAGCTTTTAATAAGCACTTATGCTCCAGGCTCTGTGCTAAGCCCTGGTGATACAAATACAGCAAAGAAAGAAAAAAAAAAACAGTTCTCACTCTCAATGAATTCACATTCTAATGAGGAAGACAACATGCAAACAAGAAGATATATGTAAGACAAATTTGACATAAGTGACAGATGGAAATCTCTAGTAGTGTGCATGTGTGTGTGTCTCAGATTTCTCACAGAATTTTACCAAAAGTGAAAGATCTGAGATTTCTCAACAAAATTAATTTTTTACAAAGATGAAACTTGAGGCAACTGAAATGTTATTAAATACTGTGGATCATACTACGAGTATTTTTTTCCTCTGATTTCTGAGACTAGATGTGTTTCCATATCTCCAAACACAAGTATCTTCTCTCAGGGTTGTGAGATGAGGTATATTTTAACAGAGAGAAAGGCTGTAGAATTTTCTCAGAAAGACTGTCTGTTGCCACAAGTATCCTTTCTGAGTATACTGACACTAGACATATTTCAACAGAAAGCAGACATGTAGTAATCAGACTGTTCTCAGAATCAATGTTTCTAGCCATAGTATCCTCTTAGTATATAGTTGAACTGACATTTGATTTTCCTCTCCCTTCCTGGAGGTTAGAAGTCCCCAGGTATTACACATTGGATGTGTATTCTAAATGCATCCATTAGTTAGGCAGACTCCTCCTCCCAACCTCACACACATGCCCTCCACATGCATGGACATGCCAGTTACTCAGGGACCTCTCAGGCAAGGAGATTGGAGGAAGGGAAGGATGGGAAAATGAATAAAGGTAGAATGCAGGAGGGGAAGGAGTATATTGGAGGAAAGCTAGATGGCACAGTGGACAGAGTACTGAACCTAGAATCAGGAACTTATTTTGCTGACTTCAAATCTACTAGATGTGTGACCCTAGGCAAGTCACTTAAACTGTATGACTCAGTTCCTCATCAGTAAAATAAGTGAAGAAAGAAATAGCAAACCACTCCAGTATCTTTGCCAGCAATACCACACAAGAAATCATAAAGTGTCAGATGTAACTGAAATGAAATAAACAAAATAGTTTATTGGAAGGGAGAATCAGAAGAGAGCCACTTCCTGTTTTCAAATTGTATTGGTTGTAAGAAGTTTCCCCTTCACATTATTTTTATTTACTTATCTATGTACATGTTGTCCTACCCTAGACGAAAAGAATATAAACCTCTTGAAGGCAGGATTTTTTCCATCTATTTTATCTTTGTATCCTCTTTACCTAAGCACAGAGGCATAGCAACACATATTTAGTGAATCCTTTTTACTTTGAATGAAGTTGATTAAAACTATTTTCCCTCACAAGAGGCCTGTTCACTGAATGGGCATTACCTCACTCAAAGTGAGAACCTGATAAAGCCTTAGCCTAAATTGACTAGGGTCTCCCGTGGCATCCTGAGCCATCTCCAGTCATCCTGATAAATATCTGACCACTGGACCCAGATAGCTCTGGAGAAGAAAGTAGGGCTGGTGACCTTGAACAGCCCACCCTCACTCAAATCAAATTCAAGAGCAAGTCATTCATATCATCATTTCTATGATGTCATGGTTCTCTTTGAAAATTAAGGACAAACACAACAACCTCATAGGAAGATTATGTACATCCTCATGTGGCGATTGGCAGAGAGTTCCTCAATTACAGGACCTGAATCTTTTATCTAAGATTTTTTATCTGTATTACTTTGGACAAGTCATCACAACTCTTTGAGACTTAAGTTTATTAGTAAATAAAGGGGTTCACATTTCTGATTTCTTAGGTGTTTTCCGTCTTTGTACTTATGATCATGTAAATAATTTTGAAATTTCTATGCAAAAAATATAAAGTGAAATCAAAATGCAAGGGGTGATTAGCTCCATCATCACATGCTATTCATTTTCATTCTTCTTACTAAGTTTCCCTTAAAATCTTCAAGAGAAAGAGCCATGCTTTGACAATAGTTCAGAGCCCTGCTCAGTATATGTTGTTGATCAGTCAGATATCTTTATATTCTCAAAAGTATTGTTTTAGTAGGGACTTTTAATAAAACAAAATCTGAAAATGAGACAGGATCTGGGAGTTGCTGGTGCTTATTTTGTTTTAATACTCATTTGTAAGAGAAATAAAACAAAACTCAAGGAAACCAGAAGTTATTAAATTGAAAGCTCTATTTTACTCATTCCTACTTAACTAGATAATGAGAAAACACACTTTGAATTAGAAACAGAATGGAAGAAATGTCCCAAATACTCTTTTCTATTCCTTTTGTTCATTTTCTTTTCCAACTCTCCCTACGTGACCTTTCTATCAACCTGTGTTGAAGGGGGTCAATGATCAGAACATTGCTAAATTTACTGCATTCATCATCTGAGTGATGTGTGAGTTTGGATGATTGGAAAAATGGCATTCAGCTTCAGCTAAAATAATGAAGTTAAGGGGAAAGGTGGCAAGAGTGTTCTAGTAAAGATTTAATTGTTTCTCAAAAAAAGGATCCATGATATGATTTTAAAGTTGATTTTAAAATTTAGTTTTAATACACAGAATATTAGGATTTTCTCCATTCCTTTTCAAGTCTAAACCAGTAGTGTCAAACTAAAATAGAAACCAATACCTGCTGCCACAGGGATAACAGAATAACACTATCTAAATTGTATTATATTTTTATTTATATTATTAATCACTTCCCAATTGTATTTTAATATGGTTCAGGGAGGAAAGTTTTGCCCTTGAGGCCCCTGGACATAAGTTTGACACCTCTTGTCTAGATAACACAACAATAAATCAAGTTGTGATTTGAAGTGTTAGATCATTTCCAGAGAGTAAAGACTCACAAATTCAGTAAGTAAGAAAGTCTGAGGAAACATGGATTTCAATACTCAACTGCATGAGAGAAGCTGATAAGATAAATCAGTAGGCAAAGTACATGTTTTGTTTAATCATAGATTCCAGGTTAAGGAGTTAGATTTTTTCAATTTAAATTTTAGTTCAGTCATTAACAATGAAACCTTGGAATCACTTGGCACTAAGCAATAGATGTAATGGTATCTCAGTTCATCCATGCCTGCCCATCCCTTCTGAACTGTGTTGATAAATCACCTCCAATGAATCCTCTCACTGTTCTGGGGTCCTTTCTCCAAACTTCTCATTATGGCATGGGGATTGATGGTGGGCACCTGTCCACGTAGTCTTCTTTGCATTCATTAGATGACTGCCCTACATCTTTTTTCCAGGAATGTCCCATGTAATTCTTCATTGGTTATACATTTCAGCTGTTTAAGGGCATCATGGATCTCTCTATTGGTCTTTGGGTGACATGAAAGAAATACTTTGAAGACTATGGTAATTCATGTTTTATAGCCATATAACATCAGGAGAAGAATTCTGTAGTAAAAAAGTGACAATGTCATACCAATCAAACTACAAAAGAACTGTTCTATAGAGCTAGAAAAAATAACAAAATTCACCTTGAAGAACAAAAGATAAAAAATTTCAAAGGAATCAATGAAAAAAAGTATCTGAAGGGGACTTAGAAGTATCAGATCTCAAACTACAATACAAAGTGACAATCATCTAAACTATTTTGGTACTTGAGAAATAAAGCTGTTTGATGGAATAAATTAGATATACAGGATATAGAAGCAAATGAACACAATAAACGAGTGTTTCATAAGTTCTAAGATCCCAGCTATTGAGTCAATGACTATTTGACAAACATATCTGGAAAAACTAGAAAGTACTCAGGCAGAAACTAGGCATAGACTAATACCTCATACCATTAACAAAGATATGCTCAAAATGGGTACCCCCCCCCAACATTTTTTTTTAAATATTGGTAACTTATTTTAAAGAAACTTGTAATCATCCAAAACTCTAGTGTTTCATCAGAAAACTGATCTCCTCTATTTTATGCTATTAATTACCCAATCTACTTAATTTTTTTTTTACTTACCATGTGTACTGATAGTCCCGATTTATTAGCTCTGACAACTTTCTATCATTGTTGTCAAAGTAGCATTTTTCTTTTATTGTTTCTCTTTGTTTTATTAGGATTATTTCAGGCTGAAATTGGTTCAGTGATTATGGACTTCATTATGAATTTCATTGATATGGGGCAGAGCCAGGATAGCAGAATAGAGGCCATAACATAGCTGATCTTTTCCAACATTCCCAGTCAATCAACTTTAAAATAATACCTCAAATCTAATTCTAGATTGGCAGAGCCAACAAAAGGTCATAGTGAGACACTTTTGTCCCCCCATCCTGGCAACTTAGGTCAGGAGGAGAGGTTCGGTCACACTGTACTGGAGATAGCCCAAAGATCACATGGCATTGTAGAGAGATATGACAGTGGCATCAGCAGCTTTGGAAGTTATCAGTCCAGAGGCAGTAAGGGGCCCTAAAAACTAGTCTGAAAGTGATTACAAGCGACCCTTTTTTGGCACTAGGTGCAAGGCTGGATGGTATTTGTCAACTGTATTTCCCCTAAATTCAAAGTAAAAAAAAATGTAAAACATGGCAGGTAAAAGAAGCACAAAAAGTGCTGAAGATAATTACACCTTAAAAACAGAAGTGGTCAAATGGTAGAAAGAGGCACACAAGCTCACTGAAGAAAATAATTGCTTAAAAATTAGAGTTTGGGAAATGGAAGCTATTAACTTCATGAAACACCAAGAAACGATAAAAGAGACAAAAGAATGGAAAAAAGTAGAATAAAATGTGAAAGATCTCATTGGAAAAATGAAAGAAAACAACAGACAACAAATAAATAATTTGAGAATTATCATACTACCTGAAAGGCAAGAATAAAAAAGAAACAACCTAAGTATGATGTTTCAATAAATTGGTCTTTTTTATTTATTTACTTTCAGATTACAACATTCATTTCCACAAAATTTTCAATTCCAATTTTTCACCTCATCTCTCTCCTCCCCATGCACCATAACACCTTGCATTCTGATTACCCCTTCCCTCAATGTGTCCTCCCTTCTATCACACCCCACCTTTCCCTTATCTCTATCTTCTCTGTTTTCTTGTACAGCAAGATAGATTTCTATACTTCATTATCTGCATTTTTTGTTTTCCAGTTGTATGCAGTAATAATTCTCAACATTTGTTTCTAATACTTTGAATTCCAACTTCTCTCCCTGCCTGCCTCCCCACCCATCCCCACTGAGAAAGTAAGCAATTCAATGCAGGCTATATATGTGTCATTTTTCAAAAGACTTCCATAAAAGTCATGTTGTGAAAGACTAGCTATATTTACCACCATCCTACCCTGTCCCCACTTTATTCTATTCTCTCACTTGACCTTGTCTCTTCCCAAAAGTGTTTACTTCTAGGTACTCCTCCCACTTGTCTCCCTTCTATCATCACCCTCACCCCACTTATCCTTTTCTCCCCTACTTTCCCTTAGTGTAAGATAGATTTTCATACCAAATTTAGTGAGCATGTTATTCCCTCCTTAAGTCATATGTGAAGAGAGTAAGCTTCACTTTTCCCCTCTCACCTCCTCCCTTTTCTCCTCCACTGAAAAATATTTTTCTTATCTCTTCTATGAGTGATAATTTGTCCCGTTCCATTTCTCCCTTTCTCCTCCCAATATATTCTCTCACCACTGAGTTTTTTTTTATAAGTATCATCCCTTCTGATTCAATTCAACCTGTGCTCTCTGTCTATATGTGTGTGTGTTTGTGTGCGATCCCTCTACCTACCCAAATACTGAGAAAATTCTCAAGAGTTACAATTGTTATCTTTCCATGTAGGAATGTAAACAGTTCAAATTTAGAAAGTTCTTTATGATTTCTCTTTCCTGTTTATCTTTTCATGCTTCACTTGATTCTTGTGTTTGAAAGTCAGATTTTCTCTTCAGTTCTGATCCTTTCATCAAGAAAGCTTGAAAGTCCTCTATATCAGTGAATGACCATTTTTTTTTTCCTTGAAGTATTATACTCAGTTTTGCTGAGAAGGCAATTCTTGATTTTAATCCCACTTCCTTTGACTTCTGGAATATATTATTCTAATCTCTTCAGTCTCTTAATGCAGAAGCTGCCAGATCCTGTGTTATTCTGATTGTATTTCCACAACATTCGAGTTTTTTTCTTTCTAACTGCTTGCAGTATTTTCTCTTTGACCTGGGAACTCTGAAATTTGGCCACAATATTCCTAGGAGTTTTTCTCTTCAAGTCATTTTCAAGAGGTGATCTGTGCATTCTTTCAATATTTATTTTGCCCTCTGGTTCTAGAACATCAAGGCAGTTTTTCTTCACAATTTCATGAAAGATAATGTCTAGGTTATTTTTTTGATCATGACTTTCAGGTAGTCCCATAATTTTTAAATTGTCTCTCCTTGATCTATTTTCCAGGTCAGTTGTTTTTCCAATGAGATATTTTACATTATCTTCTATTTTTTTTCATTCTTTGGGGTTTGTTTATCATAGAGTCATTAGCTTCCCTGAACTCCACTCTCATTTTGAAAGAACTGTTTTCTTCAGTGAGCTTTTGAACCTCCTTTTCCATTTGGCTAATTCTGCTTTTTAAAGCCTTCTTCTCCTCATTGGATTTTTGGACCTCTTTTGCCAGTTGAGTTAGCCTATTTTTAAAGGTGTTATTTTTGTCAGCTTTTTTTTGGGGTGTCCTTTAGCAAGCTGTTGACTCACTTTTCAAGATCATTCATGGCCTGAACTCATTGCATTTCTTTATGATTGAATGAAAAGAATCCACTGATTACCTCCTTAAATGGTTCTCCAAATGAAAACACCTAGAAATATTATAGTAAAATTACAGAGCTCCCAGGTCAATGGGAAAATACTTCAGTCTTCAAGAAAGAAACTACTGAAATATTGTGGCACCACAGTAAGGATCACACAAGATTTAGTATCTTCTATCTCAAAGGATCAGAGGTTTTCAGATATAATATTGCAGAAGAAAAAGTAGATAGGATTACAATTGAGAATTATCTACCCACAAAGTTGTTTAGATTGTGAAGGTCCAGGATCCTGGAGGGGTGGAATGTAATGAAAAGAAAAGTGAGTTTTTTCCTGTTTTTCTATTTTTGAAATTCAGTTTCCCAGCCTCAGGATTACATGCCTCTCTATGCTGAGTCAATCAGATATGCTCATGTGGGTTCTAGTCCATCAGAAATGCACATGTGGGTTCTGGCCAATCAGATACATGCATGTGGACTCTGGCCAATCAGATATTGAGTAGACCTCTATACATAGAGAGAGAGAGCCAGCATTGGAAAGCAGGCATTAAGAGAGTCAACATTGACAGGGCAAGTAAGCATTGAGAAGAAGAAAATGAAGAAGAAGGAGAATGAGCATTGAGCATAGAGGAAACTTCTGTTAGTAGAGACCATCGGAAGTGGTGAAGACTCTTTCAAGGAGCCTCTGAAGAAGCTTTCAATAGACCAGGCAGAGACTCCCCACAGGAAGAGGACTTAGTTTAAGCCCCTTTCAAGAGCTCTTGTCACAGAGCCTCTGGGCTATGGATTGAGATGGCAGCAGAAGCAGCAGGAACTTACTTAAAAAAGAGGAGACCTCTGATATTGGGAGCAGAGATATGCCTAAGGGAAGGGAAAGAGGCTTAACTGAAGTCCCTTTTAATAGCTGTTAAAGTGAATTGAGATGGTGTTACTGATAATATGTGTAAATGTTGTTATTACCCCATTAAGCTTTGTTTTCCCAGAAGCAGAAGCTGTGGGCAGGGGTCCCTGGAGCCTTCTGTCAGGCAGGAGTAGTCCCCAAGAACTGAGACATGGATCAGGAGTGGAGAGCTGTCTGCATATGAATCCAGGCATTAGCTGGGAGCTGTCCACTCACTGAGGAAGACCCATGAAACTCAGTAGTCAGCCTCTAGTTAAAGTGAAAGAGGATGGTATTTGGACAATCTGCATTGATTGAGGAAATTGTAATTTACTGTGACCTAGGGGTGGACAATGTGCTTGTGTTTTTTTGCTACTTCTTAAATGATGTGTTGTGCTAGGGAAGACCGGGATCTGGGAACCCCTGATTGTATATTTTGGGGGATGCAATGATGTATGCTGGGTACTTGGAAAGACCCTGGCCTGGGAGCAGTACCTGATTGTATAAACAAGTATTTTGGGATATATTGAATGCAATGATATATGCTGTATGCCATGTTATATTGTTATGCTTTAGTTTATAAACAAGTATTTTGGGAAATGCTATGTTACACAGTAAATGCAATGTTAAATTCTATGTGATCTTAACTATTAGTTATGAGCTGTCATTGCCTTAACTAATAAATAAGGTGTTCATTAAACTTTGATTAGACTCTTAAAATTCTTCACTGTGGCAGTTCTCAGATGTGTTGCTGTGATTGGCATTACTTTTAGTGACAAGGATGAACAGAGATAGAAAGGATAGACAGAGGACATGGGTTTGAGTTGATTATGTTGAAATTATTTTAAAAAAATGAAAAGGTGAGAAAGAGGGAATGCACTGGATTAAAAGAGAAGAATGTAAAGTTTTTCGCACTCAAAAGAGGAAGGCAAGAAAAAAATTTCACAGAAGAGGAAAAGATGAGTAGTACTGGCAGGCAATGCCTTAAGCAAAACTCATTGCCATCTGCATTGGTGAAAAGAATTAAAATAAAATATATTTGTGTATATAAATCTGTCTTACCCCACAGGAAGTAGGAGGTGAAGGGGATTAAAGAAGGTGGGGAAGGTAAATTAAAGGGAGTAGTGGTCAGAAAGAAACTAGGCTTTTGAGGAGAATTTGTATAAAAAGATAGTAAGAGAGATAAACAGAAGGAAAGAGGATAGAGGAAAATATACATTTAGTAATCATAACTTGATTGTGATTGTGGATGGGATGAACTAAATTAAAAATGGGAGCAATTCACAGAATGGATGAGAAACAAAAACATCACATTATGTTTTTTTTTGAATAAGAAACATATTTGGAACAGAAAGATACACATAGAGCTGAAAAAGGGGACTGGAGGAGAATCTATTTTGCTTTAGCTGAAATAAGAAAGGCAGGAGTAGGAATCATGATCTCAGATAAAGTAAAAGCAAAAATAAATCAAATTAAAAGAGACAATCATGGAAACTAGATTTTTTTTACTAAAAGGTACCACAATGAAATGATATTTAAAAACAGAGCAATTTTCTGTTAAAAGGACTCTTTTTTTACAATATATCAGAAACTGACTCAAATTTACAAAAAAAAATAAAAAGCATTCTCCAATTGATGAATGGTCAAGAGATGTGAGAATGTAGCTTTCAGAAGGGTAAATCAAAGCTATATACAGTTATATGAAAAATACTCTAAATCACCTTTGATTAGAGAAATGCAAATTAAAACAATGCTGAGGTACCACCTCACAGCTATTACATTGGCTAACAAGACAAACAATGAAAATAACAAATGTTGGAGGAAATATACAATAGGTACACTAGGGCAATTCTGGTGGAGTTGTGAATTGGTCCAAAGATTCTGGAAAATCATTTGGAACTATACTTGAAGTACTATAAAACTGTGCATACCCTTTTAACAAGCAACATCTCTACTAGGTCTGTATCCTGAAGAGATCAGAGGAAAAGGCAAAAGCCACACATGCGTATGCAAAGAAACCCTGCAAAGAACAATATAAACTGATGGAGAGTGAAGTGAGCGTAACCAGGAGATCATTGTACCCAGCAATGGCAATGTTGTAATGATGATGAACTGTGGAAGACTTACTACTGTGACAAGTATAATCGTTCCAGACAATCCCAAAGAATTTTAATGAAAAAAAAGTTAATAACCTCCAGAGAGAGAAATGAAGTACTCAATGCAAATTGAAGTAAATTTTTCTGCTTTATTTTTCTTGTCTTCACCCAACACAGATCATACGGAAAATTGTTTTGCATAATTTTACATATATACTTTTTATAATACTTCTTGCCTTCTCAATGAGTATAGGAGGGACTGGAGGGAGAGGCAATATGAAATTTGAAACAATAAATAAATAATAAATTTAAAAATAAAAATAGAAACCACTGACATGGTCTAAGATTTGGTGTAATCAAGGCGATGATATCTGCAAACATAGGTCAACTGTCATTTTGAGCTCTGTTCTAGACATCACTCACAATTGATGAATGTTTTGTGAGACCATATTGCTTTGTATTAAGATTCGTTCAATAACTGATTCAAATTCTCTACTTCTGTCTCTTCCAGTGGGGGGAAAATATTGGAATAGAGAGATATACGATGGCCATAAATAGCTGACATATTAACAATATAGGGTAACATATTAAAAATCTAATTGAAAGGACAAATTTCTTGAAAGGAAGATATGACGATCATGTCATAAGAGCAAAGGATATTCTTTTTCTAATGTAACTTTAATAAAACCATAATCTTTTTGAAGTAATCAGTTAAATGGTTAAGTTAAACGACCAAATGACTAAGGGTGATGAGTGATCATTTTGTGTTTAGAAGTCCATACTTCTGTTAACACTTGATGGAATAACTGATTTTAAGCAGAAATTGTAGTCATTAATATACAAGTGGTTCTTTTAGTTATATATGTATGCATAAATGTATGTATATTTAAGCAAAACTAAATAAACAAAGCAATCTGTTTCTTTTAATGATTTAAAAATTGTAAATGTTGGACTTAGAGTTTCTTGAGTCAACTAACTGTGACATGTAAGAAAATTGCTTGTGTAGCAAGGCAGATGAATGATCAGGTTCAATTTATTCCCTTCAGTCTAGCTTTTTAACTCTTATCTTAAACTGAAAGTAATATCATATGCTTAATGAAATGTTCAGATAAATTAACATTTTAGGAAGAGGAATGGTATTGAAGGCAGTGTAAAGTATGTATTACTGTAAAGGAGATTGTAAATTTTATGACATTTTGTGTTTTGTTTTGTTTTTACAAAATGTGAATTCCCTGAGAGCAGGGATTATCATGTTTCCATTTCTATATATATGGTAGTTATCTCAGTGGCTAATATAACTTTGTTATTTCCACTACTGGTTGAGTGAGTTGAGTCCATGAATCATGCTAAGGGTGAGAAGAAACCAGAATACTCTATATTTTAGAAGGAAAGTACAACCAAGGAAGCAAATGAGACATTTTTTTTGCAAACATATGGTGTAAATGCATACCCACACTAACATTTGGACACATACACACATAAGCACACACATATACAAGTATATGTAATTTGGAATCATGTAGGACCAGCCTTGAGCTATATAAGACAGATGTCTGATCTTACTCTGAGCTAACTCCTTCAGGGAAAAACAATCTTACAACTTTCTATGTTGCAGGGTAGATATGTCAATCAACTTTGATCATAAAGAAGTTCATCTATCTGTCCAGCTAAGCAACTCCAATTGAATCCATTTCCTCTTGTTCAGTTCTCTGGAGAAAGAGTAAACAGCTGCCCTCCATCTTCCAGTTAATAATCCTTCACAGATCTTTAATGCTGTAATTAAGCCATTCCTTAGGCTTTAGATCACTCTCATTCATTTCTTTTTTTTCACATTGGCCATATTTTCAACCCTTGAATAATATTAATTTCTCTCAACTGGACTTTTTTCAAATCCCCCAGATTTCTCTTGAGTTATAATAGTAAAGGCAACAGAACCAAGATGTCTCCATCCAGACAACTTCCTTTTAAGACTTCACTGTATTAATAATAAAATAAGGAACTCTGAATGGGCACACATTTTCATCATTGACTTGGAGCAGCTTGGTTGAAAGTTTTCCAACTGGTCTAAATGTCAAACTAAGGTAAAGTAGATGCCAGACTTCAGTGGCAAAAACAAACTTTTTCTTTCCCTTGCAGCATAAAAGTATGATGTTGAACTTGGCTCAGGCACTTGTCTAATCTATTGCTGCTGTTTTATAAGAGAAAAAAATTACTCAATTAATAACAAACAATTTGTTATTTTTTTTTGCATGAACACACTAGAGTATTACTGCAATATAGGGCTGTAAATCAGGGGATTTGAGGGTAAGACAGAACATAAAAATAATCATAAATATGAGGTAGGTTCACAGCTTTAGATAACATGCTTACTAATTAATTTTGTTGACTCAGGATTAATTGAAATAGTCATGGATTTACCATATTCAAGACAAGGAATACTTTATTAACAAGGTCTAAACAAAATTGGCTTGCAACAGTAAACATAATGAAATATGGGGAGATTAATAATTAA
This sequence comes from Bettongia penicillata ogilbyi, assembly GCA_023548195.1. NCBI lineage: Eukaryota > Metazoa > Chordata > Mammalia > Diprotodontia > Potoroidae > Bettongia > Bettongia penicillata. The sequence goes on from JAJHZJ010000257.1 coordinate 3,580,313, forward strand.
TATACAGTAACTTGTGTTTACCCAAGAATGTCCTTTGGGAAATTTTAATAATATATGCTATTTTCAATTCATGATATCAAGAAATACTGGTTTCTCCATATCCTTTTATAAATATGTCCCTCAAATCAGTACAATCCAGTCATAAGAGAAATCAAATTAAAAATAGGAGAGACCTGGAATCAAATCTGATCTCTGATACTTGCTACATGTATCATTATGTACAATTCACAGAACTTCACAGAGCTTCAGATTATTTTCCTCCATAAAACATCTAGTGTTTTCTTTTCATGGGGTACAGCCGGGTGAACAAAATATAGCTATTATCCATCAGTATATATTTCTTGGGCGGGCATTGCAAATGGAATGAATAAGAACGAGAATTGACTAGTGTGCGTACAGTGGTCTGTATTGCCCTTGGAAAATCACTCAATTATTTTGAGACAAAGATTCTTTCTTTAAAGATCCTTCAAATGTTGATATTCTGTTAGTGACATTATAGGGCTATGAGTCAATCAGAGCAGATTGCCTAGACAACATAAAACAAAGCAGTGTTCTTAAATTGACTGCAACTCATGTGGAATTATTTAGGGGAAGTGCAGGAAAGGATATTATCAGAGAAACATGTGACTAGTGAGGGGAGGGTGTAAAAATGGGCTTTTTTTTTCAGTTAATGTGGAAACAGCTAAATTGTACAGCTAAAGGATATGAGTACAAGTCTTCTTTCATTTATTTACCTGTCTTGTAGAATAAGGTAAGGATGATGATGAGGATGAGGATGATGGTGATGATGATTAGTGTTTTCATAGTGCTTCATGATTTTCAAAGCAGTTTTCACAATGTATCTGGGTTTAAATTCCATCATTTTAAAGCAGTAGGATGGCCTAGATTAATTCTAAGACCTGTTCCAATTTATAGTATGATTCAACAATCCTAAAATATGAGATGAGGCATAACCAAACAGCATATATTTTACACTTGGACTTATACAATAGCAAATGCGAAGACATAAGTGTGTACAAGTCCCTTGTACACGCCCCTGTGCTGAACTTATGAAAGATTATGGACAAAAACACCAAAGGATCATCAAATATTAATTGCAGGTAGAAGATGGGTTATCAGCATTATTGACGGGAAAATCTGTATTGATGACTAAATTACCAATCCCTTCATATATTAAAGTAAGATAGATAGATAATAGACACATAAATATAATATTCTTTAAACCATCAATATATTTTAGGGACTGGGTTAAATCCTTCAGATAATTATTTAAGAAAACAAAACAGCTTTATCCACAATGGCTTACATTCTAATAGGGAGATAAAACACAAAAATGGAAGTAGATACAGAGGTATATATGGTGCCACTGTTTAGATATAGACAAAAATCACATGGCAGATTGGTTAATGGGATGATAAGGCCCAACTTCACTAATGAGATGCAGAAATATAGTGTGGAAATGTAGAATTGGGGAGGAGAATGGAGAGGTGACCAAAACACAGGTAACAAGGTACAGAGATATAGAGATGGTCAGAAAATATAGAGGAGGCATTTTTCCATCTCAATGAAATGAAAGCTCACCAGCTATTATGTAAAAGTTGATGAGATAGCAGATACATCGAGACATTAGAGTATGGTAATTACGATAAATTAATACATCATACCTGGCACATAGTAGGTACTTAATAAGTGTTTATTGATTGACTGACAGGACTTATTAAGGATCAAAAGTAATAATGTACATAAAGCATCTCATAAACTTAGCATTTTATAAATCTTACATACGCCAAATTTCTACATACTTTATATATGTGTGTGTATGTATGTGTGTTCATACTTTGTTGCCAAAGAAGACCATGCCATCAGAGAAATAATGACATGACTTGCACTTGACTTTGTTTTGAGTGAGGGAGGGCTGTGCAGGTCAACAGTCTCTCTTCTCCTCCAGAGCCATCTGATTACCAGTGATCAGATATCATAAGGATAACTGGAGATGACCCAAGTTGAGGCAATTAGGGTTAAGTGACTTGCCCAAGGTCACACAGCTAGTGAATGTCAAGTGTCTGAGGTGAAATCTGAACTCAGGTCCTCCTGACTCCTGCCCTGGTGCTTTATCCACTGCACCACCTAGCTGCCCCTATTTATATATATATATATATATATATATATATATATATATACACACACACACACACACACACACACACACATATACATATGTGTGTGTGTATATATGTGTATACATATGTGTGTATGTACATATATGTGGATATGCATATATATTATATGTATATTTATATGTGTTTATGTATATATATATATATATAGTTATCTATCTATCTACCTATCTACCTATCTACCTATATATCTATCTATATTCTTGTTGTCACAGCATTTTTCTCCAGTGGAGCAAGCTTTAGTGATGTTGATTCAGTCATTGTCTCAAATATTATGGTCAAAATATTTTGATATTTTCTCTTGAAACATTCCAACATGACAGTAGCAATAATGTCTTTAAGTGAAACACAATAAAATTCTCTAGAGAGTTACAAGAGCCTTAGTAGTTTTGGAAAAATGCCCTGAGACAACCATCTCAACTCCCACTTGGTTTGACAAATTAATCCTCAGATTTAGGTTTCTAGGTCTCTACTCTAGGCTCTAGGAATTTTTTCTTAAAAAAAGGAATCTTAAGTCTTAAGGAATTTTTTTTTGTTTCAGTAGGGGGAAGGGCAAGTACTATATGTGGTTCTGGAGGAGAAAATGAGGCTGGTGACTGCACAGCCCTCCCTCACTCAAATCAGAGTAAATTGCAGGTCGTATCATCATCTCCCTGATTTCATGGTCCTCTTCAACAAGGAAGGACAAACACACAACAACATCTCACAGAATGTGCTTTTGGCCTTGACTGTAATTTAAAAACAATTTAGTAAGATGTAAGTGGCATTTAGAAAGGAATACTCAATTATATAGGACAGCTTGGGGGCACAGTGGATAGAGTACTGGGCCTGAAGTTAGGAAGATTCATCTTCCTGAGTTCACACATGGCCTCAGACACTTGATAGCTATGTGACCCTGAGCAAGTCACTTAACCCTGTTTGTCTCAGTTTCCTCATCTGTAAAATGAGCTGGAGAAGGAAATGGCAAACCTTTACCAAATGGGTCATGGAGAATAGGAAATAATTAAAAAAGACATTTGATAATGTGGCATAGTTGTTATAAAAGTTCCTTTAAAAATGTCATGCTTTCTAAAAGGCTATATGATTTGTTCATAATGACATGTACCACTACGAAAGTGTTAGAAATATGATTTAACACCAGGACTCTCCAGTATTCTAGTTAATATGGAGATCAGGGAAAAGAGAGCTCAGGTTTAGAGAATAAAAAGGGGAAAAGGGTGAAATTCATAGACCTTGATTGCTTCTACAAGTCTACTTTTCTTCAGGAAGTGCTTAAGAAGGTTCTCTAACTTCTTTGCCGGGACCAGAGTAGACCTGTGAAGATTATCCATTTTCTCTTTTGCTTTTAGTATTAGTACTACCACAAGTCTTTACTTTCCTATGAGAATAATTCAAGCTGGGTAGTCTCATGTCCTCTGGAAATGTCAAACCTTGAAAAATCTTTCCTTTCAAAAAGACAGAGGTTGGAAGAAGGAGACCTAGACCTAAGCCCAAATGCCCATCTCCTCCCAACAAACTTTTCTCTTATTTGGAATATTTTATTCCTCTTTTACTACTTATTGGAAACCTAATCTCTAGATTTTTACTTAGTCTACTATTTCATAGAAGATCCATAGGCCATAACCAAATTTCCATATGTAATCTACATACTTGTCCTGTATGCAACATTACCTTTGTTCATTAGTAGCTCATCCGGGACATCTAAATTGAATAAGGTCTTTTCACAATTCAATGGAATATCTTCCATTGATTTAATTCCATCAAGATGCTTTCCTAGTTTGTTAAGAAACCAACACATAGCTTCTCCCCCTTATCTCGGGTAAAATGGGATAATGTGATGGGTTCATGCAATTGACTCCACTCTTAGCAATACTTAATCTGTCCTTTAAGGATCACTGATTCCTGATGCATTTATTTCTACATTTCTAGCTTTATCTTCTCCTGCTTTCTTCATTTTACATTCTTCTACAGTGAAGCTGAAATACTCATGTACTTATCGTTCCTTCCTCTTATATTTGCTCATATTGCTCCAGAAATATGCTGTTCTCCCAATAAATCTCTTCTACTGATACCACTCCTTTCAAACTCAGTTCAAATGTCCTCCTAATCAGAAATAATTGTGTTCACCTTGAAACTTTTGTACCAATTATTCTTTTCATATGTTCCTGTCACATTGTATTCTGCATTATAATTATTATATAATGATAATTATGCTATGCATCAAGCATTTTCTGTATGTATGTTAGATGGTAAGGTTTTAGATTGTACAAGGAGCTGAAGAGCAACTAAGAAAGTTCTGATTTTGAATCCTCCTCCTTAAACTTTGTAGCTGTACAAGAAAGGGCAAGTCACTTGTTATTTTTAAGCTTGTTTCCATAACTGAAAAACAAAAAAGACAAAAAAAAGATAGCAAATACAATACATATAGTATGAAGATTCTTATAAGGTTTGAAGGAGTGAACTTACTTCAAACAGTTTACAAACACCAAGACACTATAAAACAGTGTCAACTAAAATTATAAGGTCCATGAGGACAGGGATACTTATTCAGATTGAACGATCTTCTGCATTGTGTTATATAGTGCCAGAAATAAAGTGGATGTCTGATAAATGGATTTCTATAAGACAGAGCTTAAATTCCACCTTTTGGAGGTCTTTCCCAGTTTTTCCCACTGGTATTCTCTTCCTGATGAAATCATCTTCTGTTGACACTTTATATGTTTTGTAAGTGCACATTAGACTATAATGCAGCAGGAACTATTTTTGCTTTATTTTTTTTATCCCTGGAGTTTAGCATAATGCCTGGCACATAGTAAGAATTTAATAAAACTTGTTGACTTACAGACTGATTATTATATGAATCAATGAACGAAGATGTTACCAATCCTAACTCCTTTTTTTTAGAAAAATGAAGAAACTCTGGGACCAGTCCAAGAATTTAAATTTAACAGATTGACACTTCAATCAAATCTATTTATGAATAACCCAAACCCCAAAATTATCAACATCTACTGACCAGGTAGAATTGTCACCAGTAATGTTAGGTTGCAAGCACACAAAGTTAACATAAGGGAAATGAACCTGGACAAATCAGTTTGACTCCCCGGAAGGACTGAAAATTTGCTTATAGTGAAAAAATGCTATGAGTACCTAAACTACATCGAAATCACTGAACATTTCCTAGTCTGCTCCTCTTGCTTCCACAATGATGACATCAATAGTCCCTCCACATATGTCACATGCATAAGTCATTTTTTCACTTGAAGGATAATACTCAGTTTTGTTGGGTAAAATATTCTTGGTTGTAATCCTAGCTCTTTTGCCTTTCAGAATATAATGCTAATATAAAAATACAGAAATTTCATAATGCATAGTCCTGTCCTCTTTCTAATAAACCGTGTTGTTCCTCTTTCTGGACATGTGGATTCAGGAGCAGCTGATTTGAATATCGACTGTATGTCCTATTGAAAATTCAGTTTGTTGGTTATGGGTGGTTGTCCTTCATTCTCGAAGAGGAACAAAATGACCTCATCATGATAAAATGAAGTTTCAATGTATCCGACTGTGGCTGATCAGACCAATACAACTTCAGAATGTTCTACCACAAACTGGGCACAGATAGTCCATGTGAACATTTAGGGTTGTTACTCCAAATCTGAGCCTCCTACATTTCCTTTGTTCTGTTTCAATTTTGCTTTGCTCATAGAGCACTGCACCTTTTTCTGAAGTGGGCATGCAGTGCTAATGGTCCTGGGTCAGTGTCTCTCATGTCACACGATCAAACCCAAAGTTGTTGAGACACGTCTTAAGAATGTCCTTGTATAACTTCTTCCGGGCATCATGTGATCACCTGCCTCATACAAGTTCTCCATAAAATAGTCTTTATGGCAAGGGTATATTCTGCATTCAAAAAATGTGGCTAGCCCATCTGACTTGTGCTCTCTGAAGCATAGATGGAATGCTTGGCAGTTTAGTTTCAGCAAGGACCTCAGGGTCTGGTAAATTATCCTGCCAGGTGATCTTCAGAATCTTCCTAAGACAATTCAAATGGAAGTGATTCAGTTTCCTGGAATGGCGCTGGTAGACTGTCCATGGTTCACAGGCAAAGAACAATGAGATCAGCACAACAGCTCTGTAGACCTTCAGTTTGGTAGTCAGTCCAATATCTCTTCTCTCCCAAACTTTTCTGTGAAGACACCCAAACACTGAGCTAGCTCTGGCAATGTGTGTATCAACATCACCGTCAATATGTACACTTCCAAGGTAAGTGAACTTATCAACAACATTCAGAACTTCTCCATTTGTTGTAACCAATGGTTCCACACATGGATGGTGTGGTGGTGGTTGATGGAGCACTTGCGTTTTCTTGATGTTAATTATGAAGCCAAAATTAGCACAAGCAGCAGAGAATTAATCCATAATTTGTTGCAGCTCAGCTTCAGAGGCTCCATTGAGTGCACAATCGGGTGAAAACAGAAACTTATGCACCAACACTCCATTCACTTTGATCTTGGCTTGTAGCCTTTTCAAATCAAATAACTTACCATCAGTAAGGTAGTTGACCTTGATGCAGTGTTCATCCTCATTGAAGCATTTGACAACATGACTGAAAACATCATGGTAAAAAAACATGGGAATAAGCACATAATCCTGTTTCACTCCATTGGTAACTGGGAACACGCAAGAACATTGTCCACAGTCTAGAATGTGGGCAAACATGCCATCATGAAATTGATATAAAATACTGTTGAAGTTCTCTGGGCAAACAAATTTTGACATAATTTTCCCTAAGCCCTCATAACTAACAGTCTCAAAGGTCTTGGTCAAAACTACAGACATTGTGTACAGAGCTCTGTTCTGCTTCTGGCATTTCTCCTGGAGTTGTTGGGCAGCAAATACCATATCAACTGTTCCTTAGCCCTTTCTGAAGCCACACTGGCTCTCAAGTATATGACAATCTTCCAGGTGAAGGATTAGACTTTTCTCGACATGCCAAATTGCCTAACATGGAGGCACCCCTTAAGGGGACTGTATAGGCCATGCACAGATATCCTATATGGAGGCACTCCGTATCCTCTATTGTGTGAGTGGGTGATGCTTTTTTTTTTTGATAGACTGCAACCAGATAGCCTATATCTTTAAACCCAGAAAAGCGGAGACACTAGGTTTCTTTCTGCCTTTTTCACTGCATATATTCTTTGTTGAAACATCTAGACTGTGAAGATCATAGTTCACTTCTTTCCCTTGCTCCACTTTCTTTGCTCTGACTCTAAAGAAATTGGTCTAGGGGTGTATGTTTCTGTTCTGTGCCATTTGTTGATTATTTCTGCTTGTATCAAAAGTTCAAGTCATGGGAATCTTGGAACTAGGATTCCTTCTACATGACAGAGAAATGCAGAAAAACCAGGACTTGAGCCAGAGGAGGATTTAGACTTAGAACTGAGTCTGTACTCTATAGGAACTAACCTAAGTTATGAATTGAATTCCTGTTCTCTACCCAAAGAATGAAATAGTAAAAGTCTGAGGGATGATTTAAACTTGTATGTCAGGGAATATGTATATATTTTGTTGATTACATCTTTAGGAATAAATATCATTTTATCAAACTAATCCAACTTTTAGTGCTTAAATGGAAATACATTGTAGGGGAATTACCCCCTAAACTTTGGCAAACATCTTCAGTGATAACTGGAGGCAGAGATCCTAGACATCTCAACTCCTTTAAGGTACCAAAGAACATTGGGAAATGATGAAATACAGGATAAAAGGTAATATATCTGGCCTTCAGTCAGTGGGTCTGGGACAGTTAGTGTTAAAGATGTTAATTCACCTATTAGAATGGAGCTGCTTTTGCCTTTGCTTCTCCACTGTTTATCACAGTGTTTGACTAGTGATTAGTGATACAGAATAGAGCTTAATCTGTGCTTTCATTTATATAAAGAGCAGAAAGGGGAAAACCCTCTTCCAGTATAGGTTGACACCTTCTCTAAAAGTTGTCTCTCAATCAGAATCTCATAGGTTGCATGTATCAGTGGACTTTAATCCAAGAGTTTCTGCCTTTCAGGACAGTTCTTTATGGGTATACTAGCTCTTCCACCCTTTGCTTATCAACATAAATCATATCCTTGTCTCAAAAATATGAAACAGAAAATAATGCTAATGAATATTTTGTGGAAAAATGTTTTATTCTCAGTAGTGTGTTGCAAAATCAAGAAAAAAATTGAAATAATAATTTGTTCTAATTGATGTTGATTTACTGTTCATTTAATAATAATTTTAATTTAATTTAATTACACTCCTAATAATTTTAATTTAATAATAATAATTTTATGCAGAAGCATGCAAATATTTTGGGTGAGGACAAATGGAAACACTTTTAATGGAATAAATAGAAAATTCATTCAAGGATTTTTGTTTTATACACACACACACACACACACACACACACACATGACAAACCATGATGAGAAATCTCCATTTCAAAGGTGTTTGTTTTTTGGTAGCTTCGTATTCTTTCTCAAAAAACTTTTGAATGGCCACTAACAAATTGTTTGTTTTTTTTAATCTGGATATTTATTCTGTAAGTATCATGCTAAACTTTTGGAGAGTATGGAGATTAAAAATTGGAATACATGTTCATTCAGAGCAGAGGATAAGAACCATTACTGAACAAAAACAATTAATTCTGAGCAGAGAAGAAAATTGAGATCAATTTGTTTAAGTTCACTTTTCAGCAATTGCATGCACTAGTGAATAGCCACCATTGAAGGTCTTAGGACAGATGTTAGATTGCCACTTTTTAGGGATATTATAAATATATACTATAAATACATTTCACTCCTATTTAGGTAATGCTTCTACTAGCTGGCCTCTGAGGCACTTTTTGAATAAATCTGTAATTCTGTTTATAGTTTAATATTGTGTAACTATTGAAGAACACTATTGCATAACTGACATTCATAGATAATCTGCAAACCTCATTTATTCCAGTATTTTATTCATCTTTTCCACTCTCATTAGTGGTAGCATATGTTTTCTGCTCTTTGATGCAGTCTCCCTTTGTTTAGTTAGCCTACTACATTGTGTTCATATGCTGACTTTCCAATTTGATAGAAGAGTAAAACATCAATTACACTTTGGCATGTTTTGTTCCTGATAAATGAATTTAGCATTATTTCTCTGATATGTCCAGGGAATTTACACTCCTAATGCCTCTTCTAATTTCTGAGTACAAAAGAATTATAGGAGTCTAGACATAAAATAATGTAAGAACATGGTATGTATGCCAAGCTACTTAAAAATCTCCATAGCTTAAAAATGTTGTGGTATATATACACTACTTAATATTTTATTTTTCTGCTGTGATCTTTACATGGGATTATTGCATCTCAAAACCTACAATCATACATCAGTGATACATGTATTCATCATCCTGGGTACTTAATTCAGTTGAAATAGCATTGTGCCTGGTTATGGGTGACACACCTTACAAAGGTTATTGATATTTTGGAGAGCCTTCTGTAGGAGGGTGTATAGGAAAGGTAATGACTTAAAGTTAATTCTAAATAAAAGGAGGTATCTACATGAAAAACAGAAGAATTGGAGATATGCAAGCTGTATATTACCTTATGGAAAGAAGAATTTCTTAGATACTAAAAGAAGAATTCGATATATTTGCTTGGCTTTGGACAGAATAAGAGAAATAATGGGTTCCAGTTGTAAAGAAGTAAATTTCTTTTCTAGAAAATGTAACTGAAAATTAGAGTTATTCAAAATTCCAGTTAAATATTTCTGTAATGGTAGATGGGAACCAGTCTATATAAAGGGAGCTATCTACATGAAAAATAGAAGAATTGGAGATACACAAGCTGTATATTACCTTATGGAAAGAAGAATTTCTTAGATACAAAAAGACCCAGTCAATTGGGTAACTCAGCTAGTCCTCTCCCTCTCCCTGTCCTTCTACTCTCAAAAGGAAGGTAAATGTTGATGGTCAGTTTACTTATGGTGTAATGGCTTGATTCCTTCCTTCCTTCCTTCCTTCCTTCCTTCCTTCCTTCCTTCCTTCCTTCCTTCCTTCCTTCCTTCCTTCCTTCCTTCCTTCCTTCCTTCCTTCCTTCCTTCCTTCCTTCCTTCCTTCCCTTTCTCTCTCTCTATTTCTTTTCACCATGCCTTAAACTAATTGACTCTGAAGCTCATAGATTGGACTATAATAGATCCCTGCCCAAGGTCCACTTAAGGGCTGTATTTTGGGGCCTCCTGGCTTAGAGTAAATGGCGATGGTACCTGTTTCTCTCTGGAACAGCAACCCTAAGGGTCTTCCTCTCCCAGCTTGATTTTTTCTGGTTTTTACTGCACTTGCTTTGACTGTTCAAGTTCATCCAGACTTCAAAGCCCTTTCAATCTCTGAGGTGACAGTGTAGTACAGATGACTGACTAGTGCAACTGTGTGAATGCAGGCTAAGTCTTGGACATACAATTATGATTTTACTGGTCTCTTTATATGTAATTAAGGTATTAATGCCTCCCACCATTTCTAGGGTAGAGAATACATTTTGCCTTTGAAGTATTTCTACTTAACCTTTTGATAATTCTGACCTTTGGCCTCCTCAAATGATTCAGCTTTTACAAAATTACAGCTAGGGAAATGCCAATAAATAATTTGCTGTTCTTTTTCCAGCTCATTTTACAGGTGAGGAAGCAAGGCCAACAGTCTTAAGTGACTTGTCCAGGGTCAAACAGTCAGTGTGTCTAGGGCCATATTTGAAATTAGAAAGATGAATCTTTCTGACTTTAGTCACTGCACCCTGTCCACTGTGCCACCTAACTGCCCCTGATATCTGGTGAGGGAGCAGTGAGAGAGAGAGAGAAAGAGAGAGAGAGACAGTGAGAGAGAGAGAGACAGAGAGAGAGAGAGAGAGACAGAGAGAGAGACAGAGAGAGAGAGAGAGAGAGAGAGAGAGAGAGAGAGAGAGAGAGAGAGAGAGAGAGAGAGAGAGAGAATCTAATTAGGACATAGTAGACTGGTGTTTTACTTCCTAACATAATGAGATGACAATAGAGTATCTATAGTCCCTCCAGCCTAACACTGGATCTTTGAAAGGAACAGTAAAAAATGGCTTAAGGTAGAATATGAATGACTTATTTTATATTGCTTGTAGGGTTTTGGTTCTTACTTCAAATATCTTTTAACTTCCCTTAATAATCCACCATGATCTCGACCATTTGGAATGTATTCAGACTTGCAGATCTATTAACTCTTTCCGTATATAAAACTTCATCTAGCATTTCGGTTACCTGTAAAATGTATACTTTGTGTAAAATGTGATCTTAAGTTTTAAATTATGTACCAAGATAAATCTTATAACTATGGGGAATGAGAAATATACAGAGAAATATAAAATGTATATTTTAAGTATATCCAATATCTTTCCCTAATTCTAAGTGTTGGGAGATACACACAGATAAATATGAACTGAATTAGAAATATCTGAGTAAACTATATGTTTCATGATCAGATGAAAAATAATCAATAGTCAATAAATATTTACTGAATATCTGCTGTGTGCCAGGTACTATGCTAAGCGCTGGGGATGAAAATAAGAAAAGAAAGCCAGTCCCTGTCCTCAACGAGCATGTAATCTAAAGAAAGAAAACAATATACAAAAGAAACCTAGCCAGGGCAGCAGCAGACAATACCTGGTTAAAGGAATGATGTTCATGGAGTAGAAACAAGCAAAACTAATATTAAAAGAAGTTAACTGGAAAAATTTGAGCTCTTGTAAAGGGAGACCCTGGAACAAGTTCATTGCTCTGTCCTCTGGCCTTCTGAACAGAAGAGAAAGTCTGAGAGAATGTTCATTCCTCTTTCCACCTTTAGCTGTGCTTGGTCTGAAATCCAGGAAACAAGATATGCTTGCCAAGGTAAGTGGATCACCTGAATTGTCTTCACCATGTAAGAAAAAAGCACAGGTTTGTATGCTATCATTTTCCCACCTCCCTCAGCCCCTCTAATGGAGGATGGGGGACTGATTTCCCCTCAAAGCATTTCTTTATAAAAGGGAAAACTTTGATTTTTTCCAGCTCACTCCATTTTCCATCTCTATCTCTACTTGCTCTGAAATCCATGGAATAAGATGTCCCCAAGCTGGGCACATCCTGGTTGTTCTTTCCTCCCTTCCAACTTCCTTTTATGTGATGTCTTTCTCCATGATATGGTAAGTTGCTTTAAAAGGAGAATAATTTTTGAGAAAATAAGTGATTTTTTTCTTTCTTCTATTAATAACTAGTTATTGAATTAGGACTAATTTATTTCCCCCTTTCTATTTACATATTCAGAAATTAGTCCCTGTAGTTAATCAGGCCAATTTTTGAAGGGAAGGGTTGATGAGAAGATGAAATATTGGGTGAGAGACACCCAACTGGGAAAAGTTAAATCCAATCAGAAGGTGACGAAATTCTAATCTAGGTGAAGTGGTGAATTCTGGCCCATTGTGTTTTAGTCAGTCAGGTCTGAGTGGAAGTAGATTCTCCCTTTTGTCTAGATGGCACTAGACAGGGTATAATTTGGTGTACCTAAGTGTCTTTCTCCAAGACTGAGTGATCAGAATCATGACCCCCATAGACCATCATTAGAATAATCCACATCGGGGGGCGGAGCCAAGATGGTGGAGTAGAAGGACGCAGGTTTATGAGCTCCGAAACCAAAAGCCCATAGAATTAATGTAAAAAGAGTCCCCCATAACTTCTGGGTCAATACAAGGTGTGCAGAAGTAGAGTGGAAGAGATTTCTGTTCCAGGGAGCCCTGGAGACCCATCCCCAGAGTCCGGCGCGCCCCAGAAAGTGGACCCCACCCCCAACTCTGCCTTGGCCGCAGCCCCAGAGAAGCTGATCCGAGCAGGCTTCAGAGACAGAAGCTCTGGCAGCCGGGAAAGTCCCTCCGCCCACAGAAGCTACAGGTCAGTGAGAGAGGCCGGGCTGGAGGAGAGGGGAAGCACAGCGTCTCCGTGACTCGGGCCCCCTCGGGAGGAAGCAGCGGCGGCAGAGACGGGGGCAGGAAGCGGGGGAGGCAGAGGTGTGGGCGGCGGCTGAGGCGGCAGCGGACCAAGACCCAGGAATCCCCCAGCAGCAGGCAGGCAGGATCTTCATTACAGAAGATTCCTGCATAGGACCTGACGGAGTTGAGCCTGGGAGACGGCCCTGCCCCCACCCCGCTCTGTTACTGAAGGCTTCTGCTTAAAGCCCCCAAGGGAGCGGGGTTTAGGAGACGGGCCCCCCACCCCACCCCCACCCCACCCCCACCCGCTCCATTCCTGAAAGTCTCTGCATAAAGCCCCTGAGGGATCAGAGTCTCGGAGGAGGCCCTGGCCCCACCCCAGCACCTGAACTAAAGCTCACTGATTGACAGCCGGCAGGAGGAAAGCCCATTTAAATCTCAGAGGCCAAGCACTAGCTGGGCGGATCCAGGCAGGGGTGGAAAGGAATCTCAGAAGTCAAGTAACTGGCTGGGAAAATGCCTAGAAAAGGGAAGAAAAATAAGACTTTAGAGAGTTTTTTCCAACAAATGCAATTGATCCCAACCTTTGGATCTGATGATGAGGACGTATCCTTGCCATCAGGGAAAGACATGGAGGGCGGGGCCTCAGTACCCCAGACACCCCAGGGGGGTGGTGGGTGGGCTCAGGCCCTGGAAGAGCTCAAAAAGGATTTTGAAAAGCAAGTTAGACAGGTGGAAGAAAAACTGGGAAGAGAAATGTCAGAGATGCAACAAAAGTATGAAAACCGGGTCAATACCTTGGTAAAGGAGACCCAAAAAAATGCTGAGGAAATTAACACTTTGGAAAATAGGCTCACCCAATTGGCAAAGGAGGTTCAAAAAGCCAATGAGGAGAAGAATGCTTTCAAAAGCAGAATGAGCCAAATGGAAAAAGAGGCTCAAAAGCTCACTGAATTTAATAGTTCTCTCAAAATTAGAATGGAACAGATGGAGTCTAATGACTTTCTGAGAAACCAAGAAATCACCAAACAAAACCAAAAGAACGAAAAAATGGAAGAGAATGTGAAATATCTCATGGGAAAAACAACTGACCTGGAAAATAGATCCAGGAGAGACAATTTAAAAATTATGGGACTACTTGAAACTCATGATCAAAAAAAGAGCCTAGACATAATTTTCCATGAAATTATCAAGGAAAACTGCCCTGACATTCTAGAACCAGAGGGCAAAATAAGTATTGAAAGAATCCATCGATCACCACCTGAAAGAGATCCAAAAAGAGAAACTCCTAGGAACATTGTGGCCAAATTCCAGAACTCCCAGCTCAAGGAGAAAATCTTACAAGCAGCTAGAAAGAAACAATTCCAGTTCTGTGGAAATACAATCAGGATAACCCAAGATCTAGCAGCTTCTACATTAAGGGATCGAAGGGCGTGGAATAGGATATTCCAGAAGGCAAAGGAACTAGGACTCAAACCAAGAATCACCTACCCAGCTAACCTGAGTATAATACTTCAAGGGAAAATATGGTCTTTCAATGAAACAGAGGACTTTCAAGCATTCTTGATGAAAAAACCAGAGCTGAAAAAAAATTTGACTTTCAAACACAAGAATGAGAAGAAGCATGAAAAAGGAAACAGCAAAGAGAAGTCTTAAAGGACTTACCAGAAGTGAACTGTTTACACTCATACAGGGAAAGACAATATTTGTAACTCTTAAAACTTTTCAGTATCTGGGTAGTTGGTGGGACCACACACACACATGTACACGCATGCACACATGTACACACATGCACACACATACAGAGATAGAGAGCACAGATTGAACTGAATAGGATGGGACCATACCTTAAAAGAAACTAGGGTAAATGGTGAGAGAGTAATGTAGGGGGAGGGAAAGGGAAGGGGGTAACTATATGTCATTTAAGAGGCAGGTAGGAGTTTTTCTTAGTGGAGGGAAAAAGAGGAGAGCTGAGAAAAAAAAAAAAAAACAAAAAACAAGAAGCTTTACCCTCATCACATTTGACTAAACGAAGGAGTGAAATGCACACTCATTTTGGTATGAAAACCTATCTTACAGTATAGGAAAGTAGGGGAGAAAGAGATATTGCAAGGGGGGGGGTGATGGAAGGGAGGGCAAAGAGAGGAGGGAGCAATTTGAAGTCAACACTTGGGGAGGGACAGGATCAAAAGACAGAAGAAAAACAAGGAGGGGCAGATTAGGAGGGATGGTAATCCAGTTAGTCTTACACAACACGACTATCAGGGAGGTCATTGGCAAAACTACACAGATATGGCCTATATTGAATTGCCTGCTGTCCCAAAGAGAATGGGTGGGGAGGGAGGGATGGGGAGAATTTGGAACTCAAAGTTTTAGGAACAACTGTTTAGTATTGTTGTTGCAACTAGGAAAGAAGACATACAGTTAAGGAGGAATAGAAAGTCATCTGGTCCTACAGGAGAAAAGAGAAGATGGAGACAAGAGAAGGGAGGGATGACAGAAGAGAGGGCAGATTGGAGATAGGGAAAATTAGATTGCTTGGGGTATTGGGGTGGGGGGAGGGGATAAAAGGGGAGAAAATTTGGAACCCCAAAATTTGTGAAAATGAATGTAAGAAAATTAAATAAATAAATAAATAAATTTAAAAAAAAAAAGAATAATCCACATCTCATTATAATATTGATTTTTTTCTTTGCTTGTTTATCAATCTGGATTAATTTCTACCTTCAGGAATACCCACTCTGGCAAGCTGTTTGGTTGGTTAATTGTTTTCCTTCATTCTCAAAGAGTTCCATAGCGACATCACAATGACAAAGTCAAGTTTCAATGTGTGCGACTTTGGCTGACCAGAAAAATGAGAATTCGGAATACTCTACCACAGATTGGGCACAAATAGTCCACGTGAACTTTTGGGGTGGATACTTTAAATTTGTGGGTCATACATTTTCTTTGAGCTGTTTCAATTCTACTTTGCTCATAGAGCACAGCACCTTTTCTTATGTGGGCATGCCATGCTGAATGGTCCTGTGCTAGTATCTACCATGCCACACAATCAATTCCAAAGTTCTGGAGAGAGACCTTGAGAGTGTCCTTATATTGCCTCTTCTGACCACCATGTGATCACTTGCCCCATGGAAGTTCTCCATAAAATAGTCTTTTAGCCAAGCATAAATTTTGCATTCAAAAAATGTGGCCAATCCATCACAGTTGCACTCTCTGAAGCATAGTTTGAATACTTGGCAATTTAGTTCAAATAAGGACCTCAGTGTCTGGTACCTTATCATGCCAAGTGATCTTTAGAATCTTTCTAAGACAGTTCAAATGGAAGTGATTCAATATCCTGGAATGGTGCTGGTAGACTGTCCATGTTTCACAAGCATATAACAATGAGGTCAGCACAATAGCTATGTAGACCTTCAGTGTGGTAGTCAGTCTAATAACTCTTCTCTCCCATACTTTTCTTCAGACCCTTCCAAACACTGAGCTAGCTCTGGCAATGCATGTGTCAACATCATTATCATTGTGTCCATCTTTGGAAAGTACACTGGGAAGGTAAGAGAATTTATCCACAGCATTTAAAACATTTAACTTTGTTGTCACTGATGGTTCTATACATGGATGGCATGGTGGTGGCTCATGGAGCATCTGTGTTCTCTTGTTAATTATTAGGCCAAAATTAGCACAGACAGCAGAGAACTGATCCATACTTTGTTGTATCTCAGCTTCAGGGTTGAATTGAGTGCACAATCATGTGCAAACAGAAAATCATGTACTGGCACTCCCTTCACTTTGGTCTTGGCTTGTAGACTTTTCAAGTTGAAGAATTTACCTTCAGTACAGTAGCTGACCTTGATGCCGAGTTCATCCTTATTGAAAGCATTTAGGAACATAGCTGAAAATATCATGCTAAAAAGTATAGGAGCAAGCACATAGCCTTGTGTCACTCTGCTATTGACCATAAAGGCACAAGAGCATTGTCCAGCTATCCAGAATCCGGGCTAGCATACCATGGTGAAATTGGCATACAATATTGATGAACTTTACTGGGCAATCAAATTCTGACATAATTTTTCATAAGTCCTCATGACTAACAGTGTCAAAGGCCTTGGCAAGATCTACAAACATTATGTACAGACCTCTGTTCTGCTCATGGCACTTCTCCTGGAGTTGTCAGGCAGCAAGTACCATATTGACTGTTTCTAGACCCTTTTAGATGCCACACTGGCTCTCAGGTATATGACCATATTCCAGGTACAGGATTAGCTTATTAAGGAGGACTCTAGCAAGAGTCTTGCCAGCAGTTAATAAGAGAGAAAACCCCTGTGATTGCTGCAGGACAATCTGTTTCCTTTACCTTTATAGAGAGGGAAAATGGAGGCATCTGTGAACTCCTGGGGGATAACCTCCTCTTGCCATATAACCTGGAAAATTTCAGTCAGTTTTTGTGTGAGCAATGGTCCCCTTACCTTGTAAATCTCAGCTGGAATAGAATCAGCACCAGGTGCCTTGCCACATGAAAGGAGCCTAATGGCCCTCAAAACCTCTTCTTTATTTGGAAGTTTAGCTAAGTGGGGTTTGACTTCAGTCTGAGGCAAATTGTCAATGACATCGGCATTGATTGATTGTGGTCTGTTGAGAACACTATGGAAGCGTTCAGCCCATTTCTATAGGATAATTTACTTATTATTAATCAATGTGGCTCCAACAGCACTGAGTAGTTGTGATGCATCGTAAGTTTTGGTCCATAAATAGCCTTCATGGAATCATAAATGTGCTTTGGATTGTTACTATCAACATAAAACTGAATTTCATCTGCCTTCTTTCTGAGCTAGGAATCCTGTATCTTTCTAAGCTTTGCTGGTACTTTATTTTTGATGTTATTAAATGCCACCTTCTTAGAGATGGATGAACTATTCTACTGGTAAATAGTATGGAGTTAACTTTTTTCATTTAGCAATTTCAGAATTTCCTCATCATTTTCATCAAATCAGTCTTGCTGTTTGTGAGTTTTCTGACTCATGAGGAAATGCAGTGCTGTACATCAAATCTCTGAAAGCAACCCACTCCTTTTCTGCTCTACTGTTGCCAACTGTGTGTTGTCTTGACTTTCCCTCCAAGTTAGCAACAAACTGTTCATGTTCAGAGAAGAACTTGAATTTGTTGACATTAATTCTTCTAGTTTTCATTTTGCCTTAGGGACTGCACTTTTGATGAATGAGAATACTTAGCTTGGAAAGGATAAGTCTATGATCAGTCCAGCACTCGGCACCTCACATTGTCTTCATCCCTCTCACTTCTTGTCTGTCTCTTCTCCTTAGAATCACATGGGCTATTAGATGCCAATGTTTGCTGTGAGGGTGCATCCATAAGGTTTTATTATGCTTAGGTAAATGGAAAACAGTATTAGTCATGAGAAGGTCATGAAATGCACGAGTTTTCAGCAGTACATGATGACTGTTGTTGCTGTTTACAAATCCATGCCTCCCTAGGACTCCTGGCCAAGTCTTGTAGTCTGAGCCTACTCTAGTATTAATATCACTCAGAATTATAAACTTGTCCTTTTTGGTACATTTATGATAATGGTCTTCAGGTCTTCATAAAATTTTTCTTTGACTTCATCTGGCAATGCAGGTGTCAACATCATTATCATTGTGTCCATCTTTGGAAAGTACACTGGCAAGGTAAGAGAACTTATTCACAGCATTTAAAACATTTAACTTTGTTGTCACTGATGGTTCTATATATGGATGGCGTGGTGGTGGCTCATGGAGCATCTGTGTTCTTTTGTTAATTATTAGGCCAAAATTAGCACAGACAGCAGAGAACTGATCCATACTTTGTTGCATCTCAGCTTCAGAGGTTTTTGTCATGGTGGCAGCATAGGCACTAATGATGGTTGTTTGGCATTTTCCTGCAAGTTGCAATCACATTCTCACAAGTCTGTCATCCACTCCTTTTGGTGGCATACAAGCTTACTAATTAGATTAGTTATGATTAGAAAACTTCCAACAGCTTCATGGTAATCCACTTCACTGTGGCTACTTCAGAAAAATATATATCCAGCTGCAACTGTAAGCTGACCTTCATTTGCCCACGTTTCATACTCAGGGTTGCTGTTTAGATGTGATATTTCCTGAATTCTCTCACAAGAGCCATTCATTGTTCAGATCTCCTGGATTTTGTATTGTGTATAAGTGTGCACATGTTCCATGTACCAATGGTGAGTGGAATCATCTTTGCAGAAGTTTTTGTACATTTTGCACAAATGTAAAGTGTGTTCAGGGAGGACCAGTACCTCTGGTGTGATTGCTGCTGAGCCATTTTCAGGGCTGTTTTTCATCTTTGTTGTCTATCTATTCCACCCAAATGTCATCTGTGGTTCCGAGAAGCTACAGCATGTGCAGTGACCACTGTGGTTTTGGCAGACATGCCAAACCAGGTTGAGGGTAACCAAAGGATATCAAATCCATTAGAGATTTAGGGGGGTGTCTACCCCAAGCATGTGAAGATTTCCCCTGGTGGAATGGGCAGATGAGAACAATTTGTTCCAGTGGCCATGAAGGGAGCTGAAGCAGGCCATGAGGAGTGCTTAGATTTTGGTTAGACACTGAAGATGCCAAGGTCATCCACTGTGTCCTGAGCCATTACCAGTCATCGTGATTCTGTCCTGCCACTGGATTGTGATGGTTCTGAAAGAGAGAATGAGGCTGATGACTTCATGCAACTCTGCCTCACTTAAATACGATTTATGCATAAATCAAAAGACATCCCCCATGCCATATTATTAGTATATCTATCTCAAAGTCCTGTGGCTGCAGATAAGTAATGAAGCAGTAGATGCAGATACACTGGGAGCTATAATCACAACCCTGTACACAGGCATCCCAGTTCATAGACTTTCCTCACTGGCAGCAGCAGTAGGGTTTTGAAGACCCCAGGGGCCTGAGCAGCCTCCTATGGATCACACTTCTCACCTCCTGGTGTGAGGAAGGGGGCTAGCAAAGGTGCCCTAAAATTGTCTGCTTACCCAACCCTAGCCTGATTACCATGGCGGGCAGGGAATCCCACGCTGTGGTCAAAACCCTTCACCAAGTCCATATAAATGTTGAGTGGATTCTATGAAGGGGCTTTTGGTTTATGAAAGTTGGCCAAATAATCAACGTTTTATTAATTACTGGCCACAATTTTTTAAAAAAATGACTACCCAGAAATTGTCTCTTTAACTTTTTTTAATCAAACTTTCTCATTATTTTTCCTTGTCTAGGCACTTAGACACAGGCTATACCTGAGTAGGAACTTTAAAAATACTTAATGAATTGAATTAAATTGGTAAGGAGCTACTTAGTATCAAAAATGAAAACTCACTAAGATGAGATTTCATGTGATGAGTTTTCCTAATGGGGAGTCATGATGTTCAGTATAAATCAAGCAGAAGTGATGATGGAAAATATTTTTTCCTATATTGGTGATGGAAGACATTGGTGGTTATATATGATTGATTGTTAAAGGCTTGGTAAGCAATCATCAAATAGATATTCCACTTGTAGAGAATAGCGTTCATATTTTACTATCCATTTTAATTCAATTGCACTGATGTTACAATGTTTCAACCTGCTTGATGGACACTGAGTAATTGAAGGTGGTATGAGCATTTAGTGAATGTTCTATTTATAAACTATCTATCTAGGGTTATTAGAAGAAGATACTAGAACATCACATTTTAACCAGATTTATAGAAATTCTTGAAATATGGTCCTAAGAATTTGGATCTATATTTAATAGGCAATACAGAAACATCAGATTTTCATTTCCCTCTATTTTCCTGTTTGTGATCTCTTAGGTCTCTTTCTTATGTAAGTATTTCTAGCTCTTCCTCTCATGCCTTTTGGTCTTCAGTGAGATTTCTTTCATGTTTTGCTTCTGTTGTTTTTGTAGTTGTTTTATTGAAGCTCCTTTTCTATAAAAATTATTTCTCAATTCCATTCCACAGTTCAGTATGGAATGCTGGCTTGTAAAAGAGAAATACAGTAAAGCAAAACAAGCCAGCATGCTGGCCATTTCTGAAAATGTGCCTCATCCCACATTGACTATTTGTCTCCTTAATAATCATGTTGTTAGTGGTAGAAAAAACTCAACTAGACTCAAATTGTGTTGCCATCATTTGTAGAAAGGTTGACCAAATTGTGCTTCATGGAAGTAGTGGGATATTACTGTGCTGTATTTGGCAAGAGTTGGATTAACTCTTGAGAAGCAAATATAACAAATCTGTAATCTCATTCCATTCACATTAGGAAGCCTATTCACTTTCTTTGATGATTTTAGATTACCGTCTAGGATCTTCCCTGGAGTACCTGTAGACTCCTCAATTTTTAGTGCAACCAACTGTTCTCTGGTCAGATGAGTGATATTGATCTGACATCTAAAAGATTACTCTTCTGATGAGACTGATACTTTTAGGATCCCCAAAATTCAGAAATCCATCCTTGAGCTTCCTGTGCTTGCTCTTTTTATCAGCTGGCATGGATTCAATAAATGAGCCAAAGCAGATAGTGAGGCACATTGAGTCTCCTTTACAAAATCCACTAAAATAATTAAGCAATTATTTGTTGGAATACATTTTCCCTCTATGATAATAACTGCAGAACACTATCAACATTTTTCCTTACAATGGATTAAGAGCATTAAGAAAATTAAGCATCATTAAAAAGCTTGCCTTGAAATTACATGGTTAATTATTAAAGTTAAACCTATTTTTGATTTCACCAACATGCTTTTATTCCTTCACTTAGTGAGGATCAAATTAGCAAAGGGGAGAAATAGAGAAGAGAGGAATGCCAGAAAACTCCAAAGACTGGCAGTGCCTCATCATGTCAGAGGAGATTAGTGGCATGTTTCCAACTGAGTGCTATCAAAATCTTACTTAGGGGCCTCTTCTCAATAAATTATTTGGCAACATCAACTAGAAAGGAAAGAGACAAAAGTTGGGAGAGGGAAAAGAAAAAAGTCTGCAGATACATTGTGCTGGTGCATAAATTCCTTTTATATGTATTGTCTCTTACTAGTGACAGCTGGTGGTGATTCACATGCCAATTTCTTGTGTCATTTCTCTATCCTAGGCAGAAAAGGAGTGCACCGAGAAGGGAGTCAAGTCAGTTAATAAGTTATGCTGCAATCTACGAATACCTGCCATTGCTCACATTGTTGGGAACCAAAGCTGAACTCAAAGATGGGCATCTAATGTCAGATTTCAGAATGTAGTGTTCAGGAATTCTGGTGTCCTTTAAGAATTGGGTAAAACATAACTTGCACATGCATTCCAAAGGCTGTCTCTTTATTGTTTAAGGTGGTGGAATTCACTAGAGAGGCCAGATCTCCCTATCAGAGACTGTGGGGTTATTTTACCTTCAAAAAATAAAATCATAAATGCAAATATAAAACACCTTAAAATTCATATGATGAATCACAAACTTATTCTAACTTCACAAAATCCCTGTGTTGAAAGTAATTCCAGTATAGCTATTCCCATTTCAGATGAGCAAACTGAAGCTCTCTGCTACACTATGCTACCATTAAAACTCTTTGCATCTAGCTGGAGAAGCAGTTAAATTCAACTCAAATTCATTCAGCACCTTCTCTTTGCCAGTCATTTGCCAGAAGTATATGAAACAAAAAGATTCATAGATATAGTTCAGTTGTGGAACATTGACTGCATAGAAAACTCGTTCAGAGAAGGGATTGGGAAATCAGTGATAGTTTCTCTATGAGTTTGTTCACTAAGCCATTCTCTCTTAGAATAGTTTGAGGACCTCCAGAGATTTCAGCTGAAGTGTGGAGAAATATGATCATAGGTGACATTTCTATATATTTTTTTTAGGTTTTTAAATTACTTTCCATTTGGGTGCCTAGGTGGAATAAAGATAAGTAGGTGTCATAGTAGACCACTAGGTAGCATAGACTATAGAGAAATGAACTTGGGAGTCAGTAAGATTGATTTCAAATCTTTCTTCAGACATTTACTGATGCTGATACCCTGAGCAAATCATATAAATCGCTCTGTAAATCTGTAAAATAGGCAAAATAAGCCTAATTCTATCAGAAGATTGTTATGAGTTTCATATAAGATTTTATGTGTGTGTGTATATATATATATATACATATAAATATGTATATACACATAAATATCCATAAATGTGCACACATAAAGTTTTATAAACCTTTAAACTGCATATAAATGATAGCTATTTATGTGGTTATTTATATTTAAATTTGTATTTAAATCATATTCATATGATTTATTCTATTTGATTAAAAAGGAAAATGCTATAGTACCTATTACAAAATGGCCATTTTTCTCTGGACTCTATTGTTGCATCTCTAAACTTTCTTCCCAAAATAGCACATCATCCTTCTCACCCTAGACAATAGCTGCTCTTATGATCCCTTTTTCTCATTGCTCATTTCTACCAGAAAATCATAATTTTAAACGTCTGAGTTAATTATGTTCTTTTAAAATTCTCCTCTCTTCCCATCCTCACCTTTGCTTTTCACCTTCCATTAATATGTCGGCTTCCCATTTTAAAATTTAAGCAACTTGAAGGCAGGGTTTCCTTTATTTTACTTCTATTTATATCCTTAGCACTTAGTTCAGTGATTGACACATAGTAAGTGGACTATAAGAGCCTATTGACTACACATGTTTATCCCCACTTCACAGATGAGGAGAGTGAGGTTAAGACAGTCTAATTCCCTTGGACAGGGTCATACAAGTAGTAAACACTGAAGATGATATGAACCCATATGTCTCAACTTTCTATCCAGTGCTTCTTTTAATACTATTCTTTCATACTATGCTATTTATTTTTGCCTAAAGAAATACCCTCTTGGGGTGGAGCCAATATGGTGGAGTAGAAAGACTCACGTATGCTAGCTCCGAACCCACAGCCCATATGTTTCCTCCAAGAAGAACACTCCACAAATTCTGGATCACTGAAAGGTGCGCAGAAACACAGTGGAAAAGATTTCCATTCCAAAGATCCCTGGAGAGCCATCCCCAGGGTCCGTCACACCCCGGAAAGTGGAGTCCAGCACTATGCTGCCCTGGCCGCGTGACCAAGAGGAGCAGATCCGAGCAGGCTTCAGGGACGGAACCTCCAGGGGCCGCGAAGGTCCCTACACCCACTGGCACAACAGGTCAGTGAGAGAGGCTTCTGGGCTGGCCGAGAGGGGAGAGGGGTGTCTCTGTGGCTCGGGCCCCATCAGAAGGCAGCAGCAGAGAGAGTGGCAGAGGCAGCAGCAGAGGCAGTGGCGGTGGCCCGGGACTCCCAGAGCAGGTGGGCAGAGGTTCAGGGTCATTTCCAAAGGTCTCTGCATAAACCCCCTGAGGGAACTGAGCCTGAGAGACAACACTGCCCCCACCCAAGCACCAGAACTTAAACTCACATTGAATAGCAGCCATGCCTGCCACAGAAAGCCCATTTGAATCTCAGACCACAAGCACTAGCTAGGCAGATCTAGTCAGGGGTGGACAGAAATCTCAGAAGTCAAATAACTGGCTGGGAAAATGCCCAGAAAAGGGAAGAAAAATAAGATTATAGAGAGCTACTTTGAGGGGGTGCAAGTGTTCCTGCCTTTCAATTCTGATGACAAGGAACTATTCTTACCATCAGAGAAAGACATGGAGGTCGGGGCCTCTGTATCCCAGATATCCCAGGTGGATGTCCGGTGGGCTCAGACCTTGGAAGAGCTCAAAAAGGATTTTGAAAATCAAGTTAGACAGGTGGAGGAAAAACTGGGAAGAGAAATGGGAGAGATGCAAGAAAAGCATGAAAAATGGGTCAATACCTTTGTAAAAGAGACCCAAAAAAATGCTGAAGAAAATAACACCTTAAAAAATAGGCTCACTCAATTGGCAAAAGAGGGTCAAAAAGCCAATGAGGTGAAGAATGCTTTCAAAAGCAGAGTTAGCCAAATGGAAAAAGAGGTTCAAAAACTCACTGAAGAGAATAGTTCTCTCAAAATTAGAATGGAACAAATGGAGTCTAATGACTTTCTGAGAAACCAAGGAATCATAAAACAAAACCAAAAGAATGAAAAAATGGAAGAGAATGTGAAATATCTCATTGGAAAAACAACTGACCTGGAAAATAGACCCAGGAGAGACAATTTAAAAATTATGGGAATACCTGAAAGTCATGGTCAAAAAAGAGCCTAGACATCATCTTCCATGAAATTATCGAGGAAAACTGCCCTGATATTCTACAACCAGAGGGAAAAATAGGTACTGGAAGAATCCATCGATCACCACCTGAAAGAAATCCAAAAAGAGAAACTCCTAGCAATATTGTGGCCAAATTCCAGAACTCCCAGGTCAAGGAGAAAATCTTGCAAGCAGCTAGAAAGAAACAATTCCAGTATTGTGGAAGTAAAATCAGGATAACTCAAGATCTAGCAGCTTCTACATTAAGGGATCAAAGGGCGTGGAATAGGATATTCCAGAGGTTAAAGGAACTAGGACTGAAACCAAGAATCACCTACCCAGCAAAACTGAGTATAATACTTCAGGGGAAAATATGGTCTTTCAATGCAACAGAGGACTTTCAAGCATTCTTGATGAAAAGACCAGAGCTGAAAAGAAAATTTGACTGTCAAACACAAGAATGAGAAGAAGCATGAAAAAGTAAACAGCAAAGAGAAGTCTTAAGGGACTTACCAAAAGTGAACTGTTTACATTCCTACATGGAAAGACAATATTTGTAACTCTTAAACCTTTTCAGTATCTGGGTAGTTGTTGGGACCACACACACTCATACGCACATACACATACACACATGCACGCACATAGAGACAGGGAGCACAGAGTGAATTGAATAGGATGGGACCATATCTTAAAAGAAATTAAGGTAAATGATGAGAGAGAAATGTATTGGGAGGAAAGAGGGGGAAATGCAATGGGGTAATTATATGTCATTTAAGAGGCAAGTAGGAGACTTTTTAGTGGAGGGAAAAAGAGGAGAGCTGAGGAAAAAAAACAAGAAGTTTACTCTCATCACATTTGACTAAAGGAAGGAATAAAATGCACACTCATTTTGGTATAAAAACCTATCTTACAGTACAGAAAAGTGGGGGAGAAGGAGATAAGCAAG
This sequence comes from Bettongia penicillata ogilbyi, assembly GCA_023548195.1. NCBI lineage: Eukaryota > Metazoa > Chordata > Mammalia > Diprotodontia > Potoroidae > Bettongia > Bettongia penicillata. The sequence goes on from JAJHZJ010000257.1 coordinate 3,606,629, forward strand.
GGGGGGTGATGATGGAAGGGAGGGCCATGGGAGGAGGTAGCAATTTGAAGTCAACAGTCTTGGGGAGGGACAGGATTAAAAGATAGAATAGAAACAATGGGGGGCACTATTATGGAAGTCATTTGCAAAACTACACAGACATAGCCTATATTGAATTGCCTGCCTTCCCGAAGAGAATGGGTGGGGAGGGAGGGATGGGGAGAATTTGGAACTCAAAGTTTTAGGAACAACTGTTTAGTATTGTTGTTGCTACTAGGAAATAAGAAATACAGTTAATGGGGAAAAAGAGTCATCTGGCCTTACAGGACAAAAGAGAAGATGGGGAAAAGAGAAGGGAGGGATGATATAAGATAGGGCAGATTGGTGATAGGGAAAATTAGAATGCTCAGTGTATTGGGGTGGGGGAAGGGGATAAAAGGGGAGAAAATTTGGAACCCAAAATTTTGTGAATATGAATGTAAAAAGTTAAAAAAATAAATTTTTATTAAAAAAATAGAAATACCCTCTTTATACTAGGAAACTCAGAAAAGTCATCTGCTCTCATGAAACTTAGTGGGGGCGTTGTCAGTGTTGTTCAGTCATTTCGTTTGTGTCCAACTCTTCATGATCTAATTTAAGGTTTTCTTGGTAAAGACATTGGAGCAGTTTGCCATTTCCTTCTTTGGCTCATCTGCGAGATGAGGAAACTGAAGTAAACGGTCATACAGCTAGTAAATATCTTAGTCTGTATCTGAACTCAGTTCTTCCTCACTCAAAACCCAGAATTCTATCTCCTGGGCCATGTAACTGCTCTTGTAGTTGTCATTGAGGGAGACAATATTATAATAAATAATCCAATCAATGAGTTAATTGTGTGAACTGAGAGTCTCATTTAATAGATCTTATGTCTCTTGTCTTCTTAAAAGTCCAACAAGCTAAGACTTTCATTAGAAGACTGATCATAACTGCAAGTATGTATAAAGTGTAGGTGCTTGAATTTGTGAAAGAAAAATTGTGTAGCAGATGCAACTCAATCTGTTCATTTAACAACCTTTGAATGTCTCAGAATGGAGGCAGCTAAATGACTCAGTGGATTGAGCACTGGGCCTGGAGTCAGGAGGACCTGAGTTCAGACAGATGTGTTACTCTGGACAAAAAAAACCCCAAAACACAAAAAAACAAACAAACAAAAATACAACTCAGAACGGTAGAATTGGAAGCAGTCTTTCAGAAGCTAAGCATACACAGCAGCTGTGTAATCATCTGTATCTGTATACAAATATCTATAACTTCTCTTACTGTTCTTTTAGTCTTCAACTGACCATTCCTTGAACCCAAATCACTCTAGGTCTACAAACTGGCCAGTAATAGACACTAGTCCAAGTCTCACTTGTTCATTGTTTGGGTTTTGATGGCTCCTACCGAACGTAAACAGCAATTGTTTCTGTTCTGTACAGAAATCCTGAGCATCTTCCTCTCCCAGATTGGCCATCTGTTTTCTCATTTGTTACCTACTTAAACGCTTGCTGTACTTTCTTACTTTACTTTCTTACTCACTTTACTTATATTTTTTTTTAAATCACTGTATGGGTGTTGTCTCAGACAAACTAAGACCTGGGAAAGACCTTAAGTTAACAAAGCCAAGGTCTCCCACTGCATCTGGGACCATCTCTAGCTGTCCTGACCTGTGTCTTGCTACTGGACTCAGACAATGCTGGATGAGAGAGTAAGGCTGATAACTTCACACAGCACTGCCTTGCTTAACTCCAATTCATTTGCAAGTCAAGACATCACCCTTCTGAAGTCATTGGTGCTCTTTGAGAAGGAAGGACAAAGAACAAAAAATATTAAGGAGACAACATATTTCCCCTTCAAGTAGCTATAATTGGAAGGTTTTTCCTCACCATAAGGAAAATCTATACCTCATCTTCCTACCTCTTGTATAAGAGGACCAAATTTAATCCATTTTTATTTTTATAATCCTCAAAATAATTGAGGATGATAATAATAAAGTCTTTCATAGTAAACTTCCTCAATTATTTTATCTTATTGATACATTTGCTCTCACTCTCCTGTTTCGACCACACTTCTTAACATCCCATTGTTTCTCTTTAGAATAATTTCCACCTAATCTATATTCCTGATTACATTGGGTTCCAAGAATGAATACAGTACTCCAAATGAAATCAGATCAGAATAGACAGACTTGAATAAGAGCTGTGAGAGATCCATAAGGAATACCAGCATCTGCATTGTTGACTTTGGTAATACTACCTTTGACCATGAATACCATACCACACATCTGCTACCTGAAGTGACCCTGGAGCTGGGTGGATTACAGCCATTTAATGTCTGGAACATTAACTATATTCTAGTTGAGTACTATCAGGGCTTCACACTGTTTTCAGACCCATCAAAAATGGAATGTTTTGTGATGAAGATAAAGGTTCTGACCTATCCTTTCTCACATGATTCACTGAACCAAGAAACAAAAATACTTATAAAGGAGAGGTCTGGCTTGGGATGAAACATCTCTGATGACAGACACATGAAGGAAAACTCTAAACCTCTGAGGAGTTAAATCCCCCAATGACTCCCTGGAACATGTTCAACTCTTTGGGCTGTTGAGTTTGATTTTGTACAAACAATCACATTGGTTTCAGGACAATGAAGTCTCTGCTTCTGAAAAACACACCTGAGTTATAGCAGTCTAAAGTCACATTAACTTTTTTGACTCTTATTTGAGAATTTGCAGTTAACTAGAGTTGTATTTTTCTTTTCTTCCAGATGAACATGACTGAGTCATAGTGTCTATGTTTTATTCTTGTGAATTCATTTTTAATCCAAATATAGATGCCTAAACTTATCTATCTTAAAGTTTATTCTACTAAATTAGATATGTCATACTTGACTCAAGAATTTTTTTGTTTGATGCTCACTCATTAGTCATCATTCCCAGATTTGTGTCATTCAGAAATTTCTTAAGTATGCCATTTATTTGAGTCTAAGCAAAATTTAAATGTGTTAAAGCATAGTGTCAATCACAGATGCTTTAAAAATATCCACTAGAGATCTCTTTTCAGACTGTTAGTTATTAATTACTGTACTTTGAGCCTACATATTCAAAAAGGTTTTAATCCAAATAATTAGAATATTATTCAGCCCATAACTTTCTTTCTTGTCTATCAGGATGATTAAATGGTTCATATCTGTCATCTGTTCAGAAGCGTCTTCTGATGATTCAGATGACAACTTATCTATGCCTGTTCAGCCTATTCAGTTCTTATTCATGTCCTACCTTGAGTTTGTTTCGGCAAGTCCAACTAAAATCATCAGCTTTTTCTCACTTTCTCTTGACATTTTGAAGATATTAGTGGAACATTCATCCTGTCTAACTGGTATTCCTCTCCCTCACAATGTGTTCACCTTTTCTTCTAAACTTACAATTTCTTAACTTCATTTCCCTTTCAGAATACTTCATTGATGATTGTTAATGAACAGGTATATTTCTATCTCCTTTTCCATGTTATTAATTTTTAATTCATTGGAGATAGTACTCCATGTTTTGCTGCCACCCAGTAACAGGTATCATGTTGGTATGAAAAAAGACAGACATTAAAAAAAAAGAAGCTTTACAATTTCCCAAAAATAAGCCAGTTCATTCTTTTTTTTTTTTTGCTTCGATCTGGTTCAAAGTCATTATTTATCTCTACTATCTGTCTCATTTATGCATACAAATGAATAAGCTATATAGATTAATCTTCTAGATGTCTAGGGCAATCAGCAAAGTATATACTCTTCATCAACTTTGTCTTTCTAATGTGTATGGTCAGGTAAAAGTCTTTTGACACATCTAGGATACTCTAAATGAATTTGATGACTTCAGTACTATGTCATCCTCAAAAACAAGCACCCATAGGATCTTTACATCCTCCACAAATCCTTATTCAACTTTTTAATGTGCTGAATCTCCTACTTCTTAGCAGGGGGACATATTTGGGGAACATACATCTCTCTATTCTATGTTGCCTAATACTTATGATCAAATAAACTTGAGTTGGTTTACTTCTGTCAGTATGTGTTTTAAGGAAACTCTCATGATCTCTCTGAAGAACTGTGGAATAGCTTATGAGACATGGTTCCTTTTCAAGAAGGGAGAATAACAACCAACCAATCAACACAATTTCCTTCATGCATAAGTAGGAGGCACTGTACTGGAAAAGAAACTATATGGCTAAATTCTACCTAATAAAATAATTTTCTTTATTCTACCTAATAAATGTTTGTTTCTATTTTTCCTAGTTAATAACTATAAACATAGTGTGGTCTAATTTTCCCAACATTGTATAGTTAAGGTGACATACTTTCTTGTTGACTGACACACTTTCTTGAATCTTTTTGGAGATTTTTTCGTGGCATTTACTTTTTATTTGAAAAGCATATGGATAAAATATTTATAGCTGATGTCAATGTCATTGTCCATTTATTTTTTGATGCAAAAGTAATTGTTTAAATATTTAAGGCTATTTTCACTATAGATTTTATTTTTAATTACTCTTTCATCTTTGATTAAGCCAAATCAGAGGTATGCGAATACATAGATATCTGACAGTGATCATTCCCACATCATTATATGTTTTCCACTTTTGTTTAAAATATTATTCTTGTTGTTACATGGTATTTTTCTGTGATTGATCCTTAGCAAGATTTTATGCCCCCTCCCCCAAATTTTCATTATAAAAAGGCTTGGAGTTTCTGTGTAATCTGTAAATCCTTAGCCTTTTTCCCTCGTTACTTTTGAACTAAGTTTTCCAATATATTTCTCCTCATTTTCACCTTTTTATTTTGGTCACCAATTATCAGAGTGCTAATTAGATTTGGAGAGTCTGATCAAATTTTTCATCCATATCATTGTTATTTAATAAATTGTAATCATTTTCCTAGTGGTCTTTTTGCAGATATTTATCATTAGTACTTCCACGTATGATAACGAAATGTACCATGAAATAATGTTTCTTGTTACCTTTGAGTGTATAAGAATACCTATGCTACTAACTCATATCTTTATCTCTCCAAGGTGTTTCTGAGCCATCCTTTCATTTAGCTGTGATTTCCATCCTCTATCTGATTTTGTTTATAGCAAGAGCTTTAAAGATGTGAATCAGGCCCTTCAGCAATATGCCCACTCACTTGGCTTTGGGCAAACATCTCACGTTAGAATACCAATAGTCAAAATAAAATATTTTTTGTCAGTTAAAAACTGTAATTGTAAGTATTCTGTTTCCTTTCTCAGTACTTTGGCATTAGCACTGCCCAGAGGGATATTGTAGATCTGTCTCTGTTTTATAGGTTGCTATGATCCACCATGTACTTTTAAAAAACATAATCACCAAATGGCCAGGTGATTAGTGACTTGTCTTTCCAAAGTAAACTAGGTTGAGCCTCAAAAAATATATTCAGCCTGTTTATATGTTTCTAGGACCATACATGAAGTATTTTCAGCATGGTAGTCTACCACCATAGCAAACTGATGGTTATTTGTATGTCATATTGCGGCAAAAGAGTAAGACTTATACTGTATTATCAACCATAATAGGATGTAAGAATCTGTGAGATATTTTGTTAAAATCAAATTGTACCTTTTAAAATGCAATACCTTGGTCAAGGAAAGGAAATTAAGTTAGTCTGGCCTAATCTGTTCTGGTGAAACTATGTGATGGCAGCCTTGATGAAACCCATTTTGATCACTGCTTCCTCCAATATGTGTTCAAAGATCATCTCCTTAATTATATACCCTATTTTTGGGCCAGAGATCAAATTCTAGATAAAGCAGCCTGCTTTTAGACCATAGGGTCTATATTCTTTCATTTGCAAAAAAATGGAATATTCATCATTTTCCACTCCTTTAGAGCATCTCTTTGTAACTGATTAAAGATTGCCAATAATGACATCTGAACCCCATGACTTGAACTCAAGAGTAGTTAGATACTCTTTACCTCTCTTAGATTTCAGTATATTATTATCCTTTTTCTTCTATCATGGCAATTTCAAAAGTCATCATCTTTGGTAGATATCCACAGATAGATAGATAGATAGATAGATAGATAGATAGATAGATAGATAGATAGATGTTTTGCCAATAGCCAAAAAGGAGGAAAAGTTCACTGCTATTATCTTTTGTGTTACTCAATAATTTCAGCTCCTCCTGAATTTTAGTTTTTCTGATATTTATTTTATATTTTTGTGCTTTTGCTTTGCACAATCCTTTTTGAATGCCTTTAAAAAATGGAACTCACTCAATGGAGCACCTGTTTCTTTACACCATAAAAATCATGGTAGCTGGCGTGTATATACTATGTGCTTTATAGGTATTATCTCATTTTGTACTCACAACTCTGTATTAAATTGACAATAAGTACTATCATCGTTTTGTTTCTCAGAAAAGTGAACTAAGATTCACAGGGGTTCAAATATTTGTTCATCATTACACGACATGTAAACATAAATGTAAAATTGCTTCCTATCTTATTATTCCAATGTTGTTCAATCATTTTTCAGTCATTTCTAACTCTTTGTGGCTCAATTTAGAGTTTTCTCATTAAAGTTACTGGAGTAGTTTTTCATTTTATTCTCCAACTCATTTTTCAGATGAAGAAACTAAGGCAAACATGGTTAAATGGGTTGCTCAGGGTCACACAGCTAGAAAGTTTCAGAGGTCAGATTTGAATTCAGGAAGATGGATCTTGCTGACTCTAGGGCAACCAAGCACTTTATCTGCTGCATCACCTAGCTGTTCCTAGGTCATCCCATATGATACACAATACCCTTGTTGATCTCTTCGGAAAGTTGTTCTTTTTTTGTTTTGTCATTAAAACTCTTGTGTGTAGGACTCAGAAATATTCTTGAGTTTTCCCATCTTTCTTGAGATGACATGTCATGAACTGAGGTCCATGCCATCAAGTTAACCTATCTTGATAACCCATAAATATCTGTCTCCTGGCTGTGGTTTTCCGATTATACTCAACTTTGTTTTGATCAAATTTGATGAATCAAAATATAGAATGTTCATGTCATCATAAGACTATAATTATTCATATTTCTTTAGAAGGTAAATTATATGAGAGTAAGGATAGTTACATGAATATCTTAGCCATCAGTGTTCCTTGTATCTGACTACTCCTTTTCAGTCTTCTTTGCTTGATATTTGTCCATATGGTGCCCATTAAGCATGAGTTTTCTCCCTTTTCTCCTGTTCTCACTTTATATCTTTTCACTGTGTGATTTCATCAGCTTTCCAGATCCAATTTTCTTCTCCATAATGATCATTCTCAGATTTACTTATCAAGGCCTAACTTCTCTGTTCACTTCTTTTCTCAAATTCCCCCTACCTATTGGGCATCTTGAATGTCCCTTCAACATCTTAACATGTGAAACATGTCAAAAACTAAGGTAATTACATCCCCCACTCAAATCGTCCTTTCTTCCATGCTTATCCATTACTGTCAAAGCTACCAATACCCTTTCAGTCAAGCAGGCTCAAATACTTGGTGTTACTCTCACCTCTTCATCCTTTATTACTTGTGTTCTTGACCAATCTCTTATCAAATCTCATCTATTTTACTGTAATAAATCTATTTTATTTCCTCCCTTCTTTACTGTGAAAATGTCACTATCTTGGCTCTGTTTCTCATTACCTTATGGCACTACTATTGCAGTAGTCTGCACACTGATCTAAGGTTTAAGTCTAATTCTCCAATCAGTTATCAGAGTGAACTTCCTAATGTATACATAAATGCTTACATTCAGTTCTTTGTCCTCTGCAATTATTTTCCATAGCTACCTGATCAATTATCTTGGTAAATGGTTTATATTCAGCCACCTGTTATCCAATGTGGTATTTTTTACCTTGTTTGGAATTCATTTGTTTTCTGTGGGAAAGAGCATCCTAACCTTCCTATTTGATTCTTCATAAGAAAACCATCTTAGATTCTTCATTTTGTTATTCTTCTACTAGGAATCCAAACAATAGAGGATAGGGTTTGACTTATAGAAACTTTTAATCTTCACAAATACCTTGACAGTTTATTTTTTCTTTCTGAAGAAAAGTTTCTTTTTGAGTATGGAATGAGAATGATTGAAGCCTTGAGCCCTCAGGCTACCACTATCCCATGAAGAGTAATTTGCACTAGTAAGGATGAATCATAAAAAATCTTAGTCCCAGAAAAGAAACAATAGGACACTGTTTCCTCTTCTTCACATCCCTAACCCTAACCCTAATCAGGCAATTAAGTACATGATGTAAGAGATTGAGAATGGAAAAAGAGAGATTCAGGAGATCAGATCAAGAAGAAGAATGCAACAATGGAAAGGAAAGTTGGCAGGGGTTCCTCAGAGTAAGCCACTCTTGTCCAGAGAGGGTATCAGAAGTCACACCACTAAAATGGCCAGCAAATAGTTTTACCATTTCTTTAGATTGAACCTTCTATGAAACGTCAAAGTGATTAAAGTCGACCACCGTATCAACTCATTTTCCTTTCCAATCCAATTAGATAAACACTTATTAAAAGCATACAATATTTACTGGACTATGTCAAATAGAGCTGAATGTTAGTGGCTCTGTGGTTCACTCGTTCCTAGGGTTTCAGTGCTTTCCTTTTGATCTCTGGTTGCCCAAAGTCCCCTTTTACTTCAATACCCCATTTACTACAACTACCCTTTCCCACAATGCTTCATGCCTCAAAATATCCTTTCTCCTACCCCTCTTCCCAATCAAAACTTGAACCCTAATAGAACCATCATAGCTAAGTGTTTCTTTGATAACTGATAGCCTCCCTTACCAAACAACCCCACATCCAACCTCAACAGGGTCCATTCCTCTTTCAAAATATTAATTCTTATATAGCAGGTGTATTTTATTCACATGGATATTAAACAGAGTGATGCCAGGGAACAAATTCTGAGTGTATAGATAGAGGACCTGGGTTCATTCCTGCCTATGGGAATTCCTATTTGCAAGTTAAGTACATATATTAGGTAAGTCACTCCAGCACTTTATCATTCAGTTGCCTTTTCTGTAGAATGAGAGGTTTGCATGCTTATTTTTTGAGGATGGAGGGCAAGGCAATTGGGGTTAAGTGACTTGCCCAAGGTCGCACAGTAGCTAAGTGTCAAGTCTGTGAAGCCCTGATTTGAACTCAGGTCCCCTGACTCCAGAACTGATACTCTATTCAGTGCCACACCTAGCTGACCTCCCCTTTTTTCTTAAAGAGAAAAGAAACAAAAACATATCATAAACTTAAATATAGGAACTTAAATACAAAGTAAGAAAAGGGAGAAAAGCAAAAGCATGTCATGTGCATAACAGAACGTGAGAGGATTCAAAATATGTAACAAAATTTTTCATTTCAAGAAAGCCTGTATGATAAATAATACATGTTGGGATGGGAACTCTCCATTTTCTTGGCTTCTTTGTAAATTTTCTTTTGTTCTTTGTGGTGCACTTTCTTACTTTGTTCTTTTTTCCCTCCTCTGCTCTTATTTTAATAGTTGTGACCTAAAAGACTACCAAAATTCATTTGTACCAATAAGTCTATGAACACCTGAACCCTTATAGCCCCAGATATGTGATTGTAGGATATTGTGTTATAGTCAGTGATTTCACCTAGCCCATTGGCTCAAACTCTTATCTTTTACAAAGTCTCAGTCAACCAGTGCTTTTTTTTTTCCCCTCTTTTGGGTAATAAGAAATATCACATAATTGCTAAATTATTTTCACCAAGTTCTTGCCAATCTGAATCTGTTTCCTTAGTTTCTTAAGAAAGAGAGTCAGTCATCAAGCATTTATTAATTATCTCTCTGAGAGGTAGCTGGATATAGTGGATATGATGCTGTCTTTAAGTCTATCATGTTTTGCCTATCTCCTTCTGTTTCTCTCTCTCTCCCTCTCTCTCTCCCTTTGTCCCTCTCTCTCTCCCTCTCTTCCCCCCCCCCCCCTTTCTCTGCATTCCCTCTTACTTTGGAAATAGCAGTCATTTTGATAACCAGGCACCAAGTACCTGTGGTGTACTTAATTCCTTAGGTCTCCTGATTCTATGTCTCAATTCCTAAATCCCCCTTACCATTCTGCCACCCCTCCTCAGACTAGTCATTTTATTGCCCTCTATCATCTGCCTGGTGTCTTCCCCCCATTCCTTGAGTATCATGCTCTCTAAACTGGGGGATAGAGGAATTAATCCATAACAAGTTGACAATAGGTGCCAGGAGGTCAATGTGTTATATTTCCTAAGTAACACATTTGCATCTTAAAATGTGCCTTCTGTAGACAATAATGAAGTAATATCTCTAATGGTGTAATTACCAGGCACCCTCGACAGGCTAGTGAGAAGATATTTAAGTACAGGTGGGGCTTCTTAAATCAAAATATGTGAGTGACCTATGGGCAGCACAAAAACAGCACTAGATGAGTATTTTCTTTGGCTACAGACCTGTTCTGAAAGTAAGTATTAGTTGAAAAAAATAGTTCTTTTTAATTTTCTTTCTACAGGTTAAATGCAGTGCTCCCTTGGTGCACATGATAACATGTTTACCTCAGGTTAGATCAACTGTCCCTTGCCATCTGCTTGGAGGAAAAACAAGGTGCTCTGTAATTCTGGGTCATGAATATCACAAAATATTGGGAAAGAGTAGACAACAGGTAAGGGAAAAAAAGCTTCTCTAGGAGCATTAGAGATCAGAGAGCATAGAGTGGTGAAAACAGGAAGACTTGGATTTGAATCCTGCCTGTTGCTCATGCTTGATGGCTTATTATGGGGAAACAACATAAACATATCTGAGCTTCAGTTTCTTGAAATACAAACTGGGGATAGTAACTGCAGTAGTATGTCACAGGGTTTCTGTGAGCCTCAAATAAAAAAAAAAAACGAAGAGTTCTTTGTAGATTTAAATCTCTCCAAAGATGACATCATTTCATTTATCTTCCTCAATGTGTTTTGTCCTTCTTTTTTTCTTTTTTCTCCTCTTTCTCCCCACCCTAGTCTTTCCTTACCTCTGTACATTATTCTTTTTCTCCCTTGGAATTTGGACTCAGGAAGACCTCGGTTTATTTCTTTTCCTCTAACATTCACTTGCTGTAGGACGCGTTGCAAATGACCTAATATCTTTGAGCCTCAGAATGCTCACTTGTAAAATGAGTTGCCATGGAATAGATGAGCTTTCCAAATCTAAATCTGTGATCCTCCCTCTTTTGTGTCCTTCTCCATTACCATCACTACAACCACACCACCACCACCACCATCATCATCGTCATAATCATGGTCTTCATCACTGTTGTCATTGTTGCCATCGTAGTCGTCATCATCATCATCATCATCATCATTATCAGCAGCAGCAGCAACATATTTTAAGGCTTACAAAGTGCTGTATGCATGGTATTCTACTGGATTCCCATACACTTTCATGAAATAGAATCTCTCATTATCCTCATTTTACAGATGAAACAATAGTTTAATGAGTTACCTGAGATTATATAGCTAGTGAGCATTCAAGTCATTTAAACTCAGGTCTTTGTGACTCAATACTCAAAAATCTTATTAACTGTGTCCCCTAGCTGCCTTCTCTTCCCCTCTCCCATCTCCATTCCATTCTCTTTCTCCTTTTCTTTCTCCTCTTCTGTTTCTTCCTTTCCAAACCTTCACACTCAACCTGTTCAATTATTAACTAATTCCCAAATCAGCATGAAAAATTTACTAAGTATGAACTGAGACACTTGTGTGCTAGACTCTTCATGAGGTAACAATGGATTGATTATATGGGAAAGGTCCCTGCCTCCAGTCAGTTAACAAAAGGTTTCATTTTTAAGGGCCAGATATCTAGGTTCTTGGTTAAATGTAACCAAAGGTGCATGCATAAAGGATTTTGAAGGGATCACCTTCTATCTAAAGAATGCATATAGGCTAAAATCATGAGGTGTTAGAACATGCAGAAAAATAAAAGAGAATTCTCTATTTGATATTAAATTCTTCTCAGCCTAAGTTTAGCCTATTTGTCCCACATAATCTCATATTGTATATCCATTTTATATTCATTGAGACATTGACACATTCTATATTCAATCAATATAGATTCCTCGATATACTCCATAGTGCTATTCCAGTTTCATCCTCTTTACCTTTTCCCATTCTGTTCCAAATGCCCCTTTCTCTTTTCCTCCTCCTCCTCCTCCTCCTCCTCCTCCTTCTTCTTCTTCTTCTTCTTCTTCTTCTTCTTCTTCTTCTTCTTCTTCTTCTTCTTCTTCTTCTTCTTCTTCTTCTTCTTCTTCTTCTTCTTCTTCTTCTTCTTCTTCTTCTTCTGCAATACCTTTAAGTCCCCTGGACCTATCATATTAAAACTGAAATACCTTAAGGACCTCATCCTGAGTCTTAATACACACCCCATCATCATATCCTTAGGATATTAGGAAGGAACTGGTGGCAAAGTGGTTAAAGCTCTGGAACTGGAGTCAGAAAGACTGAATTCAAATCAGACCTCAGTCACTCACTTGCTATGTGACTCAGAACTAGACACAACCTCGTTTGCTTCAATTTCCTGAACTACAAAACGGGTATAATAATAACACTTAATTCACAGGACTGTTTTGTTGATCTAAGGAAATATTTGTAAAGAGCACTTAAAAGAGTTAGATTCAGTAGACATTACATAAATCTCTCCCTTGCCATGTACCTTGCAGTTAAATTTGTATGTGTTACCTCTCCTAATTAGTCTGATTTCCTTAGGAGCAAGGATTGTCTAGCCTTTTCTGTTTCTATTTCTAGTACTTAGTATATAATAAACACTTATTACATTTCCTTCCTTCCTTCCTTCCTTCCTTGATAAAGAGGAGATTGAATTATCTTTTTCTGAAAGCTTAGAATTGAAAACAGTATACTCTTCCCACTGAAAGCTTCTGGAAGTTTGTTGACACTAAACTTAGGACAAGAAAAAGTCATTTTCCGTAGAGAGAGAGGTTTCTTGAGGCTTTCTGACTATAATTAAGTTCCCTTACTCACAAGTCAGCAAAGCAACATTTCACACGACCTCCTATTGTAGCAGAAAAACAAAAAAAAGGCAAAGCAACCCAAAGGCTTCCTTCTATTGGAGAACAATTTGACATACCATAGTGACAGGTACGGCTGTCCAACTTTGGGTGTCCTGACAGACTAGACAAATGTTGAAACTGCTACTCGGGCTCCTCTGGGTATGTAGTATAATGATGTTTGTGTGTGTGAGTGGTTGAAGAGCAATATTCTTCATGGTGTGCAGAAAAAAGTATTATTGGATTCACTCATCCCTAATGGTTAGCTGTGCAAACATGGGCTATTTATCTACCCTATTCAGCAGAAACACTGCACAAGTCTCTAAGACTTCAATGCTCCAGGCAAGTTTAACTCTGTTGCCTACCTGGCTTTTCTACTTGACAGGCAAATTAGCTTGGAGAATAAGGGATCCCCAAATTATATAGGCAAAGCAAAGTAGTTATCCATCACCTTCTTTAGGCAGAATATATGAATGGGTTACTTGATGAATAGTTGTTTTTTAAATTATTGTATAAAACAATTCTTAAGAAAATTCATGATTCCCACAGCATTCCTTCCAAAGATTTTCTCTTTTGTAAGACATTCCCAGGCCCACTTCTTACACTGAGATAATTCAGAGCAGATTGCCTCTTATCCCCTTTGGTAAGCCTCCAAAACCCTTACCATCTTCGTCCATTTTCTCTTCTCCTTTGATCCATTCCCTAGTAAAGATCTTTCCCATCTCCTTTCCTGGGACAAGTATTTTTCTTTGTGCCCTTGAACCAACCTCCTTTGATTTGCATTAATTCTGCTCTCATCTTCAATTTCTTCCCCTACTTTTTGTTTTTGTTTTGTTTTTGCTCTTTTGGCCCTTGCTATGAGAAAGTTCTTGCCTATTTAAAAACAAAACAAAACAATGTCATATCATTGCTATGCTGCAAGCTTTCATCACTCTCCTTCCATCAAACTATTCAATATTCTCTACTTTCTCACTATTCATTTAATCATTCAGCCATTTATTCATCCAATTTTTCCCTACCCTTACAAAAGTCAAATTGCACCAAATAAATTCTCCAGAATTTATTGGATCCCAATTTTCCCCTTCACAACTCTTCCACATGTCAACTTCTAGAGATCACTTGTAGCCTCTAAATCACCAGACCAGGGAACTTCTCTCATTCTTTGCCCTTAATGTTCAATTCACATTTCAGAATCGTGACCTGTGCAACATTCTAGCTTTCTCCTCTTTTGGCATTCCTAAATGGGCCTATCCTGGCTTTTGTTTCTTTTTTATTGTCTACCATTCTCCCTTTCTTTCCTTAAAGAATGCAGATATTCCTGTTCTGTGGTGAGCTCATAGCTCACAGCACAGAGCTTCCTGGCACAGTAGAGAAGGAGGGCCTGGGGGAGTCCTGAGGCAAGAGCAGGCAGAGCTGCAGCTAAGGGTGAGAGACCAGCAGAGCTGAGGGAGTGACAGCTGCTGAGCCAGATATCAGCTGTAGCAGCTCCTGAGACTTTCAGCCCGCAGATCAAATGTCTGTAAGTCACCTACTAGAACTTCCAGGAGCTAAAAATGGGAGACTGACCAGCAAATGCTCTCTCCTCCCTCCTTATTGACCTCGAAAAAACCATAAAATATTTCCTCAGAAAAATCCAGACTCAGTGGGCACAGTGAAGGGGCCAACAGTCTCATAACACCTGAGACTAGGAAAATAGCTAAGGGGGATTCCTCTTACTCTGGTAGAGATGAACCAGAAAAAGAGGATCTCCAGGGGAGGTGGAAACACACACTAGGACCCAGGCAAGCCTAAGCACTCCAGGGGAAACAGGAAGACAATAAGGCAGCCAGGATCACCATCCTCTGAACTTGCCTTTGCCTCAGCTCAGCTGAAGAGATCTACCAGGACCAGACGACCCCTCCCCCACACTTAACAAGCTAGCCCAGGGCTGATCAGGAAACACAGAACAAAAAGATAAAAAGGCATCTGCACATTAGCTTTTTTACACCAGTCAACTCAATACCAAGTTCTGCAGCTTCTAACCATAAGAACCAGAAGCCACAACACAAATCATAATCATGAGCAAGAAAAAACAAAACAACAGTGAAAAAAATAGAATATTTCTATGGGGACAAGGACCAAGAGAAGAATGCCAAAGAGGTCTGTAGTGAGACTGTACTTCTATCTAAAACTTCAGAAGGGACCATGAACTGCTCGCATTCACAAACAGCTCTCCTGGAACAACTGAAGAAGGAAAGAGAAGAAAAGCCGGCCTACTATTTTAAAAGTATGAAAAAAGAATTCACTGATGAGAACATCTATTTAAAAAGGAAACCTGAACAAACGGAAAAAGAAACACAAAGCCTAACTGGGAAAATTGGACAAATGGAAAAGGAAGTACAAAAACTAACTGGAGAAAATAACTCCCTAAAAGAAACAATTGGACAGATGGAAAAGGAGATGGAAAAGGATGAAAAGGAGAAGAAAATAATTTGATAAAAATTAGAATTGGGAAAGTATAACCTAATGACTCTATGAGACATCAAGAATCAACGAAACAAAAACTAAAGAATGAAAAGATAGAAGAAAATGTAAAATATGTAATTGGAAAAATATTTGACTCGGAAAATAGATCCAGGAAAGAAAATTTAAGAATTATTGGCCTAAGAGAAAGGCATGATGAAAAAAAAGAGTCTGGATAATATCTTCCAAGAAATCATCAAGGGAAACTGCTCAGAAGTGCTAGATCTACAGGACAAAATAATCATTGAAAGAATCTATGGTTCACCTCCTGAAAGAGATTCCAAACTAAAAACCCCAAGAAATATTGATGCCAAATTCCAGAGGTATCAAGTGAAGGAGAAAATACTACAGGCAGACCGAAAGAAACCATTCACATATTGAGGAGTTACAGTCAGGATCACACAGGACCTTGCTGTTTCCACATTAAATGATCAAAAGAATTGAAATCCAATATTCAGTAAAGGAAAGGAGCTGGGACTACAATCAAGACTCAATTACACCGCAAATTTCAGCATAACATTTCAGGCAAAAAGATGGACATTCAATGAAATTAGAGATTTCCAGACTTTCCTGAAAGTGACCATAATTCAGCAGAAAATTTGATCTTCAAATGCAGGTCTCAAAAGAGGCATAAAAAGGTAAACAGGGGAAAAGAAAAACTTGATACTCAATTTGGACAAACTGTTTACCTCCCTATAAGGGAAGGTGATACTAATTAATCATGAGAATTGTACACCTATTATGAAGTATAAAAGGGATATACACAGAGTGAATGACTATAAAGTAAATGATGTGATGACAAAAATATGATTTAATGTGGCAAAGGTATTGTAACAGGAGATGTGAAAAGGAGGAAACAGAAAATGATAAATTACATCACAGGAAGAAGTACAAAATTATAGTAGAGGGAAAGAGGGGAGAGACAGGATCATTGTTTGAGAGGTATTCTCATCTGATTTGGTTCAAGGAAGGAGCAATAAAATTAAGTATATAAATCTAACTAGTTCTATAGGCAGTAGGAAGGGGAGGGGAAGCTAAAAGGGAGGGAAGAAATAGTAAAGGTAAAGGGGAGTAAAAGGGAGGGGGCTAAAAAAAGGAAGGGAAGACTGCAGAAGGTGGTGGTGAAAAGTAAAAATTCTATTGAGGATGGGAAGGGAGAGAGAAGAACTAAAAGCATAAGTTGTGGGAAAGAGGATGGAGGGGAAGACACAGACTGTAATCATAACTGTGAATGTGAATGGAGTGAACTTTCCCATAAAATGGAGACAGCAGAATGGATTAAAAGCCACAATCCAATAATACGTTGTTTACAAGAAACACAGTTGAAATGGGGGGAATACACACAGGGTAAATATGCAAGGTTGGAGCAGAATATGTTGTGCCTCAGCAGATGTAAGAAAAGCAGAGATAGCAATCCTAATCTTGTACAAAGCAAAAGCAGAAATAGATCTAGTCACAAGAGACAAGGAAGGAAATTATATCCTGCTAAAAGGCACAATAAACAATGAAGCAATAGCATTACTAATCATATGCTCCAAGTGGTATAGCACCCAAATACGTAGAGGAGAGGTTGGGGAAGTTGAAGGAAGAGATTGACAGCAAAACTATACCAGCAGGGGACCTGAACCACCCCCTCTTTGGACTTGATAAATCTAACCTCAAAATAAACAAGAAAGAGGTTAAGGAGGTAAATAAAAGTCTGAGTAAGGTAGTTATGATAGATCTCAGGAGAAAATGGAATGGAGGTAGAAAGGAATATACCTTTTTCTCAGTGGTACATGGCCCATATGCAAAAGTTGTCCATATTCTAGGGTATATAAACCTCACAATCCAGTGCAGAGAGGCAGAGATAGTCAGTGCATCCTTCTTAGATCATAATGCAATAAAATTATCTGTAATAAAAGACCATAGAAAGATAAATCAAAAATTAATTGGAAGCTAAATAATGTAATCATAAAGAAAAAGTGGCTTAAACAACAAATCATAGAAACAATCAACAACTTCATTCAAGAGAATGATGATAATGAGACAACTTGCCAAATCTTATGGGATATTGCAAAATCAGTTCTTAGGGGAAGTCTTACATCTTTGAATGCCTACATGAATAAAATAGAGAAAGAGGAGATCAATGACTTGGGCATGCAGCTGAAAAAGCTAGAAAAAGAACAAATTAAAAATCCCCAAGTAAATACCAAACTAGAAACACTGAAAATCAAAGGAGACATTAATAACATTGAAATAAAGAAAACTACTGAATTAACAAATAAAACCAAAAATTGGTTTTAGGAAAAAACTTACAAAACTGATAAATATTTGGTCAATATGAATTAAAAAATGAAAGAAAACCCAGTTACTAAAATAAAAAATGAAAGGGGTGAACTCACCTCCATTGAGGAGGAAATTAAAACAACAATTAGAAATTATTTTGCTCTATAGTATGTCCATAAATTTGACAAGCTAACTGAGATGGATGAGTATTTTAAAAAACACAAATTGTCCAGATTAACAGAACAGGAAGTTGAATACTTAAACAACCTCATCTCACAAAAAGAAATTGACCAAGTCATCAATGAACTCCCTAGGACAAAAATCTCCAGGGTCATATGGATTTAAAAGTGAATTTGATCAAATTTTTAAAGAATGGTTTATTCCAATATTATACAGACTATTTATGAAAATTAAGGAAAACGGAGTCCTCCCAAATTCTTTTTATTGTACAAATATGGTTTTGATACTTAAATCAGGAAGAGACAAAATGGAGAAATAAAATTATAAACCAATTTCTGTAATGAATATAGAAGCGAAAATTTTAAATGAGATTTTAGCAACATGAATACCACACCTTATCACGAGAATAATACATTATAATCAGGTAGAATTTGTAAAGTCAAATTTTCTTTTCAGCTCTGGTCTTTTCATCAAGAATGCTTGAAAGTCCTCTGTTTCACTGAAAGACCATATTTTTCTCCTGAAGTATTATACTCAGTTTTGCTGCGTAGGTGATTCTTGGTTTGAGTCCTTGTTCCTTTGACTTCTGGAATATCCTATACCATGCCCTTTGATCCCTTAATGTAGAAGCTGCTAGATCCTGTGTTACCCTAATTGTATTTCCACAATACTAGGATTGTTTCTTTCTAGCTGCTTGCAATATTTTCTCCTTCACGTGGGAATTCTGGAATTTGGCCACAATGTTCGTAGGAGTTTCTCTTTTTGGATCTCTTTCTGGCAGTGATAGATGGATTCCTTCAATACTTATTTTGCCCTCTGGTTCTAGAATATCAGGACTGTTTTCTTTTATAATTTCACGAAAGATTATGCCTAGGCTCTTTTTGATCATGGCTTTTAGGTATTCCCATAATTTTTAAATTGTGTCTCCTGGATCTATTTTCCAGGTCAGTTGTTTTTCCTATGAGATATTTCACATTCTCTTCCATTTTTTCATTCTTTTGGTTTTGTTTGGTGATTTGTTGGTTTCTCACAAAGTCATTAGACTCCATCTGTTCCATTCTACTTTTTAGAGAACTATTCTCTTCAGTGAGCTTTTGAACCTCTTTTTCCATTTGGCTCATTCTGCTTTTGAAAGCATTCTTCTCCTCATTGGCTTTTTGAACCTCTTTTTCCAACTGAGTGAGCCTATTTTTCAAGGTGGTATTTTCTTCAGCATTTTTTTTTTGGGTCTTCTTTACCTAGGTATTGACCCATTTTTCATGCTTTTCTTGCATCTCTCTCATTTCTCTTCCCAGTTTTTCTTCCACCTGTCTAATTTGATTTTCAAAATCCTTTTTGAGTTCTTCCATGGCCTGAGCCCACCCGACATCCCCCTGGGATGTCTGGGATACAGAGGTCCCAACCTCCACATCTATCCGTGATGGTAAGTGTCCTTCCTCGTCATCAGAATTGAAAGGCAGGAATATCTGTGCCCCCTCAAAGTAGCTCTCTATAGTCTTATTTTTCTTCCCTTTTCTGGGCATTTTCCCAGCCAGTTACTTGACTTCTGAGATTCCTGTCCACCTCCGCCTAGATCCACCAAGCTAGTACTTGGGCTCTGAGATTCAAATGGGCTTTCCACGGCAGGTGCAGCTGGTATTCAATGTGAGCTTAAATTTTGGTTCTCTGGTGGGGGCAGGGCCACCTCCAAGGCTCAGTTCCCTCAGGGGCTTTAGCAGAGACCTTCAGTAATAGGGTGGGGGCAAGGCCTCCTCCCAGGCTCAGTTCCCTCAGGGGGTTTATGCAGAGACCTTAGGTAATGTCCCTGAACTTCTGCCTGCTTGGGGAGTCCCAGGCCATCGCCTGCCGCTGCCTCTGCCGCTCCCTCTGCCACTTCCTCCCCAGGGGGCCTGAGCCATGGAGACACCCCGCTCCCCTCTCGGCCAGCCTAGAAGTCTCTCTCACTGACCTGTAGCGTCTGTGGGCGGAGGGAACTTCCCGGCCGCTGGAGGTTCTGTCCCTGAAGCCTGCTCGGGTCTGCTGCTCTGGGGCTGTGTGGCCAGGGCAGCACAGGGTTGGACTCTGCTTTCCAGGGTGTGACGGACCCTGGGAATGGCTCTCCAGGGCTCTCTGGAACGGAAATCTCTTCTACTGCGTTGGTGCGCTCTTGCTCTGCTCCAGAATTTGTGGGGAGTTCTTCTTGCAGGAAATATATGAACTGTGGGTTCGGAGCTAGCATACATGAGTCTTTCTACTCCACCATCTTGGCTCCACGAGGTAACTTTCTTGACGAACAGATGTTTCCTCTTTTCCTTTCAGATGAGGAAGAACCATGCATACCATTAGGGAAAGAGATAGAAATATCTGTTCACCAAGAAAGTAATCTTCTTTGGTCTTATTTTTTTTTCCCTTTTCTGGGCATTTTCCCAGTCAGTTGCTTGAATTCTGATATTCCTGTCCACCCCCACCTCGCCTCCAGATCCACCCAGCTAGTGCTTGGGGTCTGAGATTCAAATGCTGCTTCCCAGCCTCAGGCCTTTCAGTGGGGCCAGGGCTACTGTTCAGTGTGAGATTAAATTCAGGTGCTCAGTTGAGGGCAGGACTGCTAGTCAGTGTGAGATTAAGTTCAGCTGCTTGGGTGGGGGAAGGGCCACCACCAGGGTCTCAGATCCCTCAGGGTGTTTATGCGGAGATCTTCAACAATGGATCTGAGCCCCTGCTTGCTTTGGGAGCTCCTATCCACTGCTGCCTCTGCTGCTGCCCCCTGAGGGGTCCTGAGTTATGGGGACATCCTGCTCCTCTCTTGGCGAGCCAAACAGGCTCTCTCACTTTTGTGGGTGGGTGAACCTGCGGGGCCACTGGAGATTTCATGCCTGAAGCCTGCTCAGATCTGCTCCTCTCTGTGCAGCGCAGCCAAGGCAGCGCTGGGCTCTTCTCTGGGTCTGGTGTATGATGGACGTTTGGTGTTGGTTTTTCAGGCTCTCTCTGGAACAGAAATCTCCTCCATTCCGTTGTTGTATGGCTTCCCCTCCTCCAGAATTTGTTAGGAGTTCTTCTTTGCAGTTTTTTTATAGGCTGTGGCTTTGGAGCTAGCATATATGAATCTTTCTACTCCGCCATCTTGTTTCCTCCCAGGATTCATACCAGGAATGCAGTGCTGGTTTAATATTAGGAAAACCATTAACATTATCAACTCTATCAACAACAAAACTAACAGAAATGACGTGATTATCTCAATAGATGCAGAAAAAGCTTTTGATAAAATACTACACTCATTTCTATTAAAAACATTGGAGAGAATAGGAGGTAAGGGACTTTCTACAAAATAATAAGCACTATCTAGCTAAGTCCTTCTGCAAGCATTTATGCAATGGTGATAAGCTAGATGCACTTCCAATAAGATCAGGGGTGAAACAAGGATGTCCATTATCACTGCTATTATTCAAGATGGTACTAGAAATGTTAGCTATAGCAATTAGACAAGATAAAGAAATTGAAGAAATTAGAATAGGCAAAGAAGAAACTAAGTTATCACTCTTTGTAGATGATATGATGATATATTTAGAAAATCTCAGAGATTCAGATAAAAACTACTTGAAATAATAAACAACTCTGGCAATGTTGCAGGTTACAAAAGAAACATACACAAATCTTAAGCATTTCTATATATTATTAACAAAGCAGTAAAGGGAGAGCTAGAAAAAGAGCTAGCTTGGGTAGACAGTATAAAATATTTGGAAGTTTACCTGCCAAATATAACCTTTGGATATATGAACACAACTACAAGACACTTTTAACACAAATAAAGCCGGATCTAAGTAAGTGGAAAAACATCAGTTTCTAGTGGGTAGACCAAGCCAATATAATAAAAATGACAATTCTAACTAAATTAATTTACTTATTTAGTGCCATACCAATAAAACTATCAGATAATTATTTTCCTGAGTTGGAAAAAAATAGCACCAAAATTCATCTGGATGAACAAAAGATTCAGAATACCAAGGGGACTAATGAAAAGAAATGCTAGGGAAAGTAGCCCAGTGTTACCAGATCTCAAACTGTATTATAAAGCAGCAATTATCAAAATGACTTGGTACTGGCTAAGAAAGAGAAGGGTAAACAAGTGGCATAGACTAGGTACTCAAGACATAGTAGATAATGAATATAACAATCTCCTTTTTAATAAACCAAAGGACCCCAACTTCTGGGATAAATCTCACTATTCAACAAAAATTGCTGGGAAAAATGGATAAAAGTGTGGGAACTAACCATAGACCAATGCCTGACACCTTACCAAAGAATAAAATCCAAATCGGTACAAAATCTAGGTATAAAAATGGATATTATGGATTAATTTGTGGAGCAAGGAATAGTGTATTTATCAGATTTATGGAGAAGAGAAGAAGTTTTAACTAAAGAACAGATAGAAAACATTATGAAGTACAATATGGATAATTTTGATTACATTAAACTGAAAAGTTTTTGCACAGCCAAACCCAGTGCACAATGATCAATGTTGGAAAAGATGTGGGAGAGTTGGAACACTAATTCATTGTTGTCAGAGCTGTGAGGTGATCCAACCATTCTGGAGAGCAGTTGGAATTATGCCCAAAGGGCTGTAAAAATATGCATAACCTTTGACCCAGAAAAAGCACTTCTACTGCTGTCTATGTCTTGTATCCCCAAGAGATCATAAAAATGAGTAAGGGTCCCACATGTACAGAAATATTTATAGAGGCAGTCTTTGTGGTGGCCAAAATCTGGAAATCAAGGGGATGCCCATCAATTGCGGAATGGCTGAATAAATTATGGTATATGAATGTAACGGAATACTATTGTGCTATAAGAAATGATGAATAGCAAGCCTTCAGAGAGGCCTGGCAAGATTTATGTAATGTGATGTTGAGTGAAAGGAGCAGAACCAGGAGAACTTTGTGCACAGCAATGACCACAGTGTGTGAGAGAATTTACTGGTAGATTTGGAACTTCATTGCAATGCAAGGACTTAAAAAAAAATTCCCAATGGTCTTCTAAGGCAAAATGCCTTCCACATCTTGAGAAAGAACTATGGAATTCAATCACAGAATATAGCACATCATGTTTGTGTGTGCGTGTGTGTGTGTGTGTGTGTGTGTGTATTGCATTTTGGTTTGTTAGATGATTTCTCCCACTGATTTTAACTCTTCAGCACAGAGTGACTATAATGAAAATGTTTTTAAAAGGAATGTATTTGTAGAACCTATACAAAATTTCATGCCATCTTGGGGAGGGAGGGCAGAGGGAGGAAAAAGTATTAATCTAAGTTATATGGTTGTTATTTTAGAACATTGAAAATATTAATTAATAATGCATATATAATATACATAATGTATATATAATATATATGTGTATATATATAGATATATATCTGCATTCTTTATGTATGTGTATACGATATGTATACACATACATAAAGAATGCAGATATTCCTCAATGTTTCCTCTATAGCTTTCACTTCTTTCTTTATATTTGTTCATTGCCAATCCTGGGATCTTTCACTATTCCATTTATCACCTCTATAAATATCAAACAATTAATTGACAACCATGTTTTAAGTTCTAGCTCTATACTAGGTACTGTGTGAAGTACTGGAGATATTAAGATAAAGGTGAAACAGATCTTTAATTTTAAGGGAGTTATATTTTATTAATGTTGGTATTTCATTTTATGCTTCTCTTTCTAGTTAGTTCCACATTTGCAGCTCCAATTTGAATATCTCTACCTTGTATGTACATCCTTCGTTGCTGAGGAAGACCATGCCATCAGAGAAATGATGACATGACTTGCACTTGACTTTGTTTTGAGTGAGGGAGGGCTGGGCAGGTCACCAGCCTCACTTCTCCTCCAGAGCCATCTGAATTCAGAAATCAGACATTCATCAGGATGACTGGAAATAAAGAAGGAGGCAATTGGTGTTAAGAGACTTGCTCAAGGTCACAGAGCTAGTGAGTGTCAAGTATGTTTCCCTGGAAAATAAACTCAACTGAGGTGAAGTATGGAACTCAAGCTTTCATCTTCTCTTTAGTCTGATGTCCCCTTACTCTTCCAAAATCCACATTTCTCTAACAAATGTCATCATACTTCTAGGCACCATTTCAGGAAAACTTTGTGGTATCTTTGCATCTTGAATCAGATTTAAGGAATGTGTCATAAGCACCTGTGTAGTTCAAGTCACCAGGGATACCAGGAAATAAACTAATAAATGAATAGATATTTCCAGTCAAAGTGAAGAATGAGATATATTTTTAGACACATCAAATGTGGGAAATTATTTAATTCAACTATGTGTATTTGTAAAAAAAATTTAAAAAGTGAATGACAAAAATTAAATAAATGATAAAAACTGTAAAAATACATAGTAAATAAAATAAATGATAGTCTATTTAATAAAATAATAAATTAAACAATAAATTAGCATTTGTCTAATAAAATTTATAATAAACAATTTAATATGCAACAAATAAATTTAAATATGAAATATATATGGGAAGTATAGATGTGTTACATATAATTATATATGTACACTGTACATACGTGTACATATATATATGTATATACACATACACATACATATACTTCAAATGCTTCCTCCTTATTGTAAACATTATTCATGTTTCAGGTTTATTTTATATTGCCCCCCCAATGAACTCATAACAGTTTCTAACTCTAATTTTGATTTTATGTGGGTATAATTATATATCTGTGTCTAAGAGTGAGCAATGGACCTATAGAATAAGCCATGGTTTGGGAATCAGAAAATTTAGATTCAAACCCCATCTCTACACTTCTGATTTGTGTAAGCTTGGCCAAGTTATTTAAGTACACTGCAGTTAAGTTTCATCTGTAATGATAATGTTGGACTAGATAACACTCAGGTATGTTCTAATTTTTGATTTATGTGATCCTACTTGTCTTCTTTCAGACACTACACATAGTGAGCCTTTAAGAGGCATTGTTTTGGTAAATTACCCTCTCCTTCCCTGGCAGCATATATCCTTGAACTTCGTAGTCCCTTAATGCATTTGCTGACTTGAATCAGATAATATCTGCAGAACAATTTTCATAAATAATAGCATAGCAAATGTAGATATTGTTCCCATTAAGTAAAATTAAGCATAAATTTAGTAAAACGTATCTTGAAAAATAAATTTTATTGTTACCTTGGTTGAAAATCTTGGTTGCTATAGAACCTTGTCTCTGGGTAGAGTGCCAAATGAAATATGGTAGCATTCAATTCTCCCTGACTCAAATTGAAAGTTATCCTAGAAATTTCACATCCATAGTCTTTTAACTTATCCCACTGATTGTTCCATAGTAGGGATTAACAAATGTTTACTGTGAAACATCACTAATCTGGAAATATACTATTCCTTTCTTGGGCTTGGATGAGAGGAGGAAGCATGCCATTGCCTATAGAATGCTGGACTTGCAATAAGGAAGGTGTGAGTTCAAAAATTGTGTCTACCACTTATCAGTTAGATGCTTGAGGATAAGAAGAAAAGCATTTTTGAGTGTCATTTCTTTGTTGAAAGAGAGGGGATAATAACACCTGTAGCATTTCATTTGCAACTTGTCATATGAAAATAATGTGCATTGTGCTTTGGAAAGTTTGAAGGGTTAATTGTCTCTCTGTCTCCATCTAGTTCTCTGTTTGCCTCTCTTTATTTTGGGGACGAGAAATTTGCTACCATGTCCCAGCTGCCCCTAAACCTTGAACTTGATTCAGAACATAGTGTCTCCTTACCTAGGGTAGCTAGAAGTTACAGTGGATGAAGCAAAGGGCCTGAAGTTAGGAACATCCAAGTTCAAGTCCAACCTGAAACACTTATTAGTTGTGTGCCAGTGCTTAGCAAAGTACTTTGAATACAGTAGATGATATATAAATGTTTTTCTTTTCTGTACTCTGGAATACTATCCTCCATAGTTTTCTCATAATAGAACATCTTCTGACCCTCTGGCCCCCTTCAAATATTGGTGAATTCCTCCCAGAGTCTCCCTTTTTTCAAAAGACTCAGTTTGGCCAACTTCCATTGCCCTTTAATTTCCAATTCTGACTTTCTGTTGTTTGCCACCATGCCCCCTTGTGGGTCCCTTCACCCCATTCCCTGCTCTTCAGCTTTGTTTTATTTGCTGTCTTCTCCTCTTAGAATGTATACTTGTTTGAGACAAGAATTTTTCATTTTGCTTTTATTCGTATAGCCAGAAATTAACACATGCCTGATATGTACCAAAAGAAAGAAGGGAGAAAGGGGAGGTATTCTGCATTTATTTCTTTTATTATTACATACACTACTTGCTGCCTGTCAGGCACTGTGCTAACATTTTACAAATATGATCACAATTTTGTCCTCACAACAGCCCTGAGAGGTGGATATTATTAGTGTCCCCATTTTATTGCTAAGGAAGCTGAGGTGCAATTAGATTAAATGAACCGCACAGCTAGTAAGTTTCAGGGACTGAAGATGAACTGATTCCTAACTCCAAGTTTAACACTCTAATAACAAAACCAAGGTACTTCTAAATGTTTGCTGTCTTGGGTCAAAGAATTATTGCGTGATTCAGATGAAATAACTAGGAAAATGCTTTGCAAACCTCGAAGTGATATAAATGCTAGTTATGATAGCAAGATACATGGACATGATTAGATGATCAACAGATTTATTGATGGATAATAGTAGAGATGCTAGAGATCAAGAAGATAGCTAGTTAGTTGCATACAGAGATGGAGATGACTGGTGACAGAGATAGATGGAGATGATAGAGATAAATAGCTAGCTAGCTACAACTGCTGTTGAAAACACTGATAATATCAACCACACTCAACTTCTTACCTTTTTTATTTCAGAGTCATTTTGAAACCACAAGAAACAAGCCTGCTTGACTTTCTCTGCACACAGAGAAAATAGGACCTGGGTCTCTTGGGTCTACCACTGACCACTCTGGATAGTGTATGTATGCATCTACATATACATACACACATACATACATGCATACATATACAAGGACAGATTTCCATTTTCTGTCCGTGGTTATGCCATTATAATTGCCCCTTGCTATTTTTATCCAGCTTACTAAGCAGACTGTCTTTGCTATAACTTAGGAGAAATACATCATGTGCAGGATTTCCATGCTCCAGGGCCCAATTCCCCTTCATTCTGTCCTTATGTTGCAAACATCAAGAGTAAAATAAGTGAAGAAATACGGGGGAAAGTTGTCTTATGCTAGACACATCAAGAGGATTACATATTTCCAATACCATTCCCTTGCCATCTTTCACAGCTGAATTTACACACCCTTTAAAATATGGGAACTTGGTGCTTAAGATGTAGTTCTTGGCAGTCTCAGCAACTGAACAAATATTTGACTTAGCTGTTCAGCTGTTGCATTTTGCATTTCCCCCTTTGTCGGTGGTGGCTCAAAACGCTTCTTTCATAGGCACAATTGGGAAGTTAATTAAACATATCCCTGAAACCTCTCCTCAACAATTCTATGTACTTTTTCCTCTTTGGTAACATGTTACATTCCATCTATGTCTTCAGTTCCTAGTATTTTTTAAAGCCTCCTTGCTAGAAAGTAAGACCCACATCTTACTGTCTTCAACTCTGTGTTACAGTAACATTGACTTTTCTTTTCCCACTTACTGTATTTTTTTAAATCTATGTAGCACAGTCTCAGGTGAGCTGAGCACAGCTACACTGCGCTCAAAGGAGGGAAATGAAGATGGTGAACAACTTAGATTCCATTGTGTATGAGGATTACCTGAAACACCTAGGGATATTTAGGCTATAGAAGTATGATCTGAGATTGGGAGCAATACTTGTCTTCAAATACTTGGAGGGCTTTCCTGTAGTCCTAAAGGGGAAAAAAAGGAACAATGGGAAAGAAGAAACCCAGAGTCAAATTTAAGCTTGATGTCAGAGAATACCGCTAATGATAACAATAATTAGAACTGTCCAAAAAGGAAAAGAGATGATCATGCCTTAAACAGTTTCTTTTCATTGGAGGATTTCAAATAGAGATTGGATGATTATTTAATTTATCTAATATGATTCATTGACGGGAGTTTCAGTGAGATCTTGGATTTGTGAACTTTGATTAGATTTTGAGTTTCATGAATTGGGGGAAATGCATACTAATTTTTACCATTCTTTGTAATCATATGGAATTTAGCTTATAAATTTAGAAATAATATTCTTCAAAGGAATTAATAGATTTCAACTGACTACCAAAGAGGTTCATAATGAACAAAAGCAATAAAGAACAACACAAATAGATGGAAAATGAATTCTATCCAAGACTAAAATGTTGCACTGTTTGTGATTTTTGTATTCACTGGATTTTAATGGAAAATTAATTAATAAAAAATGAAAATCCTCCCATCAATTATATGTATGCTTCCATGACTTGACATCCCTCTACTCCGTATCTTTTCCCCCTCTCTCCAGGTCTTTATTCCCTTTCTTTTCCATGCTTTGGATATTTTTCCAAATAGCTATATAACTTAGCTATATAACTTCTACTTGCTGGAGAAAACTGATAAGCAGGAAAAGCATTACTTCATTGAGGATGAAATAGTTTTCAATTAAAATAAACAAATACATTCATATGGAAATCCTAGTTTTTCATAAGGTATAATAATGAAGTGTTGCTAGATGATTATTTTTTCTCTCTTAGAAGGGTACAGATTAAGAAGATATCAGAATCCCCAGAGAATCAGCAAATCATCTGCCAAAGGATTTATGTCTTTGCTCATTTATTCAAAATTTATTCATTTGTTCATTCATTCACTGATTCACTTAATTCCTTTATCCATTTATTCACATCTGAAAAATTGATTAGGCACCAACTATGCTCCCTCCATTACTTTCCTAAGCAAAACTCAAGTCATGCCTTAGGCACAATCAATAGTTCTAATTTTGGGGAGGGAGAGAAATCAGGGCATTTACTTAACCTAAGGTTTACTTAAAAGTTTTGAGTAGTGTTTCCAAAGCTTATTTCCATTCTTAATGTTGATGTAAACTTGCTTGAATAGAATAAGAATAGATAACAATCTCTTCCCAACTTTTTTGCCACCAATCTCTTCTCCATTTCTCCTGTTTATCAATATTCCTGTGGACAACATCATATGTAGAGTAAAGAGTTACCCAAGCTGTCAAATTGCAGTAGCATTTGGGATACCTATCTATGCCTATATTTCTTAAAGTTCCCCACCCTATATGAAATCTGTTTAATACATTTTATTTCACAGTGAGAGATTATTCAAGAATCAATCATTTCAAAAAACTGAAACATTCCAAATTTACTTTTAAACCAATGTAAAAATGACAAAAAGTAACGCTTTGTTGGATGCAGGTTTTTTTTTTTAAGACAGAAGAAAGTGGAAGATGCCTATAAGGTTTATAAAGAATAGAACTATGATAAAATGGTTGATAAAAGGAAGCCTGAGTCATTTTTTGAAGGTTAATTCTGTACAAGTGCTATCTTTTGAACACAATGCATGTGTTTACATATGTATGTGTATATATATGCATATGCATACACATATATATGCATATATACATATGTATATACATATATGTATATATAAATGCACACAATATATACACCTGTGTGTGTATATATACCCACAGAGGCACATATGTATACACACATGTGTACATTTTACCAATGAGAAACCTGAGGTCAGGAAAAATTAGGAAATTTGCTCAGTCATATAGATAGTAATTGGCAGAGCCAGGAATTGAAACCAGGAATTTTATACCAGATTACTTCCTAATTTGAAGGAAAGTTAATTCTACATTCAGAGGCAAAGCTCTCACCAACCTGATTGGTCTTATAAAATAGGCATGATGCCTGCCCTCCAGAATCTTAAACTCAAATCTGGTAAGTTACAATCTAATAAATTAGGCATCGTATATCGCAATATTTGCTATCTCCTTTTGGTGATTAGAGTGATGAATAAACAAGTTAATGCTATCTCAGACTTACCAAAATCCAGTCTCTCCTCTTGGGTTTTAAAAGGAACTTTACAATAAGCTGCAAGAAAGTGAATTGCAATGAAGCATCACATTTTAGTCAGGTTGATTTAATGTACTGCATAGTGGAAGTAATGATATACAAAAGAAGCCAGGACATTTTGCATCAGAACCTGAATGATTGTAACAAATACAAGGTAGCAGCCATCTTGCTTCTGCAATAGAGAGACAATCCATAATAAAAATGAGCTGGTTTTTTCTTCCCTTTGCATTGTTATAATAAGCAAAATTTATCTGTCTATAAAAGGTGTACATCAGTCAAACTGACAGACAGAGGCCAACTTTCCAAAGGGAAAGGGACAGACCAGTTGGAAAAGGCAATCAAGGCCAAATCATGAAATTGCAAGCCCATAAAATTTAATATAGGTCATACCTCTTCTTGATCAAATATTTCTTTGGGGAGACATCAAACCTATCAATAGCAAGCAGGTAGAATCAGAAAAATGTGGATGAATCTTTTTTTTCTCAGGTTTTCAAATGGACTGAGAGCCAAGGGAGCCAGCCATAAAATGCAAATAAAGATCCTTTTTTTCATTTTGAAGACTTTTTTTCCCTTTCTACTCAGAATAGCTCACAGTTCTCTTCTATGCTTAAGGAAGTACAGAACATAAATGACAGAGAGAGAGAGAGAGAGAGAGAGAGAGAGAGAGAGAGAGAGAGAGAGAGAGAGACAGACAGACAGACAGAAACAGAGACAGAGATAGAAAGACTGAATGAAAGAAGATAGAGATGAAGATAGAGTAGAGGCAGAGTGCTGAAAACATGAGAAACAGAGACAAAAACAGAGAGAGTGAAGTAGAATCTTCCTTTTCATATTTTCCCAAATTAGCTATAAATCTCAAAATTGGTTTCCTGGTTCTGTCTGAGATTTTGCTGCATGTTCCATCATTCAATACCAGTTCATTGCTAAGGAAGATAATAAAAATAGGAGAAAAATCTGAATTTTGATGAAATATTCTGCTTCAAACTTTTCCTATATTCCTTCCTCCCTTGAAACTCCTTTAGAAAAAGGAAACTATGCTCTAAAGTTGTTTTCCATTACTTTTCTGAAGGTAAATCACCATAGACAGTGGATTATGAAAATGGTTATTCAAGTGAATATAGAAAAAAGATTCCAAACTGACAATTCTAAAATTATCATTTTTTTCACAGTTATTTTATTAAATCTTCAGGGAAATAATTATGCTTTGAAATCCATAACTTGATATATCTATGCATTTGAAAATTGAAGGAAAGTTCTCTTCCATGTTTCTTTCAAGTTATTGTGTTTTCAGTTATTTAATGTTACTGATTTCAATCCTTTAGTGTGCATAGTCACCTGGAGATTAAAAATGAAAATGGATTTCCTGTTAAATGAGAAGTTATCAACACGTCCTTTCTCCAGTGAAAACTTGTACTTTTTTTGAATTCAGCTAATCCCTAGAAAGCATGAGGCAGTGACATTTCTGTTAATATCTGCATGGGCATTGTGTTTGCTGTTTTCATTGATATTTGTAAGGAGAACTTCAATTATTCTCATCTTGTACCATTTGCCACTAAAATAATGGTGTTGCTGGAAAAAAGGCTATGTTTTCTGATAACAACCACTGGGCTAAATAAATGTATGAGGTTCTTGACAAAAGAAATAGAAATGTTAACCCAATATACTAAAATATTACAAGCATGGCTGCACCACTTTTGATTTACTACCTGCGTACATAGGATATTGCTTTATCCCCAAATCTCTATTAACTATGGCATCAAACATTCTGTCTACAATAAAAAATAGGGCTCGGAAGGAAGATTGACTTTGCAAGACCGAAAAATCCTTTCAAATGAAGCTTTAAATGCTTTAAATAAAGCAATTATATTCATCCTATTTATAGATTCAGAGCTGGGATGAACTTTTAAAATTAAGCAGCCCAAGCTACTCAATTTATGTATGAGGAAACAGTGGCCTAGATAAAGTGGTAGTAAGCTACATAGCCAAGAAATGAATACAAGTTTTTGGCTTCAAATTCAGTTTTCTTTCCACTCTGCAGTACTGATTTACAATGGTTTGAATACTTGATGAATTGTACATAAGATTCAGATGTCTGTGTTTATTAAGTGATTTGTTTTGTGTGACAATCGTTAAAATCATAACTTGCATTTCTATAGCACTTTCAAATTCTTTACAAATACTGCTACTTTATCCTCATAAGGAAAAATATGAGTATTAATATGCTCATTTTATAAATAAGGAAACTGGGGCAGATGACAAATTAAGCAATTTATCCAAAGTCATAAATGTGGTGAGAGTTTGAAGAATTAAAATTTAGGTCTTTCTAACCCAGATCCAGAACTCTATCCATTGTGCTTAGAACTAGGCATAATTTCTGTGAGACACAGAGAAATGTAGAAGAAAACAGTGAACTTCTCAAAATTATAGTTGTCTATTAAAACTATAATGAGTTTTCCTTCACTCAAACTTTCCAATCATAGGTTGGATGACTACTTGATGGAGATACTGAAGAAGTGATTATTTCTCAGTCATAGGTAGGACTAGGTAGCAATTGAGATTCTCTCATCCTGAAATTTCAAAAGTCCTCATTTTCAGACTTTATTCTTACTTTATTGGTCCTCTTCAAGAGCAAAGGATGAACAATGACTACTCCTTACTTCGACCTAAACTCATTGGTCTCTTCACACCTATATTCCTAAAGCAGATTTAGCCCTACCCAATCCTAGCAATCAAACCCTATAAAATCGTCAACATACCTTTCTTTCTTTTTCATTTCAGCTCTGACCACTCTGCTTTGGGAATAGATTTAGACATAAAAGAGAACTAAGTGGTTCCCAAGCCTCAAGGACTAATCTAATTAGAATTTTTCTTAAATTTTTATTGCGAAATATTTTTGAAACATGATCATTTTGCATATGTAAAATCTCAAACAGAAAGGTTAAACAATTTGCTGAAGATTATATAGTAAGTCTTCATGTAATTCATATTGAAATTGCCTCTCTAAGAATAGGAACCTTTCCAATGGTCTTCTATAACATTCTCATCAATATGGTGTATCCCTGCTGTCCTTGACAGAGAAATAATAAGTTGAAAAATATTTACAGTTATTTGACATTCTTTTCCCTATTTTTTTGTCTTCTGTCTGGATTCTTCTTGAAATTTTATCAGGTTGATTTAGCTAAAATGGCTCTATTCCATATCTTTGTATAAATATGTTATTTTCCACCTTCAGCACTTTTTTGATCTTTTATGAGGTAATTCCACTTGTAATCTTCTACCATCATTCCCGTAAGATGTATTTTTTTGAAAGAATTTTGTTTGCAGGCTGGTACTGCTGTTGGCTGATATTTCTCTCTGCTTTACAGAGAATCACATAATCATAGAATTTTAGAACTGAAAGATCTCAGTCAAAATCCAATACATGTTAAATGCCAGAAGAAATTCCCCCTATCCTATACCTAATATGTGGTCAGATTCAAGCCTCTGCTTGAAGACCACCAATGAATATCTTGATTCAATTTACATGTTGCCATATTAGATTAGAAGTTGCTTAAACCCTATGAGACTAAGTCAAATAGTTGAGTTTGTAAGTTAAAGATACATGCTGTGTCACTTGATTTTGCAATCCAGGAGCCTCTTTATTGATGCAATCACAAGTGACATTTTTTTTGAAATAAAGCTGAAAAATTCCACTTGCAATGATTGCAGGACAGCCGAATAAATAGTGCTAGAATATATTCAAAGAGTTATCAAACAGTCAATAAATGAACATTTATTAAGCACTTAATGTATACCATGAACTCTGCTAAGTATTAGGGTTACAAATAAAAAGGAGACAAAAGACAACTGCTGCCCTCAAGGAGCTTACATTCTAAGGGGGAAAATATAGGCAATGATATTTGTAATTGTATACATATATGTAATTATATGCATGTAAGCATATGTATATATATACGTATATGTATGAAAATAGGCACATAATGTATAAATGTGTGTATATGTGTATGTAAGGTCAAAAGGAGATAATTAATATAAGGCACTAGAAGAAGTTAGAAAAACCTTTCTCCAGAAGGTGAAATTTCATTTGGGACTTAAAGGAAACCAGGGAGATCTGTAATCAGAGTACAAGAGGGAGAACAT
This sequence comes from Bettongia penicillata ogilbyi, assembly GCA_023548195.1. Lineage (NCBI taxonomy): Eukaryota > Metazoa > Chordata > Mammalia > Diprotodontia > Potoroidae > Bettongia > Bettongia penicillata. The sequence continues at coordinate 3,640,803 of JAJHZJ010000257.1, forward strand.
TCAATGATGCATGAGGGTCAGACAGAGAAAATGCCAAGAGCTGAGAGATATTGTATCATCACAAAGCCAGTGTCATTGAATATAGGCGTATATGCCAGAGAGCAAGGTATAAGAAGAATATAAAGATAGGAGGGAACTACATTGCTAAGGAGGGCTTTTAATGAAAAACACATTTTCTATTTGGTCCTAGAGTCAATAGAAGTCACTTAAGTTTACTAAGTAAGTGTGTGACATGATTGTACCTGCATTTGAGGAAAATCAGATTAGTGACTGAATGGAGAATAGATAGCTGTGCTCAGAGACCTGAAGCAGACAGACTCACCAGTAAGCTATTGCAGTAATCCAGGTGTGAAGTGAAGGGAGGCTGTACTAGACTGGTGGCAGTATAAGAGGAGAAAAGGGAGAGAATATAAGAAATCTTGCCAAGGTGAAATCACCAGGCCTTGGCAACAGATTGGATGTAGGGAATTAAGAGGGAGTGGGAAATCCATGCTGATTCCCAGGTTGCAAGTCTGAGGGACTGGGCGGATGGTGATACTGTCTATAGTAATAAGGAAGGTAGGAAGTAGGGAAGATTTAAGGGGGAAATAATGAGTTATGTTTTAGGCATACCGAGTTTAAGTTGTCTTCTGGACATCCAGCCTGAGATGTCCACAGGGTAGTTGGAGATTTAGGATGGAGGTCAGCAAAAAATTTGGGAACAGATGTTTGTGTTGGAGAATCATCAATGTAGATATTGTAATTAAATCCATGGGAACTGATGAGATTGCCAAGTAAACTGTGTCTGTCCTTCATTGCTGAAGAAGACCATGCCATCAGAGAAATAATGACGACTTGCACTTGACTTTGTTTTGAGTGATGGAGGGCTGGCAGGTCATCAGCCTCACTTCTCCTCCAGAGCCATCTGAATCCAGTGACCAGATATTCATCAGAATGACTGGAGATGGCCCAGGATGAGGCAGTTGGGGTTAAGTGACTTGCCCAAAGTCACACAGCTAGTGAGTGTCAAGTATCTGAGGTAATATCTGAACTCAGGTCCTTCTGACTCCTGCACTGGTGCTCTAACCACTGCACCATCTAGCTACCTGCCAAGTAAAGTCATAAAGAGGAAGAGAAGAGGACCAGGATAGAACCATGAGGGATACCTATAGTTAGAAGATATGATCCAGATGAGGATGCAGCAAAGGAGACAGAGCAAAGAGTTATCAGATAGGCCATATAGACTTTTATGAAATCTAAATTTTAGGTAATATTAATAAAATGTAAATATTGAACTATTACTGTATAAGCAGTGACCACATTATCTCTATTCACTACAAAATAAAACAAAGTCAAGGGTAGTAGAACTTCAGAGAGATTTAAGAACAGAAACAGAGGGAAAAAATCTTATTTCCTTGTCAATTTATTTGAAATTTTAAAATTTTTTGTGTATGCTTTATTTGCACTTAGCTTATATTTATTAAACCAAGCTGTACCATCTCTCATTTCATTTTATGCAGTTAATCAATTTTTGATGTATATAAAAATTATAAGATATACTTATTAAATTATGATTTCAAAATGTCAGTCTCACTATTCTTCATCAGATTAATTAAAACTCCATTTTGTGACATTCAGTGCCTTGAACATAGTTGTTCTAGTATCTCTTTCCATATTCTATTTTCTCTCATGTGTTATATTCATAAAAGCTAGATCTTGACTCTTTCTTCTCATCCTTCCCTTTCCTAATCTATGCCTTTCTTTATATTGTTCCATATACCTGTATTAGCTACTTTCTACTTCTCTACCTAATGGAATTCTGGTTTTTCATCACATTTAAAACCATATCAGCTGAAAAATCATTGGCTTGCTTAGTGATAAATTAATTATTTAAGCGATAGAAGAAGAAACAAATGCAATTTTATCCTTTATGTTTTCAGAATTCTTTCAGAAGAGATTTACACCCTTTTTAAAGTGACAGGATAACTGGTTGCTCCAGGAAGATTGATAGAAAATTTGATCACAGTTGACTTCTCCATCTTATAGTCTATGAGAAGGAATGGTAAATCGGGTGCAGTGAAAAAGCATCCACAATTTTGGCTAAGTAGAATTCAAAAAACTTAAACAATGACTAGATACCTATGACCTATGATTCTATATCAGGCCAGCAGGGGTGTGAAGCTATCCATAATGGAATTCAGAAACAATATCAAAGAGAAAAAAATGGGAAGGATATAAAAAAAAAAGACACATAGGCACATAAGGGATTTATTGAAGAATTTATGATAACCCTCCTCCAGGTCAAGTTGAACTGTATTACCCTCATTCCTGACCTCCTCCTGTTATCTGTGACATCAAGTACTCTGGTTGGCATTTAAGGCACTTCACAGCCTAGGCTCAGCTTTATTGTAAATAACCCTCACTCTGACAATATGTGGTCTAACCAAATTGGTTCTTATTGTTTATTGCTGGTCTCCTATTGCATCCTGGACTTTCTGTAGTCATCCTGATGAATATCTGGTCACTAGATCCATATGGCTCAAGAGGATAACATTAGGCTGGTGACCTTGCACAGCCATCCCTCACTCAAAGTCAAGTGCAAGTCATAGCATCGTTCTCTGATGTCATGGTCGTCTTCAAAAATGAAGGATGAACACAGACACAGATGTATATTGTAAAGACATTCAAAGAAAATAGAAGCAAGAACTGGACAACATTCATAAGAATCTAGTGTATATAAGTGCTAATAGTGTTGACTCTAAAAAAATTGGTAGTAAAGTAGGAGTTTTGATGAGTGATAGTGGGTATTATGACGATCACTGAAGTCGTCATCATCATCATTTATATTTCTGAAATTTTGTGAAGGGAGAATGCTTAGATTCATATAATTAATGTCCTCTCCATTCTTTCCCTTCTCCCCTAACTTCAGAAATGCACATATCTGATCAATCACTAGTCTTAGTCAGAGGTAGATTTCTGAAGAAATAGACTTCAGAGTGGGCTGCAAAGGACTAGAGTCAGCTGATTCTGGAGCTATGTTTTAGAAGGCTCTTAAATTCTGTGTCATTGGGTAGGAACTACTTGAAAGTGTGTGTGTGTGTGTGTGTGTGTGTGTGTGTGTGTGTGTGGTGTGTGTGTGAGTAAGAGAGACAGATAGGCAGAGGCAGAGAGACAGAGAGAGAATGAAATGAAGGAACCTAAAATGGCTCAGCTATTTCCCAGCTATTGCTTTTGCTTGCGTAATTGCTAACAATACTATATGGTTTTCTCTGAGTTGTTTTTTTGTTTCGTTTTGTTTTTTTAATGTCAGATTCTGGCAATGGGTGAGAGGGTTCATATTCTACACTACCAGCATGGCACATGTGAAAAAGGAAGGTAAGTCTTAGCTGATGTTTCCATGAGCCAAGTAGACTATAGAAACGTAATGAACTCAGAAATCCAGGTCTATAAAATGCAATATGTCAACCAACTAATCCATCAGTAAACACGGAAGTACTAGGCACTGTGCTAGGAGCTGTGGGTAAAATATAGGTAAGTTACAGTTATTCCCATCAAAGAGTTCACAATTGTATGGGGGACAGAACAAGGACATGAAAACTATATGCAGTTATATAGTGACAAGTAACAGGAGGAAGGTATTGCAATTAAGAAAAGTTAGGGAATTACTTTTATAAAAGATAGGATCTTAGTTGGGACTTAAAGAAAACCTGGAATATGCATAGGCAGAGCTGAGGAGGGAAAGCATGAAAGGAATTGGGGACAACCTGAGAAAATGACCAGAGTTGAGATATGAAGGGTTTTATTTGTGGAACAGACAGGAGATTAGTGTTACTGAATAGAAAATTATGTGGTATACTGAAAGGTTCAGGAAAAAAGCCTGGAAGGGTAAGAGGAGATTATGTTATGAACCATTCAGAGTACCTCATGAAATCTAATTACCTCTATGTTCCTGAACATTTAGCTTTTCAGAGTACTATCAAGTTTTCTGGATCCTCTTCCAAATCATGCCTTTGAACTCTAGGTGTCCCTCAGGGTTCTATCCTAGATCCTCTTCTCTTTAAGTATTATTTCACTTGGTGATCTTATCAACTCTCATTAATTTAATGACCATAGCTATGCCTATGACCTTCAAATCCACTCATCTTGCCCTAATTGTTCTGCTGGCCTCCAGACAAATCTCCAATTGCATTTCAGACATGTAGAATTGGAAGTTCAGTAGACATCATAAACTCAACATGTCTAAAATGGAACCATTATCCTTTTCTCTAAATCCCTTCTCCATTTACCTATTATTATATAAGACCATACCATCTTCTCAGTCCCTCAATCTCCAAATTTAGGAATAATTCTGGATTCCTTAGTATGTCTCACCCCATATCTAATTTGTTTCCAAGACCTGTTCATTTCACCTTTGCAACATCTCTCAATTGCTCCTACTTTGTTCCTCTGATTCTGTCACTATATAGACAAGTATGACCATATCACTCCTCTTGCCATTAACTCCACTGGTTCTCAGTGGTCTTCAGGATCAAACACAAAATGGTCTGTTTGGTATTCAAAGAGCTTCATAACCTAAGCCCCTTCTACTTTTCTAGTCTTCTTATGCCCTGCTTTCTGACATGTGATCTTTGATGCACTGACGTTGGCCTCCTAGCTAGTCTATGAAAATGATACTCCATCCTTCATCTGTCATCATTTTCTCTAGTTGAACAATGGGTCATTTAAGCCTATTCCAGGTGAAGTTTCCCATTTTGGCTTTCTTCAATACGGTTTCCATTTTGTTGGACAGTAATTAAAAGGTTGTGATATGATTCTAAATGTGGGGTTGTCATTGTTCTAAGGGTACAAAGGATTTGCTGTAAAATCTGTAAAAATGTGTATATGTATTTGTATTTCTTATCTAAATTAATTTCCCTCCTTTTTCTTCTTTCATTATCTCTGTGGTGGTTTTTCTTAGATGACCTTGCCATAAGCTTACTTTCATTTTTTTTTGTCTTCTGCTTATCTATACTTTGTAAGATGATACTGCTCATACATGTGAATATACAAATTTCAGAGATGTGATTATATCATTGAACAGTAGGGTACACCACCATTACTTCCAATGCCTCTGTACTCACAGCAACTATACAGTGTTCCCTGGCTAAGGTGTTTTCTAGGTTCCCTTGGACTCTGGATTGTGATATTTCACTTCCATCATTTAAATATCCACATGGATTACGTTTAGCTCAGTAGTTTGCAGTCATGTATGACTCTTTGTGACCTCATTTGGCATTTCCATGACAAAGATACTAAAGTGTCTTGTCATTTCCTTATCCATATCATTTAAAAGATGAGGAAACTGAGGCAAAAGGGTTCAGGGACTTGCATAGGCTTACATGGCAACTAAATATCTATAGTCAGATTTCAGTTCAAAAAGATGAGTCTTCCTGACTCTAGGCCCAACATGGTCCACTGCACCACTTAGCTTTTTACTGCATATCAATAACCTTTCCCGGGGCAGATCTAGGGGGAGGTGGACAGGAATCTCAGAAGTCAAGGAACTGGCTGGGAAAATGCCCAGAAAAGGGAAGAAAAATAAGACTATAGAAAGCTGCTTTGATGGGGTACAGATGTTCCCACCTTTCAATTCTGATGAGGAGGAACTATACTTACCATCAGGGAAAGACATGGAAGTCAAGGCCTCTGTATCCCAAACATCCCAAGTGGATGTCCGGAGGCTCAGGCCATGGAAGAGCTCAAAAAGGATTTTGAGAATCAAGTTAGACAGGTGGAGGAAAAACTGGGAAGAGAAATGAGAGAGATGCAAGAAAAGCATGAAAAACGGGTCAATACCTTGGTAAAGGAGACCCAAAAAAATGCTGAAGAAAATAACACCTTGAAAAATAGGCTCACTCAATTGGCAAAAGATGTTCAAAAAGCCAATGAGGAGAAAAATGCTTTCAAAAGCAGAATTAGCCAAATGGAAAAGGAGGTGCAAAAGCTCACTGAAGAAAATAGTTCTCTCAAAATTAGAATGGAACAGATGGAGGCTAATGACTTTATGAGAAACCAAGAAATCCCCAAACAAAACCAAAAGAATGAAAACATGGAAGAGAATGTGAAATATCTCATGGGAAAAACAACTGACCTGGAAAATAGATCCAGGAGAGATAATTTAAAAATTATGGGACTACCTAAAAGCCATGATCAAAAAAATGAGCTTAGACATCATCTTCCATGAAATTATCTAGGAAAACTGCCCTGATATTCTAGAACCAGAGGGCAAAATCAGTATTGAAGGAATTAATTGATAACTGCCTGAAAGAGATCCAAAAAGAGAAACTCCTAGAAACATTGTGGCCTAATTCCAGAATTCCCAGGTCAAGGAGACAATATTGCAAGCATCTAGAAAGAAACAATTCCAGTACTGTGGAAATAAAATCAGGATAACACAAGATCTAGCAGCTTCTACATTAAGGGAACGAAGGGTGTAGAATAGGATATTCCAGAGGTCAAAGGAACTAGGACTCAAACCAAGAATCATCTACCCAGCAAAACTGAGTATAATACTTCAGGGGAAACAATGGTCTTTCAATGAAATAGAGGACTTTCAAGCATTCTTGATGAAAAGACCAGAGCTGAAAAGAAAATTTGACTTTCAAACACAAGAATGAGAAGAAGCATGAAAAAGTAAACAGCAAAGAGAAGTCATAAGGGACTTACCAAAAGTGAACTGTTTACATTCCTACATGGAAAGACAATATTTGTAACTCTTAAAACTTTGCAGTATCTGGGTAGTTGGTGGGACCACACACGCACATACACACAAACACATGTACACATGTGCATGCACACACACATACACACATGCACGCACAAACAGACACAGAGAGCACAGAGTGAATTGAATAGGATGGGACCATATCTTAAAAGAAATTAAGGTAAATGGTGAGAGAGAAATGTAGTGGGCGGAAAGAGGGTGAAGTGGAATGGGGTAAATTATCTCTCATTCAAGAGGCAAGCAGGAGACATTTTAGTGGAGGGAAAAAGAGGAGAGCTGAGAAAAACACATGAAGTTTACCCTCAACACATTCGACTAAAGGAAGGAATAAAATGCACACTCATTTTGGTATGAAAACCTAACTTACAATACAGGAAAGTGGGGGAGAAGGAGATAAGCAAGGGGGGGGGATGATGGAAGGGAGGGAAATGGGAGTAGGGAGCAATTTGAAGTCAACACTCTTGGGGAGGGACAGGATCAAAAGACAGAATAGAAACAATGGGGGGCAGGATAGGATGGAGGGAAATACAGTTAGTCTTACACAACACAAGTATTATCAAAGTTATTTGCAAAACTACACAGATAGGGCCTATATTGAATTGCCTGCCTTCCCAAAGGGAATGGGTGGGGAGGGAGGGATGGGGAGAATTTGGAACTCAAAGTTTTAGGAACAGCTGTTTAGTATTGTTGCTACCAGGAAATAAGAAACACAGTTAATGGGGAACAGAAAGTCATCTGGCCCTACAGGACAGAAGAGAAGAAGGGAACAAGAGAAGGGAGGGATGATAGAAGAGAGGGCAGATTGGTGATAGGGAAAATTAGATTGCTCGGTGTATTGGGATGGGGAGAGGGGATAAAAGGGGAGAAAATTTGGAACCCAAAATTTTGTGAAAATGAATGTAAAAAGTTAAATAAATAAATTTTTATTAAAAAAATAAACTTTCCCCCAATAATTTAACCATTTATTATCTTAAATTATTTTAAATTTGAGTGGAGTTGATTTAATAACATGCAGTAAAGTTTCCTCTTTTCTAGGTTTGTATTCATTTTGATTTTTGCTTAATGATTCAGTGTTCTAACATCACATTACACATGAGAAATACCTTCATACTCCTAATGAACTCTCTCTCTCTCTCTCTCTCTCTCTCTCTCTCTCTCTCTCTCTCTCTCTCTCTCCTTGTCTCCCTCCCTCCTTGTCTCCCTGCTCCTCTCACCTCCTCTATCCCTGTCTGTCTTTCTGTTTATGGGTATATGATATGCACAAATATACACACATGTATGTGAATATGCTTACATATGTGCATATACACACATAGATTTACATTAACATGGAAGAAATATCATTTTGTATGTGTGTGTGTGTGTCGTTTCTTCTATGATAATGCCCTTAACCTTGATTTCTCCATGGAAGACCAGTCATAAATTCATTTGTCAAATGGAGGCAAGTAATTAGATGAATGTTCTCTCTCAATCCATCACTCCAGCACTGCTAAAGTGGTGCATTTGCAGAGCAAAGACATTAGGAAAACCATACTAGAATATGAATTAGTAGTGATAAAAGAATATACACACAAATATTCGAAATCAAAGAAGTGAAATATTAGATAAGCCACAAGTGGGATATCTGCAGAGATGTCACCTTTTTTTCATCTAGAAAAAAAGGGACAAAGAAATAGACTATCCAATATAATTTTTCAGGTAAATTTAGTTAGGGCAAACTTATTTGTGTAAAATAACATATTCCAAGGGACAAAAGAAGATGCTGCTGAGGTTATCACTGGTGGAGAATAGCTGGCTACTGCAGATCCAGATAGTACCTTGCCTGCAGTACTGTCTCCTGGGCAAAGAAATGAAGCTTTTACTTTTAACTATTTTTGTCTTACTAAGTAGTACTTAAACCAATTTGTATCTATGATTCTAAAATTGTCTATGTTTCAAGTGCCATCAGCATGCTTTAAATCCCCATATGCTCGAACACAACTGCAGTTTCCTGACCCCACTTATAATTCAAATAACTCCCTGGCCTAGAGCCAGTTCATGCAGAAGGAGACGTCTGCCCTTTTGAAAAAGCACAGAGTGGGTATCAAGTTTTGTGTTATCATTTTAGAATGATAGAATCTTGCCATGCCTATGTTACCCTATTTAATTAAGGGCCTTTAATTAAAATTTAAAAAGGGCCTTTAATTTTTAAGTTTTGTGGGCAAAAGTGAACTCTCTATTTAAATCTGTGTTAAGCAGATGGCTTTGGAAAGCAAAGTGACAATACCTACAGCAAAGTCCTGACAGCCATGACCAGATCATGAACTCCATTGGTTGGTTAGTGGTTGTCTTTTGTCTTTGAAGGGGACCAAAATGACATCACCACGATAAAGCGAAATTTCAGTGTGTCCGACTGTGGCTGATCAGACCAATATGAGCTCAGAATGCTCTACCATAGGTGGGGCACAGATAGCCAATGTGAATATTTGGGGTGGATATCCCTAATTTGTGAATCCAGCATTTACTTTGTCCTGTCACAATTCTACTTTGTTCAAAGAGTATAGAAACTTTTCTTATGTGGGCACACCATGCTGAGCAGTCCTGTGCCAGTGTCTCCCATGTGGCACAGTCAAATCCAAAGTCCTTGAGAGAGACCTTGAGAGTATCCTTGTATCATTTCTTCTGGCCACCATGTGATCACCTGCCCCATGCTAGTTCTCCATAAAATAGTCTTTTTGGCAAGTATACATTTTGCTTTCAAACAATGTGACCAACCCATCAGAGGTGCACACTCTGAAGCATAGTTTGAATGCTGGACAGTTCAGCTTGAGCAAAGACGTCAATGTCTGGTAACTTGTCCTGCCAGATACTCCTCTTAATCTTCTTAAGACAGTTCAAATGAAAGCAATTCTGCTTCCTGGAATGGTACTGGTAGACTGTCCATGTTTCACAAGCATATAACAATGAGGTCAGCACAACAACTTTGTAGACCTTAAGTTTTATAGTCAGTCTAATACCTCTTCTCTCCCAAACTTTTCTTCAGAGCCTCCCAAACACTGTGCTAACTCTGGCAATTCGTGCATCAACCTAATTGTCAATATGACATCCCTGGAAAGTACACAACCAAGGTAAGTGACCTTATCCACAGCATTCAGAACTTCTACATTTGTTGTAACTGATGGTTCCACATATGGGTTGTGTGGTAGTGACTGATGGAGCACCTGTGTTTTCTTGGTGTTGTTAGGCCAAACTCAGCACAGGCAGCACAGAATTGAATGTCTGTGCCCAATCTGCGATAGAGCATTCAGAGCTCTATATAAAGGATCCAACCATGAACATCAGCTTATTTAACTTAGGTTATCAGTGCATTGCTCTGACAATCAAGACACATTATCCTGCAAAAAATAACATCAATCCCACAATTAATTCATTGGTTATACTGTACTCCAAAATGAGTTTACTGGTTGTCTTACCTATAATCACCATTTTAAGCTGTAGTCCACTTTCTCTCAGAATCAAGGCAGTAGAGAACAAGATTCCAGCTTTAAGAATGTTGGAATTAGTTACTGCAATAACTTCTCAGTAAATATTCCCTTATAACTGGTAATCCATATTGATTGCTTGGTTGATTTTTCTCGTTTGTTCTTGAAGATGACCTAAATGACATCACCATGATAAAGTGAAGTTTCAGTGTGGACAACTGTGACTGATCAGACCAATACGAGCTCTGAATGCTCTATCGCAGATTGGGCACAGATAGTCCATGTGAACACTTGGGGTGGTTACTCCAAATCTGCACATCATCCATTTCCTTTGTGCTGTTTCAATTCTGATTTGCTCATAGAGCAAGGCACCCCTTCTGATGTGGGCATGCCATGCTGAGTTGTTCTGTGCTAGTATCTCTCATGTCACACCACCAATTCCAAAGTTCTTGACTGAGACCTTGAGAGTGTCCTTGTATCACTTCTTTTTTTTTAATATAAATTTATTTATTTGACTTTTTACATTCATTTTCACAAAATTTTGGGTTCCAAATTTTCTCCCCATTTATCCACTTCCCCCACCCCAATACACCCAGCATTCTAATTTTCCCTATCACCAATCTGCCCTCTCATGTATCATCCCTCCCTTCTCTTGTTCCCATCTTCTTTTCTGTCCTGTAGGGCCAGAAGACTTTCTATTCCCCATTAACTGTATTTCTTATTTCCTAGTAGCAACAACAATACTAAACGGTTGTTTCTAAAACCTTGTGTTCCAACTTCTGCCCATCCCTCCCTCCCCACCCATTCCCTTTGAGAAGGCAGGCAATTCAATATAGGCCCTATCTGTGTAGTTTTGCAAATGACTTCGATAATAGTCGTGTTGTGTAAGACTAACTATATTTCCCTCCATCCTATCCTGCTCCCCACTGCTTCTGTTCTCTTTTTTGATCCTGTCCCTCCCCAAGAGTGTTGACTTCAAATTGCTCCCTCCTCCCATTGCCCTCCCTCCCATCATCCCTCCCACCCTGCTTATCTCCTTCTCTCCCACTTTCCTGTATTGTAAGATAGGTTTTCATACCAAAATGAGTGTGCATTTTATTTCTTCCTTTAGTCGAATGTGATGAGGGTAAACTTCATGTGTTTTTCTCAGCTCTCCTCTTTTTCCCTCCACTAAAAAGTCTCCTGCTCGCGTCTTGAATGAGAGATAATTTCCCCCATTCCATTTCACCCACTCTCCTCCCACTACATTTCTCTCTCACCGTTTACCTTAATTTCTTTTAGATATGGTCCAATCCTATTGAATTCACTCTGTGCTCTCTGTCTCTATATGTGCGCGCATGAGTGTATGTGTGTGTGCGTGCATGTGTGTACATGTATGTGTATGGCCTCACCAACTACCCAGATACTGAAAAATTTTAAGAGTTACAAATATTGTCTTTCCATGTAGGAATGTAAACAGTTCACCTGTGGTAAGTCCCTTATGACTTTAGTTTGCTGTTTACATTTTCATACTTCTTCTCATTCTTGTGTTTGAAAATCAAATTTTCTTTTCAGCTCTGGTCTTTTCATCAAGAATTCTTGACAGTCCTTTATTTCATTGAAAGACCATTGTTTCCCCTGAAGTATTATACTCAGTTTTGCTGGGTAGGTGATTCTTGGTTTTAGTCCTAGTTCCTTTGACTTCTGGAATATTCTATTCCATGCCTTTCAATCCCTTAATGTAGAAGCTGCTAGATCTTGTGTTATCCTGATTTTATTTCCACAGTACTGGAATTGTTTCTTTCTAGATGCTTGCAATATTGTCTCCTTGACCTGAGAAATCTGGAATTTGGTCACAATGTTCCTAGGAGTTTCTCTTTTTGGATCTCTTTCAGGCAGTTATCAATTAATTCCTTCAATACTGATTTTGACCTCTGGTTCTAGAATCTCAGGGCAGTTTTCCTTGATAATTTCCTGAAAGGTGATGTCTAGGCTCTTTTTTGATCATGGCTTTCAGGTAGTCCCATAATTTTTAAATTGTCTCTCCTGCATCTATTTTCCAGGTCAGTCGTTTTTCCCATGAGATATTTCACATTCTCTTCCATTTTTTCATTCTTTTGGTTTTGTTTGGTGATTTCTTGGTTTCTCAGAACGTCATTAGACTCCATCACTTCCATTCTAATTTTGAGAGAACTATTCTCTTCAGTGAGCTTTAGAACCTCTTTTTCCATTTGGCTCATTCTGCTTTTGAAAGCATTCTTCTCCTCATTGGCTTTTTGAATGTCTTTTGCCAATTAAGTGAGCCTATTTTTCAAGGTGTTATTTTCTTCAGCATTTTTTTGGGTCTCTTTTAGCAAGGTATTGACCCGTTTTTCATGCTTTTCTTGCATCTCTCTCATTTCTCTTCCCAGTTTTTCCTCCACCTGTCTAACTTTATTTTCAAAATCCTTTTTGAGCTCTTCCATGGCCTGAGCCCATTGGATATCTATTTCGGATGTTTGGGATACAGAGGCCTTGACTTCTATGTCTTTCCCTGATGATAAGCATTGTTCCTTGTCATCAGAAATGAAAGGTGGGAACATCTGTTCCCCAAGAAAGTAGCCTTCTATGGTCTAATTTTTTTTCCCTTTTCTGGGCATTTTCCCAGCCAGTTCCTTGACTTCTGAGATTCCTCTCCACCCCTGTCTACATCTGCCCAGCTAGTGCTTGGGGTCTGAGATTCAAATGCTGCTCCCCAGCCTCAGAGCTTTCAGTGGCAGGTGTGGCTGCTATTCAATGTGAGCTTAAGTTCTGGTGCTCAGGTAGGGCAAGGCCACCACCCAGGCTGAGTTCTCTCAGGGGGTTTTTGTGGAGATCTTCAGTAATGGATCTGAGGTCCTGTGTACTCTGCGAGTTCTGGGCTACCACTGCCTCTGCTGCTGCCACTGCCTGCCCAGGGGGCCTGAGTTTTGGAGACACCCAGCTCCCCTCTCGGTCAGCCCAGAAGTCTCTCTCACTGACCTGTAGCACCTGTGGGTGGAAGGACCTTTGTGACCACCAGAGATTCCGTCCATGAAGCCTGCTCAGATCTGCTCTTCTGAGGGCGTGCAGCCAGGACAGAGCAGGGGCTCCACTCCATGTCCGCTGCACAATGGACCTTTGGGGTCGGTTTTTCAGGGCTCTCTGGAACGTAAATTTCCTCCCTTCCATTGCTGCGCAGGATCCACTGCTCCAGAATTTGTGGGGAGTTCTTTTTACAGGAAATTTATGGGTTGTGCATTCCGGAGCCAGGATATGTGAGTCTTTCTATTCCACCATCTTGGCTTCTCTCCCCTCTCCTGACCTTTTTTATCTCACAAAGTTAGAGAAGCCCATTGCTTTCATATCTAACATGATTTCCACTTGAAAATGAAACAGAGAGAGAGAAGCAGACAGACAGAGACAGAGACAGAGAGAGAAAGAGGATCTTGTTGATTTAAACCTTTTGTATGCACACTTAGGCAGTTGAGAATATTAAAAAGGTTTTATTACAGGAAACAGTGTATGTTCTTAGGCAGTGAAACTGACCTTTTTTCTTGAATTTACAATTATAGCATCAATAAACATCCATATGAGCAGGTATAAGACAGATAACACTACAACACAGGAGGCCTGCTAGCATAGGTTTGCTCTTGATCTGGTCAGATAGGAAAGATACAAAGAAAGCTTTGAAGTTATTAATAATCTTACTTTATTCTAATCCAGTTTTCTAACAAGGGATGCTGATAAAGGGAGCACAAACTCCTACAGCATTCCCTAATCACCCTTCTCACAGGGGCCATCAAGAATAGGGAGAGACAACTAACCCTACATATTGATGGGGTCAATCATGGCAGGTACAGACTTTGCATGCCCTGAAATCCCTTCAAGCCTCAATGAGGACTAGTTGAGGCAAACACAGATGACCACCATGTCTTGATGGGGGCTGATCAAGGCACGCACTGCATTTCAGTTTGTGCATTCAACCCTAAGCCTTCCCCACTCACTGACCTACTTGCTTTATAGGGCAACAGACAAAGAAGGCATATTGCCAGCAATAGCCTTGTAAGTTTATATCATTTCATCCTGTATCTCACTGCATAGTTACAGTAGACATTTACAATTTAAGCACAAATATTTATGTTATTTATCACTATACAATACTGTACAAGTGTAGTGGAGATATTATGAACCACAATTGTGAGAACTCATTTAGAATACCTGGGAACAAGAGATTGTTATGGCTATGAATTTAGGAAAAATGAACTCTAAGAATAATGACAAAAAATCTACCTTACAGTAAAATCCACCTTATTTACAGTAAATATCAGAGTATATTGTTCATGTTTTAAAGAATGAGCCTTTATTGCTTTTATCTCTACATTATGCTATTACTAGGCCAAAATTAGCACAGGCAGCAAAGAATTGATTCATATTTTGTAGCATCTCAGCTTCAGAGGCTGCATTGAGTGCACAATCATCTCCATACAGAAAATCATGCACCAACACTCCCTCCATTTTGGTGTTTACTTGTAGCCTTTTCAAAATGAAGCACTTACCATCAGTATGGTTGTTGACTTTGATGTTATATTCATCCTCATTGAAAGCATTTGACCACATGGCTGAAAACATCATACTAAAAAGCATGGGAGTAAGCACAAAGCCCTGTTTCACTCCATTAGACTACACTTTGATTGTCACAGGACCATCTATTCCCTTTACCTTTCTCTATCAACCACCACCACACCATCCTTATGTAGAACCATCAATTACAACAAATGCAGATATTTTGAATGCTGTGGATAAGTTCGCTTTCCGGGGGCGTAGCCAAGATGGCAGAGTAGAAGGATGCACGTTTACGAGCTCCGAAACCAAAGCCCATGGAATTGGTGTAGAAAGAGTCCCCCAAGGATTCTGGGTGAGTGCAAGGTGTGCAGAGGTAGAGTGGAGGAGATTTCCGTTCCAGGGAGCCCTCAAGACCCGTCCCCAGGGTCCGGCGCGCCCCGGAGAGTAAACCCGACCCCCAGCGCTGCCCTGGCCGATGCCTCAGAGAAGCGGATCCGAGCAGGCTTCAGAGACGGAAGCTGAAGCAGCCGGGAAAGTCCCTCCGCCCACAGAAGCAGGTCAGTGAGAGAGGCTGGGCTGAAGGAGAGGGGAAGCGGGGCGTCTCCGTGACTCGGGCCCCCTCGGGAGGAAGCGGCGGCGGCAGGGACGGGGGCAGGAAGCGGCAGAGGCAGAGGTGTGGGCGGCGGCTGAGGCGGCAGCTTCCCAGGACTCAGGAATCCCCCAACAGCAGGCAGGATCTTCATTACGGAAGATTCCCGCATAAAACCTGACGGAGCTGAGCCTAGGAGACGGCCCTGCCCCCACCCCGCTCTGTTGCTGAAGGCTTCTGCTCGGGACCCCCAGGGGAGCTGAGATTGGGAGGCGGGCCCCCCACCCCGCCCCCACCCGCTCCATTCCTGAGAGTCTCTGCATAAGGCCCCCCCGAGGGATCAGAGTCTCGGAGGCAGCCTTGGCCCCACCCCAGCACCTGAACTAAAGCTCACTGATTGACAGCCAGTAGGAGGAAAGCCCATTTAAATCTCAGAGGCCAAGCACTAGCTGGGCGGATCCAGGCGGGGGTGGAAAGGAATCTCAGAAGTCAAGTAACTGGCTGGGAAAATGCCTAGAAAAGGGAAGAAAAATAAGACTTTAGAGAGTTTTTTCCAACAAATGCAAATGATCCCGACCTTCGGATCTGATGGCGAGGATGAAGATGTATTCCTGCCATCAGGGAAAGATGTGGAGGGCGGGGCCTCAGTACCCCAGACACCCCAGGGGTGTGGTGGGTGGGCTCAGGCCCTGGAAGAGCTCAAAAAGGATTTTGAAAAGCAAGTTAGACAGGTGGAGGAAAAACTGGGAAGAGAAATGTCAGAGATGCAACAAAAGTATGAAAAACAGGTCAATACCTTGGTAAAGGAGACCCAAAAAAATGCTGAGGAAATTAACACCTTGAAAAATAGGCTCACCCAATTGGCAAAGGAGGTTCAAAAAGCCAACGAGGAGAAGAATGCTTTCAAAAGCAGAATGAGCCAAATGGAAAAAGAGGCTCAAAAGCTCACTGAATTTAATAGCTCTCTCAAAATTAGAATGGAACAGATGGAGTCTAATGACTTTACGAGAAACCAAGAAATCACCAAACAAAACCAAAAGAATGAAAAAATGGAAGAGAATGTGAAATATCTCATGGGAAAAACAACTGACCTGGAAAATAGATCCAGGAGAGACAATTTAAAAATTATGGGACTACCTGAAACTCATGATCAAAAAAAGAGCCTAGACATCATCTTCCATGAAATTATCAAGGAAAACTGCCCTGACATTCTAGAACCAGAGGGCAAAATAAGTATTGAAAGAATCCATCGATCACCACCTGAAAGAGATCCAAAAAGAGAAACTCCTAGGAACATTGTGGCCAAATTCCAGAACTCCCAGCTCAAGGAAAAAATCTTACAAGCAGCTAGAAAGAAACAATTCCAGTACTGTGGAAATACAATCAGGATAACCCAAGATCTAGCAGCTTCTACATTAAGGGATCGAAGGGCGTGGAATAGGATATTCCAGAAGGCAAAGGAACTAGGACTCAAACCAAGAATCACCTACCCAGCTAAAGTGAGTATAATACTTCAAGGGAAAATATGGTCTTTCAATGAAACAGAGGACTTTCAATCATTCTTGATGAAAAAACCAGAGCTGAAAAGAAAATTTGACTTTCAAACACAAGGATGAGAAGAAGCATGAAAAAGTAAACAGCAAAGAGAAGTCTTAAGGGACTTACCAGAAGTGAACTGTTTACATTCATACAGGGAAAGACAATATTTGTAACTCTTAAAACTTTTCAGTATCTGGGTAGTTGGTGGGACCACACATACACATGTACACGCATGCACACACATACACACATGCACACACCTACAGAGATAGAGAGCACAGAATGAACTGAATAGGATGGGACCATACCTTAAAAGAAACTAGGGTAAATGGTGAGAGAGAAATGTAGGGGGAGGGAAAGGGAAGGGGGTAACTATATGTCATTTAAGAGGCAGATAGTTTTTCTTAGTGGTGGGAAAAAGAGGAGAGCTGAGAAAAAAAAAAAAAAACAAGAAGTTTACCCTCATCACATTTGACTAAACGAAGGAGTGAAATGCACACTCATTTTCGTATGAAAACCTATCTTACAGTATAAGAAAGTGGGGGAGAAAGAGATATTGCAAGGGGGGGGATGATGGAAGGGAGGGCAAAGGGAGGAGGGAGCAATTTGAAGTCAACACTTGGGGAGGGACAGGATCAAAAAACAGAAGAGAAACAATGAGGGGCAGGTTAGGAGGGATGGTAATCCAGTTAGTCTTACACAACACGACTATCAGGGAGGTCATTGGCAAAACTACACAGATATGGCCTATATTGAATTGCCTGCTGTCCCAAAGGGAATGTGTGGGGAGGGAGGGATGAGGAGAATTTGGAACTCAAAGTTTTAGGAACAACTGTTTAGTATTGTTGTTGTAACTAGGAAAGAAGACATACAGTTAATGAGGAATAGAAAGTCATCTGGCCCTACAGGAGAAAAGAGAAGATGGAGACAAGAGAAGGGAGAGAAGACAGAAGAGAGGACAGATTGGAGATAGGGAAAATTAGATTGCTTGGGGTATTGGGGTGGGGGGAGGGGAGAAAATTTGGAACCCAAAAATTTGTGAAAATGAATGTAAAAAATTTAAATAAATAAATAAATTAAAAAAAAAGAAAAAAAAAAAAAGAAAAGTTCGCTTTCCTTGATAATGTACTTTCCAGGGATGTACACATTGACAATGAGGTTGATGCATGCATTGTCAAAGCTAGCTTAATGTTTTGGAGGCTCCGAAGAAAAGTTTGGCAGAGAAGAGGTATTAGACTGATTACCAAACTGAAGTTCTACAGAGCCATTGTGTTGACCTCACTGTTGTATATCTGTGAAACATGGATAGTCTACCAGCATCATGCCAAGAAAATGAATTATTTCCATTTGAGCTGTCTTAGGAATTTGAGAATCATCTGGCAGGATAAGATACCACACACTGAAGTCCTTGCTCCAGCTGAATTGTAAATCATTCAAAGTATGCTTTAGAGAGTGCAACTTTAATGGACTGACCATGTTGTTCAAATGCAAAATGTATGTTTGCCAAAAATACTATTTTATTGAGAACTCACATAGAGTAGGTGGTCTCATGGTGGCCAGAAGAAATGATACAAGGATACTCTCAAGGTCTCTCTCAATAATTTTGGATTTCACTGTGCAACATGGGAAACACTGGCACAAGACCTTTCAGCATCGTGTGCCTGCATCAGAAAGGGTGCTGTGCTCTATGAGCAACACAAAGTAAATGTAGTATGTGCAAATTTGCAGTATCCACACCCAAAATTAATAGGGATTGCCCAACCTGTGGTAGAGCATTCTGAACTCATATTGGTCTGATCAGCTACAGCAGGACGCACTGAAACTTTGCTTTTTCATGGTGAAGTCATTTTGGTCCTCTTTGAAAATGAAGGATAACAACCAAGGAACATTATTCTATATTGACTCCACTCATATTTGAATAACAACGCTAAGATCTCTTTGGTTCAAGATCAACATAACAAAAGAAATGTTCCAATATAGCAAGCCACATGGCTTGTTGTTTTTATTTCCCAATGCATATTAAAGTTGTATTACCTTGTTCTGTAGTCTATTAGGTTTGCAATTGTATTATGTCTGAAAAATAATGTGCATAACTTCATAAAGATTTTCATTTTTGCTTTCATAATTGCTTACTATTTTTTGAGCCTTCAATGTGTCACAATTGATTTTGTTTTATTTTTCTTTTTTGCTGTTGGGGGTTCTTGGTTTGATATTGATGGCTGCTGACTAATCAGGCAAGTGATTGTAGAAGGTTGGGGTGGTTGTGGCAATTTCTTAAAATAAGACAGCAATGACATTTGCCGCATAGATTGAGTCTCCCTTTCGGTTGAACACTTAGAGGTCATTGTAGGGTTATTAATTGGCCTGATTTCAATATTGTTGCTTCTCAGGCATAGAGAAATCTTAATAGAAGGAGAGAAATGGGGAACAGCTGGTGGGTGGAGCAGTCAGAACAGGCACACCATTTATCAATTAAGTTTGCTATTTTATATGGATGTTTTATGCAGCTCAGAATCAATCACCATAGTAACATCAAAGATCACTGATCACCACCACAAATACAAGAATAATGAAAAAGTTTGAAATATTGTGACAATTACCAAAATGTGATACAGACATGATGTGAGCATATGCTGTTGGGTAAATGGCACCAATAGATTGGCTCACCATGTGGTTGCAACAAAGCTTTAATTTGTAAAAAAAAAAAATACATACATATTATATATATATATATTCTGTCTCTGAAGTGTAATAAAATGAAATATAACTGTACAAAGTACGTGAAGGTTTGTAACATATTTTACTATATCATTTGCATTTTATTTCCAAAATCACTTATTAAGGTAAGTTGTGGTTTTATCTGTTTTTCAAGTAAGGGGATGGCAACTCAGTCTTCTAGGGAGACTTACCCAGGGTCACAACCATAAACTCTGTCTTGGGCAGGATTAAAACTCAACTCTGCCTGACTCTCAGTCCAGGGTTCTATATCATAATATAACTCTTACAAGAAAGCATTGTAATTCAATAAGAAGAAAGATGTTTTCAGTGCTTAAATAAGTTAAATGTAACAGACAGGCAAACAAGAGCCTTAAAAATTAAAATGACTATCAAAGTAAAGTCACTAGGACATTTTTTGAAAATTCTATCAACACTATACACACATACATATGTATGACTATAATAACTTATTAAAATTCTCAAAATGCCAGCTGATCCATATCTTAAACCAAACTAATTAGAACTCTGCCCAAAGCTCATTTTTTTTTCTTTCAGCAATGATCTTGAAAAATCCAACTCTTGTTTGAGGGTAAAGACTTTATTTCTTCCCCCACCGAAAATTTTCCATTAGGTTCAGGGTTTCAGGAGAGACCTTTTTAGGGTGGGATTGAGAGAAAGTACTGTCTAGGTCTACTTTAATTGCATCATTGAAGTCAAAGGAATAGCTGTCCACTGCTGGAAATGTATCCTTGAGGTGCATTTTCATTTTAGTCCTTCAAATATTCACTGATTACTTCTTATATTTACACAAATTATGTGTATGAAGCCTGTTGAGAAATATGTAAGCTTGTAATTTGAGAGGCTTGTAATTTTATTGGAGTATATGTGTATGCACATACACACACACACATACACACACACACACACAAAATCTGCTTCTTGCTGCCCTCCAAAAATAGTCTTTTACATCCATCAAACCTATCTTTACAAAGGATCTTTCACATTTATTTTTTTAATTTGATCCTTAATATTGTTCTGAGGGGTCTAGGGTTAGAGGTTTTGAGCTGAAAGATTTATTTCAACTCCTTCATTTTACCTGTGAAAAACTGAAGCCCAGGAAGAGAAGAAACTTGTGATCATACAGGTAAGTCAAAGCATCAGGCCTGGCATCCAGGTTTTACATATCCAAATTCAATCTTCTTTTCACTTTGTCAAAAAGATTCATCATACAAATAAGACAAGTCTTGATAGATTGTTTCCCCTATTATCTAATGCCTTCCCTCTGCTGATTATCTCGAAATTATCCTGTGTAGAATATATTTGTACATGTTTTCACATCCCTTAGACTAGAGCAGGGCATACCTTTTGCCACCCTGGCTACAGACTTGAGTTTTAAATTGCATTCTTCTAGCTGTAAACCCCAAGATATACCCATAGAACCTCAATAATTTCTTGCGTTAAAGAGTTGGTTAAGAATAAGCAAAAGAACTTGAGGGAATGCAGTGGAACATAAAAGAAATATTGTCACAGAACCTGAGTTTAACTCCTACTCAGTCACTCATGGAGTGGGTGACTTCAAGTAAATTGTTTAAATTATCCGAGCCTCAGATTCCTCACTGTAAGGTGATGTGGTTGCACCTGCTGATCAGATCTAGAATTCTATATCTTGGGTAATGATTTATTATTCTTGTTAACTGGGAGGAAGACCAAGTTGACACACAGCATATGTGTCCTATTCTCAACAGAATAGTCTGCAACGATGCAGAATTAATTCACAGTCAAGGGGTTTCCAACTGGAAAGAGTCCTTGATCTTTAATTAGCAGTCCCATTTACTCACCTGTGGATCAAAAGGTTGATCTTGGCTTCATGGGAGCAAGGAATGGACCCCTTTGGCTTTTTTTTTTGTGCTCCCTATGCTGTGACACCTTCTTTCTACTGCAATCCTGAAATTATAGGCTTATCCTTACTGCTGTAAGCATGGAACATGCCCTCAAATTACCAGGCCATTTGTGTTGCTTGGCAAGTACATTTATGAGCATTAATATATCAATTATTTTTAATTAGTTCTTAGAACTTCTCCTTTACCAATAGTAAAGTCATTAGCTACAATTTGCAAATGAAAATGATCGCACTGTTGCTCATGCCTTCCTGAGACAGTACATCTCATTATCACACCCAGAAAAAGGTCTTGTTTCCTCCTAGTCACTCAAATTGTTGGTAAGATATTCACAGCAAAGTTTGAGTAAGTTTGTACAATTTTCTTAAAACTTATTCAAGATTTTTTTCCTAATAGTGAAATTAATAAGTTCAGATCATCATTATTTTTTTTTCTAAAAGTTCTTCTGTGAATATTGCTTCACCCAGCAGCTGCAGGAAATATTTTATTCAGGACAGTTCTGCCACTCTGAGTGGCCTATGAACTCCTCCCCTCAGGCAAACACACATGTATATGCATATACAAACATATATGCATAATTAATATGCATGTATATAAACACCCACAAAGCTACTGCTTCACATACATTCACACACAAAGTCTGACAATACCATGATGATGTGAGTAGAAGATGTCTTTCTCCAAATCCTGGTATTCACATAATCAGTAGGTTTTTGATCCTTGAAATTCCAAGTCGTAGGGAGGGGCCAGTTACGTGGTGCAGTGGATAGAGCACCAGTGCAGGAGTCAGGAGGACCTGAGTTCAAATCTCACCTCAGTCACTTGACACTCACTAGCTGTGTGACCTTGAGCAAGTCACTTAACCCCAATTGCCTCATCCTGGGTCATCTCCAGTCATTCTGATGAATATCTGGTCACTGGATTCAGATTGCTCTGGAGGAGAAGTGAGGCTGGTGATCTGCATAGCCCTCCCTGAAAACAAAGTCAAGTGCAAGTCATGTTATTATTTCTCTGATGGTAAGGTCTTCTTCAGCAGCGGACACAAACACACACACACACACAGACACACACAGGGACAAAAATAAGTGAGCAAGAAGAGAAACTCCCCTGACGACAAGTAACATGATCCATGACATTGATGAATAAAACTTGCATGAGCCCCTACTAGATACAAGAGAGTTGGAATCAAAATCCTGGGCTCTTGACCTTCCACATTCAGCGATTCAAATCAATCTCTTTGTCTCTCTCTGACTCTGTCTGTCTCTTTGTCTCTTCCTATTTCCTCTCTCTCCATCTCCTCCATTCTCTCTCTCTCTCTCTCTCTCTCTCTCTCTCTCTCTCTCTCTCTCTCTCTCTCTCTCTCTCTCTCTCTCTCTCTCTCTCTCTCTCTCTCTCTCTCTCTCATTGTCAAATCATTTCAAGCTAAGAATCAAGTGAAAGCTATTGAAAATGAACTTGAATGGGCTGCCCTGAGACATAGTGAGTTGAGCTTTGCTGGAGATCTTTGAACAAAGTCTAGGCAATCAATTTTGGGGGATATTACAGGAAGAGTATTCATATTCATTCAACACAACCACTGAGGACCCTTCTAAACTTCAAAGTTATTTGGAGAGCTGAATTTGTCTAATAACTAAAAGAAAAGTAACACTAGCCTTTATACCTAGACACTGATTTCTTGGACCCAGCAGGAGGCCAGGGAAAAACTGAGCAGGATATTATTGAAAATTTGTGGTTCAGGCCAAGGTTCAGTAATTGACTTTGCCATTCCATTCTGGAACCCAATCAGAAAAGCATGTTTTTAAAATGAAGTGTGATTCCAACTGTAAGACTTGTTCAGCTGGACGTTTTTGCTTTTTCCCACTTGCACTGCTGTTTACCTGTTCTGCTAGATGTTTCAGTAATTATGTGGTCCAATAGTGCTGCCATCACCTGCTGCTTGATAGCATTTTTATTTACCACCTCCATAAAGTATTTCAATCCCAAGTTTGGCACAGAGGAACCTGTGACTGTCAGACATACCTTTGGCTCTGAAATTTAAAGAAATTGTTGAACTGAAGCTGCATTCCAGAAATTAAATCATATCTAGGGATCAGAGATTTGGAGACATGAGTCCTTTATTTGAATCCTGAAGCCTGTTTTTTTTTTTTTTTTTTTTAACTTTTGTGTGTCCTTGGGTATGCAATTTGACCTTCCTGTGTCTCATTTTCCATTATTGCGGAAGAGGTAGGATTTTCTTCATGGATAAAGTATTGATCTTGGAGTCCAGAAGATATGGGTCTGAAAGACCAGCCTCTGAAATCCACTGCCTATAACACATCCTGGGTCAATCCCTTAACCTCGAAGTTTTTGAGACAAA
This sequence comes from Bettongia penicillata ogilbyi, assembly GCA_023548195.1. Taxonomy (NCBI): domain Eukaryota; kingdom Metazoa; phylum Chordata; class Mammalia; order Diprotodontia; family Potoroidae; genus Bettongia; species Bettongia penicillata. The sequence continues at coordinate 3,664,648 of JAJHZJ010000257.1, forward strand.
TTTCTAAGTATGCAAGTTGCAAAAAATGTGTTAATTTGTATGATGAAGGGATCCGTGAAAGCTATTTAAATCAAGTAAATCTCACTAATCACACCTTTGGATTGCCTTTGGATTCTCAGTCCTCTAATATCCTGTTAGCATGGAGATGGGGAATAGGAGTTAGGTTGTTCTCATTCTTTGTGTGATTTTGGGTAGGTGGCCTAGCCTTTAGGATGATCAGTTTGCTTATATGTAATATGAGAAAAAAATATCTGTTTTCCTTATTCAGTGTAGGTATGGAAACTTTCAGATGAAACCCTTAGACATAGAGGTTGTGGCAACATCAGAGAACATGAGGTCTGAATGTTTCATTTTATAGATGAGAGGACTAAGGCCCATGGAGGTAGTGACTTGCCCATGGTCACACAAATCCTAAGCATTTGATATGGGATTTAAAATCTGGTCCTTGAACTCCAGATTTTTCTTTCCATGATATGACATTGCTTATTATAACATGAAATTTATTATCTAAATATGTTCTAAAATATGAAGTACTAATAATTTTACCTCTAATTTGTAGTCCAATATAAATTTACATTATGTAATATTATAGTTGACCCCAAAACAGTCTTATCATATGTGACCTTTGACAAATCTCTAGATTTTTCTTATCTTCAGTTTCCATATGTATAAAATGAGTGTTGATCAAATATATTCTGAGATCCCTTCTACCTCTAGAACTATGTTCCTTTCATAGGTTGTTTAAATTTATCAAGAAAGACAAAAGTTTATTATTATCATCATGATTATTTCTATTATGTTTTGTAGGTTGCTTAGTAGTAGTCATAGCTGAAAGTGAATACTTGGAATTGAGTTTTGGTAGGCGAAATGGTACACAGTAGATAGTGAAATTCTTGACTCAACTAATCTTATGAAAGATACAGAAATAATGTGGAGAATTATGATAAACAGAAAGAGAGGAGAAATAGTGAGGGGAAACAGAATGCTATTGATGTACTTCCTGTGAGGGTCAAAGAAGGTATTCTTATGGATGGTAAGGAGAGGGCATAGGAAGGGTCTTGATATATAAAAATTAATTATGTTTCCTTATGGAAAATGGAATATTGGAGTTAATATGGGGGAAAAGAAAGTAATTCTTAAAGAGGTGGAAAGGAAATTATTTCGAGGAGCTTTTTTCATTATTGGTAATGAGAGGAAGGTGGAAGAATGTTTAGACAGAGATGAGATTGGGTTCTAAATCCAGCTGTGTTGCCATGGAAGATGATGGCTATCAATTGTACCATAATTCATAAGTGCTTCATGTAATATCCTCATTTATTCTCTTCTATTTGTTTCTTCAAACCCTTATATGGTTCCCTGCATTTGACTACATAAACAATCTTAACTGTGCATTTATTTTAAAGATGGTCAAAAAGGACAAATGTGACACACATTTCCTTATTCCTTTTCAGCAGCTGAAGGGTACAAGAGAAAGCCAGGTCACCTGTAAAATGAGGGTAATTAAAAGAAGGAAAAAATGTCATCCATTCCTTCAACTTCCTTATTTTCTTCTTTTGTAGACAATGAGAACTATCTTCAAATGCCTTGTGAGGACAGAGCGCTATTCTAGCAGAGGTTGTGATGGACATCATCCTAGAAACTACTTCATTGAACCAATTGATGGCCTCTAAAATTCTATTCCATTCTAACTCTGTGTTTCTAAGTTTAATCCAGATTTGGAGCAATTTTTAGAGCTAGGATCACTGATCAAGGGAAGGGGTTTAGAACCCTACAGAGAAGTTCAGGGTAAGAGTGCTATCAAATGTGTAAGGTAACATTTTACCTTAAGTCTTGAATTCCAGTTCAATATTCTAGTCACTGCACCAGATACCTCTCCAGAGCATATTTGTAATGTAGCAGACGTTTCCCCATTGCTGTAAATCTTAGAAAAACTGTCATACCTTCTGTTGGCCATTCTATGTAAATCTGCAAGACCTGGGCCACAAAGTAGGTTTGGACTGCATAAACGATTATACTTTAAATAGAAACTGGTTAGTTGATTTGTGGCTGTCTTTCATTCGTCTTTTTTTTTTTTAATTTTCATTTTTATTTCCATTAACAACAAAATCACAAACAAAAAATTAAACAGAAACATCATTTACAAAAACCCAAAAATATTGAGGAATTGAACTACCAAGAAATATACAAGTGACTCTACTGACAAATATAAAACAATTATGACTAAAATAAAACCTTAGAAAATTAGAGGGGCCTTTAAAATTCATGGATGACACAAATTAAAATGGAATAAAACACAGTACCCAAAAATAAGTTACTTAATGCAACAGCAAGAAATTTCTTCATAAAATTGCACAAAATCAAGAAATTCATGTGAAAAAAACAAAGCAGAAAGAGTAACAGGCAAAAAAAGAAAGAAAGAAAAACGCAAATGAAGTTAATATTATACCCCAGACTTTAAAACATACACGTGATTCTGATCCAAATAATCTGGTGCTTGGCATAAAAATAGAAAAGAATAAATTTTATATTCCACTGAAGAAGACGACATGTAAATAAGTACAAATACATTCCCAGACATCCAAGAGGCAGAGATCAAGAAGGGAGAGCTTTCTATGTATATGAGACAGGAGATGAAGTTTCATGTGTCATGGAGCTGCATCATAGTGTTTGCGGAGGAGGGAAGAAGATGACGACTGAAGGTGACACTGGGGAATGAAGAGCTTTAAATGACACTTACAGGATATTCTGTTTCAGCTAGGAGGTATTAGAGAGCTAAGTAAGCCCAAGAGCCTACAGCGCCGTTCTACAATGTGCTACAGAAATGAGGGGTCAGAACCTAACCTGGTATCAGTGACCAGATCAAAGACAGGTGATTATTGATCCTTCAGGAAGTCAGAACTAATGACTACCTGAAAAAAAAGAATGTCTTTATGAATTTAGGAAGACATTTTTTTCCCCAAGGAGATGCCCACATTATTACTGTTGTTGAAAAATTAAAAACCATCATTGAAAACTGGGCATTTATGTCTTTTCATTGTTTCTCAAATTGATCTTGTTCCATAATCATAAAGTATGCGATACAAACTGTTTCTCGAATCCAACTGCGTTTCCAACAACCAAGCGGTTTCAGACAGACGAACTAAACGCAGACTGAGGGTGATAACCAGGTCCTTTTAATTAAACTTGATATACAGGGAAATGGCAAATCCAGGAAGCCTGAAGGAAAAGCATCACTTTTCTACTGGGAACAAGCAGCTGTTTGTCTAGCTGAGAACAAGCGGCTGCTAGGAAACAGTCTGGAACTACATCCTCAATATGTGCACCTAAGCTGTGCACACCCTCTGAACCTACACATGAAAAGATCAAAGAGAGGGGAAAAGGACCCATATATAAAGATATTTATTACAGCTCTTTTTTGGTAACAAAAAATTGGAAACTGTCCTGGTGGCCACCAAATAGGGAAATGACTGAAAAAGGCACGGAACATGAATGTGAAAGAATACTACTGTTACTGCAAAAATGAAAAAAGAAATTTCCAAAGAAACCTGGAAGGACTATAACGAACACAAGGAGGACATCAATTTATACTGGAATATCACACGACTGAAAGATTAAGGATTTCAGTCTCCCACCTAGAGATGATGGACTACTGTTCAGAATGAGACACGCACTTCCAGACAAAGCTAAATGGAGAATGTGCTTTGCTTAACTAGGCATATTTGTAACAAATTTTCCTTTTTTTTTCTCCCAATGTCTGGCCCACAGTTCCTTGGGACCCTTCCCCGTGGCATCCATGGTGCTTCCCGTCCCTCCAACTACTCGATCGCACGAGGTTTGGAAACCACAAGTCCCAGGCACACCAGGTGCCAGCAGTTCTCCAGCATCACGTCCTGGTACAGCTCCTTCTGAGCAGGGTCCAGGTGCCCCAACTCGTCCCGGGAGAAGTCCATGGCCACGCCACCAAAGAGCGCAGAACCCTGGTACACCGGGGCCATCTCCGCCTCATAGGACCGGGAACTGGGGGCTGGGCAGTCCGGCTGGGCAGGGCCTAGGCCCGCGATGACCCGCCCCCCCTGCCCGCTCTGGGCAGAGTCTGGCTCTCTGAGTGTCAGGACTTGGAGGAGCAAGCAGAGCCCCAGGGAGGCGGCGGCGGGCCGAGCAAGTGGCTGTCTTTCATTTTTGAAGAGGACCAAAATGACATCACTATACTAGCGTCAAGTTTCAATATGTCCAACTGTGACTGGTCAAACCAAAATGAACTTGGGATGCTCCACTACAGGTTGGGGACAAAAAAATTCCTGTGAACACTTGGGGCATCTAATTTTGTGCATCTTGTGTTTCCTTTGAGCTGTTTCTATTCTGTTTTGCTTGTAGAGCACAGCACCTTCGCTTATGTGGGCATGCCATGCTGAGCAGTCCTGTGACGTTGTCTCCCATGTCACAGAATTAATTCCAAAGTTCTTAAGAGAGACCTTGTGAGTGTCCTTGCATCGGCTCTTTAGACCACCAGATGAACACTTGCCCTGTGGGAGTTCTCCATAAAATAGTCCTATAACTGAAATAGAAACTAATCCTTAATGGACAGTACCTTGGCTTTTATTCACATTTTAAAAAAAATAAAATTTCAAGTAAAGTGCAAATTTGTCTGTGGTACAAATAAAATCCCAATCTATCTGAGGAAAGGGGTGAGGATAATGTGGAAATAACTGGGAATCTGATTTAGGGAGCAGTTATCAGAACATGGTGGAAGAGCAAATAAGTCCTTATTTAGTACCTACTTTCTGCCAGACACTGTGCTAAGTGCTTTGAATACATTGTTTCATTTCATCCTCATAACATCTCTAAGAGGGAGATCCTAATTTAGTAATTAGAGAAACAGAGGCAGAAATTGTCGAGGATCACAGTTATTAAGTGTCTGAGACTGGATTCAATTTAAATCTTCCTGACTCTATGCCTTGTACTCTATCCACTGTGTTACCTAGCTGTTGTTTCCCCTATAATTTGGAAACCTTGACTAGTGGGATTTTGACTAAAATTACAATTAGGCCCTTTTCCCACCCATATATGGGAAGTTAAGAAGCCTGAAAAAGTGACTTTGAATGAAATGTTAAATTCTCCACAAATGCTAATAGAATCTTGCCTTGCTCACATTGATAACCAGTAAAAGTTGGAATTAATTCTTATACAGGTACAGAAGATGAACTCAGCAACCCTATTTTCTGTGTCCTCAATTATGGGATGCCCATAAAAATGGAATTGGAATCTACCATATCCCGTTTCTTAGATATTCCCAAGGATCTTTCTTTTTATGGTTTGTGCTGTTTCTGTTGATGGGATGATAATTGAAATAAGTTAAATAAAATCATCATCCCATTGTTTTTTCTCCTGAACATAGAGTACAAAATAAAAATATTGTGTTTTCCTGGTGGGTAGTAAACTTTGGGGTTAAAATTCTTGTCTTACTTCTAAACATAGGATGTTAAAATAATCTCCTCACCTGCTGAGTTACCCAAAATCTAACCCCCCTCTCTGTTGTTTAGATCATACTTAAACCATGAGTCATGGCAAAAAAAAAAAAAAAAAATTACAATAAAAGGTTTCTGAAAGCACAATGACCAAAAATTATTTTAAAAAATCAAACACACAGAATCTGAAGTGTTTCTGGCAACACTTCTCCATGTTTCATCACACAGCTTCACTGCAGCCTTGGTTTTCAGCATATTACATGGGCACATTGTATTGTGCATGCCATCATGCCCACAAAGCACCAAAAAATACTGTCAAAATGTGAAAAGGGGTCAGAAGTGGAAAAAAGCATTTAAGAAGTTTCGAAAGATGACTAATCTTTTAGGAATTTTCTGGGATTTATTCCAACATTCTCCCAAATTCTGAGACTAATTCTTTCTCCATGGTATCATGTCTGTAGAGTAGAGCTTCTTAAAATGGAGCCTGTGATTATAAAATAAAAACAAAATCAATTAAGTGTTATTGGTTTCTGTTACAATTGAATGCGTTTTAAATATTTAATAACATTATTCTGAGAAAAGCCACATTTACCTGACACAGTATTCCTTCTTGAGGTTCTAACTTTACTGGTCTAATCTGCCTTCAGAATCAGATCTTAGGATACATGAGCAACATTACTCTTCCTGACTGCCTTGTCACCACAATGACTCATACTGCTTTCTTACTGTTCAGGCATTTCCAGCTCTTGGTGACACAGTGTGCAGTTTTCTGTCAAAGATACTGTAATGGTTTGCTACTTTTGTCCCTGCCTCATTTTACAGGTGAAGAATTGAGACAAGCAGGGTTAGAGGACTTGCCTAAGTTCTCATAGCTAGTAAGTGTCTGAGGCCATATTTGAACCCATGAAGATGAGTGTTTCTGACTCTAGCCCTGGCATTTTATCCACTGTTCCATTTAACTACCCTATTGTGTTCCTTCTTCAATTATATATATATATATATATATATATATATATATATATATATATATATATATGTATTGTGTTTGTGTGTTTCAGGTCATTTCTTGACCACTTATCCCTATTTATTTGATAGGGACCAAGAATTGATTTCTATGCACAGCATTACTTTCAGTTTAGTGAGAGCATGGAATAAAACAGAGAAGAGACTCTGAAGGCCAGAGAATCTGAATTCAAGTCTTTACTTGCATAAATAATGTTATTACCTCAAACAAGTGTGATGGCAATCAATTTAGGATCTTTTGCTGGTTTTGTTTTACTAAAAGTGCCTCCAATTGAATAATTTGATTAAAGAAAATTTTCCCCACCCATTGATGGGCCTGCCCATTAAGTGCAGCTTAATTAGTGGAGTTGTTTTGTAGGAGAGTCCCAAGTACCTTTTATTTATTCATTTTTTTTTTTTTTTATTGAGACACTGGGTCAGAGGGTCATGCCCTCTGGCTCTGAAAAGTGTATAAATACTCTGAGAGTGAAGTTTTACTTTGGGGCTTACTGACTGGAAATGTTTTTTTGGCCAGAGTAGGGAAGCTGCTCAGGAGCTCTCCCCACCTTGCAAAACCCAGATATTGGTGCTTCCCTCTCTGGTAGCTATGGTCACTTGACACTCACTAGCTGTGTGACCTTAGGCAAGTCACTTAACCCCAATTGCCTCATCCTGGGTCATCTCCAGTCATCCTGATGAATATCTGGTCACTGGATTCAGATGGCTCTGGAGCAGAAGTGAGGTTGGTGACCTGCACAGCCCTCCCTCATTCAAAACAAAGTCCAGTGCAAGTCATGTCATTATTTCTCTGATGGCATCATCTTCTTCAGCAACAAAGGATGAACATACACAACTATGGTCAGACAGTTGGACCTGTCTGTTGATGGTCTGGCAGAGGAAGCCATGTGTGTTGACTTTTTATTTCCCTGTATTTTCTTTGAAGTTCAGTGTGCTTACTCCTCTGAACTAAGTGAATGATATATGTGCTTGGTTAAAGGAATGATGCATTTGCTTGATTAAAGTGATTTTTAACCCTTCAAAACTTTCCTTTATCAATGCATATCTAAGATCCTGTGATAGCAGACCCCCTTGTGCATGTTGGGGTGCTTACTGTTATAGAAAATCACTTAATGTTTCAGTGACATAGAAATCCCACTGTAATACTACAAGTTGCAGAGAAGTTTCTAAGTTGCTTCCATAAAAATTTCTTTGTTAGCTGTTTCTAATGAAATCACAGGTTCATTCCCTATCATTATCCATATCCTAAGTCCCTTGCTCAATTTTTCTATAATCATACAATCACAGATTCTCATCATCATGAAGGACTACAGAAATCATACAGTCTAACTTAAACTAGAACCAGAATGATCACCAAAACACATTCAGTCATTATTTCTTTGCATAAAGACTGCAGATTAAAAAACAAAATATTGACTGTCATCTGACATTAATTATCTCAAGCTCTGTCATTGAAAATTGTTATAAGCTCACCATTTATACATTTACCCAATCATTGATATAAATGCTGAATAGAACAGAAGCAAGGATACTCACCTAGGCCAGTCTTTCTTGGAATAATCAAAAATTTCGGCTTCTGACTCTTCGTTATTACAAGGTGAGTGCGTTCTTTTACGAAGTCCTCAATCACACATCACTTTCAACAAGTACTAAATACACCTACCTACATGAGCCTTCATCTTCACCATATCTATGAGGACAATGTGGGACCTTTAAAAACAGGATCAGAGAATTTGAGAAATACAGTAGACCTCAGTAGTTATCCAATCCAATAGAAACATGAAAAGAATTTGCACTGCAACAGCTTCCAATCTGTCTTTGAAGATGTCTAAGAACATGATACCAACAGCTCTTGAGACCCTCCTCCCCATCCTGATTTTTAGGTAGATCTAATTATCAGGAATTTTTTGCATTATTATGTTTTGTTTTTTTCTCTTGACATTGAGCCTAAGTTGGCCAATTTGTAAATTATATCCAGCGTTCTTTATTCAGGACTCTGAGGACAAACAGAAGAAAGTTAACTCCTCTTCTAGTTTATAACCCAATACTTTAGTTATCATGCCTTCTTTTAATCTTCTCCTCTCTACCTTGAGTATCTCCAATTCTTTTTTTCTGTAATAACATTTATGTATTTTGTTAAATATTTTATAAGCATATATACATTTTTTAATATTCATGTTTTAAAATTTGAGTTTGAAATTCTTTCCCTCCTACCTGCACCTCTCCTTCTCCTTGAGAAAGAAAGCAATTTGATATCAATTTTACATGTGCAATAAGCATATTTCCATAGACATGTTGCCAAAAATCAAACAAGTAAAATAAAGGAAACAAAATCAGTAAAGCATCTCAAATTCTTTTAATCAATGCTTATATGAGATAAACTCAAGGCCCTTCAAAATTCTATAACCATAGTTCCCAGAATCAAATGCAGTACTTCAGGCAAAGTCTGATGATGTCAGACTTGAATGAGACTATCATCTTCCTATACCTGGAAGTTCTGAAACACAATGCAGTCAATTATTTCCTTATTTTTTTTTTTTTTTGGTTTTGACATCCTACTTGTGATTCATATTGAACCTAGAGTCCAGTCAAATCTGAATATTACTCATTTTTTCTGTAACTAGTGGCTATTGATTACTTGTACTTCCTCATCTTGTCCTTATAAACTATTTTTTAAAATATTAAACATGAGAAATTATATTTATGCCCATTGAATTAAAAATTGTTTGATTCAGACCGCTGGTATAAACTATAAAAATCTTTTTGGATCCTGTAAATCTATGTGCAGAGCTTTCTCTCTGAGTTTTGTATGCTGTGAACTTTTGAAGAGCATATTATTGCACAATTACTCCTTGATTCTTTCCACACCACCAGCTCTAAATATAAGTTTATTATTATCATTATTATCATTATTAATTATTATAATTATCTAATCTTTGTTTCTACATCATTCACATGAAAATAGCATAAAATACTTTAGTAAAGTAATGACTGAAATCTATGTAAGCAATGACGATAGCATTTGCCTATTGCATTACCTTAGTCAAACTGCTCCCCCCTCCCCTTTGGTGTGAATATCTTGTCCCTGATTCAGCCATGCTGGCTTTTGTTATTAGCACTTCTTCCCAATTATCTGTTTAATGATTGACACTGGAATGTCACTAGAAATTGAAGTCAAGTTCCATAGATTTATCATTTCTAGATTAATTTTCTTTTTTTCTTTTTAATTTATTAATTTAACTTTTAACATATATTTTCACAAAGTTGTGGGTTCCAAAATTTGTCCCCATTTCTCCCCTCCCCCACCCCAAAACGTTGAGCATTCCAATTGCCCCATCACCAATCTGCCCTCTCTTTTATCATCCCTCCCTTCCCTTGTCCCCAGTTTCTCTTTTGTCCTGTAGGGCCAGATGACTTTCTATTCCCCATTACATGTATTTCTTATTTCCTAGTAGCAAGAACAGTACTCAAGAGTTGTTCCTAAAACTTTGAGTTCCAACTTCTCCCCATCCCTCCCTCCCCACCCATTCCCTTTGGGAAGGCAGGCAATTCAATATAGGTCATATCTGTGTAGTTTTGCAAATGACTTCGATAACAGTCCTGTTGTGTAAGACTAACTGTATTTCCCTCCATCCTATCCTGCCCCCCATTGTTTCTATTCTGTCTTTTGATCCTGTCCCTCCCCAAGAGGGTTGACTTCAAATTGCTCCCTCCTCCCATTGCCCTCCCTTCCATCATCCCCTCCCCTTGATTATCTCTTTCTCCCCCACTTTCCTGTATTGTGAGATAGGTTTTCATACCAAAATGAGTGTGCATTTTATTCCTTCCTTTATGCGAATGTGATAAGAGTAAGCTTCATGTTTTTCTCTCACATCCCCTCTTTTTCCCTCCACTAAAAAGTCTTTTCCTTGCATCTTTTATGAGAAATAATTTGCCCCATTCCATTTCTCCCTTTCTCCCCCCCAAAATATTTCTCTCTCACTGCTTAATTTCATTTTTTAAGACATGATCCCATCCTATTCAATTCATTTTGCAGTCTTTGTCTGTGTGTGTGTGTTCATGCATGTTTGTGTGTGTGTGTGTGCGTGTGTGTGTGTGTAATCTTACCAACTACCCAGATACTGAAAAGTTTCAGGAGTTACAAATATTGTCTTTCCGTGCAGGAATGTAAACAGTTCACCTTTGGTAAGTCTCTTGTGACTTCTCTTTGCTGTTTACCTTTTCATGCTTCTCTTCATTCTTGTGTTTGAAAGTCAAATTTTCTTTTCATCTCTGATCTTTTCATCAAGAATGCTTGAATATCCTCTATTTCATTAAAAGACCATTTTCCCCCTGAAGTATTATACTTAGTTTTGCTGGGTAGGTGATTCTTGGTTTTAGTCCTAGTTCCTTTGACTTCTGGAAATTCCTTCGATCCCTTAATGTAGAAGCTGCTAGATCTTGAGTTATCCTGATTGTATTTCCACAATACTGGAATTGTTTCTTTCTAGCTGCTCGCAATATTTTCTCCTTGACCTGGCAATTCTGGAATTTGGCCACAATGTTCCTAGGAGTTTCTCTTTTTGGATCTCTTTCAGGTGGTGATCAGTGGATTCCCTGAATACTTATTTAGCCCCCTGGTTCTAGAATACTAGGGCAGTTTTCCTTGATAATTTCATGAAAGATGATGTCTAAGCTCTTTTTTTTGATCATGGCTTTTAGGTAGTCCCATAATTTTTAAATTATCTCTCCTGGATCTATTTTCCAGGTCAGTTGTTTTTCCAATGAGATATTTCACATTATCTTCCATGTTTTCATTCTTTTGGTTTTGTTTTGTGATTTCTTGGTTTCTCATAAAGTCATTAGCCTCCATCTGTTCCATTCTAATTTTGAGAGAACTATTTTCTTCAGTGAGCTTTTGGACCCCCTTTTCCATTTGGCTAATTCTGCTTTTGAAAGCATTGTTCTCTTCATTGGCTTTTTGAACCTCTTTTGCCAATTGAGTTAGCCTATTTTTGAATGTGTTGCTTTCTTCAGCATTTTTTGGGGTCTCCTTTAGCAAAGTGTTGATCTGCTTTTCTTGCATCTCTCTCGTTTCTCTTCCCAGGTTTTCCTACACCTGTCTAACTTGATTTTCAAAATTCTTTTTGAGCCCTTCCATGATCTGAACCCATCGAATGTTCATTTTAGAATTTTGGGATACAGAAGCCTTGACTTCTATGTTTTTCCCTGGTGGTATGCATTGTTCTTCCTCATCTGAAAGGATGGGAGGAGATATCTGTCTGCCCACAAAGTAACCTTCTATGGTCTTATCATTTTTCCCCCTTTTCTGGGCATTTTCCCAGCCAGTTACTTGACTTCTGAGATTCCTCTCCACACCCACCTCACCTCCAGATCCACCCAGCTAGTGCTTGGGGTCTGAGATTCAAATGCTGCTTCCCAGCCTTAGGACTTTGCTGGGGCAGGGTTGCTATTCTGTGTGAGATCAAATTCAGCTGCTTGGGTGGGGGCAGGGCCCACCACACAGGGCTCAGTTCCCTCAGGGGGTTTATGCAGAGATCTTCAACAATGGATCTGAGCTCCTATCTGATTTGGGAGCTCCTGTCTGCTGCTACCTCCGCTGCTACCTCCAGAGGGGGCCTGAGTTATGGAGACACCCCACTCCCTTCTTGATCAGCCAAAAAGACCCTCTCACTGACCTTTGGCGCCTGTGCGTGGAGGGACTTGCTCTGCTTCTGGGGATTCCGTCCCTGAAGCCTGCTTGGATCTGGTCCCCTTAGAGCTGCACAGCCAAGGCAGGGCTAGGCTCGGCTCTGGGTATGGTGCCTGACGGACCTTTGGTGTTTGTTTTTCAGGGCTCTCTGGAACAGAAATCTCCTCCACTCCGTTGTTTTGTGTCTTCTGTTGCTCCAGAATTTGTTGGGAGTTCTTCTTTATAGGTATTTTATGGGCTGTGGGTTCAGAGGTAGCATACATGTATCTTTCTACTCCACCACCTTGGCTCCTCCTCCTTGTGCTTAATTTTCACACCCTTTTCTCACCTCTTATACTGCCACAGTTCTGATGCAGTTTCCTATAATCTCACATCTGGTTTATTGCAGAAGCCTGATCAGACATTTTGCCCTTCTGCCATCTATTCTCTGTTTAGTTATCAAACTAAAGGCAAAGTCTGACAATTCTCTCTCTCTCTCTCTGTTTCTGCGTCTCTCTCCTCCCCTCTCTGTCTATCTCTCTCTTTTTGTCTCTCTCTCCCCCTATCTTTCCCCCTCTTTCTCCTCCCCCCATTCATTCACCAAAGTTAGTGCAATATTCTTTTTAGATTTCCTTGTTGATATGGGGTCTCATCTCTCTCAATGAGTTTTGTTCAGTCATTTCCAGAGTAAACACTATTGTCCTTTACAAAGAAAACAACAAAATCAATTGAGCAACTTTGTGTTCTCTCTATTTTCGTTTATCATCAATTCATCTTCTCTAAAATAAGGGATTTATTCCTTCTCAGCTTAGTTCTCTTTCCCTAAAATAACTGTTATTTTTGCTTCATTTATAGGAGGACCAGTGACATGATAGGGTAATGTCTTAAATTGTGCATGAATTGTAGTTAAGTGAGACAGAACTGAAAAAAGTTGTCAGCCTCATTTTATTTTCTAGAGTCATTAAAGTCAAGTGGCAAGATAAAAGTGAAGGCAACTGGGGATGTTCTGATACATAGTGGATGACCTTAACATCTTCAATGCTTGACCAAGCTCTGAATATTCAAAGGCCGAATTTAGTTGTCTTCCTGGCCATTGGAACAAACTATTTTAATCTACTAATTCCACCAGGAGGAAATCTCCACATGCTTTGGGTAGGCAAACTAACCAATGATTTTGAGTCTTTTGGTTACCTTCAATCTGGTTGAGCCCACGTGCCCAGAAAGTTTTACCAGGATGTGGCCACTTGTCCTGCTACAGTTTCTTGGAGCTCCAGGTGCGAATTGGGAACAGGTAAACACAAAAGGTGGGTGAGCACCCTGAAAAAGAGCTCAACAATCTTTTATGTCACATATGTGAGTCCTCCCTGACACTCTCCCAAACACATACATTCCTAATATAAGTAAAACAAACTAAACAACTATTTAGTTACTGTCCTTAAACCCTCTTACTAGTCTCAACTCTTTTATAGCTTTAACTTTCCATACATACATACACACACACACATATATATATATATAAATATATATATATATATATATACCACACACACATATATACATATATACACACATATATGTATATATGCGTGTGTGTATTCAAAAACATATTCCCTAATTTGATTCTTTTTTTCTATCAGATCTTGTTCTATATATTTTCAGATAGACAGATAGCTAGATGGATAGATAGATAGAGAGATAGATAGATAGATCAAAGTCATTTATTGAGAACTTGAAGACATATATTGGTGTTCCTTTAAAAAATTTTCTCCATTGTATCCCTATAACAATATTTTCTTTTTGTGCTTTCAGAATTTATTTTTCAAACATCTTTTGCTCTTTCTGGGTTGAGTTTCTCTGAACAATTTTAGTCCATAAATACTTATTTGTTCCCTTTACCCTTTGAATTTTTTTTTGCTCAAAAGAGAGAGAGAAGAAAAGAGGAAGAGGAGAGAGAGAAAGAGAGAGAGAGAGAGAGAGAGAGAGAGAGAGAGAGAGAGAGAGAGAGAGAGAGAGAGAGAGAGAGAGAGAGAGGGAGAGGGAGAGGGAGAGGGAGAGGGAGAGAGGGAGAGGGAGAGGGAGAGGGAGAGGGAGACAGAGACAGAGACAGAGAACAAGAGGGAGGCACTCCAACAATACATATCTGAGTAACTTAAGTGGCCCAATCATTATTTTATCCTACTTATGTTATAACCTATGTCAAAATTCTGGCATGTTTCTGAAAATGCTCATCTATTTTCTTTTGTATATAGTTGGGCTATATTATGGCAGTGATGAGAATTACTTCAGCTAGGAGAGATAGGTCTGAAGGGATAGAAAGCATTAAATTGGCAGAGATGGGGAGGGTAAATTCAAGACATGAGAGAGCCCTCATAAATATATGGAGGTGAGAGAGTGTAAAAAACCAACAACAATGACTGACTAGCTGAAAGAGTTTTCAAAGCGTTTAGAAGGAAACTTTAAACCATCATGGAACTTCAGAATTGTAAGGGACTTCAACAGCTATTTGATAGTCAAACTGATACTCGTCTGTAATTTGTCATACCAGTTGTAGTCTGTTCTCTTTTTAAAGGCTTCAAATAAGGGTAAATCTAAAACCTTCTGAAGCAGTTTAATTCTGAATAATTCTACCATCAAAAAATGTTTCTTAAATTCTGGTTCAATTTTATTTCTTGAAATTTCCATTTTTTACTGGTACTTCTTCCCTCTGAATCCATGTATGAATGAATGAAGCAATGAATGAATCAATGAATGAATCAAAGAATGCAAAGTTGGTTGCCTGGAGAAGTTTGTCAGTTTTATATGAAAGTTTCGTAATGGCATATTTTCCTGAGTTCTGGATAATGAACGATGGTCTACTGCTTTCCCAGTCCCTAAAGGAGTAAAGCATAGCTGTGTGCTTGCTTTAATGATTTTTAGCATGATATTTTTAGCAGCATTGTCAGATGATTTCAATGAGATTGAAGATGCACAAAGATCAACTAACTCACTGATGAAACCTGAAAATGTGACAAGCCAAGACTAAAGTGGAAGGAGAGTTTATACATGACTTTTGTTTGCTGATGATTATGCACTTAATACATCCTCTGAGGCTGAGATGCTACAAAATATGAATTGCTTCTTTGTTGCTTGTGCTTATTTTGTCCTAACAATTAATACCAAGAAAACAAAGATTATCCACAAGCCAGCACTGAATTATCCACATGTGAAAGCTTTGGTTACAGCAAATGGAGAGATTTTGAATTATGTGGATGTTAACTTACCTTGGCAGTATACCTTCCAGTGTGTGTGTGTGTGTGTGTGTGTGTGTGTGTGTGTGTGTGTGTTCATCCTTCATTGCTGAAGAAGACCATGCCATCAGAGAAATAATGACATGACTTGCACTTCACTTTGTTTTGAGTGAGGGAGGGCTGGCAGGTCATTAGCCTCACATCTACTCCAGAGCCATCTGAATCCAGTGACCAGATAGTCATCACAATGACTAGAGATGACCCAGGATGAGGTAATTGTGGTTAAGTGACTTGCCCAAGGTCACACAGCTAGAGTGTCAAGTGTCGGGGGTGAGATTTGAACTCAGGCCCTCCTGACTCCTGCATTGATACTCTATCCACTGTACCACCTACCTGCCCCATACTTTCCAGTAACACACACATAAATGATGAGGCTGATGTGCTCATTGCCAGAGCTAGTTCAGCATTTGGGAGGCTCCAAAAGAATGTGTCAGAGGGAATAGCTATTATGTTGATCTCATTGTTGTATGCCTTTAAAACATGAACAATCTACCAGCACCATGCCAAAGAATTGAACTGTTTCTATTTGAATTATATTAAAAAGATTATGAAGATCACCTGAAAAGATAAGGTACTCAGCACTTACTGTCCCTTCTCAATGTGAACTGCCAAGCATTCAAACTCTGCGTCAGAGTTTGACCATATTCTTTTAATGTCAGTCATATGTTTGCCAAAAAAATACCTATTTTTTTGAGAATTCACTCAAAGCAGGTGCTCATGTGGTAGTCAGAAGAAGAGATACAAGTACATTCTCAAGGTGTCTATGAAGAATGTTGATATTGATTATGAGGTATGGGAGATATTGATACAGTATCATACAGCATGATAAGTCACATTAAAGAAGGAGCTATGCTCTATGAGCAGGGCAGAATTATGATAGCTCAAAAGAAATGTGAGATGCACAAATTTAGAGACATATTCATCCTTAATGGTCATATGGATTATTTTTGCCTTACCTGTGGTAGAGCCTTCTGAATTTGCATTGGTATGATCAGGGACAGTCAGACACACTGTACCTTGACTGATGTAATTTTGATCCTTTTTAAATTAATTTATTGGTTTTCAATATTCTACAATCACTTCCATAAGTCTAAGATTTTCTCCCCTGTCTTCCCTCATCTCTCCCCGAAATGGCATGTAATCTTGTATGGATTCTACACATATATTCTTATTAGCCACATTTTCATATTAGTCATGTTGCATAGAAAAATTAAGATGAATGGCAGAAACCATGAGAAAAAAACAAACCACAACAAAAAATAACACAAGAGAAAATAGGCTGCTTCATTCTGTATTCCAATTCCATATTTCTTTCTCTGGATGTGGATGACATTTTTCCTCAAGAGTCCTTTTGGAATGTTTTAGGTGCTTAAGAAGGGCTAAATCTATCAGAAAGAATCCTCACACACTGTGGGTGTTACTGTGTTCAATGTTCTCCTGGTTCTGCTCATTTCACATAGCATCAATTCATGTAAGTCCTTCCAGACCTCTCTAAAGTCCTCCTGTTCATCATTTCTTATAGTACAACAATATTTTATTCCATTCATGTACTCACAACTTGTTCATCCATTCCCCAATTGATGGACATCCCCTCAATTCCCAATTTTTGGGAAAGAGAGCTGTTATAAATATTTTTGTACATGTAGGACCTTTTCCCATTTTTATGATCTTTGGAATACAGTCCTAGAAGTGATATTTCTGGGTCAAAGGTATGCACATTTTTGTAACCCTTTGGGAATAGTTTCAATTTCCTCTCCAAAATGGTTTGATCAGCTCACAGCTCCACCAACAAAGTGTTCCAACTTTCCCACATCTTCTCCAACATTTATCATCTTCCCTTTTTGTCATGTTAGCCAATCTGATAGGTGTGATGTGGTATTTCAGAGTTGTTTTGATTTTCATGTCTCTAATTAATAGTGATTTAGAGCATTTCTTCATATCACTATAGATAGTTTTAATTTCTTTCTCTAAAAACTGCCTCTTCATATGCTTTGACCATTTATCAATGGGGGACTGACTTGTGTTCTTGTACATTTGACTCAATTCTCTATATTTTAGAAATGAGACCTTTATCACAAACACTAGTTGCAAAAAAATTTGATCCTCTGTGATCACAAAGGACAAAAAATAACTATGTGCTAGGCACTTGACTCAATGACAAGGGAAGGATTCACCAGAGAATCTGTCCCTGCTCTCAAAGCTTATAATATAAAAAGAGGGAAATGCATATATTTTGCAGTAAATTATAAATAAGGCATTTTTTTTTGTTTCTGTAGAAGAAATTTGAAAGAAATGAGTAATTATAAAACTCAAATGGAGTTGAGAAGGGAGCTCATTCTAGACATGAGGGACAGTCAATGCACTGTCAAAGAGATGGGAGATAGAACTTATAGTGGGAGGAAGAAAATAAGAAATCCAATTTGTTAGATTGATAGTGCTAGTAAAGGGGAGAAAGGACCTAGAAGGCTACAAAGAGAGCTAGATACAAAGTTCTAATGGATTCTAACTGCTAAATAGTTATGTTCATGTCTTTGAAATAAAGGGGAACTACCAGTATTTGGACAGAGAAGTGAGAGGAAAGTCGTTTTGACATTCTAGTGGAAAACGGAATGTTGAGGAAAGAGACTTGTTCCATGGAGACCAATTATGATGTGGCAATAGCAACAAAGACAGTGATGAGAACCTGAAATAGAGTGATAGATAAATGACTTGCTCAGGCCAGACAACGAGTGAGTGTCTGAGGCCAGATTTGAACTTAGATCCTCCTTGGTCTAGATGCAATGCTTTATTCACTGAGCAACCTAGCTGCCACTATTCTTACTACCCTGTGTGGTTTTGGACAAGTCAATCCACTTCCTCAAGTCTTTGTTTCCTCTTCTTTGAAATGGGGTTATTGGAGAGTGTAACCACTCATCTTCCTTCCAAATCTAAATATGAAATCTTATCAAACTCCTTTTGATTGCCAGAGATTGCTTCTGTCTGAATCCCCCAGTAATATTTATTCAGTTCAAAATAGCTACAGCCTCCGTTGTGTAATTTTGATTTAATAGTCATGCCTTGTATGGTTAGGAAGCAGAACTAAATAAATACTTGTTCATAGTTGATTGACCAATGGAACTATCTGTGAAGATTCTGAAATAATCATAAATTACATTTATATAAATTGTTACTATTTCCCAATCATTTTCCTCAAAAGTCTAACTGGCAAGCATGATTGTTCTCATTATACAGCTAAACTAGCTGAAGAAAGTAAATAAAAATAGAAAGACAATTCCTGTCTTCAAGGAGTTTATCTTTTAATTGGAGAAGACAATATAAAAAAGCAAGCTGAAAAAAATGAAGGATGAAAGCAAGAGTATAGTAGAGGAACGCTGGAGAGGAATGCCACATAAGTGGCCTGGGTGCCATCCTTAAATGGATGCTAAGGGATGAGCCATCTGATCAGAAGGAGAGATCACAAAGGCAGAGTTCTTCCAAACTGAAGTTTGAATGGACGGAGCGAATCTTCAGGATAAAGAACTTGGGCATGTAGACGAATTCCAGAGTAAAATGTGGAAAAAAATGAAGATCATAGAGTAATGAAGGCAAATTTGAATTACTGAGCCAACCATGCTTTTAACCATTACAGAAAAATGCACTTAATCTTTCATGTACCTAGAAATAGATTCAAATTAAGCTCAAAGTACATGTATTCAATCTAGCTGTTGCTTCGTAGAGGTCCTTCTGGATCTCTTTTAATAAATAAAAAAGTCTGATTTATAACTATCAAATCAGTTGTTTATCTATGAAGCAGTTCTTCTAGTATGCTTGAGGATTCTATAAAGGATTGTTCTCTGAAGTGTTTTCAGGAGTCCATCATTCTCTCTTGTTTACATGATTCATTCCTTTGCTCTCCATGGAAGAATTTGTTAAATCAAGATAAATGTCATGTGCCCTTTGCCTGGATATTGCTAGTTTCAATATAGTTGGTACTAAGGAGAATATAAATCATCAAGTTTTACTATACTGACTCAGTTAAGAGCATCATATACTATAGATCAAATACCCTAGTTGGGGAAAAAAAGGATTGAAATATATTTGGATTTTTGACTCCACTTTGCCACTAGTTATTAAATTTCTTATATAAATTTCTTATGGGCAGAAACTCCTTTTTTGTACTTTTGTCCCCTGTATCTAGAATATTATTCATTTCAAATTATAAGAACTTAATAAATGTTAATCAGTTCGAACTAGAAGTGTTACCTTGGTCAATTCACTTCATCTATCATACTTTGATACATAAAGTGAGGGGATCAAACATGTTGACTCAGATTCATTCTAGTCCTAAAATCATAGGAGCATTTTGTAGACTTTCCTTTGCCCTTATCACAATCTACCATACTATTCCTGTTTTATTACCTTCCAGTAGATTGAAAATATTTTTAAGTCTGGGAATCTTTATCATGTTTATGTCAGTAAACATTTGAACACAGTTCGTTTACTTACTCTTTCCATATCCATCACCTAACTCTCGCCTGTCTTTGTACAGGTTTACTACCAAGCATCATATATTCTCCATTATCACCTTTGCCACTTGTAGAATCAAAGCTTAAATGTATTAGTGATGTCTGGAGCTGTCATGTCCAGCCTACTCATTTGATAGATGAGAAAACAGAGGTTCAGGGAGAATGTGCCTTGCAAAAGTCATATAGGTAGTTAATAATGCAGGCAGGCTTTGAATCTACAGTAGTTTAAGAATTGCTTTGAACAAGGAATAATATTCAATGGTTGCATTTTATGGAAGCAATAGACCTCATTGTGTTTTACAAACCCTCTACAGTTTCTGCTCATGTGATCTTGACTGTATCAAACTGAATTGAAATACTTTCCGCACTGCTATAGTTCTCTTCCAGGGGAAAGATAAAAATCATGTGAGACACATTGCACTGATCTTTTTTTTTTGTTTGAGATTGAATCATGTGGATTTTTAAAGTAGATTTTTGTTACATTACCAAGTTATAACAATATATTCCTTCTCCAAACTAACTTCTGATGTCTTAAAGAAAATACATCATTTCAAAGAAGTGTGGAACTGTTGTAGCTCTTGAAAAGCAAACTTAAATGACTTAGAAAATTCACCGTGACTCTTCATATGGGCAAGTCAAGGGTTTGAACGATCATTCAATACCTCAATGAAACAGAATCAACACATTAAAGCACAAATAAAGAGACTCTAAAATAACAAGGTCATTGTTTTGAAACAACTTAATTCATCTAAAAAAGAAATTTTTTTTTTGAAAAAAGGACTAGATATTGATTACATTGTTTCTTGAAGTGGGAAGACTTGCAAGAAGACCATTAAAGAACAATTGTTACCTACTGCTCTGATAGGGGGAAGGGTGGAGGGTATATATACTGTGGGCAAAACAATTCAATGTTTCAAGTGCTGAGTATTGGAGAAACATGATTAATGTTTTTTTCTCATAAAACTCACTTTTTAATCTAAGACTATAACAAAACTTTGATCAGAAGTAGCCCAGGTAAACCCGTATGGTATGTGCATTGAAACGAGACTAGAAATAGCCATCGAAAAGAAAACACACACACAAACACACACACACACACACACACACACACTGAGAGAGAGCAAAACACACTTACACAAAATGAAAAAAAATGTAGGTATTTTGCTATATGCCATTAATATAATTTTGGGTTGGATCCTCAGTATCAATTGGCTACTATTTATTGATTAAGGTCACAGAATTCTAGAGATATGATTGAATTCTAGATAAGACTGAAAGGGCTGAATTTCTCCTAGTCTTACTCATGAGCCTCAACTGGTGTGCTTTTCATTGATAATCAGATATCTTCAATTAGTTTTTCAGCAAAGGGCATTCAGGTAGTATACTAATAAAAATGATTATATATGTGTGTATGTATATATATGTATATATATATATACCATGTACACTATGCTATATATATTGCGTAGTGTATATATATATATATATATATATATATATATATGTGTGTGTGTGTGTGTGTGAGTATATATGTAGATAGGTGATTAGATGTGCAGGTGGGAGTTGTGGGTGGGTGTCGATGGGTGTTATTCATGTGTGTGCATGCATACATATACATACACATATATGTATGCACATATATATGTATATGTATATACATATCCTCTTCATCAGGGGTATGCTTTCCCTCTGCTTGTTGACTAATGTATAGTGACTAGGAATCAGGGACAAAAACCTAAAGCAGAGCTGTAGCAAGGCATAAGAAATTCATGCAAGAGGGTAATTTGCAAGTCCTGGCATTTGACACTCTTATTTCTCTTTGCCAGGATCCTGGTGAAGGTTCTCTTGGTAGGATTTCCTGCTGTTCTCTAAGGATCATTTTCTTTCTGTTATACATAGCCAGCATTTTCTCTGTAATATGAGGAATCACCCTCCCTGAGGCTGCTTTGTCTCCTGGCTAGCTATCCTTCCCTATTTGTCTAATTCAGTGTTTATCTTCAGTCTATTTTTCCTTTGATCCACATTTTATGTATTGTGTCCTACTGGTTCAGGTTCTCTAACAAAACCTTCAAGGTTTGTATGGGTCTTGAAAGGGCATCTTTACACTCTATCTGGCATCACTACCTACTTGCTTCCTTTGCTACAGAAGCAGAGATCTCCCTAGTGGTGGCTTACTTGACTAGATTCCTTTCGGCCTGAGCTTACCACTGTGGTAGCTTATTTTTAAACATCTTTCTCAATAAGCAGCTTTTGATCTTCCCAACAAGTCAGGGGATCTTTTCTATATGCTACTTGTCTTCATCAAACAATCAATGCACTTCAAGTTTCTCAAACTGATTGATGACTTATTTACACCTGGATTAAAATATTTGTTGTTGAATCTAATGGTCTGGGCTTTTAGCATTAGGTGAAATATCATAACCACAGCCCCATTTTTGGATTTGAGGGGAGGGGAATGGAATAAGCATTTGTAGAGTGGCCTACTATATCCCAGGAACTGTACTATATACTGTCCACAAATCTCTTTTGATCTCAACCGCCCTGGGAGGCTAATGCTATAAAGATCTTCATTTTACAGTTAAAAAACTGAGGAAAGCAGAAGTTAAGTGACTTGTCCAGGATCACACAGCTAATAATGTCTGAAGTTGGACTTAGATTAAGGATTTCCTGACTCAAGGCCGAGAACTCTTTACACCATACCACCTAGCTTCCTGTTTCCCCTCAATGGATATGTAAGTCATATGCCCATTGACAGAATGATAAACTCTGACAAATATATTGTTATACTGAGACACAAAATTATGCCAAAATCATAGAAATATCCACATGAAAATGAAACACTGCAATACAAAGTCTGATGATTCAATTCATCCCTAATGCTAAAAAGGAAATAAAGATAAAATACTTCCAGAGATGAGATAAGCATTTTTCAATGCCCCAAACCTCACTGAATAACTATATTATGAACATACAGGCTTCAATTAAGGTAAGACTTAAAAAAAGGTTTAAAGTTACCCTTAAAAGTCAATATGATAAAAGCATGGATTTATGTTGAGGGGAATTCTATAGTATGCATGTCAAAATCTTGCAAATATCATTTTTTCAAGAACAAGCACTGACAGCAAAAAAAGGGCATAGTGAATGATACTATAATTTTAATTGATTTTTTAAATTGGAGGATTGTTTGTAAATCAATAAACTAATTTTACTTTGCCCTAGTTCATTTGCACAGCACTACAGGTCTGTTGACTCTAACCTAGATGCTTTCAACTGTATCATATGATTACCTCCCTTCCAGGCTAAGCTCAGAGGTCACCACCTCTGGAGGCTTTTCTGATCCCTTTCACTTAATTAGTTCACCCATCAGTTTGCACCTCCCTTACAGGGTTGTTGTGAAGATTAAATGAAATTATATGTAAAGTACTTAGCACAATGCCTAACACATAGTGTTGTTTTACTTCACTTTTTTTAGTCATTTGACCCTTTATTACGGCATTTGGAGTTTTCTTGAGATACTGGAGTGATTTTTGCCACTTCCTTCTCCAGCTCATTTTATAGAAGAGGATACTGAGGAAAATAGGGCTAAATGACCTGTCAAGAGTCACACATCTAATAAATACCTGAGGCTAGATATGAATTCAGGTTCTTTGGGCTCCAGGACTGGAACTCTATTCATTGCACCACCTAGCTATTGTGTCAAATGCCCAAGTTCAAATTTGACTTTAATAACAAGCAGTGTGAGTGAAGGAAATGTGATTTAAGCTCTGTCTGCATCAATTTTCCTCATCTATAAAAGAAATTTACTAACAGTATCTACCTCTCATGGTTTTCATGGGGATAAAATGAGATGATATTTGTGAAGTGTTTTCCCAGCCTCAAAATCTAGGAGGAGGAGCAGAAGTACAGTTAGGAGTACTAGGCCTGGCTCTATATAGTAAGTACTTAATGAATACTTCTTAATTGTGACTGAGCATTCCAATTCTGATAAGGGTTCAAAATGGGTCTTCCAATAATTAAAATCATGTTCCAAAAAATCATGTTAAAAGCGTATCTGTTGAAAGTAGAATAAATATTTTCTACCAGAGTTGTAAGCTTATTCATCCTTTGTTTCCTAACAAAACTGCTTCAGCCACTTCTTTGTTCTTTCATGTTTCTTCAAATTTTCTCCTGAATCTTAAAATGTCAGGTTTCCTAATCTTCCTTAATTAAATTATCCATTAAAATCTGTTGAAAAGAATTACCACTGATTGGGAAAGAAGGGGAAGTTTGATATGTTTTTAATGCTGATGTCTTGGGTCCTGAGGCTTTGGATCAAGGGATAAATGCATTGTGTTCCTAAGGATCACCTTAAGTGGAAGAGACTGCTTTATGAATCCATAATGGAAAGCAAACAGTCTCTGGCTCATTTAGAGATGCTTAAGTGGAGAATCTCTGGGAAGGAAAGGAAGCCTTCCAATTAACTGGCCATGAAAAGGTCAGTCCTGGAACTTGGAATTAGAGCCTTTATCTTCCTTGAGCTGAATTACAATTATCCAAATGCCACTATGTAATTGGAGGGCCACCTAATGCACTGAGGTGACAGTTGCCCCAGGATGGAGATTTTGATTTGTGTAATTACATACCCTCAGTAGCTGGAACACTTCTTGTCAACTCATCAAAATTCTCTCTGGGAAAGAAGACAAACAGAAGCAAATGCTATATCCTGTAATAATAATGACCACAGCTCATCAACATATAGTGAGGTAACCTTTAAGAAGACCAATGTGACTTGTGACTCTGGAAGGGGCAGGATTATAATTGGCCATGTCCAAAAGGGCACCCATGTTAGTTTATCTTGTTATGGGAAGAAGGTTTAGAAATGTCATGGGGGTACTGCACATATATGCTTTCTCGAAGCCAATGGAAAGAATCAGGTTGGAGAATATTATGATACAGTGAAAACATCAAATGATAGACAAGGATGGAGGTATAAGAGATATCATCAAAAGCCATAAATATAATTTCAGATTTAAAAGAGATCTCTAAATCCATAAAGTCCAATATTTAACTGAAAACAAGGATATGTTCCTATAATATTCCCCAAATAGTTCTCTATTCACTGTTTACTAGGGCCAGTAAATATCTCCATAGGACTTCTCCATCCCATATTTTGGAAGCTCTACTTTTAAATATTTTTTTTTCTGTTTGGATTTAGTGGTCAAATGGCTACTAGTGTTTAATATTTAGCAGCTAAATTCTCCCACAAATAAAAATAGTCTTCAAAATTCAATCCTAAATGTACTTATTATGCACCTCATATATGTTTAGGTATCCTATGATTAGGATATAAAAACTGAATATGCAAATATAGATGAGATTGGGTCCAAAGTTACTGGATTTGCAGTCAGGAGACCAGGATCTATTCTTTGTTCATCCAGCTGTCTGAATGATTTTTCACAAGTATTAGTGCACTGTTCCCATCAGGAAAATGGAAAGGTTAGAGAATATGATTTCCCAGGTTATTTTCAAAACTGACACTGTAAATTTTTCAATCTTTTGACTTGAAAAGAATTCTGTTGTCTCATTTTGTCCTTGTAAGAAACAAAATAACACACAAATAAAAAATCTTACAAGGTAAGAGGGACATTTAATGGAGATTTTATTTTTAGATGAAGAAATTGGGTCTGAGAAATAACAAGTCACTTAAGAAGGCCATACAATCTTGTCCTTCCTAGGGTTCTAGATTTTGACTCAGGAACATCCTTTGAAACTAAACCCAATGGCCCTTATTTGACCGAGAGAGAAATTAAGCCACATGGAGGTTCTTATGCTTAGGGTCACACAGCTATTTGAAACTAGACTTTTCTGACAGTAAATCCAGTGCCACCTTTGCTATACCATCCTACCACTCTAAGGGCCAGGATTAAGTAGTAGGGTAAAATTAAATTGTTCTGTACAATGTGAGTGTGTGTGTGTGTGTGAGCATGAGCACATGTTACCCCACACAGAAAGCATTAGCAAACATTACAAAGTAGATTGGACAGGTCTTAAGATTCTGACCCATTTTATTAGATAGATACCATAGTCAAAGGCTTTTTTGATGACATATCTCTTTATCCAAGTGAAGGAAGGATATTGTTAGGACTTGGTTCACACTATTTCTGCTGAGGGGAGATTGGGTTTGGCTACTGTTGCTTAGAATGGAGAATATGGTAGTGGCAATTCAACAAGTATTTAAAAAATTACCTGATGAATCATAACTAAGTAAAGTATCTAATATGTGAATAGCACTATTCTAGGAACTAGATATTCAAAAATGAAAAGCAGTCTATGTCCTCAATGAGTGTACATTGTACTGGAGTCCATGAGACAGAAATAGATAGGTAGATACAAATTTATTTGATGGAGAGCCCTGATATTAATGGAGGATCAGAGAAGGATTTCTTGAGATAGGTGGCATATAATCTAGTAGAATCTATCTTTACAGAATGTGGAGGATTCTACATTGGAGAAATGAGGGTGAAGTGATTTCTAAATGTTCATGTGAGTCTGGGAGAAAAAAAAAAAACATGAAGGTAAGAGAAGTCATCTTGAGTCCTGGAAATAAGTCAGGTATGATGAGAAGCAAAATAGGATCTTTTGCTGTTTTGTTTTAGTATAATCAAGAGCCTCTGGTTGAATCTTACCTTTATCAACCAAGAGGCTTTACTAGCAGTAAAGTACAGAAACAAGAGTTTCTTTAACTAGAAACAGTATATGTATTTGTATTGTTAATTATTTTAATGTTTTTAAAGGTCTTCCCTATCCATTAATGGGCCTGCTCATTAAGGGGAGTTTGGTTAGGGAAGATTTGTAAGAAGGCCCATACCTTTTGTTAATGAGGCACTGGTTCTCAAGAATTGGGATGCTCTCTGACTCTAAAAAAGATATAAATATTCTGAGTTGAGGTGCTTACTGTTACATTAGGACTAGAAACTAATATGAGATATATTTCAAAATATATTAGAATGTTTTTTGCAGAACTTGTCAATGTAAGATCTCAGAGGCATTTATATTTTATTCACTAGGCAATCAGGAACTTATGAAGGGTATTGAACAAGTGAATGATGTAAGCTTTAAGAAGACTGTTTTGGGAGCTGTGGAACATGGATTGAAGAGGGCAGAAACTGAAAGAGAGGAGATAACTTAGGAACTCATAATAAAACAGTAAAGAAATTTTGAGCTTTTGTCATGAGGTTTTGGAAACTTGATTGTCAAGAAAGGAACAGTTATAGGAGGTATATTAGAGATAGATTACAATTAATTTGATTTTGAAGCTAATGGAAAGGAAAGAGTGGAGTAAGACTTTAAGATCATGAAACTGGAGCCTACAGAAAGAGCCAACAGAAATCCTCAGAGTCAGAAGGGGTTGGTGACAGCTTGTGTTGTGTTTATCCTTCATTTCTGAAGAAGACTACGACATCAGATGATTACATACATGACTCACAGTTGACTTTGATCTGAGTGAGAGAGAACTGTGCAAGCTCACCAGCCTCACTCTGTCCTCCAGAGTCATCTGGGTCCAGTGTCCAGATATTCATCAAGATGACTGAAGATTACCCAGAATCTGAATGAGAGAGTGGGAGATTCTTGCCCTTTTAGGCTAAGGCCTTTTCAGGTTCTCACTTTGAGTGAGATAGAATCTATTCAGTGAATATATGTCTTTAAAAAGTTAGTAAAGGGATGACTCCTTTAAGTAGAAAAAAAAAAGAAAAAAAAATCAAACTGGGAGGGGAAAACCCTCAAAGTTGCTAGTCAAAAGGGAAACAGTTACCATTGCCATTCACTATGAGGCAGAAGGGTCCAAAATGCAGCCGTTAAGTAGAGCTTGGGCAGGGACCTATTGTGAAATGGGTGAGAAGGAAGGACGGAAGGAAGGAAGGAAGGAAGGAAGGAAGGAAGGAAGGAAGGAAGGAAGGAAGGAAGGAAGGAAGGAAGGAAGGAAGGAAGGAAGGAAGGAAGGAGAGAAAGAGAGAGAGAGAGAGAGACAGAGACAGAGACAGAGAGAGAGAGAGAAAGGAAGGAAGGAATATAGACAGCAAACCCCAAGTTAACTGGGGAACTCCCAGGCATCAAAATTTAACTTCCTTTGGAGAGAAGGAGAGGGAGAAGACTAGCTGAGTTACCCCAATGGCTGAGTCCCCATTCAAATAGCTCAGAGGACTCACAGGTTGTGTTTTTCCTACTACCATACAAAAAGAGAACAGAACTAAGTAAAGTTTTATATGGCACTTACGCTGATAACTTTACAAAATATCATTTGATCTTACCAACAACTCCATGAGGTAGGTGCTATTATTATCCCCTTTGGACAGTTGAGAAAACTGAGGTAAATCTCAGATGATAAATTATTTGTGCCTGGCCACACAGTTAGTAAGTCTGAGACTAGATTTCCTTTGTGTCTTCCTGACTCTAGGCTTAGCACTCTATGCATTACGTCACCTAGCTGCCTACCATAAGTCAATATAGATAGCCCACAACTACTTCTAAAACCAGATCAGATACAATTAGAGTGACTCCATAATCTAAAGGGTCCTTTGACTAGCACAAATACCCAAATGGACAACAACATGCTCATTCCATAATATGAATATCTCACATTTATATACTTCTTTAAAATTAGAAAGACCTTGACTTACTTCCTTTAATTTTTACAATGTTCTTGTGAAGTAGGAGTCATTATAATCCATATTTGCAAAAATAAGAAATTAGGGCAGAAACAGGTTAAATTAAGTGGCATGGGGCAAGAAAGTAGTCAGTGTTGAAGGTAGAAATTGATTTATAGGTCTTCATTAATTTCAGCCCAGGATTCTAATCGCTATACCACGTTGCCTCTATAATAGCAACTATAGCTTTTTATTACCTTTGTTAGGGCCCTTCAATCTTTAATGAGATGTAAGTTTTATTGTCTACATAGCAAAGGAGGAATGACACTGTGCTGAGAATCCAGAAAACTGATTTTTTTTTACAAAGTATTTCAAAATTGTTTAAAAGAAATCTCAAAGACTTTCTAGTCCAACTTTTCTCTTAAAAATAAAACCTCTCTATATCACCTCCAAAAAATAGATATTGGACCTTTACATGAAGAATTTCAGTAATAGGAATTCCACTACTTCTGGAGACAGACCACATCTGGAGACAGACAGATTATCCCATGATTTCGGTCAAGCCTTTACAGGTCTTTACAGGACCTCTACATAATGAAACTACAGAGATACGACACAGTAAGTTCCCTTCTGCTTACAGGGGTGAAGGAACCAGCTTAATTTAAACCAGCTCAAGAAAGTTGATTGCTAAATTGTCATTGTAAACATTTGTACTTTAAAATCTGCAAATGCTGTAAATCAAGGTTTGGTTATTATTTTTCTGATTTCTAGACTTAAAAAAGTGATAGAGGAAAGGTTAAGTGGAGATTAAGCTTAAAATTGTATCATGTGTGCCTTTTCTCTTACAGAAGTCTGATTGTTAAGCATTTACTAGCATATCCCTAATTCCTCTACTGGAATCTTGTTAGTCAGCCATGGGAGATTTTGTGTTTATATGAAAGGGAACGAAAGGATTGGGCAAGACTCTAAGAGTAGGTAAGTTATCTTTTTGGAGTAATGTTTTCTCTATGTATTTGGGCTCTGATAATTGAGGCTAGAGTCAATGGCATGATTCTCAGCACAGGAAGAACAGCAAAATGTGAATGCCTTGGGAGAAAAAAAAAACTCATTTTTGTCTTTGTAGTGACAGTGCCTTAAAATAGTGTCTGGCAAATAGCCTCCATTTAATCAATGCATGCTGAATAATAACTAGCTTTTCTATAGGGATTGAAAGATTGCAAAGTGGGATGTGGCCAGCATGAAAAATAACGATTTGCCAAAAACTGGCCCTGAAAAGACATATTCTCTGCATACACTAGGTCACACTGTTGGTACCTTCTATGATTTCCTGGTAGCAAGGTGCTACTGACAAATGGAGGCATAATATCCCATCCTTTCGGAAAGTTATATGGGGGCACAAAGGCACATTGCTTTCCAGATAAGCAATATCTGTGCCCCTTGCTAACATCTATGAATAAATGCCGGTAATTATTCTCTAGGAAAGAGAGCTGGGGAGACTGCATATTAATCCAATCAGCATTCTGTCATTTCATTTGAAAGGATGGGGAAAGGTCTGGCAGCTACAAAAATTGATGTTGAGCTAAACAAGTCGTTAGGTGGTCAGGTCATGTACAATACTGGAGTTTTTTTCCCCTTTCTTTTAATGCGTAATAAGTTAGGGTACTGATTTCATTTCTAATTCATAGAGTACCCTAGCATCTACATAGCTCAAGATTGCATTGATCAGTCAAACATTTACATGACTATAAGAAAATGCATCCTATTTGCATAAAGTATAACTTATCTCATATTGGAAATCATTCACTTAAACATTGAGGGTTGATGGGGGGAAGTAGAGGGTAAGGAGCTGTAACAACTGACCATGAGAAAACTTACCAATATTGATATTGAATGTATTTTATGCATTGGGTTATATGCCCTGGATTGCAGAGAGATCTTCTACTAAGTTAAAAGCATCATTAAAGGAACAGAAATGCAATTATGGAGCTGAGTTATAGTGCAGTGCTGATAATGACCATGAAGTACTACATTTAAAGGGTGAATTAAATTAGGCTTAGACAAATCATAAATGTGTTTGTGAATGAAGGATTCTTTACCCAATCAGGCCAAGATAAAAGGACTGATGTCTTAGCTGGGGAAACACAATTTTATGGAATGATGGTAGAGATAGCTGTGAGTACCAAATATTAATCAAGCTAATGGAGAACTTGAAAAAGATAGGAGAAAAGAGAACCTTGAAGTGAATTTTGTTTGTGATTCTAGTCATTGGAGCAGGCAATGTAGAGCACTAATTCAATTTTATATATTTTGCAAGATTTTATTCTGCATTAATTAATATTCTGAAAGTTGTAGGGTTGCTATATTGAAAGCAACCTTTAGTCTTATATTCTTATAGGGGCCAAAGAAAACCCTTCCTTCATTCCTTAGTTCCTTCCTTCCTTGTTTCCTCCCTCTCTTCCTTCCCTCCTTCCTTCCTCCTTCTCTCTCTCCCCATTGCTATATCACTGAAACACAATCACATATCTATATATAAATACATCAAATAGTAATACACACATACATATATATGTATAGCATTATAACAATTCTAATAATAATCTGCATTTATATAGGGCTTAGGATGTACCAGATACTTTGCTAAATGCTTAACAGTTATCTCATCTGATCCTCACAACCCAGGGAGGAAGGGACTATTATTATCCTCATTTTACAGATGAAGAAACTCAGTTAATCAGAGGTGAAATGAGTCACTAAGAACTGCAACTGGATTTGAATTCAGGTCTTTCTGACTCCAAGTCTGATGCTTTAACAATATAATTGTATAACAATAAACACATATATACATATACACATAAACACATCTATGCATATACATACATACGTACACAAACAATACGCAATGACAAAAATATATACAGTGTAGTACCTATAGTGTGTTATACTCCTTTGAGGGAGAATTTTCACAATCACAGATGCAGTGATATGTTTCATGTCAATCTGTGATCTCACTGAGACATTCCCTACAAAGAATTAGAATACTACCCACTAATATCTTTTAATCCTGTATGACTCTGTCTTGTTATTGCATAAGTTCATCAGAAAAGTTCCACACAATATGGAAGATGACTTCCTCTTTTTCCAAATGCCATAAACTTATCAATGGGCAATATGATTTCCAAATGTAATAACTCACATTTGATAGATGATTAGTTGATATCTTCTTATCTTCCTATTTCTTCATGTAACCTTTAATTTTTGTTCTTCAAAATTTCTCTGGTTTGTATGTTTCATCCCTCACCCAAATGGCAATGTTCATACATAACTTTTGTCTTTCTATTAGTATCTATATGATATTTATTTTTAATTCTTCAGAGGCTATTATATTCTGTACACATCTTTCATATATGAATCCTGGGAGTATGTATTTGTAATTGTTTTTGCATGTGTTCGTTTGAGTATCATTAAAAGATCTTTTCATTCACCCAAAGGAAATTAAGCCAATCAGCTATGAACCCAACTTGCCAAAATCACAATGGGCAGGACCATACTATCTGTTTAAGACAGACATATTGATGGACCAGTTCCCCAAGGCAACCTCTATATATTGTATTTCCAAATACATGTTTTAATTTTGCCAAAAAATACTTTTCCTCCACTTGATTTTTCCCCTTATTTAGATGGTTGATCCCAGTGTTTTCAGTCATTACAGATCTTTTTACAGAAAATATTTGAATTTCTTTAAACTTAAAGCAACCAGAAAGGATTTGTATCCACAAACAAGAGACCCTGTGTTTCCTCAAGACACATACACATAATCCCTCTTCACCCCACACTTAAGGGTTCTTGAGCTTTTTTGCACTCTTTTGCACTTTTTTTGCACAATGTACTCCATTGGGAAGCTGATGAAACCAATGAACATCTTCTCAGAACAATATTTTAAAGTCATAAAATACATAAGAAAACAAAGGAAACCAAAAATATTCAAATTAAAAATTCATTTTCCTTATCCAAGTTCTCAATTTACATTGAAATGTATTAATGAACTTGGCCACACCTTACAAAACCTTGAAAAAGACTGTATTTGTAAACCTCCATTTTAATGTCAAATAGATTTGGCAAGCCCATATTTCCATGTGGTATGCATTGCCTGAAGTTTGTTATCAGTCCGATATGGAATGTGATATTTATATTATATCTTATAAGAAATGTTGAATAATTCTGATGTATGAATGTGAGATATTTTGTTGGTAAAGAACCTGTAAAGCAACATTTTCTTCTGCTGAATTAATTTTTTTCTTTAGAATAAACAAATAATATTTAGAGTGGAATAATGAATAGTGTGTATCTTTCATTTAATTTTGAAGTGGTTAGATGTGTTCCAATGTTGAATATCACTTGTGGGAGATGACCTGATTCATGCTAGAACTTGTATGGAGCTTGCCATCAGCTCAAATAGATAACCTTCGTAAAGATCTCATATAGATTGGGAAGTGAGAATTTAGGTTTGTAGTAATTGATCTCTTATGCGAAATTTTTGGTGTTAATAAAGTCAGAATTTATGTGTTTGTGGTTTTAAAAAAATTGTAGTGTCTTTTTATTTATTTATTTTTAGTTTTAACATTCACTTGTACAAAATTTTGAATTTCAAATTTTCTCCTCATCTCCCTCCACCCCCCCCATCCCAGGACAGCATGTATTTTAATTACCATTTCCTTCAATTTACTTTCCTTTCTATAACTCCCATCCCCTTTGCTTCTCTTTCCTGGTTGAATGTAAAACATCTTTAACATTAGCTTTTTAAATCTTTGAGTTCCACATTCTCTCCTTTCCCCCCTCACCACCCATCCTTATTGATAAGGCAAGCAACTTGACATAGGTTATACATGCATAGTTATGCAAAGCACTTCCTCAAGAGTCAGGTTGTGAATGACTGACTATATTTCCCTCTACCCTGTCCCATCCTACAGTTATTTTATTCTCTCCTTTGACCCATCCCTCTACCAAAGTGTTTGCTTCTCATTAACCCTTCCCCCAATCTTCATCCCTTCTAATATTGCCCATCTCTTATGCCATTGCCCTCTGCTTGCCTATATGGTAAGATAAACTTCTTTACCCAATTATATGTTACTCCATCCAGAAGCCAAATCTGATGAAAGGAAGGTTCATTTATTCCCTCTCAACATCCCATTCTTCCCCTCCATTGTAAAAGCTCTTTCTTGCCTCTTTTATGTGTAATGATTTAGTATATTATACTTCTCCCTTTCTATTTCTCCTAGTACATTCCTCTCAGCACTTAATTTTCTGTTTTAGATATTATCCTTTCAGATTCAGCTTACCCTGTGCCTTCTTTCTCTCTCTCTTGCTCTCTTTCTATATATAAATATAGACATGCCCACACAACTATGTGTGTGCATACATGTCATTTTTTTCCATGTAGGAATGTAGATAGTTCAACTTTAATAAGTCCCTTACAGGTTCACTTTTCTGTTTACCTTTTCCAGCTTTTCTTGATTCTTATATTTGAAAGTCAAATTTTCTATTCAGCTCTGACCTTTTCTACAAGAATGTTTGGAAGTCCTTTATTTCATTGAAGTTCCATTGTTGCCCTGAAGTATTACACTCAGTTTTGCTGGGTAGGTGATTCTTTGTTGTAATCCTATCTCCTTTGACCTCTGAAATATCATATTTGAATATCATACTTGAAGACCACCAATACCTTAGTTAGAAGTTGTTAAATGTCGTGTTATCCTGATTGTGTTTCCACCATATTTGAATTATTTCTTTCTGACTGCTTGTAATATTTTCTCCTTGACCTAGGAACTCTAGAATTTGGCTACAATATTCCTAGTAGTTTTCCTTTGGGGATCTCTTTGAGGAGGTGATCAGTGGATTCTTTCTATTTCTACTTTATTCTCTGATTCTAGAACCTCAGGGCAGTTTTCCTTGATGATTTCTTGAAAGAAGATATGTATGCTCTTTTTTTTGTTCATAGTTTAAGGTTATTCAATAATTTTAAAATTGTCTCTCTTGGGTCTATTTTCCAGGTCAGTTGTTTTTCCAATGAAGTACTTCACATTAACTTCTATTTTTTTCATTCTTTTGGTTTTGTTTAATAAATTCTTGATTTCTCATAAATTCATGCTCCATTCATATTTGTTAAGGATTTATTTCCTTCTTTTAGATGTCATTTTCGATTTGGCCCAGTTTGCTTTTTAAGGTACTCTTCTCATTGGCTTTTTGGACCTCTTTTGCCATTTGGGTTAGTCTAATTTTAAAGGTGTTATTTTCTTCTTCATTTTGGGGGGATTCCTTTAGCAAGTTGTTCACTTATTTTTCACAATTTTCTTGCATCACCTTCATTTATCCCCCTCATTTTTCCTCTACTTTTCTTACTTGTTTTTGAAAAGCCTTTTTGATCTCTTCTATGTCTTGAGATCAATTCATGTTTTCCTTGGAGACTTTGGATACAGGAACTTTGGCTTCATTGTCTTCTTCTGAATGTATATTTTCATCTTCCTCTTCACCAATGACATAATAAAATACTTCTTCCCCGTGAAAGCAAAAATCTACAGTCTATTTTTTTTTCCCTGTTTGCTCATTTTCCTTGCCAATTACTTTTCTTTTGACTTCTTTATTAAGTGGTGGGCTCCAGAAACCATCCAAATTTCAGAATTGACTGCCACTGCCATGGGATTAGGTGAACGACTGGGGATAGGGATGGACCATACTCCCCTCTCAACCAGGGGAAAGACTCTTTCCCCCAACCTTCATAGCTATCTTTGCCTTTTTGTAGGTTGAGAAGTTGGAGAACCACAGCAACCACCAGCGATTCAGTCCTGTAAGTCCAGTTCCAGCTCTGTCCTCAGTGGCACACTGCATGTCAAACTGTACTCCACTCTGATTCCAGTGTGATTGATCCTTCCTTTCAGGCTTCCAGATTATCTTGGACAGGAAATCTGCTTTAATCCATCATTCTCTGGCTTCTGCTGCTCCAGAATTTGTTCAGGATCCTTTGTAACAGGTTTTAGAGGTGTTTGGGGATAGAGCTCTAGCAGTCCCTGCTTTTACTATGCCATCTTGGCTCCACTCCCCCTGCACCCCAGTTCCAAAGTTCTTAAGAGAAACCCTGAGAGTGTCCTTGTATTGCTTTTTCTGGACAACATGTGAATACTTACCCTGTGTGAGTTCTCCAAAAAATAGTCTTTTTGGCAAGTATACATTTTGCATTCTAACAATGTGACCATCCCATCAGAGTTGCCTTCTCTGAAGCAGAACTTGAATACATGGCAATTTAGTTCAACTGAAGACTACAGCATCTGGTACTTGATCCTTCCAGGTGATCTTTAGAATCTTCCTTAGACAATTTAAATGGAAGTGATTCAGTTCCCTGTCGTGGCACTTGTATATGGTCCAGGTATCACAGGAATATAACAATAAGGTCAGTGTAAGGGCTGAGTAGATCTTCAGTTTGGTAGTTGGTTTAATACCTCTTCTCTCCCATACTTTTCCTCAGAGTCTTCCAAAAACTGATCTAGCTCTGACAATGTGTGTGTCAACTTCCCTGTACATTCCTGGAAAGTATACTACCAGGGTAAGAGTATTCATCCATAGCATTCAAAATTTCTTCATTTACTATAACCAATGGTTCCATGTATGGATGGTGTGGTACTGACTGATGAAACACCTGTGTTTTCTTGGTGTTAATTTTTAGACCATAATTAGTGCAAGCAGCAGAGAATTGATCCATAATTTGTTGTATCTAGGCTTTATAATTTTTTGGACCTCTCAGTAAGCTTTTAAAAAATCACCCTATCTGTTAGGGGCCAAGCTCTGGACTGTGACCCCTGAGGGAGAGGTCAAGGGCCAAGCTTTGGACCGTGGCCCCCTGATAAGCGAAGGCTGGGGGTAGTCTGGTGGGATACGGTCGGGGTTAGGAAGCCCAACAAAGGCCAGGAGATAGCCCCGTGCCCTTATCCTTTAACACTCTCTGCTTTATGACTTGATAATATTCAAATCATTCCATCATCTATTTTGGTAAAGTTTTGCATATATACATATACATATAACAGTATACATATGCACATATGTGCATGTATATGCATATGTTTATGTATGTATTTATTTGTTGTTTAGTGAGTTTTTTATGTCTGACCCTTTATGACATAATTTGACATTTTATTTGCAAAATCAGTGGAGTGGTTTACCATTTCTTTCTTCAGCTCATTTTACAGATGAGGAACTGAAGCAAGCAAGATCACACAGCTAGAAACAGCCTGAGACTGGATTTAAACTCACTTTTTCCTGACTCTAGAACCAGCACTCTGTACATTAAACCACCTGTCTTTATACATGTCAAAAAGTATACACACAAACATATATGTATTAGCACAAGCATACACAAATATTTATACATGTTCACATGTATTCAAAATTATATATATATCTTCATGTATAGGCATATATATACATATATACACATATACGCACACAAACATATATATATATTTACATATATGTATGAGTGTGTGTTTATATGCACATACACAGATACGCAAAAATTATTCTGGGAGGGGAAGACTCTCACGGTTCTGGACAAAACCAGAAATATTTTATATTTACATTCCCTCAGACAGAACAAATCTAATCCTTCACACAAAGGTTCAAACAATGATCAGATGTGGCTTGAGCTGCGGCTTATTGTTGGTTGCTTTATGAGAACCAGATGATTTGGGTTCAAGACATTATCTTTAAGAGAGAAATACAGCCCCTAAACTCTGAGATATCTTGTGAGCTTTCAGGATTTAGATCCTAATCCCACCTCTGAGAGTTAACCACATATGTGCCTTTGGACAAGTCGTTGGTACACAATGGGTCTCAGTCCTTTATTTGTAAATGAGGAAGTTGGACCAAATTCTCTTTAATTACCTTTCCATCCTGTAATCTATCTTATCCAACTTGAATAAAACTAATAAGTCCTTTTGTAAAGTCACCAACAAGTGGTCATCAAGGAAACAATGTGCTGTCGTGTGTGTGTGTGTGTGTGTGTGTGTGTGAGAGAGAGAGAGAGAAAGAGAGAGAGAGAGAGAGAGAGAGAGAGAGAGAGAGAGAGAGAGAGAGAGAGAGAGAGAGAGAGAGAGAGAGGGGGAGGCAATGGAAAGGTGGAAAGTAGGGAAGTTGGGGAATAACTGCCCAAAAAACCACATTCTGATTTTAGAGTCCATGCCCCAGTTTCAAATTCTATCTCTTTTACTTACTAGTTACCTTTCTCAAAGTTTTCTCAATGGTAAAATGAGGGTGGTTGCCTAGATGACATTAAAGATGTCATCTTTATCTATGATCTTATGTTAAAGCTTTTTCATCAAAGATCCTTAGTGAGTAGAAATACTCAATCTCAAATTACACTTTTGGACAATCCAAATTACAAAACAGTTTCCATAATAAGAAATGGTAGAATTTAAAATGGATGAAGAGATGGCTTTGCAACTAAAAAGGTCTGGGTTCATTTCCCCCTTCTTGTTGATATTGTTTGCATGAGTGGTCAAGTTATTTGAGCTC
Source organism: Bettongia penicillata ogilbyi (assembly GCA_023548195.1). NCBI lineage: Eukaryota > Metazoa > Chordata > Mammalia > Diprotodontia > Potoroidae > Bettongia > Bettongia penicillata. The sequence continues at coordinate 3,702,775 of JAJHZJ010000257.1, forward strand.
TCAGTGTTCTAGGCATATTTCTATGAATATTAATTTGAAAGAAGCTACCACATTGCATTGGCAGAAAGAATTTCCTAGAAAGTAGAGGTTCAGATCATATCCTCTATTTCCATGTATTCATTCAGTCCATACCACTATTGTTGTCATTTCCATCTGTTGTGCCTAGCTCTGTCATCAAGATCAAGGGGACCAAATCTAATCCTTTTTTGAAAAGATTGACCTTTGTACATTTATAGATAGTTATCATGACCCCCACGATTACAGTTCCTAGTCCCCTCTTCAACAAGCTGAACCTAGACTAAACCTACCTATTTCCTGAATGAGTTTAGTTACTGCTGAATTAGCATATGTATTAAGGGCATCTAATTTGGCTCATTATCTTGGGAGGGAGATTTGTCATCTGGTGACATTATTTTTGCTAATTGGAGAAGACAATGGAATCAGCTTCATTAAACAGGACCCTTGACAGCATGATAATTTCCATCACACTGAAGTGCTGGGATGCCCCCCACCCCGACTAGTTCATGAAGGTGCTTTATCATGTTGATCATTATTGTAACAATATTACTATATGGAGACATTTGATAATGTACCCTTGAAAGTGATATTAATCTCTCTCTCTAGGCATAAATATATACCCCAAAGTGAATTGAAGGAGAGAAGCTATGCTCTTCATTCTAAATAAAATAATCTTTATCAGTCCATTTTGTGGGAACTTACAATAGGACAGGATTTAGTCTTAGGTTCAATAACTGATTATCTAATTTTCATTAGTACAAGGGATTCCCACCCACCTCCAAAAGAGGGGTAATTTCACTTCAGGTAATACTTCTTTAACCCATACAAAAATTATTTCAATGAGAGTATCACTGTTCCAATTATGACCCTAGTATTTATTAACTTAGAGTGTTATGGAAGAAAGTCTTTTAGGGTCAGAGTTATGGGTTCAAATTTGAGCTCACAATCTTACTAACTTTATGATATTTCAAATTAATTAACTTCCTTGAACCCTGAGAAAAGAAGATTGAATTGGATATCAGTGGCTCTGAGTTCTTCAATCTAGTTACATGATCCCTACAGAAAAGATTAGTGAAATCTAATGTTTTGAGAAAATTGGAAGGCAAGATTAAATACTATTCCCTTTACAAACTAAAAAAAAAGAAAGAAAGCAACTGACTATCGATTATAATTATATTATGTAAAAGGATTGCTTTCAAGTGGTTTTCTGACAAATAAATGACTATTTGCTTGAGACGTTCATCTAAACAGAAGCTTTACTGAAAGACAAAATAAAAATAATTTGTAAATTTTAGTAGACTTCAAGATCGGAGTCAACTGTGTGATATGGAAGCAAAAGAAAATAACATTGCATTGAGAAACCATAGTGATTCTGATTCGGTTTTTGTATCCAGGTTCACTATGCTACCATTGAATAAAAGAGTATTGTATAAATTCTGATCAGCACAATTTTGCAGTAGCATTTATAGGCTGAAATATGTCCAGGGAAGACCAAATGTGGTGATGAGTGATGAGTATGGTGATGAGTCTTCAGTTCAAGTCATATAAGGACCAAGGATGTTAACTCTGAATCAGAGAATTAGGGGAGAACAAGATGGTTAATTTCAAACAATTCAAGGTTAATATGGAGACAAATATTTGAATTTTTCTATTTGTCCAAAGAGCACAGAGATGTGCTATTGGGTGAAAAGGGCTAAGAGGTAATGTTAAGGTGGCTATGAAGGAACAATAAAACATAATGTTCAAAGAATTAGTGTTATCCCAAAGTGGAGTGTGCTGCTTTAGGAAGCACACTGGAAGGTATCAAGCATATATTGAATGCTCACTTTTTGAAGATATTAAAAGGAATTCATGGTCAAGTAAACATTGAGTGTGATGACATGAGCAAGTCTGAATGTCAGAGATGTAAATGTGACATAGCATTCCCCAATATCACATAGTAGTATCTTAACATTTCTCCCATCAATTAGATCATAAACTTCTTGAGGATGAGAGCATTGTTAAGCTTCTGCCATGCCCTTAATGACCTTAGCCAGTAGCAAATGACTGAGTCAATTGTTTGTTTGTTTTTTTATGATGGCTATTATCATGCATAATGAATCCCCAGTACTCCAGTGTAAGCTTCTTGAAGGAAAACACTGTATTTTTTCCCCTTTGGCAGCCCCAAGCTTACCATTTGCCTCACTTTTATATTTTAAAAAATGTTGACAGAATTGGATTGAAAAGTAAGTGAATTACTTGTCGGGGGCGATGGTCCCCGATCTACCCTCCCGGTGGGTAGTAACCCCTCACTCTGCGTCACGCAGCTTCAGACGTCTCTGGACCCGTCCCCGGGGATCGGAGTTTGGGCGGAAACCAAGCACTAGCCAGGGTGGTAGAGCAAAGCAGGTGTTTATTCAGCAGTTCACATCAGTCCAGTCCCCGAGCCCTTCCTGCGTGTGCCTTTTATCCCTAGTGTCTTGCCTTCCTCTTCCGGGTAGGCTCCTCCCCAGTTCCTCCCTGAGGGTGGAGCTCAGCTCAGTGAAGCCTCCCCAGTGCCAGTGTGGCAGAGCCACGTCAGCAGGTCCAGACTTCCTGGCGTCTCCTATCCTCTCAGGGGGCCTGGGTCCAGAGCGCCCCTTACAACTCCCCCTTTTTGTTTATAAGGGCAGGTGAAAGGCCTGTCTTAGGCTATGTGGCCTGACTTCATGCCTGGTACCGAAAGTGGGCAGGGCCCCTGTCTTAGGCTATGTGGGTGGTCCCCACCTCCAGCATTTCTGGTAGGTGGACCCACAATAATCCCGTCATTGGGTACCTCTGCAGCCAATGGCATGATTATCCAGGTCATGGGGCCACAATATTCCCGTCATTGGCACAGTCACAGCGAAAGCCCATTATTGATTATAGCGGGGTACAGGGACGCTTTTGAAAAGTTTGATGGTATAATTAGCAGTAACCCTAATATAGTCCCAGGAGGAAGAAGGACCCCAATAAGTGTCACCCGTGGTTTCACAGCCCCAGCTACGGCAGTAATAATCAGTTATGCCTCCACATTTGGTGTTCAAGGCACGGCTTCTATGAGGGCAAATTAATGTCAGGAAACGTAGAGGCCATGAAACAAACGCCAGACCAGTTGAGGGGGAGTGCTGTGTATGCCAGATTGCCCCCACAAACAAAAACTTGCCCTAGTGGGGGGTACAGGGGGTCAGAGGTATTCGTCCAGGAAGAGCAATTGGGGGGCAGGGAGGACCCAACATCGAGGGTAATAGAGTTATGGGGGGTAATTCCGGCGTAGCAAGGGGAGGGGAGAGCAAAGGGAATGCCGGGCTGAACCTTAAAGTATTTAAAACCAAACCCATTCCAATTCCCAGGAATACCTTTCTATAGACAAAGTGGGAAACCTGTGACTAGTCCTGAAAAGTTAGTGTCTCTGAAAGAGAGTCCCATTATTATCATAGTCTAGTACACATCATCTTTAAACATGTGAGTAATATTGCCTTGGATGATAAACTTAGGCATTGTCTCACTCCATGGCATCACCCTTAACCATGGTGGATTCCTGACGAACGCCCATCTCTGTTGTTCCTTCGGTGCTGGGTCGAAGGACGCAGTGTTCTTGAGTGTCATGATAAGTACGAGAAAAATGAAAGGAGTCATCGTGACCTAGTTGATTAAGCTTCTCCAGAAGTTTTTTCATCTGCCACTGATAGCACCTCCTCACTCCCTGTGACCGCTTCACCTTGGCGGTTGTCCTCTATCACTCTTATTCTTTTCACTGGAACCCAAACTTCTTTATTATCATCTGTTAAAACACAAACATACCCTTTTCCCCACGTTAACACTGTATGAGGACCAAATCAATTTTTATTCTCATCGTGCCACATTACTGGCTGCTTTCAGGGCACTTGTTATTGCTGATTCATTCTTTGCAGACTCCTTATTAGGAAATGTTAAGAATTTCATAGCAGCCAATAAGCCATCATTATAGAATTTTAAATAATTTAGAGTATAAACAGCCAAACAGCCAATTGTAATTTATCATCAATTTAGAGTATAAACAGCCAATTGCGAATTTGTCATCAACTCCTGGTCCAACTACTCCTTTTTCTTTTTGCAAGTAAGTGTCCAGGGATCGATTTGCTCGTTCCACTTTAGCTTGACCAGTGGGATTATGGGGGATTCCAGTGACATGTAAAATGGAAAATTCCACCATGAACTGTTCAATGGCTTTACTGACATAAGCTGGACCATTGTTTGGTTTAATGCTTTTTGGTACTGCATGATTTAGAATGTGACCGAGTGTGTGTGATATAAAATATTGTTGTTTTGGCCCTTATTGCTAGTTGAACTTCCATAGTTATCTGTTTAATACTATCTGCCCTATCAGGAATATAGGCTGACTCTACTCTAGTTATCAATGGTACTGTATACTTTCTGTCTGTGATGATATTGCAAGGTTCTTTCACATATAATAATGCTTGCAATACTGCATATAATTCATTTTGCTGTGTAGAAGTAAATGTTGTTTTAAATTTATGCATCTCCTTTTTAGATGGAATATACATAGATGCCCTAAAATTTTTTGTTGCATCTGTAAAAACATTAACTCCCTCTACCAGTGAGGAAGAGCATTTGTCGGCCCAAGACCATGGCCACGTGGCAAATTGCTGCCCAAAAGGAATTGGGAGCCCATGTTGGAAATTCTGATTAATCAATATCTGCCATTCCACAAACTCTTGTATGCAGTTCTCTGTTTGTTGACTTGTATACATAGTATATATTGTGTGAGGTTCCTGTCCTATTAACATCCTTACTCTCTTCACTGCCTTATGTATGACTTGGGCTACCAGCACAGCATAAGGCACACAAGCTCTGTTCTTTATCTGAGCCAAATGTACCCACTCAATAATCCCTTGTTTTTGATGTAAAACTCCAGTGGGTATTTTTTCAGTGAATAAAATTGTTACTTTCAAGTCCTGTGATTCCAATATCCTGCTAGTAGTACACTCCATAATCTTTTTCTGCACTAATTTCAAACATTCCAGTGTTTCATCTGTCCATTCTCTGCATGAGTTTAATTGAGAAGGACCTTTCAATAAATCATATAATGGTTTCATTTGATCAGTTGTAATTCCCAACTGTGGCCTACACCACTGAATTTCTCCTATCAACTTCTGAAAGTCATTTAAAGTTGTAACCTTTGTAGAATCTATGATAGGTGACTTCAAACTTAAACCTTACCACCTTACATCATTGTTTCACAGGCTAGTTTCTCCTTCTCTGATTACATTTACTCTGGAAAAAAAAAACTTTTTAGAAATTATGTTGTTAATAAGTTCAAACACTAAATTTAACTTTTGCTTAAGCCAAGGAATGACTACAAGTTCAGATTAAAAGAGCAAGATCTTTTCTGCTTCATAGACCATTACATATTAATTTATCAATACATTATCTTGAAAATGAAAATTTAAAACCGTTTAAAATTTGTCCTGTTGTTAAGTCACTAAACTTTTACAAAAAAATTAGTTGAAAACCTTCAAAATAATAGCTCTCTTCTCTTGAGCTAATCTGGAATGATAAAAGTTACAATTCACTGTAGACCCAGCTGAATGATGAGTTGGGACTGCAGGGCAAAAAAATCTTAATGGTTCCATCCTTTACTCAAGTAAATTTTATTTCTCTGTCCACTCCTTAAGAACTTCTTTGAATGGGAGGGTTTTTGAATTCCTCAGCTGAAGGGAGGGAGACTTCTGGACAACTGCCCAGTGGCGCCAAGTCTATTCCATTCTGCTGGAGAGTTTCAAAAGCTTTATCTCTGCTGAGGTGTCTCTTTAAGATTTATGCATATTTCCAATTTGCCTAGTGCCAAATAATATAACAAATCCTGATCTGTTTTAAACATCCAATTAGGAGTGACACGTTTCACTTAAAATGTGACCAGAATAACTACCTTTTGGTTACTTCTCATTATACAAAATGCTTTTCTTTTAGGTGAGGCATGAGATAATGAAAATGCTAATCAGCCTGCCTCAGGTCTCCTCCTCCTCTTGTCTTTCTCTCCACTTTCACAATCTGGCCAGGATAGGAAAGCAAAGAGAGAGAGAGAGTTTTACCAAAAACTTTCCAATAATTTCCAAAACTTTTATACTTTCCTTAAATTTCATATCCATATTGTTCTCCTAGTGGGCTTTGATTAAAGTCCCTTTAAAACTGCACATATATTATTCCCTTGCATTTTTTATCTAAAATTGCATTTTGCAATCATATAAACTAAATAATATAAGAGTAGTTCCTCTCTTTCTCTCTCCCATACTTCTCCCCAATGCTGCAGTCATCAGAGAAAAGGGAGGAGGGGGAGGAAAAGAGATAACATTCCAAGGTCCAGCTACCATGGAGCTGACCGTAATAACTCACAAACAGACGCACACAGAACATGTAAAGACAGAACACATATACAGACAATAAAAGAATCCAAAAACTGAGAAAAAATTGTCAGAAATCCTCTGTACACATTATAACTCTGGCTTAACTTCTATCACTGTGTAACTAAGCTTTGCATAAGATTCCCTGTCTAAACTTTCTCCCGTACAAGATTGCTTTTTTAGACTTACTCCTGCAACTTTTTACTGCACCACAGATCTGTGCCGAGTGCCAGGGCTGGGAGAACATCCGGGCCCCTGAATTCGCCACTGTGCCACAGATCCTGGGCAAATTTTTTGCTGTGCCACAAATCCGGGCCCTGGGCCAACTCTGGATGTATTTCCTGGTTGAATTTCTGACTGCGCCAACTCCTTCTTTCCTCTCTGTCCTATCTGGTCGTGATTGTCTCCTGAGCTCCCAGACCGCCAATGCTCCAAAGATAAAAAAGGGGGGGCAGTAGAGGGGGGTTTCGACTCCTTGTCAGAAATCTCCACTAGGGAGTCTCCTGTTTGTATCGCACAAGCGGCAGCCGAGCAAGTTGGACGTGGGGTGCCCACAAGGGCTGCTTTTTCCACCCTGTACATGACAAAATCAGTCTCAATGAGCAACCCAGGGGTGGCATCCACATAAGAGGCCATCTGTTGCCCTCTCAGCCGCCAACGGGTCGGAGCAATTCCTGTATGCTCTACCCATGGACTGATCGTTATTACTTTCTCGACCCAATCTCGGCACACTCTTATGTGTATTTTTATCCCATTCTGCTTGCAGAGTTTGTACACTTGGCAAGCTAGGATTCCCTTATCCTCTGGCTTAAGTTCTCCTGCGGACTGGGCTTGTCCCATGCTATTTCTGCCTTCGGGGAGCCTCACGCGAATTTTTTACTTTCGCTTCGGCAATCCCCGGGTGCTTGGCCCTTCTACCCCTGCCTGCAGGGAGTAGGCAGGTTACTTACCTCACTGCGTTCGTCACAGTCCCTGTTCGGGGCGCCAGTTGTTGGGGGCGATGGTCCCCGATCGACCCTCCCGGTGGGTAGTAACTACCCTCACTCTGCGTCACGCAGCTTCAGACGTCTCTGGACCCGTCCCGGGGATCGGAGTTCAGGCGGAAACCAAGCACGAGCCAGGGTGGTAGAGCAAAGCGCGTGTTTATTCAGCAGTTCACATCAGTCCAGTCCCCCGAGCCCTTCCTGCGTGTGCCTTTTATCCCTAGTGTCTTGCCTTCCTCTTCCGGGTAGGCTCCTCCCCAGTTCCTCCCTGAAGGCGGAGCTCAGCTCAGTGAAGCCTCCCCAGTGCCAGCGTGGCAGAGCCACGTCAGCAGGTCCAGACTTCCTGGCATCTCCTATCCTCTCAGGGGGCCTGGGTCCAGAGCGCCCCTTACAATTACTCATCAATCCTACTCTTTGAGGATAAAATAAACATTCTATAAAACATGCCCCCAAATATTTTGCTCTGTTGAAAAGTCATGGAGGATGCTGTATCAGCAAACACCTTGATACTTTCAGGATAGTCTGCTGGCACAGGTTCTTAGATCTGCTTTTCTTTTGTTTTCTTTTCCTTTCTTTTGTTTTGTTTTCTTTTCATAAATTAATTTGTTTTAGGTTTCTTACAATCACTTTCACAAGTCTTAAATTTTCTCTCCCTCCCTCCCCTAGGTGGCATGCAATCTTATTTGTGTTCTACACATACATTCTTTTAAACACATTTTCACATTAGTCATGTTCCACAGAAGAATTAAAATGAGTGGGAGAAATTATGAAAAAAAAAAAAAAACAAGCCAAAATAAAACATTCTATGCTTCATTCTATGTTCTTATTCCATAGTTCTTTCTCTGGATGTGGATGGTATTTTGCCTCAAGAATCCTTTGGAAATGTTTTAGGTCCTTGCATTGTTGTGAAGGGCTAAGCCTACCAGAAATAATTCTTGCACACTGTGGCTGTTACTGTGTACAATGTTCTCCTGGTTCTGTTCATTTCATACAGCCTCAGTTCATATAAATCCTTACAAACCTCTCTAAAATGCTCCATTTCTTGTAGCACAACGGTATTCCATTACATTCTTACACCACAACATTTTTAGTCATTCCTCAATCGATAGGCATCCCCTCAATTTCCAATTCTTGGTCACCAAAAAGATCGCTGCCATAAATCTGACAAGTACACTGTTCTTTGCTCCCCTAATTTGTTTACAGTATCAGTCTTTATACCCAGATCATGTATGCATTTGGGCTTCATTCTTGTATATGGTGTCAGACATTGGTCTATGTCCAGTTTCTGCCATGCTTTTATCCAATTTTCCCAGCAGTTTTTGTCAAAAAGTGAGTTCTTACCCCAGAAGTTGGGGTCATTGGGTTTATCGGACATTAGATTGCTATACTCACTGACTACTGTGTCTTCAGTACTTAACCCGTTGCCCTGATCTACCCCTCTATTTCTTAGCCATTACCAAGTTGTTTTGATGATTGCTTGAAATCTCGGTCACCTTTCCAAACATTTCTTTTCTTTAATTCCCTGGATATTCTGGGCATTTAATTCTTCAGGATGAATTTTGATGTTATTTTTTCTAGCTCTAGAAAATAATTTACTAATATTTTGATTGGTAAGACACTGAACAAATAAATTAATTAAGGTAGAGTTGCCATCTTATTGTACTAACTTGGCCTACCAAGGGGCAACTGATGTTTTTGTTTTGTTTTTTTTTCCAGTTATTTAGATCTGATCTTTTGTTCTGTGAAAAGTGTTTTGTAATTGTGTTCATATAGTCCCTGGGTTTGTTTTGGCAGGTAGACTCTCAGATATTTTATAGTGTCTAACGTATGGGATTTGAATGGGATTTCTCTTTCTATCTCTTGCAGCTGGGCTTTGTTAGTAATATATAGAAATGCAGATGATTTTTGTGAGTTTTATTTTGTAACCTGCAACTTTGCTGAAGTTGTTTATTATTTCAAGTAATTTTTTACTTGATTTTCTAAGAATATCATCATGTCATCTGAAAAGATTGATAAATTAGTTTCTTCTTTGCCTGTGCTAATTTCTTCATTTTTCTTCTCTTATTGCTAAAGCTATTTCTAGTACCATATTGAGTAATAGTTGTGGTAATGGATATCCCTGTTTCACACTTTATCTTATTTGAAATGAATCTAACTTATCCCCATTTCATATAATCCTTGCTGATGGTTTGAGGTAGATAACTGCTTATTGTTTTAAGGAAGTCTCGATTTATTCCTATCCTCTCCTATGTTTTCAAGGGGTGTTGCATTTTTTTCAAAACCTTTTTCTGCATCTGTTGAGATAATTATATGGTTTTTGTTGGTTTTGTTGTTAATATGATCAATAATAGTGATAGTTTTCTTAATTTTCAATAAGCTCTGCATTCCTGGCATAAATCCTATCTGATTTTAATGTATTATTCTCATAATAAAATAAGTTGCTGTATTCTTTTTGCTAATGTATTTTTTTAACGTTTTTGCATCTATATTGATTAGAGAAATTAGTTTATAATTTTCTTTTTCTGCTTTGACTCTTCCTGGTCTGGGTATCAGAACTATATTTGTATCATGAAAATAATTTGGTAGGACTCCTAATTTTCCCAAGTAATCCATATGGCATTGGAATTGTGTTCTTTGAATTTACTTGAGAATTCACTTGAGAATCCATCAGACCTTGGAGATATTTTTCTAGGCAGTTCATTTCTGGCTTTTTCAATTTCTTTTTCTGAGATGGTGCTATTTAAGTATTTAACTTCCTCTTCTGTTAATCTGGGCAATTTAAATATACATATATATATATATATATATATATATATATAGATAGATAGATAGATATAGATAGATAGATATAGATACATAGATATATAGATATAGATAGATACATATAGATACATAGATATATAGATAGATATAGATACATAGATATAGATAGATAGATATAGATATAGATATAATCTTCATTTCATTGAGATTGTTAAATTTATGGGCATACAATTAGGCAAAGTGATTTTTAATTATTGTTTTAATTTCCTCCTCATCTGAGATGAGTTCAACCTTTTCATTTTTGATTTTGGTAATTTTCTATCTTTTTTTTGATCAAAAGGATCAAAAGTTTGTCAGTTTAATTTTTTTCCATGAAAGTAATTCTTAGTTTCATTCATTAGTTCAATAATTTTCTTGTTTCAATTTTATTGATCTCTGCTTTGATTTTCAGTATTTCTAATTTGGTATTTACTTGGGGATTTTCAAATTGTTCTTTTTCTAGCTTTTTCAACTTCATGCTCATTTCATTGATCTCCTTTTTCTCTCTTTTATTCATATAGACATTCAATGATAGGGAACTTCCCCTAAGAACTGCTTTTGCAGTATCACATAAGTTCTGGTAAGTTGTTTCATTATTGTCATTCTCTTGAATGAAGTTATTTATTGTTTCTATGATTTGTTGTTTAACCAACTCAATTTTTTAGGATAGATTATTTACTTTCCACTGATTTTTGGTCTTTTTTCATGGCCTTTTATTACATATAATTTTTATTGCATTATGATCTGAGAAGAATACATTAGCTATCTTTGCCTTTCTCCCCTGAATTGTGAGGTTTTTATTCCCTAGTACATGTTCAACTTTTGTGTATATTCCATGTACTCCTGAGAAAAAGTTATATTCCTTTCTCTCCTCATTCAGTTTTCCTAGAGTTCTATCATATCTACCTTATCCAGAGTTCTATTCACCTCTTGGCTCCAAGATTTAGCATACCCATAACAGCATAGGCAACTCTTTTCTGAATAGGCATTAATATTTTTTAAGTAAATATAACATAATTCCCACAAAAGAAACATATCATAAACTTCACATTTCCAAAATACATATCATAACAATTCATTACCAGAGTGGCCACTCAGCCTTAAAAACAAAAGAATACACATAACATAACTTCATTCTTCTGGGGAGTGAACAAAGAACTCATCCTTAATCCCAAACAAAACTGTCAAAGCAAAAGTCCTCATTGGGTTCTGTCGTTCTCCCCACAGTGCTGTTGCAGGCTTCCTCCTGACACTCTTAAGTTCAAGCTCTCCTGGGTAAAATCCCAGTTTTGCACTATTCCAGTCCCTACTTCCAAGTCCTGAGAGGTGGCTCAGCAGAAACAAAGAACAAAAAAAAAAACAAAAAAAAAACAAGATAGTGTCCTTGAGGTCCAAGGCATTCCCCCCAACCAATATAAATAACTCCATCCCCTGACTCCCAAAGCAATACAGGAGAACACTGCAAAAAATGTATACTCAGTGTTCCTACTTTGCTGCCTTTATCTTACCTTAGGACTAAATTTTGTCCTCCAGGGTTTCTCTTCCTCCAGCAGGATCTAGTATTTCCTGGCTTTTGCTTGTATCTGTGTGCAGGCAGCTCTCTGCCCCTGTTCTATGACTCACCTTTCTAAGGTTAACACATAGGCAGTTCTCCACTTCTGCTGAGTCTGTATTCAGGCAGTTGTCAACTCCTATTCCCTGGCTCACCTCACCAGGGTCAGCATGTAGGCTGCCCTCTGCTCCTGCTCCAGGGCTCTGCAGAGCCATCATTACCACAAGTGGGAAACAATGGACAATTACCTCAACCCCATGCTTTCATTTTAGTTTTCAGATCCTGTCCTACTATGCCATATGTAGCAGCAAGCACCCTGACATATCCAGGATGGCCTGCTAGCACAGGTTCTTAGATTTGCTTTTCTGAAAGGAAAGTAACTGTGAGAGGTCAATAATTTTCTTTACATTCACCAACAGAGAAAATACAAGCAGAGAAATAAAGACCAACAGACAAGATTTCTAACTGTCTGACCATAAGCAATACATACATCACAGATCAACAGACAGATCCAACTGTCTAACCATTATGTACATGCATACATACATAGTTACCAGAGAGAGAAACATCAGCCTCTGGGTTTTCAAAGCTGGGGTGGCAGAAGGCTCGTTAACAGCTACCCAGAGACTTATCTGGCACATTAATCTTCTTCCAAGAAATAAGCTCCCAAAGCAAAACTTCACCTCAAAGTATACAAACATTTTTCAGAGCCAGAGGGTATCACATCCCTCATGATCCAGTGCTTCATTAGCAATTAACAAAAGGTGTGAATCTTCCCTCAAAGCAACCTCCCCTAATCAAACCTCCCTTAATGTACTCCACTAGAAGCTTATTAATGGTCAGGGGGAGATCTTTAGCTCGCATTAACATTACTTATTCTTAATGATACAGGATCCTTGCAATTTTCATCATTGTAGTTATGGTCTAAGACAATGAAATCTTGAAGAAATGATTATGTGTAGCAAAGGTCCTGCCCATGGAAAGACATAGGTAAATATGTAATCCTATAGGGAAAATAGGTCAATCAATAGAATTTGGGTCATGGACTAGATAGCCCAAGTACAATGTAAGCTACTTAAGAGTGTGGGTTTTTGCAAGCAGAGCATTATACACAATAACAACCAGTGTGTGAGGACTCTTTTTGATAGATTTACTCCTTCACAGCATAGTAAATACTTGTTACATTTACCAAGAACTCATGATATCAAATGCCATCCACATCCAGAGAAAGAACTATGGAGTCTGAAGGCAGAATGAGGTGGACTATTTTCTCTTTTGTTATGTTTGGTTTGTTTACTTTTACTCATGTTTTCTCCTTTCGTTTTAATTCTTCTGTGCAAAGTGACTAACGGGAAAATGTGTTTCATAAAAATGAATGTGTAGAACCCATGTGAGATTGCATGTCATCGTGGGGAAGAAGGGGGAGAAAATTTAAAACTTATGGAAGTGATTGTTGAAAATTGAAAACAAGTAAATAAATTTGAAAAAAAAAAAAAACCTGCAACTGACAGCCTAGGAAACTCTGGAACTAGGCAGTTTCCAGAGAGGAATTACATGGCTGAAGTGGGTAAAAGTTGTGTGCTGAGAGACAACCACCTGAAGGAAGAAAGGGTTTACTTGACACTGATCAGGCTATACCCAATACAGGTAAAATATTAAGTCACAAAATAAAAAGCCATCTCAAAGAATCAGCATGCAAATATCCCAATGAGGATTGAATATTATATCTCAAGTGACCATAAGCATTTTATAATTCTTTATTGCTTAGTAACTTCTTTTCTGAGTGAAATAATAAAAGTCTTTTCTATACCTGAAAAGAAAAGAGTGCAGGTTGATTTTTCTTTTTTTCTTTTGTATTTGTACAATCCACACCTGGTAGTATGCCTGATCCATTTTAGGTACTTTATAAATCCTTGTTAATTGATGAATAATAAAGAAACAGAAGCAACTTAACTAACTCATAGTTTGAAGAGGAGGACCTGAAACAAGTCTCTTGAAGAGAGCGAAGGGAAGTTAGTTGTGAAAGGAGATAAACTAACGTTGACTTTCCTATAGTTTTTTTAATATTTATAAAATGTTTCATATTTGTTGCCTTATTTAATCTTGATGATAACGAAAGAGTAGGTATTTCATGTATATTTGTGTAATTTTATAGATTTTTGAACAGATTAAAACAAAGGAAGTTAGAAGTAAACTACGGTCATAGATCCCTACACACCCTAAGTCAAATAGTCTTTCCACTGCACCATAATGAATGAAATTGCTCTCCTGTGAGATAAGATGTGCAACATTCATAACTATCTTTCAAATGAGGAATCAAAGCATAGAGTAGTGAAATGATTGAGTAAAAGTGATATGAGACAGCAAGTCATATAGAATTTATTGAGGTATCTTTTTTGGAGTATTTCTTCAGTGTTCTTTCTTCAGTTTATTTTCCAGTTTGATATATTATCTTTGAATACTAATTAATTGCAATGAAATGATGGCTTTGGAAAGATAATATTTGGTAAGATTTGGATATTTTAATGGGGGAAAAATGTAAAACATTTAATTAAGAGACATGAAAAGATACTTAAATTTTAAGAGAAAATAAAACTATAATTTTAAAATAATTTAATATTTGGTAAAATGATATTTCACAGACTAATAGTAATAGCTGGAAGTCATATAGTCCTTTACTATTTGTGAAGTTTTTCACTGCTTCAATGCAGTAGTACTTACTGTAAAGTAGGTAGGTGGTGTAAGTTTCACTATTATCATTTTACAGATCAGTCAGTTACCTAGTATCTAATATGTACCAGCCACTCTCCTTAATGTTGGGGATAGAATGAAACCCAAGGGGATGTCCATGTACTCAGACTTAAAGTGAAGCATTTGAGCCTCAGAGCAGTTAAATGGCTAGCGCGCACACAAACACACACACACACACACAACTAATTCTCAAGCCAGGTCATTCTGACTTCAGATCCAGTCTTTCTTGTCCTTTGTATAACAGCTGAGACAATTGTTTTCCATGTTTTTCTGCTACATGAGTACTTGCTACACATGACATAATCTATCAGACACCAATCACCAAATATATATTAAATGAACACCGTTTGCAGGCAAAGGGCAAAGATCTTCATATAAAAAGAATGAAACAGTTCTTACTCTCAAGGTGCATGCATTCTAATATAACATTAAATTGTACTTATAATTACATATGGAAAAATATAAAGATGATGTATATATATGAAGAGTAACTAAATATAAGGTATTCTTAGAGAGATGGCACCCACAGTTAGGGTGAGCTCAGTAAAGATTTCATATACAAGATCATCCTTCATCTATGTATTGTATGGAGAAAAAAATAGGATTTTATGAGGATAGGAAAAGAGAGTGAATTCCAGGCATTGGGTAGAAAAACAGTGAAAAACATAATGTGATTGTGATAAGCTTGGGTCCTTCAGTCACATATGAAAGACAATGAATGCCTTGAACACCTGTCTGGATCCAAACAACGTCCATCCATAGGTTTCAGGGAAAAAATGCATTTATAAATTACCTAAATTACTCTCAAGTGTCTTTCCCAGGACTATGGTTCCTCCCTTCAATATATACATCACATTTCTTTTATCAAGAGACTGTAGCTTTAAGTTAGAATTGAACCTAATTTATTTATTTGCTACTTACAATGGACATTTAAGGTCTTTTTCTTTCAAAATTTAGTTAATATAGTTTTGATAAAAGGAAAAATAAAATTCAAATTCTGTTCTATGGAATTACTTTGCTAGTGGAGAGAACTGGCAGAGACTTCATATTTAAATTCTTAATTAATATTTCTTTAAATCTAATGTTGCCTTTCAGAATCTCTTCCTCCCTTTTATTACTATCACTTAAAGTTACTTGGGAAATATCTGTTACTTTCTTTAGGGATGTTAAGCTTCATTTAAGATTTTTATTTTCAAGGTTTAAAAAGATTATTAATCTTTCCTTCTTAGATATTTGGAGTTGAATGGAAAATGAATTAATAAATGATTACTATGGAAATTTTGATCATAATAGTATCAATAGTATCAAGATTGTTGTGAGAATTTAATGAAATCATTTACATAAAATACTTCACCAATTTTAAAACTCTAAAATGCTTAATGTTATTATTCATTGTTTAATAATAATAATAATGTATGAAGCATTGTGATAAACATTTTTAATATACAAATAAGAAAAACCTTGCTTTTTTCACACTTTAATTGGAAGAACACAACACCTAAAGTTTTGTTTAGATCATGGAACCAGAAAGCCAAGTAGGTTCTTAGCTACTGAAAGGGAAAACCATAAGTCAGATAGCAAGGCATAAAGTACACATTGAAGTAACACTGATGTAGTGGATCAAGATGTAGCTCAATGTAATTATCTAGAATGTGGTAACTTGGCAAAAGGGAAGGCCCATGGTTCACTGCTGTATGCCATTCAGATGCACTAGTTCTGCTGATCAGATGTTTTTTGGCAGGATGAGTAGGAGTACTAGTTCCCCTTGGTGCTATCTATTGCAATTTCTGTACTAGTTCTTTTGACTCAGATGGTTAGCAATCTAGTCTGGGAAGGAGAAAATTTTGTGATAAATAATACCAGGGGTGTACCAAATTTTGATCATGGGTTCGTGAATCTTCTTGGTCACAGAATTCACCCAGATGATCTGTTTAAAGTCATAGGAGACATGTTTATCTCCAGTTTGCAGTATGTGAATGTTTTGTGTTTGGAGATTGAAAAACAAATGAAATTTGCACAGACGTTCGTTCAAGTTTTATATGTCATTGTACCATTGTATTGTTTTATTTGAACCACATAGTAACCATGCAATGTAGATATGACTATTATTTTTATATAGGTAATGAAATTACCATTTCATAAATCTTTAATAACTTGACCGTTGTTGACACAGATAGCTTTATACACAGCTTAATGCAAATCTCACTATGGATCCAGGATGTTATTCACTATGTGATAATGTCTATCAACCCTGAATTTTTGAGGTCAAAAAGTTGGTAAAAAGTTCTATCCAAAAAAAAGTGTCAGATCAAACAACATTCTTGTGTATGGGTTTAAAATGACATCCAATGAGAGTTACTTACCTCAGCAGGGTACTTACTTACTTGCCTGAGAATATCTCATTGCAGAAGGAGTTTAAGTCCAATAATGAATCAAAAAGTCACTTATTTTTTTACTCATACAATCTTAACAATTATACAGGGAATGGTAAATATAATCATAGAATCTCATAGCTTAGAGGACTTTGGAAATGATCTAGCAAGACTCCTGAAACTCAACAGTTTTGGTTATTACACCAATTAACTCTATCTGTAGTTGGCAAATATCTCCTCAAGTCTGGATTATATGACAGGAGAGTAGAAGAGGTATACTGAGATTTCCAAAGATTATTAGTGATCTAATACTAACTTTTCAACCCTACCATATGATCTAAACATTGGACTAAGATATGGTTTGTCTAACTTTCCCAGTTTAGTTCAGAAAAGACACTAATACCTACTTTCACCAATTTACAGAACCATTTTGTCTACATAAACTATTCTAAAGACATTCATTCTTTTGGTTTTTAAAACTTGGATACATAAATAAAGGTATAAGTTGACATCAATAAATGAAATGTGATGTAAATGGAAAACTGTTATTCACAATCGACTTACATTATATTGTAAAATTTGTGATGTGATTGCTAAGTAAGTATGGTTATTTCTTGAGTAATTTTTGGAAATAAGATATGAAAAGTCTCCAAAGGTATGTAATCTATTTACCCATTTCATTCTCTAATAATACACAAGGAAACAGAGACTAGCTTATTTCTTTTCAGGCAGCTATGGCCTTCACTTTTGGGGGATAAAATATAGACTCCCCTTTAATGAGGTCACTTAAAAAATAAAAGAATATTAATAGAGGCAATGTCAGAAAAAGATGAAAATTGGAATCTTGTTCAGTCTACATTTGAAATATTGTATCCATTTATGAAAAGTGCTGACTATTTTGAAAGCATGTAGAAAAGAATGAACAGAAGTGTAAAATCCCATGGAAAACTATTTGGATGTTTCTGGAAATGATTCAGCTGTAAAATGATGGCTGTATTTCAGCATTTGAAATGTTGTCACATGTCAACGGAATTTGAATCATTTTACCTGCCTCTTGGTGGAGGGCAGAATTAGTAGTAATGAATAGAAATAATGAAGAGCTAAATTTTTGCCTTGATATAAACAAGGAAATACTGATAATGAATAATTATTTGAAGGCAGAAGGGGTGACCATGGTACTTGGGGAAGAAGGAAACTAACCATGCTTCAATATTTCAAGCAAAGGTTTGGGATTATCAGTTTTTCTATATGTGGTAAAGTGTTTGTACTAGGTGACTTCTTTGGTTCATTCCAATACATGCTCATATTATGTGATTCTGTGGGACCTGGATACAAATAACTTTTGTAGCATAATGTATTGAGGTCAGGAAAACTGTTGCTGTTGTTTTCTTCTCTTGGTATACATCACACATTGGGTAAAGGAAGAACATAATAAATGTCCATATGATTGATTTGGATTGAATTGACTGCAAAGTGAAAATCTCAGTTCAATAAACAAATCCTCCATTATTTCAAACAAATTTCCTATTTAGGATATGAACACTTATAAATTTCTCCTAGATGCTGTGACTAGAAACTATGGTGTATTAAATTAAGGACCAAGATGGGGAAAGTAGCCTAGTATGTATTGTGATAAATTGAGAAATATACCATTACTAAAAATATTTGTGATATTATAAAAATACTCCATAATTTGGGATTTATTGTAAGTTGTAATATGAAATTTCATTTTTCTCTCTATTTATGAGTCATTTTACATTTACTGAATGCCCCAACCCTGTTAGAATTTTATAAGGAAAAAAATAATTATATTGGCACAAATTAGGGGGAAAACCTTCATACACAATCTCCCAGATAGGATGTGATTGTGTTGGAATACTGCTATGATATATGAAATGATGATTTAGAAAAAAAAAAGCATGGTAAGATTTGGACCTTTGAAGAAAGGTGTTATCTACCTTCAGGGAAAGAAGCAATACATAGAAATATGTATAGTTCAGTCTCAAATATGTGTATGTGTATATAAATATATGTACATTTTTTTATCTACGTATCTGCACTTAATTGTAGACTTTTAGAGTGTGGGAGGAGGGAGGGAGGCAAAATAAAGTAAAAAACGCACAGCAGAGAAAAAGAGAAAACCTAAAAGGAAGCAAAGAAAAGCTGGGTAACTTTTAAAACAGTGTATAGTATTTATTACATGTGTTTCCTTGAAATTGGTACTTGTGATTTTCTGTTAAATCCTCTTTTATGATCTGCTGTATACATGAAAATATTCTTTTTCTCATTTTGTATTTAAATTAGAATGAATGGACACACTCTCTTTTCTCTTTCTCTCTGTATTTCTCAACAGATATGAATCCTTAGCAATGTTGTAGTAGGATGAGGTCCTGAAAATTCCATAGTTCTGCACAAAAGGTCATCGAAGGGTAACCTCTGAGCCAATCAAAGGTTAGGACCTTCAGTGATAGGAGAAACTGACTCTAATCGGACTCATTCTCACCAATGGAATTACATGGAAATTGGGGATCTAAATAACCTCAACTTCACATTCAGTGTCATATTCTTCTGATGATACTGGCTACAACCAAGAAACTTTGGATCCAAGTGAGATTGATCCAAGTTTACATTTTCAGGTAGATATTGAGAAGAATAAAACAGATATGGAAATTTCTAAGTCTGTCTCAAAATCAGGAAGCTTAATATTTTTGTACAAGTTGGTATAAGGGTATCCATCAAGAAGTGTCAGCCTTTTCAAGTATCATACAATGCAAATCAATCAGTGTATTTGTTCTAGAAGCTATATCAGGAGGACTTGGAATCTAAGCAGATTTATTTTACAGAAAAAATAAGTAAAATACATTTTATAAATTGTAATGGAAGCAAAGTAAGATCTTTTGTCATTTTTGTTTTAGACAATCAAGTGCCTCTGCTTGAATCTGCCTTTGATTAATCAAGTCTTTAACAAGAAGTGTGTGTGTGTGTAGTAGTAGTAGTAGTAGTAGTAGTAGTAGTAGTAGTAGTAGTAGTAGTAGTAGTTTTAACCAATTAGGCATGTGCAAGTGGACTCTAACTAATCAGAAACATGTTGGGTCTAGCCAATCACATACTGAGTAGAACTGTATATGAATTTGGGTGAAAGGGATGGGATGGGGTATCATCAAGCAAGAGTCAAGAGATCAACCTTGGAAGAAATATTAAATCTGAAGTCAGAGGTCTCAGAATTGTGTGAGTTGAACTCAATGGTTTCTGAAGTCTCTTCTAGATCTAAAACTCTTGTACTTTGATTTGCTTTGAGAGAAGATCCCAGTATCTATAGGATACCTTTCCTGATTCCTTTAGTTGTAGTATTCTCCATCCATTGATTATTTCAAATTAATCTTTTGTTTGGACATAATTGCTTTTTGTCTCTCCCATTAGACTTCAAACTCCTTGAGGCTGCCTTCTCATTTTCTTTGTTATCCTCATATTTAGCACAATACCAGTAAAATAGTAGACTTTTAATAAAACTTTATTTATGTACTAACAAGCGGAGGCATCTAAGGATTCATCTAATATCACATATCTACTCCCATCTTATTTAAATTTACTTTTCTCAATTGGGTTTTGAGTTGCCTGCCATTTTTATTTTTTGCACATTGTGGTATATCTAATTATTACCACTGATCTTGAGGAAATAGAACTGATTTCAGTTTTGCTTGTTAAAATTCCAGAACAGTGACAACATTAGAGTAGTTGATCAATAAATGCTCTTTGATGAGAAAAGAACTGAGTGTAGTACTAATGAAAAAATATTAAGATTATAGGTCTTTTATTGTCCAACTTGCAGTCTTTGAAAATACTGCAAATTTTCCCCAAAATTTAGAGCACCTGATCCTTATTATTTAAGAGTGTTGTCATGCTGGCTGACACTAATATGGTCCTTAAAATATTTTGTGCAAATTAAGCAGATAGATTTTATGAGGATCTTTGCTTTAACAGACTTGCAATGGGACATTTTTTTTTTCATTCTGGACCCTGTTAGGTTTAAGAGTGTGTTGTAGAGGGTTTCAAACAATTCCTTGACTATTTATTTACTGCCTTCTTTCTAAACAACATAACAGAAGATGTCTTCTCTAGGCAGTGTTAGTGCCATGGCGCCATGGACCACCTGAATGAGATGTATGGATTTCTTTTGCCTGGGCAGTAAGCATGGATAGCTGAGACTTTGAGCATTGCAAGCTACTAGCTCAATGGAACCACTCTCTGATTCCCTTCCTTTTATTTAAATAAATGACCATACAAATTAAACATCTGTTGCATTAAAGTAAATTTTGTGTAAGTGTTGTGCATGAGTCTTCAATTAATTTCCACAGATATTTCTTAGGTACTTTTAATGGGAAAGGCTTTGTAAGAAAAGCATTAATGTTCAGGATGTGGACCAGGACTGGGATTTGTTTTTGGTATGTGACCTTAGGGAGCTTTCTCTTTTCATTGAATTGAAAAATTATTTTGGCATATTCAGAAAGCCCCCTTTTCTAGGAGGTATGCAACTAAGGAATCAATTCAGTTTAGCAACACAACATTAAAACGCTTATTAAGGCTGTGCTGAAAATCCAGAGTACTGTGTGAAACACAGGGAAAAGGTCATGGAGTGGTATAAAGTTTATGTAAGACTGTGGAGTAGAAAGTTTTATTTTTACTTAAAAACATTTCATTGACATCTTTAGTCTAATTAAGTAAAAAATATCCAATATAGAAAACCTTTTCTAAAAGTGTATATTTTCATAATCCTTGAAGTGATGAGGGCTGGAAAGGAGGTGTGAGACCCCCACAAAGACCAAGGTACTAGGGGTAGGTTGTCTGGAGAAGAATTCATGAACTCAAACATTGTTGAAGTCAAGGTAAAGATTTATTAAGCTTTCCAACGGGCAAGAGCTCTTAGGGAACCTGCAACCTTAAAGGGGTATAAGGAAAGTTTATATAGGATATACTATAGTATCACTTGGGCAAAATATGCAAACTTGGTAGGCACAGTGGGTATGTAATGAAGCTAAAATATTGGATCTGGAGGCAGTTCTATTAGGATCCCATCACTTACTATTTTAATAATAAAGACACATGTAGCTTATTTTTATCATTTGATGACAACAGGTAACATTTACATAGAACTTTCTATGTACCGGGTATAGTGCTCAGCAGTCTGATTCTCACAACAACATTGGGAGGTAGCTGCTATTACTATCTCTCCCCATTGAAAAGGCAAGCAATTAGATACAGATTATTCATGTATCATCATGCTTAACATATTTCCATATCAGTCATATTGTGAAAGAAAACATAGACAAAAAGTCCTTAAGAAAAATAAAGCAAAAAAGGAGGCATGCTTTAATTTGTATTCAGAAACCATCATTTCTATATCTGAGGATGGATATAATTTTTCACCATAAGTCCTTCAAAGTTGTCTTCGATCATTGTATTTCTAATAACTAAGTCATTCCCAGATGCAATATTGCAATATTGCTGTTACTTTGTACACAGTACGTTTCACTTTGCATCAGCTCGTGTAAGTCTTTCCAAGTTGTTCTGAGACTAGCCTGTTCACAAGAGGAGCTGCTATAAATATTTTCATACATATAGGTCCTTTTCCTTTATTTTTTTATGTTTTTAGATACAGGCCTAGTAATGGTATTGCTAGGTCAAAGACTTACATTCTCTTTTGCAAAGAAAAAAATAATTAAGGAAAAAATGAGACAGCAACTATATCTGACAGAATATGCAACATCCTATTCCACCTATTCCCTATCCTCTAACTCCCTATCTCTCAAAAATACAGAAAATGGGTATGTTTATTATTTTATCTCTGGGACCATAATTGGTGAAAATTAAAAACAACATTTAATTTGGTTTGTTTCTACCTTCAGAGATCTAGAGACACAAAGGGCCATAAACATAATGGTTTCCCACCCAGTCATTTTACAAATCAGGAAAATTAGACTTAAGGAAATTTTGTAAATGACTCACTTTTTACAGGGCAATCAATATCAGAGGTAGAATTTGGACACAGGTCTTCTGACTTTCAGAATAAATATTTTTTTTTTCTCTCCTGTGCAATACTGTCTCCTAATTCACGTTATAATTATTATTTGTCCTGGTCCTCCTTGTTATAACCCTTCATTAGTTTGTTTTTTTTCTTTTCCTCAGGTTTCTCTGATTTCCCTATATTTATTACTTCTTATTCCATGATACTATCATAATACATCCATAAAACTGACTTTTTCAGCGAATCCATGATTGATTTACACCAATGTTGTTTGTAGTTCTTTGTAACTACCATAAAAAATAAAGTATCTATGTATATATTTTGGTACACATCAGCCTTTTTAAATTTTTTATCTACTTGGGGTAAATCTCTAACTGTTTTTCCCCTCCACTTTATTTACACAGAGATGGAAGAAAAAATAATAAAAAATAAAAGGCTAGTTCCCCACTGCTTAATGCTCAGAGGCCTTCCCTTTTCACATTTACCATAGGCCAAACTCTGAACAGTTGGTTTGAGAATGCAGCCAAAGGAGATTTATCCTCCGTTGATGTACATTGCATTCTTGACTTTACTTTGATCAATATTTCCCTGGCTGATCAATAAATTTTGATGTTCATTTCCTTCAAAATCAATACCTGCTTCTCATACCTATTTTAAAAAATTCACTGAGAGGTTAATTGGCTTATAGCAAGGCCACAGCCTGAGTTATTCACTAAGTGGAAGTCAGAAAGCCCTGAAACTATGACTTATAGCCCTGCATTTGCCAATAGACAGGTCTCTAATTTCAGAGAAAAGCAAACTTCTTGCTCATAGGTCTTTCTAACTCACAACTTTATGTTGAAGGAGAAAAAAGCTAATAATACCAAACATAAGTCTAGGTACTTCAAATGATGTATTCTCTTTCTCTAAAGCACAAGGTTATTAAGCACTTTTTAAAAGACACTTGGTATCTTCTACAATGGCCAAAGTGATGTTCTATACCCAGGAGATGCTTAATAACTAAAAGTAATGAAATGCGATGATCTTTCACAACAACCCTATCACTTAAGTACTAGAATTATGGTCAATTTTTTTTAGAGGAAGTAATTGTTAAAGAGAAGTTAAGAAATTCACCCTTCATCAAAAAGCTGAGTTTTCAGAGTCAGGATTAAAAATGAATGTTGGAATAGTGTTTACCTATAATTAGAGAAAAAACAATCAGTGACTAAACAAAAAAGAGGCAGCTACATGTAGGCAATATATAGACAGACAGACACATATAGACACAATCATACACACACATATAATATTATATCTCATACATATGTGTATGCACATATAAGTATGTGTGTATTTATACATAACAATACAAATATATACGAATTATAAAATATTAGTTATTCAGGAATATATTCCTAACAGGATCATGAAAAACAAATCATATTGTAGAGTTGGTTACAATCTAATCAGTCAACATCAAATGAGATTTGTCATGTGATAACTATGTTTCTACTAATAAAATGAAGCTTTTATTGCAAATAAAGTTAAAACTACGTTACGTGGTAACCCTTATACAACTTCTTTGATCAAAAAAATAACAAGGTTGGAAAAAAGAATACTTCTTAAATTAGCAATTTCCCTGTGTGATTCTATGTAGTGTTTTTACTCTATTTTGGAAGATCCACATTACTTAAATAACATCCAATAATATTTACTGTAATTTTCTAATGTTTGAATACTAACTATAGGTTGAAGTTCTTTTTTTAATGCTAGTAAACTGAATATTAATTGTTAATTTTACTACATTTTGCGCATCCATAATAATCAGTAGAGAGTATGAAGAATGTTAGAAATATTGAAAGAGAGATTTTTAAAATATGGTTTGAAGCTACAAGTTTTAAATAATTGCCCCCAATATGCTGATTTACATAATGAGGCATGTATTAATTATATTTTGATAGAAAATCAATGAATCGTTTATTATTACTATCATGGAAAAATATTTGACTTTTGCTTTTTAGTTATTATTTAAAACATGTAAATAACATCATGAATAATACAGAATAATTTCTAATTTGGGCATTTTCCAAGAATTTCCATTTTTATTTCTCAAATTCTGAAAATTAAAATGTGTCAGGAATTTGGAATCACTAAACATAATGGATGAGAATCAGACCTCAGAATCAGTACCATCAGAGCTCAAGACCCTAATGAATGGTTGTATATTCCTGGGCAAATCAGTAAACCTCTCAATGTCCCCAGTAAATTCCCTGTCTAAAAGTTATGAAGAAGTTGGTGATACGCATTGTGAAAAGGAATTTTCTCACCAGAAATCACATTATACAATGAAATCATGGGCCTTTAGGAAAATAAACTTAACTGGTGTATCATTGGAGGACCTGTAATATAGTACAAACTAAAATGTCCACACTTTTTGACCCAGAGATTTTGCTACTATGTTTATACCCTAAAGAGACAAATTGAAAATTTTCATCTACACAAACATATTAAAGCAGCACTTTTATGAAACGAAAGAATTGCAAAGTAAGTCAAGGTCTCTTAATTTAAGAATGGATAAACATTATATGTCACATAAATGTAATGGGATATTATTGTGCCTTAAGAAGTGATGATTAAGAAGATTATATAGGACATTGAAGAGAACCAGCATTGAAGGGGTGAGTCAGCACTGAGAAGAAGGGAGCTGAGAGGAGACCTCTGAGAGCTGGGAGGAGACCACTGAATGTGGAAAGGAAACCTCTGATGGCAGACTTGCTGAAGGAGACTCTGAACTTTGAAAGCAAATAGAGCTGCAAGACAGAAACCTGTCCATGAGAACGAGGCTTAGTTTAAGCCCTTTTTGAGAGTTGTTAAAGTGAACTGAGGGGGAGGAGCCAAGATGGCAGAGTAGAAAGACTCACATATGCTAGCGCCGAAACCACAGCCCATATATTTCCTCCAAGAAAAACTCCCCACAAACTCTGGAGCACTGCAAGGCACACAGAAACACAGTAGAAGAGATTTCCATTACAGAGAGCCCTGGAGAGCAGTCCCAAGGGGTCCATCGCACCCCAGAAAGCGGAGCCCACGCCTGAGCTGCTCTGGTCACGGCCCCAGAGGAGCAGATCTGAGCAGGCTTCAGGGACGGAACCTCCAGCCGCTGGGAAGGTCCCTCCATCTGCAGGCACTACAGGTCAGTGAGAGAGACTTCTGAGCTGGCCAAGAGGCCACCTTGAAGAATAGACTCACTCAATTGGCAAAAGAGGTTCAAAAAGCCAATGAGGAGAAGAATGCTTTCAAAAGCAGAATTAGCCAAATGGAAAAAGAGGTTCAAAAGCTCACTGAAGAAAATAGTTCTTTCAACATTAGAATGGAACAGATGGAGTCTATGACTTTCCGATAAACCAAGAAATCACAAAACAAAACCAAAAGAATGAAAACATGGAAGATAATGTGAAATATCTCATTGGAAAAACAACTGATCTGGAAAATAGATCCAGGAGAGGCAATTTAAAAATTATGGGACTACCTGAGAGCCATGATCAAAAAAAGAGCCTAGACATCATCTTTCAGGAAATTATCAAGGAAAACTGCCCTGATATTCTAGAACCAGAGGGCAAAATAAGTATTGAAGGAATCCATCGATCACTGCCTGAAAGAGATCCAAAAAGAGAAACTCCTAGGAACATTGTGGCCAAATTCCAGAGTTCCCAGGTCAAGGAGAAAATATTGCAAGCAGCTAGAAAGAAACAATTCCAGTATTGTAGAAACAAAATCAGGATAACACAAGATCTAGCAGCTTCTATATTAAGGGATCAAAGGGTGTGGAATAGGATATTCCAGAAGGCAAAGGAACTAGTACTCAAACCAAGAATCACCTACCCAGCAAAACTGAGTATAATACTTCAAGGGAAAATATGGTCTTTCAATGAAATTGAGGACTTTCAAGCATTCTTGATGAAAAGACCAGAGCTGAAAAGAAAATTTGACTTTCAAACACAAGAATGAGAAGAAGCATGAAATAGTAAACAGCAAAGGGAAGTCATAAGGGACTTACCAAAGGTGAACTGTTTACATTTCTACATGGAAAGACAATATTTGTAACTCTTAAAACGCTTCAGTATCTGGGTAGTTGGTGGGACCACACACAGACGTACACACACACACACATGTAAATGCATGCATGCACACACACATACACACAAGCATGCACACACAGAGACAGAGAGCACAAAGTGAATTGAATAGGATGGGACCATATCTTAAAAGAAATTAAGGTAAATGGTGAGAGAGAAATGTAGTGCTAGGAGAGAGGGTGAAATGGAATGGGGTTAATTATATCTCATTCAAGAGGCAAGCAGGAAATATTTTAGTGGAGGGAAAAAGAGGAGAGCTGAGAAAAAAAAAGATGTTTGCCCTCATCACATTCGACTAAAGGAAGGAATAAAATGCACTCTCATTTGGTATGAAAACCTATCTTACAGTACAGAACAATGAGGAAGAAGGAGATAAGCAGGGTGGGAGGGATGATAGAAGGAAGGGCAATTAAAGAAGGGAGCAATTTGTGGTCAACACTCTTGGGGAGGGACAGGATCAAAAGGCAGAATAGAAACATTGGGGGCAGAATAGGATGGAGGGAAATACAGTTAGTCTTATACAACACGACTGTTATAGAAGTCATTTGCAAAACTACACAGATATGGCCTATATTGAATTGCCTGCCCTCCCAATGGGAATGGTTGGGGAGGGAGGGATGGGGAGAATTTGGAACTCAAAGTTTTAGGAACAACTGTTGAGCATTGTTGTTGCTACTAGGAAATAAGAAATACAGTTAATGGGGAATAGAAAGTCATCTGGCCCTACAGGACAAAAGAGAAGATGGGGACAAGAGAAGGGAGGGATATTAGAAGAGAGGGCAGATTGGTGATAGGGAAAATTAGAATGCTTGGTGTATTGGGGTGGGGGAGGGGATAAATGGGGAGAAAATTTGGAACCCAAAAGTTTGTGAAAATGAATGTAAAAAGTTAAATAAATAAATAAATTTAAAAAAACGGAAAAAAATAAAGTTAACTGAGCTGTTATCACAGAACCTCTGGACTTTGGAGGTAAATTGAGATGATGGTGCTAGTGGTGTGTGTCAGTATTGTTACTGTTTTAGATCTTTGTTTTCCCAGAGGCAGAAGCTGTGGGTAGGATCTGGGAGAGTTTGGAGTGGAGCAGTTTCCATGAGCTGAGATATGGAAGAGGAGTGGAGAGATGCCTATATGTGAATCCAGGAGAGAGTCAGGAGTGGTCAGCCCACAGAGGTAGAGCCATGGGACTTGGAAGTCAACCTCAAGTTAAGATAAAAGAGGACTTTGCTTGGACACTTGGTATTGATTGGGGAGATTGTTCTTATTGTAACCTACGGGTGGAAGGTGTGATATTTTCTGCTGCCCTTAAGGATGTGTCTTGCTAGGGAAGATCCTGATTTTGGGGATGCAATGATATATGCTGTGTAAAATAATGTTCTTACTGTGACCTAGGAGTGGATGGTGTGGTATTTTCTGCTACCACTTAAGGATGTGTTGTTCTAGGGAAGATCCTAGCCTGGGACACCCTGATTGTATAAACAAGTATTTTGGGGAATGCTCATGAATGCAATGATATATGCTATGTGCCATATGACATACTGAGTGTTATGACATATATATGTATTTAGAGAGAGAATGATACTTTTTGCTTAAAGGTGTTGTTATGAATACTATACTTTATTATACTGTACTTTAATGAACAATGTTTAGTTTATTGCCGAATAGAGAGCTCATTATACTATGCAAAAAAAAGAAGAATATATAGAAAGATGGACAGATACACAGAGAGTGATTGAGTGTGAAGTGCAGCCAATAAATGGTACACACAATGACAATATAAAAGGGAAAAAATACACAAATAACCATGAATGAAAGATAATTACAAAAAAAAAGCATAACTGGAAAGAAGTGTAAAAACACTGTTCTGTATTACCACATTTACAGAAATGGAAGAGTTATGCATGTGGCACATTGTACATGATTATAGAGGGGTTATGCATTAACAATTTTTTAAAAAATTTTTCTTTAAGAAATACTTGTTATATTGAATGGTTTCCTACAAAGAGGAATACTAGGAAGACAACTTTGGCAATTTCGGCTATTTAAAAAAATGTTACATAAATATTAAAAATGAAGTTGGAAGTGACTTTTGATGTTAAAAAATAATCAAGTCTTTATGATGTTGTAAAATTATCCTATGATACTGTGAATTGTAACTATATGGATATTGATCTTATCATATGTAGGATTATGAGTTGCAAAATGGCAGAGATTGACTTTTCTAAGTTATTTTTAATCTCCCCCAGAACTCTACACATAAGTACATGCTTAATACATTTATTTCTCATTGCATTATATTGTGTCATAATGCATCATACATTATAGATTTAGATTTGGAAACATCTTCAGAGACAATTCATTACAACTATGTCATGATATGTATGAGAAAACTGAGACACGAATAAGTTCATAAATCTGCCAAAGATACATCTGCCATTGTAGTAGGATGTGAACTGCTCATATTATTTCAAGATATTTCTACTGGGTCATGCTTCTTGTTGATAGATTATTATAGAATATTATGTCTTGAGATTGAGTGTTATTCCCTCGAGCCAGAATATGAATCAAGGAATAATTATCTCTGAAATCATCTTCCAGGTCTTCAGCATACTTTCTTAGGAAGTGCAAAAACTATGGTCATGAGTGGTAAAAGTATTAGATCCCCCTCAGCATTTCACAGATAAGATAATTGAGCTTTAAGGAATGACAGATTCACTAAAAAATAACTACAGGAAATGGATATTCAAACAGAAGAATTCTTTATGCCAAATCTATGATATTTCCCTACATTTTATTGTTTTTTTAGGCTGTCTTGTAAAAACCTCGCCCAATTCTAAAATTATATGTTTTGTATACACAAAATGTACAGACAATTAAGGTGGTTTGAGCAAAATAGAAAATAAGAAATTATAGGATATAGCTATTAATTATATGAATGTGGAAAAATATAGAATTGCTTATCATTGAAAGTATTCAAGTGGATAGTAGAGAGACTAGACTGTCACTTGTCCTGGAAATTATAAGTGGAACTTAGATTCAAATATCATTGAGACTAGATGACTTTTGAGGTCTATTCTTACTATAAAGCTCTGTGATTCTAAGAATAGGAAAGATAATACATATTCCGAAGAAATATAGAAATACTTACATATCTTAACAAAATTAGTCAGTCAACAGATATTTATTAAGTTTCTGCTATATGCCAGGCACTGTCCTAAGTTATGGGGATACAAAATTAGAAGAAAAAGAAGTCTCTGACCTTGAGTAGTTCACAATAATCTAATTAGGAAGGAAACATGCAAAGAATCAAGTACTTAAAAAGTATACTCAGAAAAAAAACAAGAAATAATTGACAGAGAAAAGAAATGTGAAAATACCTTGATTTGGGAGGTTGAGTGATGTGTTTGCAGA
This sequence comes from Bettongia penicillata ogilbyi, assembly GCA_023548195.1. Lineage (NCBI taxonomy): Eukaryota > Metazoa > Chordata > Mammalia > Diprotodontia > Potoroidae > Bettongia > Bettongia penicillata. Next base: position 3,733,199 of record JAJHZJ010000257.1, read on the forward strand.
AAAGAGAAAAGTGTCAGTGAATTGAAGAATACATGATGGCGGGGATTAAGACTTTGGCATCTTTGGTGTCTAACCAAGATCTAAGTGCTCCACAACACCTACTTTAGCTGCCATCATGGCTGTTGTAACAAATTGTTCTCATTCACTCGTTCCACCAGGGAAGATGTTCACATGCTTGGGACAGACACCCCCTTAACTTACCAATCGGTTTGGGATCCCTTGGTTTGATCAGTCTGCTGAAACAGTTTACCAGAGTGTGTCCACTGTGCATGTTGCACCAAAGTCATCCACTGAATCCTAAGCCATCACCAGTCATCTTGATTCTATCCTGCCACTGGATTGTGATGACCTTGGAGGAGAGAGTGAGGCTGATGACTTCATGCAATTTTGCCTCACTTAAAGCCAATTTATTCACGAATCAAAAGACCTCACCTATACAATTTTACTATTGTATCTGGAATGCACACATTGACAAGGAAATTGACGCACACTTTGCCAGAACCTATTAGACTGATTACCAAACTGAAGGGCTACAGAGTCAATGTGCTGACCTCATTATTGTATGCCTGTGAAACATAGACAGTCTACCAGCACCATGCCAGAAAACTGAATCTCTTCCATTTGGACTGTATTCCGAAGATTTTAAGGACCATCTGGCAGGTGTCATGGGTGAGAGCTGAGTGGAACACATGGACACCAAAAGTGGAAAGCAGCCATAAAAAGGCTCAGCAGCCATAACAACAAAAGTATTGTTCCTCCCTGAACACACCCTACTTCCCAGAGAGAAATAATGGAAATTGAAAGACTCCACTGATCACCTCTGGAAAGAGATACTATTGTAGACAAATTCCAGAGTTACCAGGTCAAGGATAAAATATTACAAGCAGCCAGAAAGAAACAATTCGGGATAACACAAGATCTTGCAGCTTCTGCATTAAGGGACTGAAAGACTTGGAACATGATATTCCAGAAGTCAGAGGAGCTAGAATTAAAACCAAGAATTACCTACACAGCAAAACTGAGTATAATCCTTCAGGGGGAAAAATGAACATTCAAAGAAATATAGGAATTTCAAGAATTCTTGATGAAAAGAACAGAGCTGAATAGAAATGTTGACTTTCAAATACTAAAATCAAGAGAACCATGAAGAGATAAACAGGAAAGAGATATCATAAGAGACTTATTAAAGTTGAGCTGTTTAAATTCCTACATGGAAAGATGATACTTGTGACTCACGAGACCTCTCTCAGTATTAGCATAGTTAGAGGAAATAGATGATAGATAGATAGATAGATAGATAGATAGATAGATATAGATAGAGGGTACAAGCTGAGTTGAATATGAAATGATGCCTAAAATAAAATTAAAGAGTGAGAGAAGAATATATTGGGAAGGGAAAGGGAGAGATAGAATGGGGGGTAAATTATCTCACATAAAAGCGATAATAAAAGGGTTTCACAATAGGGGGGAAGACCGATGAACTGAGAAGGAATGATTGGATGTACTCTCAATGCCTTTGGCTTAAGGGTGGAATAACATAAACATTAAGTTGGGTACCTCACCCTACAAGAAATTGGGGAAAGCAGAAATGAGGGGGGATGATAGAAGGAAGGGGAGATTAAAGAGGGGATAGTCATAAGCAAGTATTGTAGAAAAGTGACAGGGTCAAAGAAAAAAATAGAATAAGTGGAGGGCGGGATAGAATGAGAATATGATTAGTGTTTCACAACATGACTGTTATGGAGGTGTTTTGCATAACTGTGCATGTGTAGTCTATATGGAATTGTTTGCTTTCTCAATAGGGGTGGTTGGGGAAGAAAGAAAGGAGAGAACTTGGAGATAAAATTTAAAAAACAAATATTAAAAATTGTTTTTACATGCAACTGGGAAATAAGGTATACAGGCAATGGAGTATAGAAATTTATCTTACCCTTCAAGAAAGTAAAGCAGAAGAGGATAAGAAGGGGCATGATAAAAGGGAGGATAGAAAGGGAGAAGGGGTAATCAGAGTGCATGCTATCTTGGGGTAAAGAAAGGGGAAATATGGAGAGAAAATTTGGAATTCAAAATCTTGTGGAAATGAATGTTAGAAACTAAAAATAAATAGGTAAATTAAAAAAAAAATTGAGCTCTAAATTCTATCCCTCCCTGTCTCCCCTGTTCCTGAGAGAGTAAGCAGTCTGATATGGGTGATGCATATGTGTGATCATATAAAATATTTCCATATTAGCTATTTGCATAATAAGAGAAAGAAAGGAAGGAAGGAAGGGTAGGAGGAAGGGAGGAAGAAAGAAAAGAAGGAAGGAAAGAAAAAAACAAAAAAGGAAAGATGGAAGGAAAGAAAAAGAAAGTGAAAGAAACAGAAAAATTGATGCTTTTGTCTATATTCAGACAATATCAATTCTTTTCCTGTGATAATTCCAAAGAACATATGAATTTGAAAATAAATCTCCAAACATCTTAAAAAGAAAATAAAAAGGAAATTAAAAAAAAAAGAGTTTCACTATGCTTAAGAATCTTACATTTTAGTGAGGGGAAAAAAAAAACTCATAAAACAGAAATGAAAAGTAGAAAGGAGAAGAAAAGGTCTCAAATGCTGAGAGCAAGAAGGAAAATGAGCATGATGGCTTAACCGGGGATTTGCTCAAATGGAGATTCCAGCAGAACTCACTAAGCAGAGAAGATGGCAAATAAGTAAGTCAATTCCAGGGTGAGAAGAGTGTAGGGAAAGAAATAAAAATGACCAAAAGTTCAAGAGACCAATGAATAGTAACATTATTTTGATTCAGGTCTTTCTAACTCCAGCTATGCCATTCTGAAATGAAATGGGAGGATATATCTATATCTATATGCATATATATGTATATATGTAGATAGATAGATAGATATAAATATACTTATATATATATATATAAATCATTTGTCAAAATTGAAATTCTATAGAAATAATTGATAAGTAATACAACTGTATCTGTATTAAAGTTAGGAAATCCCAAGTGAAGGGAGGTTACATACCAACAAAGGTTGGCACCTTCTCTCCAACTTACCATGTTAAATACTTGCCTAGAGGACTGAAAAATTCAAATTACAACCATATAATCAGTTAAGTTTCAGTGTTTGGAAGTAAAGGCAGTTCTTCTTGACTTCAAGGCTAGATTTCTCTCCCAAAGACAAAACTGCCTATATCAAAATAAGAGACTCATTATTATTATTGTTGTTGTTGTTGTTGTTTTTTAATTCTGATGGTAAAGGGGGGTTGCTGTCATTAGCAGTCACAGTTTTCTCAAAGAGCTTACAATATTGAATATGTAAAAAAAATTCTTCTTAAAACTTGTATAGTATACCATTGCAGAAGTGTCTTAAAGCCTCACTCAGAACACGGTGGTCTGGTATGTTTAAGGTTTTTTTATTGAAATTATAACAACTTCCATTTCTATAGTGAGTTTTCTTCATAATAACTTCAGGTAGTACGTTAAATTATTATCATTATTTACATTTTACATAAAACAATACTGAGACTTATAGAAGAACAATTACAAATCTACAGTCCCATATGTAATAAAAAAGCAAAGTCAGGATTGAAATATGAGGCCAGTGTCTTAAAGACAAAACATTATCTTGGTTTTCAATGTTCCTGGGCTATGACTCATTAGAGTCAGTTAATAGAGTGAATGTGCTAGGTAGTGACAGTTGAGGAATAATACCTAATCGGGAAAAAACAAAACAGAATTAGACGGAACCTAGATGGCCTCCTTGTTCAATCAATAGCTGCTCAAAGATCCCTAATGCATTATTGGACACTTGAGTATTTAGCCTTTACATGAAGATTTCAAGTCACAGAAAACTCACTGTCTCCTGAGAGAGCCCATTTTACATTTGGTGGGCACTAATTGTTACGGTGTTGGCTTTTTTTGGGAGAAGAATGTTGTTGGGAAAATTCATTTCACCTATATTGGAAAAATCGAGGACTAATGCCTGTCTATTTACTAGTTTTTAGGTCATGGGTGAATCATTTAACCTCTGGGCAAAGTGAGAATTAAAACAGTTATACTAACAACAGCAGTTGCAAGATGCATATATAATTATGGTATAAGAACAATGACATCTATATATCACTTTAATATTTACAAAGAATGTAAGAAATAAGAATAATATCCAACTGGTTGTCTGATATCGATCATGAGAGGAATATAAACACTTCAAACATTGACTTGCAGATGTAGTAGTGATCAGTACAATAATGAACATCCATAATGTCACTGGTTAATCATTTCTAATTGAAATTAATTTCTATATATGTTATTTAGGAAGATAAAACATGATAAAGAGTTCTAATATTTTTGTGTTTGAAGAGAGCTTCAGGAATATGAAAATTTATTTTAGTCAAACATCATTTTACCCTATCCCTTGTCTTTCTCCTTTTCTCTCCTCTGTCTCTCACTCCTTCTTCCTCTCTTTGCTTTCCTTTATCTCTCTCCCTCTCTCTTTTTCTCTTCCTCTCTTCTTTTCTTTCTCCTACCCTCCCTCTCTTTCTCCACTTTCTTTTTTTCTCTCTGTCTCTTTCTCTTTCTATTTCTCTCCTTATACCTTCTTCAGGAAGTAGGTAAGAGATGGCATTGATGTTCTATGGTTTCAAAGTCCCTGCTTCAGTTTTCAAATTCTAGTATAATGCACAGATGACAAATTGAAAGTCATACATGTTAATCAAGAGCCAAACAAATGTAGTTATATCTATAAAGTGTTCAAAGTGATTTTTCTCCAAGATTAACTTCAGTGCAGATATTCCTCCTTTTTATATCTTATTCTTGACTTTACATGATGAGCCCTACTCTAATATATGTTATTTCAGTGATTTTTTAGTCTTGCTTTAAATAATCAAGAAATGGACTTTCCTTATTTCCTTAGAGAGACTGTTACACCCTTTAATAAATTTTGATGTCTAGAAATTGCTTCCTGATATTAAAATAAATATGTCTTTTCTTAATTACTCTCATCATTCACTGTTCCATCCTTAAGAATTAATCTTCCTCTTGGGTGATCATAACCTTCAAATACTTCTGAGCAAATATCCACCCATGAATCAAAAAGGTATCATTATCTCCCACCAAGACTTTTTTAGGTGACATTATCCCCAGTAATTTTGGAATGCATAGATAACTATCTAATAGTGACCACTAAGATAAGACTAAATTTGAGTGAAGTAATAGACTTAAAGATTATTTTATCCAATTATTTCGCCAGCTGGGATCTTTGCACATAGCATGAAATGCATTGAGCACTGAGGCAATCCAGGAACTATCAAGTATTGTGAGCAATCTGTTTGATGATGAGCAGAATAGCTTATGAACTTGTAAAACTTTGAAACTGTCAACGATGTGTTTATTTATAAATGGTATGGCACTATACAGATGTGGATTCTTATTATCATCACTATTTTGTTAATGCTTTAGCCCATTTGGGATTTAAAGCAAAAGGAGAATACTGACAATAATTAGGTATATACGGTGTCATGTCATGGCACCTAAGTTCACATGGTCCCTATAAGATTAACACTTCCTCCTAGTTGAGCCTATTCTTCTTAGTGCTTCATGAACATATCATTCTCATCTGCAATAATCCTGCTTTGGATTAAGCTTTGGTTTTTCATGCTTTCAAAAGAATATTTGCCTTTTATGTCTGAGTTTACCTCCTACCAGATCCATGAAACTTTCCCCAACTGTTGATCTAACTCTCCAATGCTTTTGCTTTTAAAAAAAATGCTATTCAATTTTCTGTCTTCCCATAATTAGTCCAATATTATAGAAATTGTCTGGTGGTGGTGGAGAAAACATGTATATATAGAAATAGCTCAATATATCAGACTGTGAATGACCTTTCACCAATGAAGAATTTTCCAATGAGTTTATCTGAGAATAGTGAGGACTACTCTACCCACTGCCATCCACGTTACTGCCTCTCCTTTTCCCTACTTGAGTCTGATGGGAAGTAAAATTTAAATCTCACCTTTCCTATAATTTTAACAAAGTTTTAAATTATTCTTTTCTCTGACTAGGAAATAAGCCCTTTTTGTCCATGTCACAGAGGAGCTTGGGACAGTCAGAGCAAACAGAGGGAATAATCATGACCCTACACCATCCATATACATACATACATACACACATACACACACACAGAGACAGAGAGAGTCAGAGACAGGGAGACAGGGACAGAGACAGAGACAGAAACAGACAGATGAAGAGAGAGAGAGAGAGAGAGAGAGAGAGAGAGAGAGAGAGAGAGAGAGAGAGAGAGAGAGAGAGATGCTTTACTGACTATACCAGTAGGAGGCAATTCTAACTAATGGTAGTAGACTGAGCCAAAATGAGTACAGTCATAAATACAGACTGCTGTAAAAGACAGACTTTCACAGCCCATTTTCTGGAGGAAATAACTATGATATTTTCTAAAATTTGAAATTCTTCCCACTTAATTAACCATTTCCTCTGTTTTAATCTTTTTGCATTGCTTCATCAAGACACTGGGAGTGTCCATGGATTCTCAAAGAATTTTATAAAGTTTCAAATTATTAAAAAAATAACCAACTAGAATTTATATAGCATTTTCAGGTTTGTTTAGCTATTTCCAAACATTATTTTATTCTCACAACGACTCTGGGATATCGATACTGCTACTATCCCCAATTCATAAATGAAGAACTTGACTAGCCCAGTCACATAGATAGTAAATATCTGAATCTAGATTTAAATTTAGTTCTACATGATCATCCAGCTACCTCTGCAATGAAAGTTCTAAAAAATATTAAGTTATCAAGTCTTAGATCTGTCATCCAAGGGGCTGTTCAGTTTTGTGAAGAAGTTTAAACCAGGTATACTGGAAAGGAATGGAATTTTTGAAAAAAAAATGTTCGAAGATCATCTAATTCATGTGCTCATTACCTGAAAAAACAATGAAACTAAAAAAGGGTCAATGGATAGTTTGGGGTGATTGGTGAGCTTGGGTAAGAAAAAAAAGGATATCTTTATTTTTCACTAACTTTTATAAAAAATTGAAAATAGAGGGGCAGAGCCAAGATGGCGGAGTAGAAGGACACACGTTTACGAGCTCTGAAACCAAAGCCCATAGAAGTAAAGTAAAAAGAAACCCCCATAACTTCTGGGTCAATACAAGGTGTGCAGAAACGGAGTGGAAGAGATTTCCGTGCCAGAGAGCCCTGAAGAGCCATCCCTGGGGACTGTCGTGCCCCGGAAAGTGGACCCCACCCCAGAGCGGCCTTGGCCACAGCCACAGAGAAGCTGATCTGAGCAGGCTTCAGACACGGAAGCTCCAGCAGCCGGGAAAGTCCCTCCGCCCACAGAAGCTACAGGTCAGTGAGAAAGAAGGCTGAGTTAGAGGAGGGGAGCGGAGCATCTCCGTGACTCAGGCCCCCTCGGGAGGAAGCGGCGGCGGCAGAGACGGGGGCAGGAAGCGGCGGAGGCAGAGGGGTGGGCGGTGGCTGAGGCGGCAGCGGCCTGGGACTCAGGAATCCCCCAGCAGCAGGCAGGATCTTCATTACGGAAGGTTTCTGCATAAAACCTGAGGGAGCTGAGCCTGGTAGATGGCCCTGCCCCCACCCCGCTCTATTACTGAAGGCCTCTGCATAAAGCCCCTGAGGGAACTGAGCCTGGGAGGCGGCCCTGCCTCCACCCCAGCACCAGAACTAAAGCTTGCCACGGAAAGCCCATTTGAATCTCAGAGGCCAAGCACTAGCTGGGAGGATCCAGGTGGGTGTGGAAAGGAATCTCAGAAGTCAAGTAACTGGCTGGGAAAATGCCTAGAAAAGGGAAGAAAAATAAGACTATAGAGAGTTTTTTTCCAACAAATGCAAATGATCCCGACCTTCGGATCTGATGACGAGGACGTATCCTTGCCATCAGGGAAAGACATGGAGGGTGGGGCTTCAGTACCCCAGACACTCCAGGGGAGTGGAGGGTGGGCTCAGGCCTTGGAAGAGCTCAAAAAGGATTTTGAAAAGCAAGTTAGACAGGTGGAGGAAAAACTGGGAAGAGAAATGACACAGATTCAAGAAAAGTACAAAAAACGGGTCAATACCTTGGTAAAGGAGACCCAAAAAAATGCTGAGGAAATTAACACCTTGAAAAATAGGCTCACTCAATTGGCAAAAGAGGTTCAAAAAGCCAATGAGGAGAAGCATGCTTTCAAAAGCAGAATGAGCCAAATGGAAAAAGAGGCTCAAAAGCTCACTGAATTTAATAGTTCTCTCAAAATTAGAATGGAACAGATGGAGTCTAATGACTTTACGAGAAACCAAGAAATCATCAAACAAAACCAAAAGAACGAAAAAATGGAAGAGAATGTGAAATATCTCATGGGAAAAACAACTGACCTGGAAAATAGATCCAGGAGAGACAATTTAAAAATTATGGGACTACCTGAAACTCATGATCAAAAAAAGAGCCTAGACATCATCTTCCATGAAATTTTCAAGGAAAACTGCCCTGACATTCTAGAACCAGAGGGCAAAATAAGTATTGAAAGAATCCATCGATCACCACCTGAAAGAGATCCAAAAAGAGAAACTTCTAGGAACATTGTGGCCAAATTCCAGAACTCCCAGCTCAAGGAAAAAATCTTACAAGCAGCTAGAAAGAAACAATTCCAGTACTGTGGAAATACAATCAGGATAACTCAAGATCTAGCAGCTTCTACATTAAGGGATTGAAGGGCGTGGAATAGCATATTCCAGAAGGCAAAGGAACTAGGACTCAAACCAAGAATTACCTACCCAGCTAAACTGAGTATAATACTTCAGGGGAAAATATGGTCTTTCAATAAAACAGAGGACTTTCAATCATTCTTAATGAAAAGACCAGAGCTGAAAAGAAAATTTGACTTTCAAACACAAGAATGAGAAGAAGCATGAAAAAGGAAACAGCAAAGAGAAGTCTTAAGGGACTTACCAGAAGTGAACTGTTTACATTCATACAGGGAAAGACAATATTTCTAACTCTTAAAACTTTTCAGTATCTGGGTAGTTGGTGGAACCACACATACACATGTACACGCATGCACACACATACACACATGTACACACATACAGAGATAGAGAGCACAGATTGAACTGAATAGGATGGGACCATACCTTAAAAGAAATTAAGGTAAATGGTGAGAAAGAAATGTAGTGGGAGGAAAGAGGGGGAAATGGAAGGGGGTAACTATATGTCATTTAAGAGGCAGGTAGGAGTTTTTTCTAGTGGAGGGAAAAAGAGGAGAGCTGAGAAAAAAAAAAAGAAGTTTACCCTCATCACATTTGACTAAACGAAGGAGTGAAATGCACACTCATTTTGGTATGAAAACCTATCTTACAGTATAAGAAAGTGGGGGAGAAGGAGATATTGCAAGGGGAGGGATGATGGAAGGGAGGGCAAAGGGAAGAGGGAGCAATTTGAAGTCAACACTTGGGGAGGGACAGGATCAAAAGACAGAAGAGAAACAATGAAGGGCAGGTTAGGAGGGATGGTAATCCAGTTAGTCTTACACAATAGGACTCTCAGGGAGGTCATTTGCAAAACTACACAGATATGGCCTATATTGAATTGCCTGCCTTACCAAAGGGAATGGGTGGGGAGGGAGGGATGGGGAGAATTTGGAACTCAAAGTTTTAGGAACAACTGTTTAGTATTGTTGTTGCAACTAGGAAAGAAGACATACAGTTAATGAGGAATAGAAAGTCATCTGGCCCTACAGGAGAAAAGAGAAGATGGAGACAAGAGAAGGAAAGGACGACAGAAGAGAGGGCAGATTGGAGATAGGGAAAATTAGATTGCTTGGGGTATTGGGAGGGGATAAAAGGGGAGAAAATTTTGAACCCAAAAATTTGTGAAAATGAATGTAAAAAGTTAAATAAATAAATAAATTTAAAAAAAAATTGAAAATATCATCTGGTTATTTTAAAACATTATTCTAGGAAAGGGTTCTTAGCCTTGATGACAGTCCCAAATTGGTCCATAGCATGAATAATGGTTACAAAATTTTTTGTTGAGGTGTGGAGGAACTGTCACCTACTTTGATGAAATGAGTACTCATCCAAAACTTGGTATCTGTCGATAAACCTTCGCATATTTTTTTTTCTTATTTAAGCTGCCTAGTTTCTTCTATATATCTTGCTATTGAGCTTCTAATTTCATCATACTCATTGTCTGCGTTTGATCTTTCTTCGTGTTTTAAATGTTCTTTATAAAATGTGGCTCCTAGAATATTGAATAAAATCCTCCAGATGGACCCTATTCAATCTCTATTTACTTCAAGGCATTATTTTTATGTCCTAAGAACTCATCATTTAAACTTTCAAGACATAACAAATATACCGTTGACTATTTTCTCTAGTTCCACAGAAAGTCCAAAACTGATGAAAAGAGAAACCATGAATGAAAGGTAAGGCAGACAAAGTTAAGTCCACATGACAAGAAATCAAGAAACCCAATGGGCATCAGTCTTATTAACAGCAGAGAGCTCTCATCCTAAACTTACTCAGTGTGACTACTTTACTGTGCAGTTATGGAAGACCAAAACTGACCCTGGACTAAACTCAAATTTATTTTGCAACAGTAAGTTGATCTTTACTCAGCTCAGTCAGCTATTGAGAGAAGAGAGTTACATAAAGGTCTCTCTGCTCTTTGCTCCAGTTAGATCGTAGTAAGGAACCCAAAGACCACAGAATCTTTCCAAAGAACACTCACTCTACTGACTTAAAATCCTGGACAAAGCTGACACCAACAAAACTTATTTAAGGAATTAAAGAACAGAAGAAACTGGCAAAGTGTTCTAGAGTATGAGGGTACAGTAGACATAAAGGAAAGGAAACTTGAATTTAATTGTGGCCAATCTTCATTCCTTAGAAATTTCTTGGTTCTGGGAAATAAGCTACTGAAAAGTCAGTCCCCCAATTTGAGAGGAAACCAAGATAGATCCTTTTCTGGTGGTAATCTTAAAAACAAATGAAAGTCATAAAATGAGTGACAGGGGAGCATAAGAATGTATGCATGTTGCATACCCACATATATACACACTATATATGTATATGCATGTATATATGTGTATGTATGTGTGTCTATATGTATGTATGGATATATAATAAGCAAATGTATGCATCTGTGGATGTGGATGTACATATTTACTTTTATATATTTTTGCAATTAATTTTAAAAACAATTTTAGCATTAATTTAAAAAATGAGTTCTAAATTCTCTCCCTCCCCATAATCCTCATTGTGAAGGAAAACAAGTTGATATAGGTTCTAAATATGCAAAATATATATCTATATTAGTCATGTGAAAAATATACACACAAAGAAAAATAAGGAAAGGAAAAATATATGTTTAGATTTGAATTCAGATTCCATCAATATCCACATCTAATGTGGATAGCATTTTTCATCACAAGTTCTTCAAAAGTTTTTTAGATCATTGTATTGCTGAGAATAGCTCAGTCATTCACAGTTCATCATCATACAATATTGCTGTTACTGTGTACAAAGTTCTCCTAGTTTTTATCACTTCACTTTGTCTCAGTTCATCTAAGTATTTCCAGGCTTTTCTGAAATCATCCTTCTCATCGTTTCTTATAGTGCAATAGCATTCAATCAAAATCATATACCACAAGTTGTTCAACCATTCCCCAACTGATGGGCATCCCTGCAATTTCCAATTATCTGTCACCATCAAAAGAGGTGCTATGAATACTTTTGATCATATACGTTCTTTTCTTATTTTTTTTTGTAACTTTGGCACTGTTATACTGTCAGGGATCCCAGTACAAACACAAAAATGTACAAAAAAAAAAAAAAAAAAACTTTTGCAAAGATAATTCCCCTCACCATCAGTACATGGAATGTGTGCATCATTGCATACCACAAAGTTGAGGAGAAGTGAAAAAAAAACAGGTCTTCCTGGAAGAGAACTTAGCAGATATTGCATCCAAAAAGCAGCCTTGAGTGAAATAAGGCTGGCAAATGAAGGTCAGTTTATCTAATCCGGAGCTAGAAAAATATAGTTATTGTTGTTATTTTTTTTCCTGGAGTGGTCATAGTGAGGGGGTGTGTTGTGAAGCTAGCATAGATTTTTCCACCTAAACTAATCTAGTTAAAACCCTTGTGTGCATCCCAAAAGGAGTAAAAGACAGAGTCATGATAATGTGATTTCCACTTGTAGCAAAACACCATGCCACCATCCTCATGCTCCTACCATGATGAACCTTGATGAGGTCAATGAAAAGAACATTTCTAAAGGCCAAGAGACTCTCATAATCTACTTGAAAAAAAAAATACAAATGTATAATTCAGAGTGAATTTTTCTTATTTATTTATTTATCTATTTATCTATTTATTTATTTATTCATTCATTTATTTATTTATTTAACTTTTTGCATTCATTTTCACAAAATTTTGGGTTCCAAATTTTCTCCCCTTTTATCCCCTCCCCCCACCCCAATACACCGAGCAATCTAATTTTCCCTATCTCCAATCTGCCCTCTCTTCTGTCATCCCTCCCTTCTCTTGTTCCCATCTTCTCTTTTGTCCTGTAGGGCCAGATGACTTTCTATTCCCCATTAACTGTGTTTCTTATTTCCTGGTAGCAACAACATACTAAACAGTTGTTCCTAAAACTTTGAGTTCCAAATTCTCCCCATCCCTCCCTCCCCACCCATTCCCATTGGGAAGGCAGACAATTCAATATAGGCCCTATCTGTGTAGTTTTGCAAATGACTTCCATGATAGTCGTGTTGTGTAAGACTAACTGAATTACCTTCCATCCTATCCTGCCCCTCATTGTTTCTATTCTGTCTTTTGATCCTGTCCCTCCCCGAGTGGTGACTTCAAATTTCTCCCTCCTCCCATTGCCCTCCCTTCCATCATCCCCCCCTTGCTTATCTCCTTCTCCCCCACTTTCCTGTACTGTAAGATAGGTTTTCATACCAAAATGAGTGTGCATTTTATTCCTTCCTTTAGTCAAATGTGATGAGGGTAAACTTCTTGTTTTTTTTTTTTCTCATCTCTCCTCTTTTCCCCTCCATTAAAAAGTCTCCTGCTTGCCTCATGAATGACTTATAATTTATCCCATTCCATTTCATCCTCTTTTCTCCCCCTACCTTTCTCTCTCACCATTTATCTTAAGCAAAAGTAGACAGACTACCACATATGGGAGAAATGGAACTGCAAACTGGGACAAAGGATATGTACACACTTCTATGGCCCTTAAGACAGTTTGGAACTGTTATCCAGAGCAGTTGGATCAGTTCACACCTCTACCAATAGTGTGTGCATCCCAGTTTTCCCACACTCTCTACGTTTTTCACACATACATACACATCCATCCATCTATCTGCAGATACATATATTATACATAGTATATATACGTATATTGTGTACGTGTATATAAACATATATACATACACACATATATACATATACACACGTATATACACACATGTGTATGTGCACATATATATGCATATATACATGTATATATATATATATATATATATATATATATATATACATATATATCCAAAAAAAGAATGAATGAATATAATTGTAGGCTTCTTTAGGTTGTGGGAAGGGAGGGAAAAATAAAATTTTAAAAATTTTATGGCAGAGAAAAAATTAACCCTACAAGTTAGCAAAGAAAAGCTGAGTATCTTTGAAAACAATGTATAACATTTATTATAAAGGTTTCTTGAAATGAAATTTATTGTTTTATATTAAATCCTCTCATGTTCCATGGTGTACATGATAATATTCCTTTTTTTCTCATTTTGTATTTTAAATAAATTTTAAAAAATACAACAAAATAAAAAGAAAACTGCTTTAATAATTTTTTCATTGGAGAATGACTTAATTAAAAAATAAATTTGACTTAATTCTAGTACTTCATTTAAAAAGGTTCATTAATATTTACTAGTTAAATTGGTGTTTTGTTTTCTTTTTCTGCCTTTGGTTTTCCTGCTTTAGGTATCATCACCATGTTTGTATTATAAAAAAAATAATAATTTTATAGGACTCCTTCTTTATCTGTTTTTTTTTTTTCTGTTGAGGAATAACATATTTTGTTCCAGCCCCTTACTTTTACTCTTTTTTTGTCTCTCTGTTTCAAGTGTGCTTCTTTCAAACATAGGGTAGGATTCTTGCTTTTTTAAAATACGTTCTGCAATCTGCTTCTGTTGGATGGATGAAATCGTCCCATTCATGCTCACATTTATAGTTATTGTGTATTTTCCTCCATCCTACCTCTTCATTTATTATTCTCTCTCTTTCTTCTTTCATCTGGTTCCTCCTCAAAAGTGGTTTGCTTCTGACCACCACTTTACTCCATCTGTCTTCCCTTCTTTCATTCCCTCATTTTTCTATCTGTCTTATTTCCTGCTTCACTATAGGGAAAGATAGATTTCTGTGCCCAACTGAGTGTGGAAAGTATTCTCTCTTTGAGCCACGTCCAATGAGAGTAAGGTTCAAGCATTATCTATCACCCTCCTATTTTCCCCTCTAGTGTAAATGTTCTTTTCCATATCTCTTATATTTGTGTACCACATTTAAAGAAATATGGGAATTTTAAATATTCCTGATGAAAACACATGACTTGTAACTCTTAAGAAGCATCACCTTCCCTGAATCCCTGATGATTCCTTCTTCCTGTTTACCTTTTTATACTTCTATTAAGTTTGTATTTGAAAGCCACACTTTCTATTTCATTGTATTGTTTTCTTTTAGTTTTTAATCAGAAATGTTTGAAAATTCTCTGTTTCATTGACTATCCATTTCTCCACAAAAGTTCATGCTCAATTCAGCTGGGTATTTGTTTCTTATAATGGTAACTTCTTTGCTCTCCAGAATATCATATTTCAAGCATTCTGTTCCTTTTTTGCTCTGCCAAATCATGTGTTATTGTTACAGTGGCTATACAGTATCTTAATGATTCCTTTCTGGCTGCTTGCAATATCTTCTCCATGAGATAGGAGCTCTTCAATTTAGTTGCATTATTGCTAGGAATTTTAATTTTGGGAATTCATACAGGAGGAGAGTAGTGAATTCTTTCAATTTCTCTTATACCTTCTGATTCTATGGTATCAGTGATGTTTTCCTTGATAATTTCTTAGAAAAAATGGTGTTTGGGCTCTTTTTTTTGATCATGGCTTTCAGATATTCCAATAATTCATGAATTCTCTCTACTGGATGTATTTTCCATGTTAGTTGTTTTTCCAATGAGGTATTTCACATAATCTTCTATGTTTTTGATGCTTTTAGATTTGTTTTAAGGACACTTGATGTCTTATGAAATCAATTGTTTTTACATTACTAATTCTGATTTTTGAGGATTTATTATCTTCTGTGAATTTTTATACCTCCTTTTCCATTTGGTCAATTTTGATTTTTAAGTAGTTATTTTCTTCATTGTATTTTTGTGCCTTTTTTTTTTTTTACCATTTCCCTATTTTGTCTTTTAAAGGTGTAATTTTTGAAATTATTTGTCTCTGTTTCCAAGTTATTTGCTCGTTTATCATATTTTTTCATCAAGATTATGCCATTTGCCAATTTTCCTCTATCTGTCTTGTTTGATTTTAAAAATTCATTTTCAATTGTTTTAGGAATTTTGTTGGACCTGAGATTCATTCACTTTTTTCATTTAACTTTTTTGACTTTGTTGTCTTCTTCTGAGTGTTTCAGTAGTAATGTTCATTGACCAGTCAGGTTCTTTTTTGCTGTTGTTGTTGTGTGCTTATTTTTCAAGCCTATT
Source organism: Bettongia penicillata ogilbyi (assembly GCA_023548195.1). Lineage (NCBI taxonomy): Eukaryota > Metazoa > Chordata > Mammalia > Diprotodontia > Potoroidae > Bettongia > Bettongia penicillata. Next base: position 3,748,984 of record JAJHZJ010000257.1, read on the forward strand.
TCTGATTTGAGCTTTATGTTAAAGTGAGTCATTCTCCCAAATATCAGGTTTTTGTGCTAATTTGTAGATAAAAAATTAGCTAATAATTTATATTTATATAGCTAATTCTAGTGGTCTATTTGTTTTCTGGTTTCCTAATGTCATATGATCTAAGGAGAGATGTGTTTACTGTTCTCCTGTACTAATCTCTGTTGTGTGAGTGAGCACAATCACTGTTTTCTGCCCTGTAACTGGGACTAGGATTTCCATTCTTGATGGTGCACCTCTTTGCCATGGAACTACTGAGTCCTGAAAAGTGTTTATGTGCAATTTCACAGAGTGCTTCTCCTAGTGCCAGCAAAGTATCTCCTGTAATCTCCTTCTAACCAGCTGTTCAATCGCTTTACAATCTGTGAACCAAAGCTATGGAAGCTAAGGCAGCTGATTTAGTCACGGCTAAAGTCTGCTGTTAGCTTGCTGAGGCCAGACTGGCCTATGTTGGATTGCCCTCCATTCTCACCTCAGTGAGAAATTCTTTCCCTGCTGACCTTCTAAGTTGTTGTGGGCTGGAAAATTGTTTCATTCCATCCTTTTGTTGGCTCTGTGTCGCCAGAATTCATTTTGAGGTATAATATTAACATATTTAGAGGAATATTGGGAAGCTCAGGCAATTTTCAGCCTTTACTCAGCTTTTTGTCTTCCATCCCTTGACCTTCCATGTGTGCTTTTCATGAAAGATCTTAAAAAACAAGAAATAGCTAAATATGTAAAACAACAAAAAGATACTAAAATTCACAATGGAAAATAAATAATGGAAAATAACAAATCAAGTAAATGAGCTCAAACACCTCTAAATAAACCCAGAACTTTAAGGGATATGTAATGAGACACAGACCTCTAAATATTGCTAAGAAATCATGCAACCATATCAGACTTTTGCAGGATGGCTTAAGACACAACCTTGACAAAAGAATTTCATGAAAACAAATTAAAGCACAAAATTATAAACTTGAATGCAGTAACCTTTCCATAAAAGTGAATATGAGAGAAAATAAATTGAGAATACAAATATACTTAAAAGAAATACAGTTTTCAAAAAGTAACAAACAATGATATCAAAACAATTAATTAGACTGTTATTGGTAGGACTACACCATTTAGTTCACTAAAACAGCCAGATATTTTAGCTATGAAAAATTTTCAGGGAATGCCTACAACCTCTTTCTTCATGGTCCATAATATTTCAAGATTTATCTCTGAATAAAAATGTGTCAGTAAGTCCCCACTCATAATTGAAGTTCTTCTCAAATCTTGGAAAACTGAGAACTCAGAAATATGCAAACCAGGCTCTTGAAAAGAAAAGCTTTCAACAATATAATGCATTTGATATCTTTTTTTTTTTCTTAGAACATACTGTCATTTCTTCATTCAAAGTCTACTTGAAATCTTGGTGTGTTTTTTTTTTTCGTTTTTTTTTTTTGTTTTTTTTTTGCTCTATCTATCCATATAAGATGGAAATAGCAGATTCCAATAGGGATACAGATCCATACTTCATAAAGGCATGCATACAAGAAAGAAATGGTGATCACCGGAGAAAAATGGGAAAACAGTGAAAATAGTCATAAACTCTGAAACTCAGCAGCCTTAAATTCTTTGGAATAAAAAGAAATAGTAATTCCTACCTCAAAACCCTTGTAATTAATCTCTATATAAAGCTCAATTGATCAGTCTCTTCTCCCATAATAATGCCCCTACACAATCAATACAATGAGAATTCCCGGTCAATATCCTTCACTTCAAACGATAAAATAAATATTCATTTTTTATTTTAATGAAAAAAATAATGAAATGTAAACATATGTAACTTAAATGTCTGTTCACATGTACAAACTTTAGACAAAAACATACACACCAATGTTTAGAGACAATAGTTTTGATTTCTTGGAAAGTTCTCTTTTGATAGGCATATCATGACAGTGGTGTGATGAACTGAAATCAGAGAAAGTGGGTTCATTTCCAAGTTCAGCTAGTTGTTACCTATTTGAACAATAGCAAATCATTGAACCTTTGTAGGACTCAGTTTACTAATCATTTAAATGAAGGCCTTGGAGTATAAGAACTTTTCCAGATCTAAACTGTCCGATTTCCTAAGACTTTTAAAATTAAATTACTTATTTTTTACTTTAGAATATGAGATAAAAGTATTTTTTCAAACCTCATACCAGTTAAAATAATTTACATAAGTATTAATAGTATTTGTTGTGACATTTATGAGTTTTCAGTTAATTAACTATTTTCAAGGCATTAATTGCTCTTCTAAATTAAGGATTTGGTACAAAAGGCACTGTTTGCTCTCCATGTAGTGCCTACGTCTGAATAATTCAAGTCAAAAGGATTGAAGACAGATAACCATCAAATGAAATTTATCCCATAAATATGTAACTTAATTTACTGATCATTACATACATGCCATCATTTGCCCATATAATTCCATAAATAATCAGACCATGTGTTCTTTGCAAAATAATTTTCTTTAGATTTTATAAAGTTTTGACAAATGGCTAGGATATAAACTTAATTTATTCCTTCCATAATATTTGTATGTCTTGCTTAGGCACATCCACTATTTAAGATCTGTGGATTTACTCTAGAGAAAATGACAATAAATAAAGAAAAAATGCAATTTTACATCTTAAGCAGCAGAGAAATTAAAGATGAATAGCTTGGACTCCCATAAATACGAATCCAGTAATGTTGGGAAAGTGACTGCTTTAGTTTTCTGTCACTCCTTTTGAATGATGTTAGCACAAACTAGATCTACCCAGCTATAAACCTATTTACTTTCAGGGACATGAAAAAAATATTTGGCTCATCTCAGCTACTATTTTTTTTTCCCTTTGTGATCAAGCTCATCTTAAATAGTTTCTAATAATTTTAATGAAATCTAGGGAGTAAGAGGGAATTGTCAAGATTCTTTCTATAGAACACAGTTAATTAGAAATAATATGGTTAATTTTTTTTTCCTGTAAGGAAATATAAACTCCATTTACATTTCAGCCATTAAAAATATCCTCAAAAAATTTTCTTAGTGATGGAATTCAATCTTGAAGATTTTTGCTATTAGTTTTCACTCTCAAAATCAAATTAGCCTTGTAGAGAATAAAATAATATTTTAATTTTAAACCTGGGTTTCCAAAGTACTATGAAAAAAAATCAAGACTCCCTTAGACTTTTATCTAATACTTCAAAATAGTTTTCTTTCCTTGTCTACCCATTTCCCCTCCACTTTAGGTTCCAAGTCATGACTTGCTCTCTGGACATTATCTCAGCGATTTCCAAATATTACTCTTGGATAAGATCTTCAAAGATAGAACCAACTTTATCCTCACATCTCCAATTAGATCTGGTGACTTTTATGGGACACATCTCTATTAGAATTATGAGAATAATTATTTCTCAGAGACTTTGTGTGGGTTCTAAAAGGTTCTGTCATACTCTAATTGATCTGGGATCTGATTGATGCAGGATTTCTCTTCCACCCAGGAGATCTTGACTGTGCAAACCATCTCATAATATTCTTCTAGGGTATCAGTAATGTATTAGAGAGGTTCTTATTCTATGACATGACACTAATGAAGCAGATAGGTCAAGCTTCCTTTGGCACTTTCTGTTATTACATTATCAACCCACCTAATTGCCCAGAAATACAGTTTTTGTGACTTTCTGATTTTATCTTGCCCAGTTATTTGTTGGTGAGAGATTACAGGTTAAGTACATATATCATGCCCTGTCTGGTAAATTTTGGTTCTTCAAAAACTTCAATATTATATGATGCCATACATCATCACTTTACCTAAAATATTTAGTGCCGTGTAATATCTTAGAATATGTCTTATGTGATTTAATATCAGGAATTGGGGAGATGACAGAAGTTTACTTAAAGTTTGCCTTTGTAAAAGCTTAAAATAAAATATTCTAAAACAAAATGTACTTAGCACAATACTTGACGCATAGTAAATGCTTAATAAATTTTTATTCCTTAATTCAATCATCCCTCTAATTAATCATCAACTAATTACTGTACATGTAAATGATATATTGATAGATGTAGGAGCAGGTAGGTTGTAAATTAAAAAGAGACTTGGTTCTAGAGTTAGGAAGATATGATTTTAAATTGGCCTCAGATTCTTGCTAGCAGGGTCATTTTGGTCAAATCACTTAAACTTTGCCTCAGTTTCCTCAAATGTAAAATGGGAAAGGACATTAGTACCTACCTCTGAAGATTGTTATGAGGATCAAATTAGACAATATATGTAAAATACTTATCACAGTGACTGGTACATAAGAGACCTTATATAAAGACTGGTTATTATCAATATCATTATTTTTAGTACTAATATTACTATTGTTGTCAAGCAGTCAATAACTCTGTGGTGTTCTTGAAAATGAATTGTTAGTCATCAGTGAAAATATCTTCTTAATTCAATTCAGTTAAATCTATCAACTTAATTAAACATTTATGAGACATCTACTGTTTGTCTGACACTGTCCTGAGCAATTATGAAAATGAGATAGAATCAAACTTCTCTAATGGGGCTTCACAGACACATACACACATACACAGACACACACACATATATAAGTATTAAGAAAGAGAGAGGATTTATACATGATATATGTTAAAAATCTCATTGGATTTTTTTCTTGGCAAAGATATTGGAGTGGTTTGCCATTTACTTCTCTAGCTAATCTTACAGATGAGGAACTGAGGCAAACAAGGTTAAATGACTTGTATAGTCTAGTAAATATCTGTGATCAAATTTTAACCCAGGAAAATAAGTCTTCCTGACTTCAGCCTGGCACTCTATTTACTATGCCACTTAGCTGAGTATGTAAAGTTCATGACGGAGAGCAATCTTCCATCAGCTTTGATAAGTTGTCTATAGTTAAATTGTGAATGATTTTGAATATAAAAAAGTAAAAAGACAAACAGAAGGGCGGACACACAAATGAATCAATGAATGGAAGAATAAGTAAATGAATGAGTAAATGATAAATTTTGATCTAGATGTGAACAAAAATCATTAGTATTTATTGAAATGTTCAGAAGCATGTCGTACTTATTGATATGACAAATCTTTACGGTAGCTGTGTATGGAATGATTGGAAAATGAACAAATTGTATATAAGGAAACAGGTTAAGAAGCATTACCCCTGAAGTTCCCACTATTCCTTTGAGTTAAATTATCAGAGGTGACTCATTCAGTCGTTGACAGGTGATACGAATGATGTACAGAATAGAAAATTTTTGAGATTGGAGTCAGGAGACCTTGGTTTTGCTTTAATTTCTGATGTTAATTAGCTTTATGGCCTCCATCAAGACAATTCAGCTTTCTTGCTCTGCATTTCCCAATTTCATCCAAAGGGTAAATTCTAGCTCTGACATTATGTGATATGATTCTGACACTTCATCTCATTAATGAATTATCATACTTTGGTTTATCATGCTAACAAAGCAGTCACCTTTTATATTAGGGGCATGAATGCATGGGGCATAGGGGAAATACATTATTATACATATCAAATGGGTAAAGGAATTACAGAGTATGAGAATCCTTCCTAGGAAAAGGAAATATTTAGGAATTACCATGAATCTAGAGTTAATAAGGCATAAACTGGATTTGCAGTTGGAGTTCTTGCTTCAAATCCTGGCTTTGACATATAACCACAGCCTAACGACTGTGTAATTTTGGCTAATTCCTGCTATAAAGACGTATAGACTGGACAACTTCTAAGATCCCTTCTCTCTATAAACCTCTGATTCTGTGATTCTAATGATACATGTGCCTAGTAAAGATTTCTCTCTCCTTGTTGTACTTTTTCTTCTAGCTGGGGTGTAGCATGACTGACATCAGAATATACAATCCAAGCTATTAGTATATGTATATTTGTATGTATGTACATACACATATTTATATTATTATTTTGTTTTCAGTGTTCTACAACCAATTCCATATACCTTAGGACTTTTCCCTCCCTAACCCCCATACCCCCTACCTCTCCTTGAGATTCTTAACAATCTGTAAAATACCTATAAAAGATAAGTTTCTTTACACTTTATGAAAAAACCTCTTAGAGAGATGATATAGGTATCATCATCCCCATTTAATATATAAATTGGAGGGGGGGAATTGATGCTCAAAGAGGTTAGAACATAAACCAGAAATTCTGATTCTAGGTTAGTGGTTCATTCCATGGACTGAACCAACAAAGCAGTATTAAGTGGCCATGCTTTACTTTTTCTCTGTATTACAGTGATTGATCATTAAAATTATTCTGTCCCGCAAAATCATTTGTCAGTGGTTTCTTTGCAATGCCAAATGAATTTCCAGGAATGCTGCTCGTGATCTGACACCAAGTAAGTATCTATTTGCAGCATTTTGTTTAGAATTTCATTTTTAAAAATATATGTCATGAATTAGCAAATACCTGGAGATTAAATCTTCATAGAAAAGAAATGAATAAATATCCCATTCCTTTATTTTTCTTTTTTGTCCATCCTTCATTTCAGATGACCAATGCCATCATAAGGTGATGTCTTAATGTGCATGTAAATTGGTTTTCAATGCACAAAGCCTTCAGCCTCACTCTCTTTTTCCTGAGACATCAAAGTCTAGTGGCAAGACAAAAGTCAGACCAACTGACAACACAAGACTCAGTGAATTACCTGAGCATCTTTGATGTCTAACCATTCTCTAAGCATTCCATAGTACCTACTTCAGCCAGCTTCATGACTGATGGAAGAAAATTATTTTCATTTATACCTTCTGCCTGGGTGAAAGTCTTCATGTGCTTGAGGTAGACATTCCCCTAACTCACAGATGGTTTTGAGGCCTACCAGTTCTCCTCCCCCTAGTGTAGCTGATCTGCAAGATGGTTTTCTTTGGCCTCAGGATATACTACCACTTGTTGGAATCACAGGTGAAAGTTAAGGGACAGGACAATATCAAACATGGATGACCAGCCTTGAAAAGGATTTAGCTAGCCCTTATATTATACCAGAGATGCTAGTCACCCCCTAGCACTCCATATACTTTGTTCTTTGAATAAATGAAGAAAGGCAACACACTTCATTTATGCCCAGTTTTTACCGATTAAAATGACCTCAAGTAACATAAAAGTTCCCCTTCACTATAAGATGGGAGCAATATGATAAATGTGAGCCTTCAAAAAGTGTTCTTTATACAATTTATTCTTTATTCAATTAAAATTATCAAAAGTGGAAAATAAACAAGGTTAGGAACATAACAGATGTTTTTAAAGACCTCTATAAGAAATTTTTTCTCTGTTTTGGCATGTCAGCTTAAATTAAAAGCCTCACATTATATTATGTTAGACTAAGTTTCCAGAAGAAATGTTCTGAGTAACAGACCTAATCATATCAGATCACCTGAATATCAAAAGACATTCATCTGAATAATGAGACTGTTACTAATTAAAGAATGTGGTCAGCTCTCTGAGACTCATATTTCTTGTCTCTATAATGAGAATAATAACACTTTATTCTTAGATAATAACTTATCATACCACAAAGTCAGATGCAAATAGGAGATTATATTTGTAGTTTTTTTTTAACTCTATATTGTTCCAAATTTACATTCAATCTCCTGCGTGAAAGTGATATTACCACAGTACCTTCATGGGAGAAAGAAGAGGAGTGTTCCTACGTCTCATACCTAAGTAAATTTTGGGAAGTGAATTATTCATTAGATGAAAAATAAATTGCTACTGCCTTGCAATTTGGGTTAGATGGGTATTAGGAGCTCTAAAATGACTACATGGAAACCTTCTCTATTGGGGAGTTCAGCCTATTCATCATTAAATGTATATTTTTTAAGTGTTCCTATCCACTGGAATTGCAGTCTTTATCGGTCCATTAATCATGAAATCTTGACAACGTGGTTACAATTTTCTTATTTTTAAAGAATAAAATAAAAATGTGAAGCCATTCCCACATTCAATAATCTGTAAACCTGCTTCTCTGATGGAAAACTTAGCTATTAAGCCTCTCGATAGTGCTGGAAAACTGTTCTGTGTGTCTTTAATTATCACCCTGTCACCTAAATAGAGAGTGTGTGATTGCTTAGACAGAGTTATTAACATTTGCAAAACAGCGCGTGCTGTGGGCTGATTGTCTTCAGGGGTGGGGGAAAAGCTGGTCAAAAGTATGGGACTTTGCAGATCTGTAAAGACTCAGAACTGAACTTTTCAATACAGGGCATATACATGAAATATATCATTGGAAAAGCAAATGACCTGGAAAATAGATCCAGGAGGAACAATTTAATAATTATGGGACTACCTGAAAGCCATGATCAAAAAAGAGTCCAGACATCATCTTTCATGGAATTATCAAGGGCAATTGCCCTAATATTATAGAACCAGAGGGCAAAATAAATATTGAAAGAATCCACCAATCACTTCCTGGAAAAGATCCAAAAAGGGAAACTACTAGGAATATTGTAGCCAAAAGCCACAGTTCCCATAGCAAGAAGAAAATATTCCAGTCAGGTAGAAAGAAAAAATTCGAGTATTGTGGAAATGCAATCAGGACAACAAAAGATCTAGCCACTTCTACATTAAGGGATTGAAGGGCATGGAATATGATATTCCAGAAGTCAAAGGAACTAGGATTAAAACCAAGAATGACCTACCCAGAAAAACTGAGTATAATACTTCAAGAGAAAAAATGGTCATTCAATGAAATAGAGGACTTTCAAGCATTCTTAATGAAAAGATCAGAGCTGAGAGGAAAATTTGACCTTGAAATACAAGAATTGAGAAAAGTATGGAAAGGTAAACAGAGAAGAGAAATCACAACAGGCTTACTAAAATTCAACTGTTTACTTTAATACATGGAAAGATAATATTTCCATCTCTTGACCCTTTTCTCAGTATCTGGGTAGTTGGAGGGATTATACATACACACACACACACACACACACACACACGTGTGTGTGTGTATAGAGAGAGAGTGAGAGAGACAGAGAGATAGAGAGAGACAGACAGAAAGCCAAACAGAGACAGAGAGCACAGGGTGAGCTGAATAGGAAGGGATCATATCTAAAAAATAAAATTAAGGGGTGTGAGAGGAATATATTGGTAAGAGAAAGGGAGAAATGGAAGGGGACAAATTATCTCTCATAAAAGACACAGGAAAAAGCTTTTTCAATGGAGGGGAAAAGGGGGAAGGCGAGAGGGAAAAAAGTGAAGCTTACTCTAATCACATTTTGCTCTAAGAAGGAATAACACGGGGGGCAGAGTCAAGATGGAGGAGTAGAAAGACTCATGTATGCTAGCTCTGAACCCACAGCCCATGGATTTAATGTAAGAAGAGCTCCCCACAAGTTCTGGATCACTTCAGGGTGTGCAGAAACACAGTGCAAGAGATTTCCGTTCCGGAGAGACCTGGAGAGCTGTCACCAGGGTCTGTCGCACTCTGGAAAGCAGATCTCACCCCAGCACTGCCCTGGCCGCGGCTCCAGAGGAGCGGATCCAAGCATGCTTCAGGGACAGAACGTCCGGCAGCTGAGAAGGTCCCTCCGCCCACAGACACTACAGGTCAGTGAGAGAGATGGCTGGGCTGGCCGAGAGGTGAGCGGGGTGTCTCCGTGACTTGGGCCCCCTCAGGAGGAAGTAGTAAAAGCAGAGGCAGGGGCAGGAAGCAGCAGAGGCAGTGGAGGTGGCCTGGGACTCCCTGACTGGCAGGATCTTCATTAATGAAAGTCTCTGCATAAATCACCTGAAGGAGCTGAGCATGGGAGATGGCCCTGCCCCACCCGCTCCATTACTGAAGGCCTCTGCATAAAGCCCCTGAGGGAAATGACCCTGGGAGGCAGCCCTGCCCCCACCCGCTCCATCACTGAAGGTCTCTGCATAAAGCCTCTGAGGGAACTGAGCCTGGGAGACAGCCCTGCCCCCACCCCAGCACCAGAACTAAAGCTCACATTGAATAGCAGCCGCACCTGCCGCTGAAAGCCTATTTCAATCTCAGACTCCAAGCATTAGCTGGGCGGATCTAGGTGGGGGTGAACAGGAATCTCAGAAGTCAAGTAACTGTCTGGGAAAATGCCCAGAAAAGGGAAGAAAAGTAAGACTATAGAGAGCTTCTTTGAGCAGGTGCAAATGTTCCCGCCTTTCAGTTCTGATGACGAGGGAATATTCTTGCCATCAGGAAAAGATGTGGAGGGCGGGGCCTCTGTATCCCAGACATCCCAGGGGGTTGTCGGGTGGGCGCAGGCCTGGGAAGAGCTCAAAAAGGATTTTGAAAAGCAAGTTAGACAGGTGGAGGAAAAACTGGGAAGAGAAATGAGAGAGATTCAAGAAATGTATGAAAAACGGGTTAATACCTTGGTACAGGAGACCCAAAAAACTGCTGAAGAAAATAACACCTTGAAAAATAGGCTCACTCAATTGGCAAAAGAGGTTCAAAAAGCCAATGAGGAGAAGAATGCTTTCAAAAGCAGAATTAGCCACATGGAAGAAGAGGTTCAAAAGCTCACTGAAGAGAATAGTTCTCTCAAAATTAGAATGGAACAGATGGAGTCTAATGACTTTCTGAGAAACCAAGAAATCACAAAGCAAAACCAAAAGAATGAAAAAGTGGAAGAGAATGTGAAGAATCTCATGGGAAAACAACTGACCTGGAAAATAGATCCAGGAGAGACAATTTAAAAATTATGGGACTACCTGAAAGTCATGATCAAAAAAAGAGCCTAGACATCATCTTCCATGAAATTATCGAGGAAAACTGCCCTGATATTCTACAACCAGAGGGCAAAATAAGTATTGAAAGAATCCATCGATGACCACCTGAAAGAGATCCAACAAGAGAAACTCCTAGGGACATTGTGGCCAAATTCCAGAATTCCCAGGTGAAGGAGAAAATCTTGCAAGCAGCTAGAGAGAAACAATTCCAGTGTTGTGGAAATACAATCAGGATAACTCAAGATCTAGCAGCTTCTACATTAAGGGATCGAAGGGCGTGGAATAGGATATTCCAGAAGTCAAAGGAACTAGGACTCAAACCAAGAATCACCTACCCAGCTAAACTGAGTATAATACTTTAGGGGAAAATATGGTCTTTCAATGAAACAGAGGACTTTCAAGCATTCTTGATGAAAAGACCAGAGCTGAAAAGAAAATTTGACTTTCAAACACAAGAATGAGAAGAAGGATGAAAAAGTAAACAGCAAAGAGAAGTCATAAGGGACTTACCAAAAGTGAACTGTTTACATTCCTACATGGAAAGACAATATTTGTAACTCTTAAAACTTTTCAGTATCTGGGTAGTTAGTGGGATCACACACACAATTTTACACGCATGCACGCACATACAGAGACAGAGAGCACAGAGTGAATTGAATAGGATGGGACCATATCTTAAAAGAAATTAAGGTAAATGGTGAGAGAGAAAGGTAGGGAGAGGAAAGAGGGTGAAATGGAATGGGGTAAATTCTATGTCATTTAAGAAACAAGCAGGAGACTTTTTAGTGGAGGGAAAAAGAGGAGAGCTGAGAAAAAAAACATGAAGTTTACCCTCATCACATTTGACTAAGGAATAAAATGCACATTCATTTTGGTATGAAAACCTATCTTACAATACAGGAAAGTGGGGGAGAAGGAGATAAGCAAGAGGGGGGATGATGGAAGGGAGGGTAACGGGAGGGAGCAATTTGAAGTCAACACTCAGGGAAGGACAGGATCAAAAGACAGAATAGAAACAATGCGGGGCAGAATAGGATGGAGGGTAATTCAGTTAGTCTTACACAACACGACTATTTTGGAAGTTATTTGCAAAACTACACAAATAGGGCCTATATTGAATTGCCTGCCTTCCCAAAGGGAATGTGGGGAGGGAGGGAGGGGGAGAATTTGGAACTCAAGTTTTAGGAACAACTGTTTAGTATTGTTGTTGCTACTAGGAAATAAGACATACAATTAATGAGGAATAGAAAGTCATCTGGCCCTAAAGGAGAAAAGAGAAGGTGGGGGCAAGAGAAGAGAGGGATGACAGAAGAGAGGGCAGATTGGAGAAAGGGAAAATTAGATTGCTCGGTGTACTGGGGTGGGGGGGAGGGGGTAAAAGGGGAGAAAATTTGGAACTCAAAATTTTGTGGAAATGAATGCTGAAAACCTAAAATAAATAAATAAACAAAAAGAAAGAGAAACCACCTACCTGCTAAAGTTGTGAGCATCACATGACAAACCGATTGTAAAGTATTTTACATAGTCCCTGGTGCATAGAAATCTCTATATAAATGCTGTTGTTTTTATTGCTGTTATTAATCCAGAATAACCTCGTGCAAGTGATTGGAACTGATCTTAGTTTTAAATGAGATGTGAGCCTCAACAAGGCAGAACTGAAAGGGATATATTCCAGTCATAGGTGGCAACCAGTATACTGGTATGGAGTATGTATCTGGGGAGTCATGAGAGTAGTTTTGCTGGACCGTAGAATGAGTAAATGTGTAACAGGTGTAATAAGTTCAGGAGGGTAAGTTATTATTTGATTCTAGAGGGAATATGGAAATAAAATTGTTTAACAAATAATTAGTAGGTATGAGTTATAGGAAAAGAACTTTGCAGTTATGTGGCATGGAATATGGATCCAGAAGAAACTGAAGATACTACAGAATTCAATCTCTTTGTTTTATAGAGGAGAAAAGTGAAGTTCAGAGACTGCATTTTTAACCCAAAACCAACTAAGTAGTATGTAGGAGAGTGTAAATAAGTATTTCCAGCCCTAGAGGTCCATATCTACTGTTTTTGCGATACAATACACACCATATGCCTATATATGAATGTTTTAAGACAATATAATATAATTCTATATCATATTAGCATAATTGTCCATAAACCCTCACAACTAACAGTGTGAAAGGCCTTGGTCAGATCCACAAACATTGTAGAGAGACCTCTGTTTTGCTCCTGACATTTTTCCTGAAGTTCTCAGGCAGCAAAGAGCATATCAACTGTTCCTTGGCCCGTTCTGAAGCCACAGTGGCTCTCAGGTATCTTTGGATTTGACTGTGCAACATGGGAGACATTGTCACAGGACTGGTCAGCATGGTGTGCCAACATAAGAAAAGGTGCTGTGTTCTTTGAGCAAAGCAGAATTGAGACGGCACAAAGTAAATGCAGGATGCACAAATTTGGGATATCCACCGCAAATATTCAACTTGACTATCTGTGTCCAACCTGTGGTAGAGTATTCCAAGCTCATATTGGTCTGATCAGCCACAGCCAAACATACTGAAATTTCAATTTACAATGATGTCATTTTGCTCCTCTTCAAAGGCGAAAGTCAACCACCATATCATATTACCTATACTACCTTAATTCTAATGTCACAGGTATCAAACCTGCCCATTTACAAGATATACACCTATCAGGAAGTAAACAAATGACCACTACTAAAGTTTGAAGAATCAATTAAGTGAATTCAGCATTTCACAAAATACCAATTTGGTATAGAATGAGACTATTAATAATGGGAATATCCCATAACCTTCAGCTTAAATGTGATGAATAAACAGTACTATTAATTCAGAATCATTCAGATGGAACAAACCTCAAAGATCACCTAATTCAACAGGTACTTTAAGCATTAGTCTAACATACTTAAAGAAATCATATTGACTTTCTTGAACTTCTGATAAAAAGAAACCCATCAACACCTGTCCTTGCTTATTTTACTCTTAGGAAGCTCTTAATGTTAGGAAGTTGGTTACTCCTCCCACCCCCCTTTTTTTTTCCAGTAAATTATTGCAGCATGTGGGATAGTCAGTGAAAAGAGAGATGGAATGTAATATGCAGGGAATGTTGACAATATCTCTCTCTACTGGAGTGTATGCAGGGAGTGAAATACTGAAAAAGAATGTGAGGAATTCAGTTTGGAAAGTTGTTTCCAAAAAAGTAGGAATTTGTTTACTCGAGAGTTTATCAGTGAAAGTATTTCTCTAATTCCTATCCCTATACTTTATCCTGCTGTGGACTTATATTTAGCTTTGAGTAGACTGAAACTCTCAGATATATATATTATATAATATAATATATATTATATATCATATGATATATATGATATATAACATATTAGATGAACAACTGTATATTGGCCTCTCTGCTATGTCAAACTGACTCATTAGAGGATAAATCTAAGTAATTTATAGTTGTAGCTTTTATCTTTCTCCCTCTGAGGAGAGTGAATGGTAGAGAAGGAAAGATAATTAATTTTCATAAGGTTATGATTTTGTCTATTCTGCAGAGCTATGCTTAGAATTAATACTTTCATTTATTACTTCAATTTGGTTAAATGGATACTTATTACATATATTTCCATATAGACTATAACACACTAATATATTATAATGAGAAGTACAATAAAGAATTCCTTGGTTCCCCATACATGTAGACTCCTTTTATCTAAATTAAGGATTTTATCTACAATAAGGGTATTCAATTAGGTGGAAGTGTACCTGCTAGTGTCCCCTTCAACTCTATCAGTTAATCTTCATGTGATTCATGGCTAAACAACTGCGAGATGATAGACAAACATTGAGTTTGAGGTTCAGATTGTCTACGAATGATACAGAACAGCAGGGCTTCTTGTAAGGATATATTTTTACCTGTTAGGAAATCATCTGAAATATAATTATTAATTCTTTCTGTCTCTTGTCTGCCAGAATCCTCTTGCCATGTTGCATTGCTATCAAATGACTTCCACACTCTATCCACATTTATGTGTTAAGTATGGAGAACAAAATCCTTTATTTGGCCCCTAATTATGTTAATAATACTATAAGTAAAAATGTTACACATATATGTTTATGAATGTATGTATGTATATAATCTCATTTAATGCTTTGAACAAATATCAGAGTTAGGCACCTCAGTTTTCACATGAGGCAAAATGTTCCTCTGCATTCATGGGAGTCCAGGGTCATGGATCTCAAGATAGAAGGGAATTTTGAGGTCATCTAGTCCACCCACAAAAAGACTCACAGATGAATACAACGAAGGCCAGAGAAGTGACTAGGTCTTAGTTACACAGGTAGAGAAAGGCAGAGCCAGAATTTAACTCAAGACGTACAGAATCAAGTGCAGCATTTTCCCCATTACTCCATACTGTCTCTATCTTAAAGAATTACAGCTATATTAGGAAATTAAGATCTAATATGCTCTACTTAATCTTTCTAAGTCTAGCTATAAGCTTCTATTTCTGTTTCTTAAGGAAGCTATACAAGGTGTTTCTATTGTCCTAAATCAGTGATTTAGGACAATAGATCACTGACTAAATCAGTGATCCTGCCACACTACTTCTGGCCAGCAGTCAGAAAAGAAACTCCAAGCAATCTAGTGGTGATCATTGAGCAACACTGGCTGTCTAGTCAAAAGTTTCCCGTGTCCCAAGTACAGTCTGGCTTCAGGAAACATAAAATCTTTGCCTAAACTTTCTTGTTCTTTAGTACTGAAATAATAACGTCTAAAAACTCAAAATTCCTTCTTAAGTTGGAGTGATGTTCTCTGCTGGAGAAGTGTGAACTTTTACTTACTGGTTCATTACAGCCAAGTATAAGCACCAATTTGTGAAGTAAGTCTCCAAGTGAAAGAAGGAGGCCGGGAGTAGATTTCTCCCCTAAATAATAAGGGGACAAATTTCAGCAACATGGAAGATTTGGAGCAATCATATTAAGCTCTCTCTGTCCCTCTTCTATAGAGTTTAGTTTTCAGTAGTTATCTCTCATCAAAGAACGGATGTTACTCAGATATGGTTACTTAAGTTTGTAATCAGTCAAATTCCCTTATCAAGGTGGACACTTTTTCTTCTCGTCTTTATTGACATTTTTCACACCATGTTCATTTACTTTCCACTTACACAGCATGTTATCTTCTGATTCATAATAGGTCCTGTTGAAATTTTCACTTTTCTTAATACGACTAACTTTGCATTACTCTGTTCTCATTTGAACAGGTCCTGAATATTTATAGATTTCCATGGTGCTTATTTGTCAATGACTTTCAAACACTCAGTCCTCATAGAGTCCACATCCACAACTGGTCTAGAAGTTTCAATGAGAATAAAAACAGGAAAAGAGAGAAATTGTTATAGCAGGCTCATTTATAAAAACTTGTTTTGTCCATTGCTTAAGCTCCTTTTCTTCATAGCAGCTTAATTAAATGTTTTCTATCATCAGATACCATCTTTTGTACTCTTTATCCACAGGTACATTTTCCCTCTTATGATCATACAACTCTTTTGTTGCTATATAGCTATGTTTTATTAATTAATTAATTTTTTTAATGAAAATAATTTTTATTCATGTATTTTATGACTGGAATAAACCACAAATATACATTTAGACATCATACTTGAAATAGATACATAAGTGTTATGCAGAATAGGCATAGTAAAAATATAAAAATGTAAGATAATGGATCTCATTATTGTTGGTCTTTCAGCTGCAATAATTTTTCTGTCCTTGGAGTTAAAGATGTGAATTCAAACTGGAGATCAGAGCTAGACAGCAATTGCTTTCTTTACTATGATTTTATTTTTGCCACTCTAGTTTCTTGCTGACAGCTATTTAGAAAAGTAATTCAGTAAAAAGACTTCACTTAAAAAATGAACACAAAAAAAGGAAACTTTTTGATGTGTCATTATAAAGGATTTTAATTATTTAAAAAAGTTTTCTAATTCTGAATGTTTTATCTTCAAATACTGTGAAAATTTGCTATCTTTATGTTTTGATGAATTAAAGTTAATTGCACAAATATCACACTGTGGGGATCCTGGTGAACTCTCTCTCCTCTGCTATAGGCCAGTGGAAAATTCTGAAATGTTTAGTGTAGGGATGGGAAACTTGCCACTCCAAGGCCTTACTGGCTCTCTAGGACCTCCAGGGCAGCCCTTTGATTGAATTCAAACATGTAGCCTTGAGGCCTCAGGTTCCCCACCCCTGGTTTAGTGTTACAACTTCACTTAAAACTTAAGAATTTCTTCTTTTCAGAGATATAATGAGCTTCTCCATTTTAATTACCAGATATACTTGGGTCTGAAATGTTTCATCTTTGAGATAAGTGGATGAAGAAAAGTCTCTTTATTTTCTTGCTTTTTTTTAAAATTTGATTTTATTTATTTTTTTAATAAAAATTTATTTATTTAACTTTTTACATTCATTTTCACAAAATTTTGGGTTCCAAATATTCTCCCCTTTTATCCCATCCCCCCACCCCAATACACCAAGCAATCTAACTTTCCCTATCACCAATCTGCCCTCTCTTCTATCATCCCTCCCTTCTCTTGTCCCCATCTTCTCTTTTGTCCTGTAGGGCCAGATGACTTTCTATTCCCCATTAACTGTATTACTTATTTCCTACTAGCAAGAACAATACTAAACAGTTGTTCCTAAAACTTTGAGTTCCAAATTCTCCCCATCCCTCCCTCCCCACCCATTCATTCCCTTTGGGAAGGCAGGCAATTCAATATAGGCCCTATCTGTGTAGTTTTGCAAATGACTTAGATAATAGTCGTGTTGTGTAAGACTAACTGTATTTCCCTCCATCCTATCCTGTCCCCCATTGTTTCTATTCTGTCTTTTGATCCTGTCCCTCCCCAAGAGTGTTGACTTCAAATTGCTCCCTCCTCCCATTGCCCTCCCTACCATCATTTCCCCCCTCCCGTTGCTTATCTCCTTCTCCCCCACTTTCCTGTATTGTAAGACAGGTTTTCATACCAAAATGAGTGTGAATTTTATTCCTTCCTTCAGTCGAATGTGATGAGGGTAAACTTCTTGTTTTTTTTCCTCAGCTCGCCTCTTTTTCCCTCCACTAAAAAGTCTCCTGCTTGCCTCTGAAATGAGATATAATTTACCCCATTCCATTTCACCCTCTTTCCTCCCACTACATTTCTCTTTCACCATTTACTTTAATTTCTTTTAAGATATGGTCCCATCCTATTCATTTCACTGTGTGCTCTCTGTCTCTGTATGTGCGTGCATGTGTGTATGTGTGTGCATGCACACGTATACATGTGTGTCTGTGTGTGTATGTGTGTGTGTGGTCCCACTAACTACCCAGATACTGAAAAATTTTAAGAGTTATAAATACTGTCTTTCCATGTAGGAATGTAAACCATTCACTTTTGGTAAGTCCCTTATGACTTCTCTTTTCTGTTTACTTTTTCATCCTTCTTCTCATTCTTGTATTTGAAAGTCAAATTTTCTTTTCAGCTCTGGTCTTTTCATCAAGAATGCTTGAAAGTCCTCTGTTTCATTGAAAGACCATATTTTCCCCTGAAGTACTATACTCAGTTTAGCTGGGTAGGTGATTCTTGGTTTGAGTCCTAGTTCCTTTCACTTCTGGATTATCCTATTCCATGCCCTTCGATCCCTTAATGTAGAAGCTGCTAGATCTTGAGTTATCCTGATTGTATTTCCACAATACTGGAATTGTTTCTCTCTAGCTGCTTGCCATATTTTCTACTTGACCTGGGAATTCTGGAATTGGCCACAATGTTCCTAGGAGTTTCTCTTTTTGGATCTCTTTCAGGTGGTGATCGATGGATTCTTTCAATACTTATTTTGCCCTCTGGTTGTAGAATATCAGGGCAGTTTTCCTCGATAATTTCATGGAAGATAATGTCTAGGCTCTTTTTTTGATCATGGCTTTCAGGTAGTCCCATAATTTTTAAATTGTCTCTCTTGGATCTATTTTCCAGGTCAGTTGTTTTTCTCATGAGATATTTCACATTCTCTTCCATTTTTTCATTCTTTTGGTTTTGTTTGGTGATTTCTTGGTTTCTCAGAAAGTCATTAGACTCCATCTGTTCCATTCTAATCTTGAGAGAACTATTCTCCTCAGTGAGCTTTTGAACCTCTTTTTCCACTTGGCTAATTCTGCTTTTGAAAGCATTCTTGTCCTCATTGGCTTTTTGACCCTCTTTTGCCAATTTAGTGGGCCTGTTTTTCAAGGTGTTATTTTCTTTAGCATTTTTTTGGGTCTCCTTTAGCAAGGTATTGACCCGTTTTTCATACTTTTCTTGCATCTCTCTCATTTCTCTTCCCAGTTTTTCCTCCACCTGTCTAACTTGATTTTCAAAATCCTTTTTGAGCTCTTCCATGGCCTGAGCCCACCGGACATCCACCTGAGATGTCTGGGATACAGAGGCCCCGACCTCCATGTCTTTCCCTGATGGTAAGAATAGTTCCTCGTCATCAGCATTGAAAGGTGGGAACATCTGTACCCCATCAAAGTAGCTTTCTATAGTCTTATTTTTCTTCCCTTTTCTGGGCATTTTTCCACCCAGTTACTTGACTTCCGAGATTTCTGTCCACCCCTGCCTAGATCCTCCCAGCTAGTGCTTGGGTTCTGAGATTCAAATGGGCTTTCAGGGGCTGGCATGGCTGCTATTCAATGTGAGCTTAAGTTCTGGTGCTCAGGTGGGAGCAGGGCCACCTCCCAGGCTCAGTTCCCTCAGGGGCTTTATGCAGAGACCTTCAATAATGGGGCTGCTGGGGGCAGGGCCGTCTCCCAGGCTCAGTTCCCTCAGGGGGTTTATGCAGTTACCTTAGGTAATGACCCTGAACTTCTGCCTGCTGCTCTGAGAGTCCCAGGCTACCACTGCTGCCTATGCTGCTGCCTCCCGAGGGGGCTAGAGTCACGGAGACACCCCACTCCCCTCTCGGCCAGCCCTGACGTCTCTCTCACTGACCTGGAGCACCTGTGGGCCGAGAGACCTTCTGGGCTTCTGGAGATTCCGTCCCTGAAGCCTGCTCCGATCTGCTCCTCTGGGGCTGTGCAGCCAGGGCAGCACAGGGGTGGACTCTGCTGTCTGGCATGTGACGGACCCCTGCGGATGGCTCTCCAGGGCTCTCTGGAATGGAAATCTTTTCCACTGTGTTTCTGCTTGCCTTTCAGTGCTCCAGAAATTGTGGGGAATTCTTTTTGCATGAAATATATGGGCTGTGGATTCGGAGCTAGCATACTTCTACTCCGCCATCTTGACTCCACCTCGATAGCTATGATTTATGACATGAAACCTTGGCTTTCCTCTCCATCCTTACAATGGGCTCACCATGGTATATTAATTTCCTTCGTGGATAATAAGTTGAAGTCAATTCTGACATATTTCTAAATTATCATGACCTTTCATGGATCAATGTTTCACAATAGAATGATATCCAGATCATTGGAGTGCTTTTTCAAAGTACTGCCATCTAATTCTACTGATAACTCATTCTGTGACACTATTTTGACATTAGAACATTCTAACTGTTCTAAAGAAGACAGAGAAAATACTTTTGACTAGGTAGTCAGAATGTGAATTTCGAAAGAGAGACAGAGATAAAAGAATAGAGTACATAAACTGTATATTGATGAATTTGATTTTTGTAGTTGGACAAAATCTTAGAGCATGTAAATAAGTTGGTTAGTAAACATCCAGAAAGTAAAGGTACATTCTTACAATGCTGTTGTAGCTTTACTGTGAAGTCATAACAAACTTTATTAGAAAAAATACAAGATTATTACATCCAGAAAATGACTTGGTTTCATATTTAAGCAAATGATTTTACTAAATCACATAATATTCTTATGTAAAAAATTAAATGGGTTTGGAAAAATATGTGTAATTAGAAATAGGTAATTTAGTGAATGCTAAGAATGGCCAATAATGGAAATATATAAATATGGACATCTTTATTTTTTTGTATTTAAATTTATTTAAGTTTTCAACATTCATTTGCACAAAATTTTGAGTTCCAAATTTTCTCCAAATTTCTCCCCTACCCCACCCCAAAACACTGAGCATTCTAATTACCCATATCACCAATCCACCCTCCCCTCTTATATCCCTACCTTCCCTTATCACCATCTTCTCTTTTGTCCTGTAGGGCAACATAACTTTCTATACCTCATTACCTGTATTTCTCATTTCCTAGTTGTATGTAAGAAAAATACTCAACTGTTGTTCCTTAAACTTTGAGTTCTAACTTCTTTTCCTCCCTCCCTCCCCATTTATCCCCTTTGGGAAGGTAAGCAATTCAATGTAGGCCATATCTGTGTAGTTTTGCAAATGACTTCCATAATAGTCGTGTTGTGTAAGACTAACTATATTTCCCTCCATTCTATCCTGTCCCCCGTTTCTTCTGCTCTCTCTTTTGACCCCGTCCCTCCCCAAGAGTATTGACTTCTAATTGCTCCTTCCTCCTATTGCTCTCCTTTCCATCATTCCCCCCACTCTGATTATCCCCTTCTGCCCCACTTTCCTGTATTATAAGATAGGTTTTCATACGAAAATGAGTGTTCCTTTTATTCCTTCCTTTAGTCGAATGTGATGAGAGCAAGCTTCATGTTTTTTTCACTCATCTCTTCCCGTTTTCCCTCCACTGAAAAGTCTTTTACTTGCCTCTTTCGTGAGAGATAATTTTCCCCCATTCCATTTCTCCCTTTCTTCTCCCAATATATTTATCTCTCACCACTTAGTTTTGTTTATTAAGATATCCCATCCTATTCAACTCATCCTATGCTCTCTGTCTCTCCGTCTCTGTCTCTGTGTGTGTGTGTGTGTGTGTGTGTGTGTGTGTAATCCCAGCAACTACCCGGATACTGAAAAAAAGTTTCAAGAGTTACAAATATTGTCGTTCCATGTAGGAATGTGAAAGGTTCAACTTTAGTAAGTGCCTAATGATATCTCTTTCCTGTTTAGCTCTTCATGCTTCTCTTGATTCTTGTGTTTGAAAGTAAAATTTTCTTTTCAGCTCTGGTCTTTTCATCAAGAATGCTTCAAAGTCCTCTATTTGATTGAAAGACCATTTTTCCCCTGAACTATTATACTCGGTTTTGCTGGGTAAGTGATTCTTGATTTTAGTTCTAATTCCTTTGATTTCTGGAATATCATATTCCACACCCTTCGAGCCCTTAAAGTCAAAGCAGGTAGATCTTGTGTTATCCTGATTGTATTTCCACAGTACTTGAACTGTTTCTTTCTAGCTACTTGCAATATTTTCTTGTTGACTTGGGAACTCTAGAATTTGGCCACAATGTTCCTAGGAGTTTCTCTTTTTGGATCTCTTTCAGAAGGTGATTGGTCGATTTTTTCAATATTTATTTTTCCCCCTGGTTCTAGAGTATCAGGGCAGTTTTCCTTGATAATTTCATGAAAAATGATGTCTAGGCTCTTTTCTCGATCATGGCTTTCAGGTAGTCCCATAATTTTTAAATTGTCTCTCCTGGATCTATTTTCCAGGTCAGTTGTTTTTCCAATGAGATATTTCACATTATCTTTAATTTTTTAATTCTTTTGACTTTGTTTTGTGATTTCTTGGTTTCTCATAAAGGCACTAGCATCCATCTGTTCCATTCTAATTTTTAACAACTATTTTCTTCAGTGAACTTTTGAACCTTCTTTTCTATTGGGCTAATTCTTCTTTTTTAGGCATTCTTCTCTTCATTGGCTTTTTGAACCTCTTTTTCCATTTGAATTAGCCTATTTTTAAAGTTGTCATTTTCTCCAACATTTTTTGGGGTCTCCTTTAGCAAGCTGTTGACCTGCTTTTCATGATTTTCTTGCATCTCTCTCATTTCTCTTCCCAATTTTTCCTCCACCTCTCTTATTTGATTTTCAAAATCCTTTTTGAGCTCTTCCACGGCTTGAGAACACTGAATGTTTATTTTGGATGTTTGAGATGCAGAAGCTTTGACTTTTATGTCTTTCCCTCATGGTAAGCATTGCTGTCATCTGAAAGGATGTGGGAAGATAACTGTTCACCAATAAAGTAACCTTCTATATTTTCTCCTTGACTTGGAAACTCTGGAATTTAGCCACAATGTTCCTAGGAGTTTCTCTTTTTGGATCTCTTTCAGGATCTTATTTTTTTCCCCTTTTTTGAGCATTTTCCCAACTAGTTACTTCACTTTTGGGTCCTTTGTCAAGAGTAGGGGATACTCTGGAGTCTGTAAAATCTCAATTCCTCCAAGGTGGCACAATCAATCGTGTACACTGGTCTGAGAGTAGAACGAAATTTTTGTGCCCAGAATCTTAGCAGTTTTTTCTCCACAGCTACCTGGCCCACAGTTCCACCAAACCAGCACAGGGGGCTGAGATTCAGTTAAGCTGTGAGTACAGGGCCACCATTCAGTCTGAGATAATGATCAGCTCCCTCAGGGCCTTTAAACAAGACTGAGGTAATAATCAGCTCCTCAGTGCCCTCAGGGATTTTACGGTTCAACAATGGATGTGGGCTGCTGTAGGGGCTGCTTGGGAACTGCTGCTGCCTGCCCCATGTGGACTCTGGGGCCACTGCCTAAGGTAGGAACTATGGTAAGTCCCTTCTCCCTTCCAGGCCAGCTGAAAAAACCCTGTCCCTTACCTTTGGCGCCTGTGGGTTGAGAGATCTGCGAACTGCTCCTACTGGGATTGGAGATTCCACCTTCGAAGGCTGTTCGTGAGCCATGCTGCATGGCCAAGGATAGGCTGGGCTCCCTTCTGAGTCCAGTGGGACAGACATTTCCTGTGGGTCTTTCGGGTCACCCTGAGGTGAAAATCTCCTGCACCCTGTTGTTCTCCACTTCTGCTGCTCCAAAATTCGTTGAGAGTCCCTCTCTACAGGTATCTTATGGGCTATGTGGGGAAAGCCTGCATATGTGTGTCTTTCTAGTCTGTCATTTTGGATCCACCCAATATATACATCTTTAAAGGAGGGTGTCTTCATTTTTAATATGTTTATTATTAATTTTAATAAAGAAAAAATCAACATCCTTGTTGAATGGCAATTGACATAACGTTAAGAAGGACTTCTGACAAGTTGGCTTACAGATTCAAAAATATTTTGAGAAATGAGAACACTTAACTGAATATAATAAATTGAAATGTAATTGTTATAATTAAATGCCTTGCAAAATTTAGAAAATTAGGAACAAACTGAAACAATAGGCGTTTTAGTGAATTTCTAGGACACTATGTGTTAACAGCATGACTTAGCAATCAAAGAGGTTAATGCACTCTTAGCATTAATCTACATTAATTGAGAAATCTTGTACAATGTATGGATGACAGTATTCCTACTGAATTCTTTCCTAGTCAGGTCACTTCCACAGTATGTGTTTAGTAGAGTGACTCATTTTTTGTTAAAAGAGATTGATAGGATAGATAATATCCAAATGAGAGGAACAAGAAAGACTGAAGAGAAGAAGAAGAAGAAGAAGAAGAAGAAGAAGAAGAAGAAGAAGAAGAAGAAGAAGAAGAAGAAGAAGAAGAAGAAGAAGAAGAAGAAGAAGAAGAAGGAGGAGGAGGAGGAAGAGGAGGAGGAGGAGGAGAAGAAAGGGATGGAGACAGAGGAGGAGAAGAAGAAGAAGAGCAAGAAGAAGGGGAAGGGGAAAGAGACAGAAGTGGAGGAGGAAGAAGAGAAATAGAAAGAGGAGATGATAATGATGATGAAGATGGTGATGATGATGATTTTATATGCCCAGTATTGTGTTAAGTTATTTAGAAGTATTATTTCATTTGATCCTCAAAATAACCCTGGTAATTAGATATTATAATTGTGGCCATTTTACAGTTGAAAAAACTGAAGCAAGCAAAAGATGAGCGATTTATCCAGGCTCATAAAAATAATAAGTGTCTAAGGTCAGATATGAAATCAGGTCAAACTGACTCTAGGCCCAGCACTCTATCCACTGAGGCACCAAACTGCCTTATTGTCATATTATTGAACAATTGTCAAATAGAAGAAGAACTGGGCTTGTTCTGCTTGGACCCTAAGAGCAGAACTGAGAACAAGTAAAAGTTTAAAAGAGGCAAATTTAAGGTTGCTTTCAGCTAATAATTCCTAACAATAAATATTTTATTATCTGGATTAATTGAGTCTGATGCCAAGTTTAAAAAATATTTCTGTCTTCTTTGTTTCTTTTTCTTTTTTAAATCAAGCACTATTGCTCATAGTCATCTATTGCTAAATTCTCTGAAATTATACATACACATTTACATTCTAAAATAGTGTTGCTTTTGCTTATCATGTGTTTATGACTGGAAAAGACACACTTAAAATATTCATTCTTTCTCAATATGTGCATACACACATATGTGTATGTATGCATCTGTATGTGAGTATGTGAATGATGTTATGTGCACTTATGAATTACTTAAGTAAAGCTTCATTACAAATAGTCACTTGTGTCAATAACATAATTTATATGTACCTATACATATATATATAGGCATGTTTATGTGTATATATACATATACACATGTTATATGTGTATACACACAACACATAATTTCCCACTATCCAAAGTTGTCTTTTACTTTATTACTTATCTCCTCAATATTTTATATTTCTTTTTGTTTGACATTGATTTTTATTCTAAAAAGCATATATTTATGTATACTTATACATAAATACACATGCATACACATATGTGTAAATACATAATTTTTACACAAGGAGTAGATTGGAAAATGAGGGAACCAGTTATTTCACAAGTTAATAATATAATCAATTTGAATTTTATGACATTATTTGGTGCCTGGATTTTCCAACGTCCCATAATTCCTTTTTTTCAATCTATTTTTGCTGATTTATAGGTATCGAGCTTTTGCACATGTCAGTTTTCTGGATTTACTTTAATATCTCTTGAACCACATTTTCCCCAGCAAATGTATACCTCTTTGCCCTCTATATCTTTTAATTTAAGTCACTGACTGCCAAAATATGTGATGTTTCATTCAGGCAGGTCTTTCTGATTTCTTTATCTACATTTAATTTTCAGCAACAGATTTCAGTCAATATAATCTATTTGTTTTCATTATGATTGCTTTGTAAATGTTTATTATTTAGAATCAAGTAGAAAATGACCAGTAGCCTCATGAAATGAAGATAGCATTTCATTAAGCATTAACATGTTCAATAAAAACACCTATACTCCTTTATTTGCCTCTCCAAGGAGAACCACTCACTAATATGCGCATAAGAAATCATTCAGGTAAACACGCACTTAATTGGTGCCTACAGTTCACTAGGCATGGTATTAGTTGCTTGAAATACTGGATTATAGGTAGAATAAAAATCTAATATATACAATATCATTTTTATTCTAGTTTCATTAGTTATGAAGTCAAGATTTATTCTGTTCATTTAATTTTTTGTAGTATTTTTTAGTGTTTTGATGAATACTGCAATTAAAAAAAAATCATTTCCCATGAAATAAACAGAATGTTTCATGTCACATTAGCATATGCAATAAAAATAACTATTGTAACTCCATCAATGTCTACTTCTCACTAGATAACGACCACAAATAAAATGAACCAACAGTTAAATTAATTCAAACTTAATTATATAATAATTCTGGCTTCAGAACTGGTATCATTCTTCGTACCTTCTGCACCCATTTTTCTTCATCCTAATCTTACCTCCGCAGAATCAGAAGAGACAGAGAAGAGTGAATATTTCATTTTAGTTTGTATATCTTATAGGTTACCCTGGCCAAAGGATCTATTATCTGATGTCTGAAACACTAGTGACATATACCTCTTTACTTTGGCTTGTAACAGGAAATCTGAAATAGTAGTATGCTACACTGATCATCTTCAAAACAGGTGTAGTAAGGAGCAAACAATCAGACCTTTTACTTCATGGAAATAATCTTTGAGAAACTATGACTACTTCAATAATACATTCAAGTATTGGATTAAGACTTCTACTCCTAAGTGTTCCTACCCTGAATAAATCATTATGCTACAGAAGTGTTCTATAACATCTGTAATGAAACAACAAATTAAAAAACAAAAAACAAAAAACTCTCTACTTTCCATCAGCCGTTCTACTTGGTTTCATCTCCAGGGAACTTCATGTACCATGTATCAACCAAAATCTCATCTTCGTGCGGATTGACTCTTGTTGGATAACGTTTATTTGTTTGTTTTTTATTTTTTAATCCAGTTCAACTCTCTGTGCACCTCATGTGGGGTTTTCAGGCAAAGATACTGGAGTGGTTTGTCATTTTCTTCTCCAGATATTTTTTTAAAGTTAAGGAAACTGAATCAGAGTTAAATGATTTTTTCCAGGGTCAACAGCTAATAAATGTCTTGCAGATTTGAACTCAGGTCTTTCTGACTCAAGTCCTGTACTCAAGTTCAGAGTACACTCTGTTCACTGTACTACCCAGCTGCCCTTTCCATTTTGGATGCTCAACACCTTCCCAAATGCCTCAGCTACCTCCCCCCGATTGCAGTCTGCAGAGCTGACATCCCATGAAAGCATTCTTTTATAGAGGGTTGGATTCTGAACTTTCTAGTTAACTGTTCACTTTGCTTCAGCAGCTCAGCTTGACCTGGACTTCATGGAATACCGTCCCCTATACGGGATACCTTCTGGTGTACTTCACTTTTAGAGCTGCCTTTTGTGTGTTTTCTTCCTCTATTTGCTTGTAAGCTACTTGAAAACAGGAACTATCATTTTCTAATTTGTTATGTCCAAATGTTTCTCACAGGGTCTGGTACGTAGGAGCCAATCAAAGAAATATATTTTTGTTAATTATTCACCAGTTTGTCCCCAGGGAATCTTCTACCGAGTTTAAATCCCATGGAGACCAATAATAGAAATGAATGATCCATATTGCTTATATATATGTAAACAAAATTTGCAATAGCAAAAAAGGTAGACAAAAAATATTCCCAAATGATTATGCAAAAGTTAAAAAACTGTGATATGTAAATATAATGGAGCATCCATGAGGAATGACAGATTTGAAGAATTCAAGGAAATATCAGGAAACTTGTATGAACTGATGTGTATCAAAGAAATCAAGAGCAACAGAAAAAAAATGCTTAATAAAAGGAATGTAATAGAATTCAATAATTAAAAAATAAACTAACCTCATATCAAACACAGTAACAATCTGTGTTCAGAATTATTAATTGTTCATTACAAAAATGTTGTCATTATTTTGCCAAATGATAAACTGCCTAAGTGGAACATTGTAAATCTTTGTTAGGTTGTTTGATGTCTCCTTGTTTTCAGGAAACATTTTCTGGGGTAGAAGGGTGGACAACTCCATTAGAGGGAAGTAAATGGTGTGTAAAAACCAAGTTTATCTACTTTCTGAGAATTAGAGATATGTAAAAGTGGAATAGACTGCTTCCTGAGCCAGTGATTCCTCACTCAGTGGGATGAGACCCACTTATGATCTATATTGTAGAAAGGTTATAATTTAGAAGTATGAGGTAGATTAGATGACTTCTGAAGTCCATTCCAATTGTGAGATTCTCTGTATATTAACATAATTAATATTATTTATTATATTTTTAACATTGACAATAAAAAAGAAATTATATCAACAATGATAATTATGATGATCTTAAAACAACAAAGATGATAATAATATCCCCAAAGATATACTCTATGAAATATTTTGTTGATTTTTTTTTTATTTTTCAATCATTTTAGTTGTGTCTAACTCATTGTGACCCCATCTGACTTTTTCGTCACAAAGATACTAGATTGATTTTCCCTATCCTTCTCTAGCTAATTTTTTTGATGAGGAAACTGAGGTAAATAAAGTTAAGTGACTTGCCCACTTGCCAATAGTTGTGTGTCTATTAAGTATCTGAGGTCAGATTTGATTTCAGGAAGATGTGTCTCCTTGACATCAAGACTGACACTTTATCTACTCTGTCACTTAGCATGTCTTTTGAAGGTGAGGCAAAGATAAGATTTTGGCAGCCTCTGATTTATTTACAGAGGAAAATCTATGTGACTTGAGATCATTAAGTAATCTGTGAAGGCTTGCAAGAAACTTAAAATATTGGGCAATTATATTCTTCATAACACTTATAGAGGTGATGTTAAAACCATTGCAAAAAATACTCATAAAAGTGCTTTGGTATAGGGTTTCAGTCTGTCCAGTCAGAACCACCTTGGTACTTAGAATCACAAGGATGGTGAAACAATTTGTGCTTCCTCCTATTCTGGCACCACAGAAAAGCAAGGTAAAAATGGAATTATCAATCTGTCATTTGAATGAAGTATTTCTTTGCAGATATCGCTGTACATTAGGCAGCTTAGTAGTGCAATTGATAGAGCACCAGACCTGGAGATAGGAACACTCATTTTCTTGAGGTCAAATCCAGTCTTAGACGCTATCTGTGTGACTTTGGCCAAGTCACTTAAACCTGTTTGCTTCAGTTTCCTCATCTGCAAAATGAGCTGAAGAAGGAAATGACAAGCTGTTACAGTATTTCTGCTAAGAAAACTCTAAATGCTTCATGAAGAGCTGGACACAACTGAAAGATGACTGAACAATATGGATGTACATTGAATCAGAGACTGAAATCTTGGAATGGATCAGATAAGTGACATTGTTACTCAAACCTGATTGCTTTCTTTCCATTATCTTAGAGAGTAAAACTTTCCATTCAAAATGTGGGGTACAATAAATGAATTTCCCTCTTTCCTGAAAAGTCCCTTTAGAATGTATCTATTACATGTATAAGTGCATGCCTTTTCATGGACATTTGTGATTCTATCATGAAAATGTCGTTTGCAAGAGTATTTCCTCCTGTTTAAGCTGGAATTTTCTATATATGTGCCAGAGATCATCATTTCTCTGAATATTTTTAACACCTGTTTTCTTAAAATTTAAGGATATGACTGGTATTGGTCTTTTTTTCTGTCCTGGCTTATTACACACTCTAACGTTTTACAGCTAGTTTTTTTCAGAATCACTCTTCCAACGAAAGTCTCCCTGTCAGTTTAAAATATACAATACAGATACACATGCATACATATACCTATATAAGATCATACATTTACACGTGCATATATATGTTATAGAGGATGTCTATTGGAAGACGGTTTACAAAGACCAGAAATCTATGAAGCAGCCATATTGTAAATGCTTTTAAATGACAAAGAAAACACACATATACACATACACATATGTGTGTATGCATATGTATATGTGTATATGTATTATATAATTCATGTGTATGTATATATGTATATGCATGCAAAAATATGTATATATGTATGTATATACATAGAAACACATGCATTCTAACCAACAGGGAAGCATTGGAAGGTAAAGTGGATAGAAACTCTGAATACACTTATGCACACACATACACACATATGCTAACATGCATATACACATATACATACACATGCATGCCAAACAAATGCACACTTATTCAAATACATATATGTATGTGTGTATGCACATATGTATATATTTCTATACATTATGTAAATATGTATATATATATTCCTCCATATATATAGACACATTCATGTATGCATACATGTACATGTCTGTGTGTTTTTTGTATATGTGTGCCATGATTGTATGTGTATGTTTGTTTGTTTGTGAAAGTTAGGTTGTACAGTAGATAAAGTGACAAGCCAGGAATCAGGAAGACATATTCCTGAATTCAAATTTGACTGAAGAACAGGACACAACTGAAAAACAACTATATACACACATACATATGCACATTATACATACAAAATGTATGTATGATTATACATATAAGAAAATGTGAGTGTGTGCATATATTTTCATTGTCTTTGGCATTTAAAGCCCTGCACAACATGGCCTTTTCCTATTTTTCCAGTCTTCTTAAACTTTCCTCCAACAGCCATTCTCTGGAATGTCTCAGCAACATGGACTTTCATGCTGTTCCCAGCAAAGACTATTCTATTTCCCATTTTTTTCCAATATATCGACTGTTCTCTGTCCCCAGGAATTCTCTCCCTCCTCATCTCTGTCCCCCAACTCCCATAGCTTCATTCAAGACTAGTTTCTTCTGCCTTCTGTAATAGTTTTTTTTTTTTGCCCTTGTCCCTCCCTCTGAGATTACCCTTGATTGATAACATAGTTTACCTTTCCTTTTATCCCTAACATTATATTAATCCATGATTGTTCACTGAATCACTTGACCAAAAACCTGCCCTCTCTCAGTCATTTCTTAGACCCAGGCAACACCTAAACTTGAAGCAGAATAGCAGGATAGAGCAAACTTTTGTTTCTATATGCTTTGAGAAGGATTTCCCACCATGGAAATGTAGAAGAATCGAGGAATGCATTGTTCTGTTGGCTAACGGGGAATGCCACGTACTGGATGATTCATACATTGCACTCTCCTTATGGATAATTTAAATACTAACATAGCTGTCATTCTAAAACTTAAGGAATTATAATACAAGAATAAATTCTTATTTAAACTATCATGCTTCAGATGTCACCTCTTTTATGATGATAATACATATTTGCAATGTCTTCTGTAAGAATCACCTGGAAAGAAAAGAGAGTGGTATTGACTTTTCACAAATGTTGAGATCATTAACATCTTCAATGGTGCTTTATGAAAACATCAGATCTCTCTATTAACAATAATGAGTTTGCACAAGACTATCTAATTGGTCATCAAATGGAAGTCAATAAGAACAACCACTAGTATCTTCTTCCTCTAAGATGACCTATTTTAATTTCTTCACATGTTGGACTCTAGTTTTGTCTACTATGCCCCCCCAAACCTCTTCACCCTAAAATTCACACCTTGAAAGTACCCTGCACTCCTTTAATCTTTCTCTGTGTTTCTTCTTTTGCTTCTCTTTTGTTTTTAATTTCATTTTTGACTTATGGAATAAAACAAGCATTTTCATAAAATAGCACAATTAAAAAAATGACTGTGCATGAAACTGTAAATCTGCTGTGCATAACTTTCTATTCCTTTCAGATATACATCAAAATTGCTATGTACTAGTCTTTTTTCTTCCTTCCTCCAGAGACAGTTACCATTAGATTCAAATAGATATACGAATAAAGGTATGTGAAATTATTCATGCTTTTATTAATACTTTTTTCTACTTATCATTTTATCTATAAATACTTCTTGTTATCGATTCTTTCTCTGAATGCAGATAATGACTTTCCTCATGTGCACTTTATAGTTAATTTGGGTATTTATAATAGTCTCGTTCTTAAAACAACATTGTTGCTACTGTACACAGGGTTCTCTGGGTTCTGCTCATTTCTCTTTTCATTATTAATCATCTTCATAATTTTCTACACCATTGAACTCATCATTCCTTATACTATAGTAGTATTCATCAAAATCATACATCAAAAACTTTTCATCCATTTCTCAATTGATGGACATCCCTGCAATTTATAGCTGTTTGTTATTACAAAGAAGGTGACTGTAAAAATTGTAAAAAAATATTTTCCTTTCTCCCTAATTACTTTTGGAAATAGACAAACTGGTCATTTTGCTAGGTCGAAGGCCATAGGTAGTTTCATAACTCCTTGAGCACAATTCCTGTTTGCTCTCCAAAATGTTTGGATAAGATCACAATTCCATGAAAAATGAATATGTCCCAATTTTTCCACATCCCCCCTAACATTTTTCACTTTTCTATCATTTTAGTCAATATGGTAGATGTAAAATGTTATCACAAGGTTGTTTTAATTTACTTTCCTTTAATTAATAATTATTTAGAGCAATTTTTCATGTGATTATAAATTGTTTTCATTTCTTCATTGTAAAACTGCCTGTTCATGTCCTTTGGCAATTTATCAATTGGTTGATGGCTCATTTTCTTATTGATCAGACAAAGTTCTTTATATATTTTAGATATGAGACCTTTATCTGATAATTGTCTCTATAATTTTCCCAAATTTTTTTACTTTTCTTCTGATCCTCGCTACTTCAGTTTTATTTGTACATTTTCCCCTAAATATTCTCTTAAAACTCTTTGTATCTGGGTGATGTATCCATTTTCACTTGGTAAATGGTTTAAGATATTGGTCCATATCTGGCTTCTGCCATATGGATTTCCATTTTCCCCCCAAAAAATATGAAATAATGAATTCTTATTCCAAAATCTTAAGTCTTTATATTTCTGAAATGCAAGGTTATTTGGTTTACTTTCTACTATAGCCTTTATTCCATTGATCTGTCTTTATATTCCTAGGCAGTACAAGACAGTTTTGATAATTATTGCCTGATAATACAGTGTAAGATCTGATAGTACTAACCTCTTTCCTTTACACTCTCCCCCCATTATTTCCTTTGATATTCTTGACTTCTTGTCTTTTCAAAATGAACTTTTAATTTTGTTTTGATTCACATGCAAACTTATAATTACTATTTGTGAATTTCCCTCCATCTCAGTTTTATTCACTGTTTTTTCTCATCCTCTCTTTTCATTCTATCCCTGTTAATTTATCTTCTCCCCTTACCCTCTCATTTCTTATTTTAGACACCCCTCTAAAAGACCTTCTCTTCATTATTCACCCAACTCTCCTAATCTTAACCTATATCCCCTTCTAAAAGCTGCTCTCCTACCTTATCGCCCAGTTTTCTAACATCTCTCGAATATCAGAAGATTTCTAAACCTCTTCAGATGTATATGATATTTCTTCTTCAATCCAGGTGAGAGGTTCCAATATCACTAGCCCTCCACCCACAACTGCTTTCTCTATATTAATTGTTCATTTCATGCCCTGTTTTCATGAGATAATTTCTCCTTTAAACCTACCCAATTTTGTTTCTTTTAGAATCATCTTATCATGCATAACTCAACTCCAATGTTTCTTTCAAGTACTTAGTAATGATGATAGTTTCAAGAATACTAGCACTGCTACTAATAATAATTAATTATTATTAGCAATATTTTCATATATCTTTAGAAAAAAAGATAAATTTAGTTATTTAGATAAATTTAGTTATTTAGATAACTAAATATCTTTTAGAAGAAAAGATATTAGAAAATATCTTTAGATTGACCTTAATCAGTGCTTCATTAAGAACCTTTAATGATTGTCTTATATTTTTTCCAGATTTTTCATAAATAATTTTCCTTTGACTTCTGGTGTTTTATTCCAAATGCCTGAAGGAAGTCAGTTCATCAAATATTCCTTTTTTTTCATTCACGATTATATTCATCTGTGCTACACAAGTTACTCTTGAATTCAACTGTAGCTCCTTTGCTCTTTGAAACATCACCTTCTTGTGGGAGAATTAGAACACTGTTAGTGGAGCTGTGTGATGATTCAACCATTCTGGAGAGCAATTTGGAACTTTGACCAAAGTGCTATTAAATGTGCATACCCTTTGACCCAGCAATATTGTTTCTAGCACCGTACCACAAAGAGATCACGGTTGGTTGGTTGGTTGTTGTCCTTCGTTTTTGAAGAGGACCAAAATAACCTCACCATGAGAAAGTGAAATATAAGTGTGTACGGCTGTGCCTGATCAAACCAATATGAGCTTGTAATGCTCTACCACAGGTTGGTCACAGATAATCCATGTGAATAGTTGGGGTGGATATCCCAAATCTGTACATCCTACATTTACCTTTTGCTATCTGAATTTTACTTAGCTCATAGAGCACAGCGTCCTTTCTTATGTGGGCACGCAATGCTGAATGGTCCTGTGCCAGTGTCTCCCACGTCACCCAATCAAATCTAACAATTTTGAGAAACACCTTGAGAGTGTCCTTATATTGCTTCTTCTGAACGCCATATGATCGCCTGCACCATATGAGCTCTCCATAAAATAGTCTTTAGCAAATGTATATTTTGAATTCGAACAATGTGGCCAGCCCATCGTAGTTGTGCTCTGTGAAGCATACTTTCAATGCTTTGCAGTTGAGCTCTTCAACAAGGACTTCAATATCTGGAACCTTATCCTGCCAGGTGATCCTCAGGATCTTCTGAAGACAGTTCAAATGGGAGCAATTCAGTTTACTGGCATGATGTTGGTAGACTGTCCATGTTTCATAAGCATCCAACAAATGAGGTCAGCACAAGACTCTGTAGACCTTCAGTTTGGTAGTTAGTCTAATACTTTTTCTCTCCCAAAATTTTCTTTGGAGCCTCTCAAACACTGAGCTAGCTCTGGCAATCAACCTCATTGTCAATGTGTACATCCCTGGAAAGTACACTACCAAGGTAAATGAAATTATCCACAGCATTCAAAGCTTCTCCATTTGTTGTAACTGATGGTTCCACCTATGGGTGGTGTGCTGGTGGCTGATGAAGCACCTGTGTTTTCTTAGGATTATTAGGCCAAAATTGGCACAGGCAAAAAAGAATTGATCCATACTTTGTTACATCTCAGCTTCAGAGGCTGTATTGTATGCACAACCATCTGCAAACAGAAAATCATGCACCAACACTCCTTCCACATTGATCTTGGTTTGTAGTCTTTTCAAATTGAAGAACTTACCATCGGTATGGTAGTTGACCTTGATGCCATGATTATCCTCATTGAAAGTATTTGATAACATGCCCGAAAATGTCATGATAAACATCATGGGAGCAAGCACACAACTCTGTTTCACTCCATTGGTGACTGGGAAGACACGAGAGTATTGTCCACTCTCCAGAATCCAGGCAAATGTGCCATTATGAAATTGATGTACAATATTGATGAACTCCAGACAACCAGATTTTGACATAATTTTCCATGAGTCCTCATGACTAATGGAGTCAAAGGCCTTTTGCAGATCTGTAAATGTTGTGTACAGACCTCTGTTCTGCTGCTGGCATTTCTCCTGGTGCTGTCGGGCAGCAAATGTCATGTTGACTATTCCTCAACCCGTTCTGAAGCCACCCTGGCTCTCAGGTATAGGACCATCTTCTAGAGGAAGGATAAGCCTGTGAAGGAGGACTCTAGCAAGAATTTTTCCAGCACTGACTAAGAGAGATATCCCCCTGTGATTATTGCAGGACAATCTATTTCATTTACCTTTATAAAGATGGTCAATGGAGGCATCCTTGAAATCCCGGGGGATAACTTCCTCTTGCCATACAACCTGGGAAATTTCAGTCAGTTTTTGTATGAGCAATGGTCCCCCTTCATTGCAAATCTCAGCTGGAATGGGATCAGCACCAGGTGCTTTGCCACATGAAAGGAGCCTAATGGCCCTCAAAACCTCTTCTTCAGCTAAGGAGGCATTGTCTTCAACCTGAGGTAAATTGTCAATGACATCAACATTGATTGATGATGGTCTGTTGAGAACACTATGGAAATGTTCAGTCCATCTCTCCAGTATCATGTCCTTATCATTAATCAGTGTGGCTCCATCAGCACTGAATAGTGATGCACCATAGGTTTTTGGTCCATAGTTTTCAGGGAGTCATAAAAGTGCTTTGGATTGTTACTATCATGATGAAACTGAATTTCATCTGCCTTCTTACTGAACTAGGAATCCTGAATCTCTCTAAACTTTGCTTGGACTCGACTTTTGAGATGGTAAAAATTTGGAAAAAGACCAACATATACAAAAAATATTTATAGTGGCTATTTTTCTGGTGGCCAAGAACTGGGAAATGAAGGAATGCCCATCAATGGGGAATGGCTTAACAAGGTGTGGTTCATGAATTTATTGGAATACTATTATGCTATAAGAATACTATTACACTCAGAAAAAACCCAGACTTATATAAACTGATGCTGAGTGAAATGAACAGAACCATAAGAACTTATCCACAAGAATAGTTACAGTAGGTGAGGACTGCTTCTGATAGACTTAGCCCTACACAGCAATGAAAAGACTTAAAACATGTCCAAGAGATTCTTCATTCAAAATTCCATCCACATCCAGAGAAAGAACTATAGAATCAGAAAGTAGAATCAAGAAGAATATTCCCTCTTTTGTTTTATTTTGGCTTGTTTTTTTCTCATAGTTGGCCCCATTCATTTTAATTCTTTTATGTAACATGACTAATGGGAAATGGTGTTAATAAGAATGCATATGTAGAAACCATATGATATTGCATGCTATATTGGGCAGGGAGGTGTAGAATATTTAAAAGATATGGAAATTATTTTTGAAAACTAAAAAGAAATAAATTAGCAAAAAAAAAGAAATACCATCTTCTAAGATTCAGTCTTTTAG
Organism: Bettongia penicillata ogilbyi; assembly: GCA_023548195.1. Taxonomy (NCBI): domain Eukaryota; kingdom Metazoa; phylum Chordata; class Mammalia; order Diprotodontia; family Potoroidae; genus Bettongia; species Bettongia penicillata. The sequence goes on from JAJHZJ010000257.1 coordinate 3,785,928, forward strand.
TATAGGAGCTGTTAGGTATTCTGAATCCTGAATTTTTCCCCACATATGTTATTTTTGGTTGTTGCTTGAAATAATTTTTTCTTTAATCTGGGAATTTTGAATCTTGGCTATGATATTCCTGTAAGTTTCCTTCTGAGGATCTCTTTCAGGTGGTTCTCAGTGGGGTCTTTCTATTTCTCTTTTACTTTCTTGTTCTATAAATTCGGGGCAATTGTCTTTACTAATTTCTTTTAATATTGAATCCAGATTTTTTTATCATAATTTTCAGGAAGACCAACAATTCTAATATATTTCTCCTCTACTTGTTCTCCAGATCAGTTGTTATTCTAATGAGATATTTCAGATTCTCTCATATATTTTTCTAACTTTAGTATATCTTGGTGTCTTATAATTTCATTCAATTCCAGTTATCCTATTGTAGTTTCTCAAACAATTATTTTCTCCTTTACAATTTCATATCTCCTTTTCCAATTAACTTTCTTTTTCATAATTTTCTTGGGTTGCTTATATTTTTCTGCTATTTACTTGTTTTCTCTTATTTGAATTTTTAAATTTATTTTTAAGCTGTACCATGACATATTTGGGGAGATTAAGACCATTCGATGATACTCTTCAGAGTAGGAGTGGCTTTTTTTAATACTTACTATCTTCTTCTAAATAATATACTTTAATCTCAATTTCTGAGGGACATGGTCCAAGGTTTCAGATCCTCTTTATTACTATTTTCTGAATTCCTTCTGGGGACTCAACCTCAGGGGCTCCTCCTATCCTAAGACACAGTTAGATTCCTTAACAACACTGTCCCCAAAATGTTCTTGCTCCAAAATGCACTCAAAAAACATGTGATTGTTCCTCCTCCCCCACTGCCATAACCCTGGATCAATCTGGTCAGCACTGCTAGTCCTGACTTCTGGAAACAGCAGGGCAGGTCCATCAATCTTCCCTCACTCAGCCTCTGCTGTTCTTTAAGTGAAAGTGTGTTAGGTGGAAGAAGTTCATGAGGTGGAAGCTTTTGAGACTGGGGAGGTAAAAGTTCTTGAGGTGAAGTTTTTTACAACTGTGATTGATGTGAAAATTGAAATAAAATTTCTTGATCTCTAATCTGCTTTCCTCAGGGCCCACTGTTTGTTGATTCAGTTAAATTGACTTGTAGGTGTTTACATATTATTCAAATCAAACCTCAGTCCCTAGAGTCTTCTCTGCAAGTTTTTCAAGATATCGTTGGAAGATAAATGCTTTCCCCCTTTGTTTTTGCAGCTCTATGTTAATTTCATGGTGATTTTCTGTCTGTGGAGGAAATTTCAAGAGCCTGGGAATATCTGACCTACTCCATCAAGTTCCCGGAATGCAATTTTCCCTCTTATTTTATAGCTAGTCCATTTTAGGAGATTGCCCAGATCAACAATTTCTTCACTTGTTAGAAGGTAGAAGTCTGGATTTCTTTACCTAACTCAACACTGGGTACCTTCATTCCCTCCCCACTTTCAAATATCTTTAAGTAATTGTGTTTCACATAAGAATATTAGCTGAAAGAAGGGAACTGTCATTATACATTTTTGTTTCAATTTGTATTCTTAGCACTTAGAATAGTATCTGATGAATATTAAGAATTTAATAAAAGCTTATTGACTGAATGACCCTCTAGATGACCTCTATGAACATTATTCCAAAGTTAATTTACAGATTTAGAGATGTGTCAATCAAAATACAAAAGAGATTCTTCAGAGAGATAAAATACTGAATAAAATCATTTGGATGAGAGAAAAAATTAACTAAAAGATCAATGGAAAGAATGAAAAAGGTAGAAATTAAGAGGAAATAAAGCTTTCAGACATCAAGTGTAATTCAAAGCAATAATCACGAAAAGTGTTTGGTACTGTTTAATGGGCAAAAAGGTAGATCAATGGAATAAACTAGACAAACAAGAAGTAGAAATGACTGAATTAAAAAAAAAAATAAAGCAACATCAGGAAAGTGTTTCCTTTTCTTGAAGAGATAAGTTACCCAAGGAGGAACTCAGCATTTGATAAGAACTTCTCAGAAAACTAGAAAGAATGTGGGTAGATACTAAGTTATATCTGAAATTTTCATACAGATTTCCAAGACAAAGTAAAAATGAATATTTTATCTGAGTATTGAAAACCACACCGGGAAAGTTTATCAGATATTAAGTGTAAGACCATAAATGGAAGAAAAACCAACACTGAGAGATGGATAGCTATAGTGACCAAATATGACATCAAAGAAGAACTACGAGAAAACATTTTGCCTTATTTCCATGGGATGTGTGATGTGCGTGTGTGTGCATGTGTGTGTGTGTGTGTGTGTATTCAGTGTGCTTGCATAAACTGCCTGCTGAGCTCATACCCATGCTGAAGCTTATCTACCTTAACGTTAATTTTGTGTAATCTGGATGAAACCTGATTCATGGAATAATAGTATTAAGAGAATGTTGGGGTTTTTTTGAGGGGGTGGGACATTCCTGAGATAACACAACAAAAGAGAGACAGAAGAGAATGCTATATTATATTATATTGTATTATATCATATCACATCAAATCACATTACATCAAATCTTATGATATATGATCTCCTATTATATTGTATTTTGTTGTATTAAGTTGTTATATTTATTATATTACAATATAATGCGTTATGATATAATGTAATATTATATAGTATTATTTAATATTATATAACTAATGTGATATAACTGTAATCTTACAACACCATTTTAAACAACAGAGTGGAATGGAGAGACGATAGACTAAGATAGGGAAGCTAATGAGATGGTTAATTCAATAGTGTGGGGGAAAGCTGATGAAGACCAAGCCAACCAAATTTAGTTGTCTTGTTTTTTTTGTTTTGTTTTGTTTTTAAGTAAGTGAAAATAAAGGAAAAGGCACTAAAGATATCATGGAGATAGTATTCACAATACTCTAGAGGTTACCCTTTTTAAGAACACTTTAATCAGTAACTCCAAGGAAGGTCTACAACAGAAAGATATGTCTTGTCGAACATCTTCAGCACAACCACAGAAGATATTCTGTGTGTAATCATTATCATGAAAAAGCTGAAGAATTAACGGAGGGTTCCAATGCCATATAGTAAAAACTGTATGCAAAAGCCCAAATGACATTTCCTGTAAATGATTAGTTATTGTAGGGGTTTGGATTTTTGAAAGAACATGTTCTGATGGTTTTATATCCCAGATCATTATTTTGCCTCCAAAATGTAATACACGATTTTTCAAAAGAAAGTAAACTAATAATACAGAAACACAAATGAGTGAATCAAGAAAACTATTGACAGGATGCTGTGGATAGCCAATTCTTGGAGTGAGTACACCACCACAGAGATTTGAAAAAGGTACTGCCAATGTGTATAGGACATATAACTGAAGTGGTCAGAATAGATTTCATTGAAGAAATGAGTGTAGGCCATCTATTAGGGAGATAATGTTTGAGTGATCATATGATCCAACACATACATTTTTACAAATTAATCAACTGAATCCAAGACATGGCTAGGTCCTCTGACTCCAAAATCACTAGCTGATAATTCTAAAGGAGATGTCTGGCCATGATAAATTCAACTGAGAGAATTATATTTAAGTAATTTGAGCTCAATATTGATGAATGAATACAGGGAAAATATCAATTAGTAAGAACTCAGTTTATCTGATTTGAACGATTAGGCAAAATATTATTGTTTTCCTGTTTTAAAAGAAAGACACTGTTTTAGGAATTTGTAGACAAAAAGAATAAAATTGAGACCTGAAAGCTACCGAATAGCCACAATAATAATATCATTAAACTAAAACAAAAACAAAAAAATAACTTTAAAATTCTTCCTTCGATTCTGGTCATAATATGACCCATTTTATATATCTTCTCCAATTTTATTTCCAGTCTTGAATAATGTCAGTTACCTTTCATATTTCTTCTCCTGAGACCTTGTGAGAAAATTACCATGTGGGAAAAACACAAAATAAATAAAAACAATAACAAAATAAGCAATGATACTTGTAACAATTTGTAATAATAAAAGTATTAAAATTAAGGTGTGGAAGGAAGGAATTATGTACTTACCCTTAAAGCAAGCAGAATATTTAGTTTCTGAATAATAAATCTTAAATTTGGAAGAGATTTCAGAAGTAATTAAATACAAACTATACTGTAACCATAGACCATCTCTCTATCAGCCATGAAAATTTTCTACTAGAATACATCAATAATGGGGAATTCAAAATTTTTTGATGCTGCTCATTTATTATTGACATGCATGAAGCAGAGTAAAAGATCCCTGAAATTTGAATTCAGGAAATCTTCCCTTTAATTCTTCGAGCTTTAGTGTTCTCTTAGGCAAAATGGAGACATGAATCCTGGTACAATTGCCACTCTATGGTATTGGGAGGAAAATTATCAAGGATTAAAACAGTAGAGAAATGAAAGTTCATGTGATATGCAGCAAAAATTGTTACACAGTTGAAACCCTTTTTCAAATGGAATATTTGATGGCACCTGTCATTAACCTAATTCTTTCACAAACAGTTTCTCCTCTTCAGACTAAAACTCTACAGTTCCTTCAATTGTTACCCAGAATGGACTATCCCTGGAGAATTCTTGCCAATCATGTCCTAAGAAGAGGTATAAATGCACGGAGGTTTTTATTGCAGCTCTGTTTTTCTTTGATCATTCACACTTTTTTCCCTGACTGATTGGCTTCTAGAGTTGAACTGACAGTGAGATATAAATAAAAACTATTTTTGTTTACTTAGCTAGCCTAGCAATACCTGGTCAGCACTGGAGTATACCAATGTAAAGAGATAGGGCAAGTCCAGGACTCAACTTGAAGTCGTTTCCAAGGACTTATCATTAAATTTTTAGTCTGAATATTTACATCTTCAAAATTGAAAAATGCTGCAGATCAGGATTCTAATTCTTTTATTGATTGTCTACACTTAATAAAGTGAAGGAGAAAGCAATAGCAATTCAAATTAAGCTTAGAAGTCGGCTGTGACAAAATATTTTTAAAGAAGTCATTAACTAAATTATTTTAAATTAAAGTGGTATTTGCTCATCACTGACCAGATAGCTGACTATGAGCCTCAGCAAAATTGCAAAATCAGCAAAATTATCCTTTCATACCTTCAACCTCTTTTTAAGTACCCCATTTTCCATTACTACCCCATTCAGGGAAAGTGTCCCTCTGTTCTCAGAAAAGGATATGCTAGATATTTTCAAATTAGTGTGAATTTGAGTGAAGGAAGGAAACAAGTATTTAAAACAATTTTAAACATACTATATATCTTTTATTTGTTACTAGATCTCCTAATGTACTAAATAATGCATTAGCATTCTATATTTATGATTTTCTGTTTGTAGAGTAAGAGGCTGCTTGAATGAAAGCTTTACGATTCACACATATGCACATACACAAACACACACAAATCTATTTGTGTCTAATGGTAGCTATCTCTAGGGTGAGGAAGGAGAGAGACGCAAAAGGAAAAAAATGAAATTTATAAGATAATTTTTTTTCAAATGAATACCAAATTGTGCATGGTAGATTTGTAGTTTCCTGTGTAATAATCTTTTTATTGTAGTGTGTCATAGAAATGCTTGTTTTTCCCCATAAATTAAAAAAAACATTTTAAATATCTATGCAGATAATATCACCGGAACAGATTTAGGGACCTCATTCGTTGCGGTAGATTAGACCTTTGTCTGTAATATGGTCTTTATAATTTGGGTCACTAAAATGTCATTTGTTCATAGACATATTTGATTTGTGTCAGAGGTGAAACTTTAACAGAAAACCTCCTTCATACAAAATCAGCCATCTATTAGTAATGGCGTCAAATCTTTTATAAATCTCATAAAATATATTTTTGGTGGGTTTACTTTTTAAATTAAGATGATTACTCATTCCTTTCTTTTTTCTTTTATAAGGGGAATTCTGTTTTTTTTATTTCAAAATTTTAGATTAGTCTAGGAATGTTAATAATGTCCTCCAAAATTCCTTTTATTTTCTCTCTCCCTCTCTTTTTCTTATCCATTTCTCCCTCCCCCATTTCTCTTTCTTCAGCTGAAAAGTAGATTATTGATGAATAATTTGAGGTGATTATTTTGATTCAGGTAAAGAGACCAGTCCATGAAGGAATGTTTTAAGACTATTTTGTCATATTTACTTATTAACTGTTATTTACCTACTGTGTACACTCTCCCTCTATTTGAATGACAGTAGTGTCAGGAAATAATTATTTAATTACCATCTCTGATCCTTACTATGTCACTTCTTGGTTAATTCATTTAGCCTCTCTTTACCTCAGCTTCCTCATTTGGAAAATTAAAGGTTTGACTAGAAGACCTGTTAATTATCTTCCAGTTCACTTTTAGGATCTTTATCATTGAACCAGCAATTTTCACCAACAACAATTGAAATGCATCACAAGAACTACTGAAATTCTACTTCATCAATGTTTTTTTTTTCCTGACTAATGCAATCTTTACTGACTTCTCTATCCACAGAAGACCAAAGGGAGCTGTATATAACATTTTAAGAATTTAATATCCCTTATTGTGTTGACATATATTAAAAAAGAAGAAAGAATAAAAAATATATTCTCAACTCAGCCTAGGATTTGTGAGCATACATGTGTACACAAATGCATTTGTATAAATATAAATATTTAATCTGTATACATGTTATATATGTGTGTAAGTATGAGAGAGAGGAGAGAGAAAAAGGGAGGGAGACAGAGACAGAGAGAGCTCTAGGCATTTCTCTAAGACTATAAATTGCAGAGAAGATTTATACTTTCACTATGTTCATTTTTTTATACCAATGAAATCACAGTTCCAGTCAATACATACATGTTTTATAGATAGGTATATGCTTTCATGTATGTACATAGAGTTGCTTAAATTCATCTTCATGATGAATAGACAGAGAGACAACAAAAAATAAATGGATGATATTTCATAGTATAGTGAAATTGGCAGGTAAACTGAGCTTTGAATCCTTCTCATGAACTTTATAACTATGTACCTCAGCTTACTTGTCAGTAAAATGGAAATAATGCCTTTTGCAGTTCTTTCCAGGCTTTAATAACACTCAAAATAAGACTCAAAAGATATAATATATGTAAAGTACTTTATAGATATAAAAGAATAATATTGATTGGACTATAAGGTTATTACAGGAGGCAATATTTTACTGTGGATTCATCATAAGGTATGAGTTGACTTACCTCCCTACGGCAATGTGATGACAGGAATGAAATACAAAATACACAATAAATATGTATGTGTATGAATGTGTATATACATATTTAAAAACACATATACACATCTACATGTTTGTGAGTACCCTACATTTTCTTTCATCATTTCCTTAACCTATGTTTTCTCATTGTTATCCACTAAGTATTGTTACTCATTACATTCCTTACAAATGAACAGAAGAATGATGGAAGTAAATTCATATGGAGACACAAAACAGCAGGACCCATTTGGACTAATATTTTGAATTTATCATGGTTTATTAACAAAAAGAACTACTTAAAGTTAAAAGAAACATGGTTTCATATAAAACCCTTTCTGTTACTTTTGTATGGGTATGTTCATTTTTTTTTGATGTTCAACAAATTAAAAAAAGAAAAAATAATTTAAGCATAAGTTAATAATCCATTGATTCACTATTTTCTGTCTAATCCTTGTCTTGGATCATTAACAACCTTCTCTTTTTTCCATCAAATTTTATATCAATCAAAGAAAACAAAGGAATAAAATAGTTCCAGGACATGGAACAGCAATGGTGCCATGCCTTTTAAAAGCCAAATTCATTCCCAGGGATTTATAAAATATTCACTGCGTATAAGAAATAGACTGTCCAGGTCAGCAGTTCATTCTGCAATAGCGTAATATACTCCCATTGTCATCATCAAAGAAATCTGTAGATTGATCTGAATTGAATGGGAGACCAGGACTTCTGCGGTTTCGCTTCCTTATTTAATTTCCAGAATCCCTGTCCACAATACAAGAGTCCCGTGGAAGAATATTTGTATTTCCTTGGCTAAATATTCCTACTATAGGATATTCTGAGGAATTGATCAGGCAAGTGAACTGAAATAAAACAGGCAGCCTATCCAGAGGACAGACAGGAAAGAGCTCCTGCAAACCTTGCCATTGAATCCATGCCCACAATCCAATCAAAATGTGATAACAAAAATAACACATGTAATACCATTTAAATATCCCAACAACTCTGTGAACTACATGCTACATGTCTTTATTTTCCATCTTTAAACTCAACCTGAGGTTACACTGGATAAGGAATTCCTGGTGAGAAAACTCATTCTGCCAATGAAGATTGTCAACTGTTCCATGATTTATACTTCAGAGAGTTGCTTAGGGGCAGTGAGCCATTTGAGTCTTTTATTTATGGTTACACATATATGGCAGAAATCATATTTGAAACTGTTTCCTTGACACTAAGGCTAGGTCTCTATTCAGTAAGCCATGCTTCATCTCAGGTGGCATTATTCTCATTTTGGACATTGATGAATAAATCAGTACTTCATTTATTATTAATTAAAATGTAACAGCACACATATTGGATAATTGAATATAAAAATGCAGTGATCTCTTATTCAAATGAAATTTTACTCTTTTGGTGGAAATAACATATGCATATATAAGGAAATACAAAATGTTGATAAGGCAAGTTCAAAATAATTTCAAAGGGGCATTAGGAAAGTATAGGAGATAGTACTTGAGGTGATCTGTGAAGAGAACTATAGATTTTAAGGAGTAGAGATGAAGGAAGTGCATTCCGAAGGTGAAAACAGACTTCACAGAAGTTTGGAAATGGAAAATGAATTGCTATGTTAAGGAAAAAACATGAAGGCCCTGTTAACAGGGAAGTTGAGAATATGAATATCATTCATACTAAACATGGAAAGATAGATCAGAAGTAGCTAGCAATTGGTTTGAAATGCCAGAGACATGTTTATATTTCATCCTCATGACAATATAGAGGTGCTGGGGTTTTCTGAATAGAGAATTGACTTGGCCATTCTTATGCCTTAGGAAAATCAGTTTTACATTTGTGTTGAGGATGATTGGGGAGAGAAAAGCTTGGGGCAGATTGGACTTATGTGAAAGCCCTTACAGTAATGAAAGTAAGAAAGTGTGTTTGTCCTTTGTTGCCAAAGAAGATCATATCATCAGAGAAATAATGATATGACTTGCACTTGACTTTGTTTTGAGTGAAGGAAGGCTGTGCAGGTCACTAGCCTTACTTCTTCTCCAGAACCATCTGCATCCGGGGACCATATATTCATCAGGATGACTGGAGATGACCCAGGATGAGACAATTGGGATGAAGTGACTTGCCCAAGGTCACACAACTAGTGAATGTCAAATGTCTGAGGTGAGATTTGAACTCAGGTCCTCCTGACTCCTGCACTGTTGCTCTCTCCACTGCACCACCTAGCTTCCCCTTGAAAGTAAGAAGGTGGTGAGAGGCTGGAAGAATATAACAAAGAGAAGTGCTGGGGAGATGTCAAGGGGAGGGGTGAGATTGCAAATAATTTGAAGATGGAACAAGGAAGGAGAATATTGAAGCATGACCACAATGTTGTGAATTTGGATGTGTCCAATGATGGTGCTACCCAAAGCAGAAATAAGTAAGGTTAGAAGAAAGTTGGGCTAAGGATAAAGATATAAATATATATGTGTGTGTGTGTGTGTGTGTGTGTGTGTGTATTTGTTGTTGTTCTCTTGTTTTGACATTGAAAGTGCCTGGGGGCAGAGTCAAGATGACAGAATATAGGAGAAACTCAGTTGAACTCTGCCACACTTCCCCTCCAAATATTTTGTTTTAAATTCCTAAATCAAATTTTGGACCTGTAGAGCCAACAAAAGGTCAGGACAGGTCTGAGACACTGGAGAAAGGGCTGGACTAAAGTGTACATGGCATCATCTCCAACTGTGGAACTTGGAAGTAGCGATAAAAGTAATAGCATTCACAGTAGCAAATTCAGGAGCTCCCAGTTTAGAAATAGTAAGAGGGTTGAACAGGGCAAAAATACTGAGGGTACATATTTCCAGGAAATGGGTGCACTTGGCACTGATTGGCATCTCTGTTCCATATAAGCAGTTCTGGATTGGAGTTCCAGGGCAGAGAGAAGCATTGCTCGTCTGTCATGAGGGAGCAGAGGCACTAGTTATAGTTCCAAGGCAGAAAGGAGAACTAATGCTTGTGGATCTAGGAGAAAAGGGAACCTGGTTACAGATCCAGGTCCAAGAAGATCACTAGTATTACTGGTTGCAGGAGTTCAGGGAACATTTCTGGTCAAGATCAGAGCACATATCAAGATAAAAGTGACCACTTCTTTCTCCAAATCATAATACCGTGAAAGAACCCAATACTTGCAAATCTTTTGAATTCAAAACAGCAACAACAACAAAAAAAAATTTGAAACACAGGACAGTAATTCTGGACTCCTAAATGAGCAGAGTTCAACTTTAGCATAAATTGCAACGTTAAGAAATAAGTTGCAAAAATGAATAATCACAACAGTACAAAAGAAGTTTGATCATAAAAATATGCTAAGGCAGCAGGGAAGACCAAGGCATAAATTTAGAAGACAACAATGGGAAAATATCTACAGAAAAAGACTCAAATAAAAATGTTAATTGGATTAAAATGCAACAAGAATTGTGGCAAGAGCTGAAGAGATATAAAGGTAGCAGAGGAAAGATTGGGGCATGGGGGTTGAACGACACTCATGGAAGAAAATTATGAAAGAAGAGTTAACAGTTGGGTGAAATAGGTACAAAACTACTGAAAAAATGACACCTTAGAGACAAAATTGGCCTAAAGGTCAAAGAGGCACAAAAATTTACTACAGAAAAAAAAAATTTAAAACAGAATTGGTCAAATGGAAAAAAAAAGATACAAAAGCTCACTAAAGAAAATAATTCTTTAAAATTTAGAATTTACAAATGGATGTTAATGACTCCATGAGATATCAAGAAGCAATAAAACAAAGTCAAAATAGTAAAAAAATATCAAAGAAAATGAGAAATGTCTCATTGGAAAAGCAACAAACTAGAAAATGGATAATTTAAGAATTATTTGAATATCTGAAGCCATGCTCCAAATGAACAAAAATAGAACCTGGCCACAATAAATATACACACATTTATACAGATATTTATATATTTATATGTGTGTTGGTTTGATTTTATTTTTGTTTCTATTTCTCTCTAAAGTATAGAAGTCATATTTCAAATCAGTTTCCTTTTTGCTTTATGACATATATTTGATTCATAAATTCATTCATAAGACACTTTTGTTGATCTATGCTTCAGTGACATTACTTGTTCAGAGAGAACAAATAACTCCTGCAGTCAGTGATTCAATAATTTCTCCATAAGAGCTTTACCAAATATATTAGAGATAACTTGAGGAATTTCTGGCATAGAGCACAGATTACTTTTCCTCAAATGAGATATTTGGTTACTTTAGATATAACACATATAAGATAAATGATGAATGAAACTAATGTGGATGAGCAACAAAAGATCTTGTTCTGACATAGATTCTTCTATCAAGAAGAATACAAGAGAACAAGAGTTTTGTTACTCTGTAAAAAAACTTTTTTTATATTCTTCAATTCAGCTCAATTTAAATTAATAGAAATACATGCAGTTGTCTCTAGGTTCAAGGAGTTTTCCAAATGCTCTGAATATGAAGACAAAAATAAAACAGTCTCTGACCTTAAGATGCTTAACTTCCACTTGTAAGAGTAGAGGACATCATATATGTAAGTATATATATATATATATATATATATATATATATATATATATATATATATATATATATATACTCCAAATTTGTGCATCCTACATTTCCTTTCTACTGTTTCAATTCTGCTTTACTCATAGAGCACAGCACCTTTTCTGATGTGGGTATGCCATGTTGAGCAGTTCTGTGCCAGTGTCTCCTATGTCACACAATCAAATTCAAACTTCTTAAGAGAAACTTTGAGAGTGAACTTGTATCACTTCTTCTGACCACCATGTGATCACCTGCCCATGAGAGTTCACCACAATATAGTCTTTTTGGCAAGCATACATTTTGCATTCAAACATGGCCAGCCCATTGGAGTTGTGCTCTCTGAAGCATATTTCAAATGCTGGGCAATTTAGTTCTAGCAAGGACCTCAGTGTCTGGTACCTTATCCTGTCAGGTGATTTTCAGAATCTTCCTAAGACAGTTCAAATGGAACTGATTCCATTCAGTTTCAGATTCAGATTCAGTTTCATGGCCTGGCTCTGGTAGATTGCCCATGTTTTGCAGGCATACAAAATGAAGTCAGCACAATGACTCTATAGAACTTCAGTTTATAATAAATACAAAGACCCCACTGAGATATTTTAAGGAGAGGCTCAGTAAATACTCAGCTGAGTATGTCATAGTGGACATTCCTTTTATGTGTGGTTTCAACAGAAGGGCAATGAGATCCTTTCTATCTCTCATTTACTTGGATGTCCTTTAGTAACCTGAGTTTTCTCTGGTGTAAAATGGAGAAAATAGTATCTTTATTACCTAATAGATGTTAGTGACATAATGCATCAAATCTTGCATCTGACACTCTAGCTATGGACAAGGTATATGTTACTCTTGATCCATACTAAATGTCTTGTATTTTTCTAATCCAAATGTATCCAGGGGATCACTGACACAGAGTTACACACAACCATTAACCTCTGAGCTCCTGTTGATTATATGAACTGCAGCCAAGAACCTGTAACTAAAGGACTGGAAGAAGTGGGTAAATTGGTTGAGTCAGAATAGGGATGAGAACTAAGTGAATAGTTTAGGGCTTAAAGAATTAAAAAAGGATTTTTAGAAAGTCAATCAACTAACATTTTTAATCACCTATTATGTGACAGACAACATGCCATGGAATCTCAGACTAAGCCAGAAGGAAAATTCTAACTAGAAATTCTTCTAAGTATAAATTCCATTGAGTGGAAAGGTATAGGGCAGAACGTGGTTATTATCTGGTTGTTTGGTTGTTGTCCTTTGTCTTCGAAGAGGACCAAAATGACACCACCATTGTAAAGTGAAATTTCAGTGTGTCGGATTGTGGCTGATCACAACAATATGAGCTCAGAATGCTCTACCACACACTTGAGTAAGTGTGAAAGTCTCTGAATATTTGGGGTGGATATCCCAAATTTGCGCATCCTGCATTTACTTTGTGCGTCTGAATTCTGCTTTGCACCAAGAGCACAGCACCCTTTCTTATGTGGGCACACCATGCTGAGCAGTCCTGGGCCAGTGTCTCACATGTAGCACAGTCAAATCCAAAGTTCTTGAGACAGACCTTGAGTAGTTGAGTAGACCTTGTATAGTTTCTTCTAGCCACCATGTGATTGCCTGCCCTATGCAAGTTCTCCATAAAATAGCCTTTTTGACAAGCATACATTTTGCATTCGAACAACGTGGCCAGCCCATCAGAGTTGCACTCTCTGAAACATAGTTTGAATACTTGGCAATTCAAATCGAGCAAGGACTTCAGTGTCTGATACATTATCATGCCAGGTGATCCTCAAAATCTTCTTAAGACGGTTCAAATGGAAGCAATTCAATTTCCTGACAAGGAACTGGCATGGAATCTACCTTTCATGTCCACGTGTTCCACCTAACTCTCATCTATGGCCCCCAGAAGTTGCAGCATGTGATGGCCACACCACAGTAAACTGTTTCAGCAGATGGGTCAAACCAGGTTGAGGGTACCAAGGGTTCTCAAATGCATTGGTTTGTTGTCGGGTGTGTACCCCAAGCACATGAAGACTTCATTTGGTGGAATGGGTAGATGAGAACAATTTGTTTTAATGGCCATGAAGGCAGAAGAAGCAGGCAATGTGGAGTGCTTAGAGCTTGGTTAGGCACTGAAGACACCAAGGTCATCCACTGCATCCTGAGCTGTCATCCATTATCTTGACTCTATCCTGCCACTGGACTATGATGACTGTGGAGAGAGTGAGGCTGATGACTTCATGCAACTCTGCCTCACTTAAAGGCAATTTATACAGGAATCAAAAGACATCACCACCACCACCCCGAAAAGTTAGTATCTACACACTAAAAAACACCTGTTGGACTTCTGGAACTGAATGTTCAAATTAATCTAAACTACTTGCTACTTAATTTTCCCACTTGAAATCTATGATATTGAAGATTTCCCTAAAGTTCCAATAAAACATTTGAAAATGGGCCTTCAGTTCTAATAGAATTACTTAAAGAATTTTCACGAAGACAACTTCAGGGTAAAAGAGCTTCCTTATTTAATTGTCCTGGGTGATGCCTGGATTTTCCCACTCTAATTAGTTCCTGCAGAGAGAAGAGATTGGAATGGCACTGAGGAACAAGAAGGCTGTCCAAGACTACATAGGGACTCAATAGGCAAAATAATAACTGTTTTCTCATTTTTATTAAAATTTGTTTGTTTCAATGTTGGGATAATGTATACTCTGAAATCATCTAAGTAAAAATAAGGAGTAAAATTCATCAGTAATTTAAGGAAAACCATGATTAGAATCCAGAAGGTAGAGTAGGGTCAGTATGTGGAATAATATTTGAGTTTCTAGGAATCATGTGTGAATTCAGTCCCTAAAATTGTTTTCACAGGCATTTTCTTCCTTTGAACATTTAAACTACTGGATATTGCATGGAGAATTTACTCTCTCTCTCTCTTCATGATTCATTTACACTTAAATCTCCGTGAGTTGCTCTTTCAGGGAGACAGTGAAAAGCTAGAAATGAGAAAAAATAGTTCTACAAAATGAACATGAGAAAAAGCCATCGATCTCACAATGGTAGACATGCTGGGAAAAATATGAGTTTAAAATAATATTCAGAAATGCATATGAAATAGACACAGAATACATGAAATTTAGGGACATTTTACAAATAGATTCTACTATACTTAACAGGCTGATTTTTAACTATATCCTTATCTCTGGACATCTGAAAAAAATGTCTTTCTGCTCAATAAATTGTGTCACCTAAGATGCATAGGACATTGACTAGATGCTCAGCCAGTACTTTCTTTAATGAAATTGAAATTAAATTGGTCTATAGAAAAG
This sequence comes from Bettongia penicillata ogilbyi, assembly GCA_023548195.1. Classification (NCBI taxonomy): domain Eukaryota; kingdom Metazoa; phylum Chordata; class Mammalia; order Diprotodontia; family Potoroidae; genus Bettongia; species Bettongia penicillata. The sequence continues at coordinate 3,801,104 of JAJHZJ010000257.1, forward strand.
GCCTGTGTTCTGTAAGATAATTTGTAGCAGACTTAAATCTGTGGAGTAGGAGGAAGAGGAGATTGGGGATGGAGGTAGGTGGAATGGAGCAGGAAGAGAAGAAACAAAGAGAAGAAACAGAGGAGAAAAGGAAGTGAAAAGAGAGAGAATAAACAATATTGTTACTAACAGCTAAATTTACATAGGGTCTGCTTTGTACCACTGTGATAACCACTTCATTATCTCATTTGATCTCACAACAATCCCACAAAGTAGGAGCCATTGTTTTCATCCCCATTTTACAGTGATTGAAGTTAATTGAAGTTAATGGACTTGTCCAAGGTTATATGTCTAATTGCGTGTGTGAGACCAAAGATCAGATCTGAACATAGCTATTACTGACTCCAGACCCAGAGCTCTACCCATTGTGCTGCCTAGAAGTCATGATGGTTTGGTCTCCTGATAAATTTTGTGAAGTAGTAGGAACTATTATCTCTGTTTTTATATGCTGCCTGGTATAATCAATTGAAAGCTTAGCTCAGAATAAGGAGGATTTGGGTTCAAATCCTACCTCTGATACAGTATAACTCTGTGACTCTGGATAATTCACTTAACTCCTCAAAACTCTGGTCAACTATTTAATACTGTATTATATCTGAGGCCAGTGAGGCTCAGAGAATTTGTGTCATTAACATCACAAAAGTTCACACAGGATGAACATGTTGATCATTAATAAAGGAAGCTTGGTAAGGAAAAATGAAGTAGGGAATTATTAAACAACCACTTCTTAACTCTAAATCCAGCACTCTTATTTAAAGTAAGTTTTTTAAGACCATACCTCTATGTACCATCACCTTCCCCATGCTCAAAGCATAGGCATCATTCTCAACTCCCCACTACTCTCACCCTTAATATCCAAACTATTGCCAATGCCTATCAATTTCATCTTTGCAATATCTCTCAAATAGACCCCTTTTTCTTCTCTGACGCTACCACCACCCTGGTGCAGGCTCTCCTCACCTCTCCTGGAGAATTGTAATAATATTCCAGTGGGTCTGTACTGTCGCCTCACAATATATATGCATTGATGGCTCCTTATCACCTCCCAAGAACATGTACAAAATCCTCTGGCATTCAAAGTCCTTCTTTCCAATCTTCTTTCACCCTATATCCCTTTATGAATGCTTTGATCTAGAATACTTATATCATTGTTGTTCCAAAATAGACACTTCATTTTTCAGCCCTGGGGATATTTTCTGATTGTCCTTAATGTCCAGAATATTCTCTTTCTCCATCTCTGTCTATTGACTTGACTAACTTCTTTCAAGTCTCATCTAAAATTTCACTTTCTCCAGGAAATCTTCTCAATTCCTTTTAATTCTATTGTCTTCCCCCCTTTGATTATGTCCTATTAATCCTATATATTGTTTGTACATATTTTGCTGCTTGTTGTCTTCACCATTAGATTGTGACATTCTTGAGGGCAAGAACTATCTCTTTTTTTGATCTCCAGCAGTTAGCATAGTGACTGGCACATAGTTAGGTTCTTAATATTTATTGACTGATTCATGATCGACTTAGGGGCAAAGAGTATACTTCTTGTGAGGAAGTCCTAAATGTTATTTCCCAGAAGGTCACATATTGGGCAAGCAAAAGACAGAAGAATCTTTGGGTGCTAGAGGTTTAAAAGAGAAAAATAAAGCCTAATAATAGGAAAGGAACAAAAGAAAGAAGGAGGATGTAGGCACAATGGTGGAGCAGGAATACAAATTCTCCTTTCTGAACTTTGAAAAATAGACCCCATTTTTCCTATTCTCAGATGATAATGTATCATACTGACTGCAATAGACAACTCAATCCAGATCCATTTTCGCTTCCTAATTAAGTAGATACTAGTGTATGGTCAAGGCAAAAACAGGTATGGAAAAAGAAGATTAGATAACCCACCATTACACAGAAGAATCAAGGAGAGTTTGGACTTCATTCTGGGATTTGGAGGACATGTTTTACTCTCTCTGTTGTTTGATGTATCTTTACGTCACATTACTTTCAGTTTCAAATTAATTACTCTTTCTAGTGATTCTTTAAATCAAATTGCAGCAGTTTGGGAGAAGAAAACTCAGGGGGACTCAGCTCTTTAACTCTGCTTTAAATTTAAATTCCAGTATGGAGTAGCTTTGTGTGAAATAGGTAATGTTATTAATTATAATGATTTTTTTTTATTTTTAATGCCCCTCAGCCTAGCAAAATGGCTAGAATACAATATTGCAAAATCCTAGAGTTGAAAGGGACCTCAGTGACCTTATAGTCAAAACTAGACAGAAGAACAATCCCCACTGCAACATGGCAGAAAAAAAGTTATCATCTGTTCCCTACTAGAAAAGAACTCCAAATAGGTAGATACAATATTAAAAAAAAAAATTCCAACATCTTATAGCCCTGACAATCAGCAGATTTTTTCCATCAAGATTAAGAAATGCAAATTAAAACAACTCTGAGGTACCTATTGAATGGGTTAATATGACAGAAAAGGAAAATGAAAAATGTTGGAAGGAATGTGGGAAAATAGGGACAGTAATGCAATGGTGGTAGATTTTGAAACTGATAGCCCAACTATTTTGGAGAGCAATTTTGAATTACATCCAAAGGGCTATCAAACTGTAATTACTCTTTGGCCCTGTAATATTGTTACTGGGTCTGTATCCCAAGGAGATCAAAGAAAAAGGACCTATATGTACAAAAATATTTATAGTAACCCTTTTTGTGGTGGAAAAGAATTCACAATTGAGAAATAAATAAATAATTTTTAAAAAAATATGCTTGTTTGAGTCTTTGTTATTTCCACTTATAGCTCTTAGATTTATTTTCTTTTTCCAAACTCAACCAATTTAATCCTTGCTCTCTTTGAAAGCCCTTAAAATGATCATGCAAACCCTCCACAACACCCTCCCTCCCCACCCCGATTTGTTTTTTTTTTCCAGTTTAAACAATTCCAGTTCTTTCAATTGATAATAAGAACTTAATGCTTTTTGAGTGGAATTGGATTATTTGAAATGAAACTACATAGTTTCAACTTTTGTAAGATTCTATCTCTAAGAAAAGTCATAACTTTCTCAAGCTCATTCCAAAGATGCCATAAAACAAATTTGTGTTTCTTTCCATGTTCTGTTTATCTTGGCATTATGAGAATAGTTTATATGTGAAACTTTTAATGAAAATATTTTCTTTCACTCCAACTTGCCATTCCATGATTGTTGATGTCATTTCCCACATAATGCAATCTTCTTGCCTGTAACATTTTTATTATTGACCAACCAGTCAATTGGATGATCTCGTTGAAGTGGTGTATGCACAGCAGCATTGAATGAGTAAATGAAATTGAACATCATCGTGCACCAGTTCCTTCAGTGTAATCATGGTCTCGGGTGGGTATTCAGGGTTGAACTTTGCATCAGATGGAGTTCAAATCCCAACTTCCTAACTTACCAAATGTGTAATTTTGTCGAAGGTATCTAATATCTCTCTGACTCACTGTGATTAATGTATAAAATGATGGGGATGAATGAGATGAGTAAGTTAGGTGTTGTAGAGTATTATGGGCTGGACTTGAATCCAAGAGGACCTAAGTCTAAATGTCTCACACAGTTACTATCAATGTGATCCTGGGAAAGTTACTTGATTTCTGTTTATCTCAATTTCTTCATCTGTAAAAGGGTGATAATAAAAACACATATTTCCAGTGTTGTTGAGAGAATCAATCAAGTTAATATTTGTAAAGTGTTTGGCATAGTACCTGGCAGATAGTAAGTGCTTAATAAATGTGTGTTTCCTTCTATCTGTTTTTCCTTTCATACTAGTTTCATACTATATCCACCATTTTTTACACCTATAAATCTATGATCCTATGAATCACAAGATGATCCATTTTTGTAAATGGATGTGGTGAATTTAATTCATTGAATCAGAAAAATAAAGAGAATTAAAGTGGTCATCTTCCTCTTGCTCAAGTTCTTAATAGCAAAGCATGTGACCGTAGAAAAGTTAGGAATTATAAGACTCACAGAGAAAGCAAATCCCCAAACCATCAAGGACACCATGTACTATAATACTGGACTAATCTGTCTAGAAAAAAATGTAAAACAACTCACTGCTTTACAAGAGAAATCCAGTGCATGTTAAGGAATTCTCTTTGGTAGAGACTTTTAAGGAGTGTCAATATGTAAATTCCTTAATTAGATCAATGAAAATAGAAATAACACCTTCTGTTACAAGGGGACTGTAACATTCAGTTACAACAGAAGCAGTCAATATGCAAATACACCAATTAGAGCAGCAAAAATAGTAATAGGTTCACTTTATTATAGGAGAGCTGAGGAAAAAGAGACGAGAAGGTTTTTTAAAAAAATATTCCTATACTTGTGTAGTTTCATTTTTGTCCTCTTCTTATTGTCTGAATTCTCTGGTGCATTGTAAAAATGAATGACTAGGATGCAAAAATAGAGTTTCCTCCCCATCACCACCACCTCCTTTCCAGTAAGTCCTATCCTTTGAGATTAGGGAAGAGACAGTGGAAAGAGTAGAAAGTCTTGCTTTTCCTTGGCCTCCATGGGTATAAAATATGTCCTTTTCTTAATTGCATTTGAATATAGAGACAAGATATCATCTTACCTTCTGTTCTGTAAAATTAAAATCTATGCTTAATGTCAGTAGACTCCATTGCCAATGCAATGAAAATGACAAACAGAGAAAAGGAGAGACAGAGATAGAAACAGAGAAATAAGAGAAGGATACAAGTAGAGGAAGAAGGAGAGGGAGAAGGAAAGGGAGAGAGAAGGAGGAGATGGAGGGGCAGAGAGAGGAAAAGGGAGAGGGACAGGGAGAATGATTTAGAGAACAGATTTTTAACAAAACCAAGAGGCAGACGATAATGAACTTTGTAGGCTAAGAATCCATTAATTAGCAGTGATTTGGGGAGGAAAGCAATAAATTTTGGAGATAAATTTTGGGTGGATGATTATAGTTATGGTTTATGCTATTTATAACATTAAGCTACATCACCAGTCTTGTATCTCATCCTAGCCCCCCAAATATTTCCTTACTGATAGTTTACTTGCTAATGCTTCTGGAATGCTCCCTGGAAGATGGTTGCTGAGACCTTGCCCATGCCAACCATGGAATAGTGCTGAGCAACTCTATGGAGGTCAAAGTAGCATCCAAGTACTCAACACCTTATTTTCCCACCCCACAGCTGTGGATGTGCTATAAATAGCTTAGAGGTAGCTTATCTTATTTTGACTTGATGACCAATAACTGCTTCCTTCTTCATCAGTGAAGTCTACACATTCAAATCTTTCTCTGTATTAAGAGAGATATAATGTCTAGGATTGGAAGAGTTTTATTTCTATCTCTTCCTCTACAACCCCTATGTAATTAACAATAGTCACTGGATCTTTGACTCAGTGTCATCATATAGGTAGTATGAGGCTGTGCCTCTTAATTCTAGGACTCTAACATCAGTGAACAAGCCTCTCCCCTGTACCATTTATGATGGCTAGTAACTATAAATCTAATTGTAAAGGACCCAAATCAGCTTTCCACTTTTAATGCCAACACCCTCACATATCTCAGAACCATCACATCCTTAAAGTCTTTATTTACCAGCAGTCATCCTTTTACAAATCTGGTTACTGATCTCCCTCTAACTGGGCTTGTCTTCTTTTACTACCACATTTGCTAAAGAAGGCCAGAGAAAGAGAGCAGAAACTCACATTTGGTACTATAGTTACTTTCTATTCTGATTTCTCATGTGGTATAGCCTAGGGACAAGCAAGGCATGAGATTTGAACTGATGATAAGGTGCCTGGGTTATAGGGTGCTTCCAGTTTTTTTCTTTACCCCTCCCCTGTCCTTAGTCATTTTCAGCTGAATTTTCCTCAGCTACAATAATTTGGCTTCACATATCCTCATTCTATTCTGCCCTGGTCACACTGTATTTTCAGTGTTGTTTGCTACAACAAATATTTTACTTTATGATGGATTTTGTAAATCTAAAAAAAAAACTCTAAATGAGCAGAATCTAGGTGGTGATAGTCCTCAAAGTAATTTTAAATGAATAGTGATTGAAGTAAAATGGGATGCTTAGCTTAGGCAAGACTGGAGGGATGGTAGGAATTATTGTTGCATTCAAAAAGTAAAGAGCTTTGTACATACATTAAATGTGAATTTTTTTTGGAGTCGAGGAGTAGAAGTAGAAAACAAGAGTTCAATGATTTTTTTTCCTGTTTCTTAGAAAAACATCCTAAAGACAGACTCTAAAACTGGAAAGGGGTGTCTTTGGAAGAAGCAGGTTGCCTTTGATTAAAAGATTCAAAAAAGCTACTTGTCATACATATAATACAGTGGTTTCTTATTCAGATACAGATTAGAATAAAGGTTTCCATGGTTCACTTTCCACTTTTTTTATTTTTTTATTCATTTTATTTATTTGTAATGCTCTACAATCGCTACCACGAAACTTAGATTCTTTTCCCCCTACCTACTCCCAACCACCCACCTCCCTCCCCAAGATGGTAAAAAATTCTGTATAGAATCTATGTATACATTACTATTGAATACATTTTCACTATAGTCATGCTGCATAGAAGAACTAAAATAAATAGGAGAAATCACATAACAAATTGAACCATAAAACACATACACACAAAAAAATGATCTGCTACATTCTGCCATTGAATTCCATACTTCTTTCTCTGGATGTGGAAGGCAACTTGCCTTAGAAGACCACTGGGAATTTTTTTTTTTGTCCTTGCATTGGTATGAAGATCCAAGTCTACCAGAAAAACTCTCTCACACTGTGGTCGTTGCTGTGCACAAAGCTCTCCTGGTTCTGTTCCTTTCGTTCAGCATCAGATCATATAAGGCTTTACAGGCCTCTATGAAGTCTTCTTGTTCATCGTTTCTTATGGTGCAATAGCATTCCATTACTTTCATATACCATAATTTATTCAGCCATTCCCCAGTTGAAGGACATCCCTTTGATTTCCAGTTTTTGGCCACTACAAAGAGTGCTGCTATAACTATTTTTGTACGTGTGGGACCCTTTCCCATTTTTATGATCTCTTGGGGATACAGTCCTAGAAATGATATTACTGGGTCAAATGGTTTGCGCATTTTTGTAGCCCTTGGGACATAGTTTCAAACCACTCTCCAAAATGGTTGGATGAATTACCAGCTCCACCAACAAAAAATTTGTTTTCCAACTCTCCCACATCTTCTCCAACATTTATCATTTTACTGTTCTGTCATGTTTGCCAACCTAATAGGTGTGACATGGTACCTCAGAATTGTTTTGGTTTGCATCTCTCTAATCAAAAGTGATTTAGAGCATTTTTTCATATGATTATAGATATCTTTAATTTCTTCCTCTGAAAATTGCCTGTTCATATCCTCTCACCATTTTCAACTGGAAAATGACTTGTGTTCTTGTACATTTGACTCAGCTCTCTATAAATTATAGAAATGAGGGCTTTATCTCCAAGATTAGCTGTAAAAATTCTTTCCCAATGTATTACATCTCTCTGGATTTTGGTTGCACTGGGTTTGGTTGGGCAAAATCTTTTCAGTTTAATGTAATCAAAATTATTCATCTTGCACTTCATAATGCTTTCTATCTCTTCTTTAGTTGAAAATTTTTCCCTTCTCCATAAATCTGATAAATATGTTATTCCTTACTCCTCCAGTATGTCCACAGTATCAATCTTTATACCTAGATTTCATACTCGTTTGGACTTTATTCTTGTGTACAGTGTCAGGCATGGGTCTATAACTAGTTTCTGTTACACTGCTATCCAGTTTTACCAGTATTTTTTGTGGAAGAGTGAGTTCTTATCCCAGAAGCTGGGGTCCTTGGGTTTACCAAATAGGAGATTGCTATATTCATTGCCTACTGTGTTTTGAGTATCTACCATATTTCCAGGGTTCACTTTCAATTCTGAAATTTAGGCATCAATGTGTAGATTGCTAGATTTGGAGTTTGGGAGACCTGAATTCAAATCTGTTCTCACATTAGCAATGTGAACCTAGTCAAATTATCTAAATTCCCTTACTCTCAGTTTCCTCATCTGTGTATTGTGGAAAATAATAGCACCTTTTACGAATGATATTATAAAGATCAAATGAAATAATATGTATAAACACACTTTGGAAAACTCAAGGTGCTGTATAAATATTAGATATTATTTCATATTAAACTTTTGCAACAATAGCTTAGTAATGCCTTATTTTTCAATGGGTGAGTAACTGTCAAAAAGGAGTTTAGTGTCTTCTGGCCCTTTTTGTTATTGTAGGTAAAGATATCTTCTCTCCATTAGTAGAGACATAGCCTACTGATTCTGAGAAGGAATATCTCATCATTAATCCTTAAAGGTTTTTGCTTTTTTGAAGGGATCAGTTCTTTGGTCTATGGCTCAGGAATGGGGGATGAGGAAGATGAATCTGTCCCCTGGAGAAACCTGATAACAGAACAAAAATTCATTGTCATTTAGTGAGATAGTACAAACAAACTTGTGTTTGGGGAGTGTTAGTACCTGTTTCAAATAGTAATAACTGTAAGATATGAAGGTATGAGCTTTTTAGCAACTCTATGATGCACAGTGACAGTCTCCTATGTGAAATTTGAATTATCAGAAAGTCTACTTGATTGTAAGGTAGGTGTTCAGTTTTGTTTTTAGATTAGGAACCTTTCCCCTATATCTTCTATCATTGTTTCCTACCAGAGGTAATAGTAGATGTTTAATATATATATATATATATATATATATATATATATATATATATATATATATTAGTTGGAATTATATTACAAAGACGTCTTTGTCTCTTACCCTTTCCCTCATTCTCTCTCCCTTCCTGTATGTGTGTGTCTCTATTTTCTTACTCCCTGTCTCTCTTGTGTGTTCTTTATCTCTCTGTGTGTCTCTATCTCTATTTCCTGGCTCTCTTTAGGAGATAGTGGAGAACAGAAGGGTACCTAGCATCCTATAGTTCATAGGATCACAGACTCAGACATGACCAAAAAATTCAACAGTCACTACAACATACTCACGTGGAGGTGAAGCCAAGATGGAAAAGTATGGTTTTGCCTGAGCTGTTCCCCTAACACCTCTAATAGCTTCAAATAATGACTGTAAACAAATTCTAGAGCAGCAGAACCCCCAAAAGACCTAGTGAAACAATTTTCTAGCCCGAGGTAATTCAGAAGGTTGACAGGAAATTTTGTTGCACCAGGACAAGAGGGGAGCACAGTACAATACAGGCTGTACCAGAGCAGAATGGGCCAGCAAACTAGGATCAGACCTGGGTGAGTGAATCATTGGAAGAAGAGGCAGTTTCCAGATCTCTCAGCCCCCACACAGCAAGGGCAAAATACAATGGGTCAGAAGGAGATTTTCAGGGCTCCTTTTGCTGGCACCAACATAAGACTCTGCTGCATTGCCTGTAATGGATCTAGGTCACACACAGTCCTGAGTCTTGGTCCTAGTGAAAGGAGGAGCACTACTACATCAAAGGTTGCTGCCCCAATGTATTAGGGATCCTTGTTACAGTTCCAAGGTTGAAAAGAGAGGTTCTGTTTCCTTACAAACCAGTGCACAGTACAGGAAACTAGCAAACAAACCTTTCTCTATCTCATATCACCTATGAAAAGTCAAAAACTTACAAATCCAAAAAATTGCCTCTGAATACAGCTTCACAAAAAACCTGAAGCTTTGGAGACTACCCTCTCCACTTGGAAAGAAGAGCACTACTTTAATACAGAAGTAAAAGTTAAGATGTAGGTTGGAAAATGAGAAAACAACAGGGAAAAAAAAAAAAAAACTTCTGACCATAGAAAATTTGTATGGTGACAAGGAAGATCAAAACACACATTCAGAAGGAACCACCAAAGTCAAAATTTCTGGATCGAAAATCTCAAAAAAATATATGAATTGGTTTCAGGCCATGGAAGAGCTAAATGAGAATTTTAAAAATCAGAGAGCTACAGGGGACAAAATGGGAAGAGAAAGGAGAATGATGCTACAAAACTATGAAAAAAGTCAAAAGCTTGGTAAAGAGGGCACAAAAAAAAAATGAAAAGCAGAATTGTCCAAATGGAAAAAAAATATTCAGAAGAACTTTAAAATAGTTTTCAAAAGTTCATTGAAAAGAACTCCTTTAAAAGCAGAATTGGGCAAATGGAGAAGGAGGTGCAAAACCTCACTGAAGAAAATAATTTATTAAAATTAAGAATTGAGAACTGGAAGCTAATGAATTCAGGAGACATTAAGAAAGAGTCAAACAGAAGCAAAAGAATGAAACAAAATGAAACAAAATGGGAAATAAATAATTGGAAAAAGAACTTATTTGGAAAATACTTCCAGGAGAGATAATTTAAGTATTCTTGGATTAATTAAAAGTCATGATTTTTTTTTAAAACAAGCTCTACATCATCTTTCAAGAAGTTATCAAGGAAAACTGCCCTGATATCATACAACCACAGGGTGAAAAAAAGTAACTGAATGAGTCCATTGATCACTTCCTGAGATTCCAAGATAAACATTTTCAATATTACAGCCAAATTCCAGCAATACCAGTATTAGCTCAATATCCCAAAAAAGACAAAATAAGGGAAGAAAAAAGATCTATGCGAACCAAACTCTTTAAAGCAGTTCTTTCAGTGGTGACAAAGAATTGAAAGTGGTGAACATGTTCATCAATTGGTGAGTAACTGAACAAGTTGTTGCATATGATTGGAATGGAATAATATTGTGCTTTATCAAATGATGAACACTGTGAGGATGCCCATCAACTGGGGAGTGATCGAACAAGTTGTGGCATATGAATGTACTACTGTACTGCAAGAAATGATGAGCAGGCATACTTCATAAAAACCAGGTAAGACTTGTATGAACTAATGCTGAATGAGGTAAGTAGGACCAGGAGAACATTATACAAAATTACAGCCACATTGTGGGATGACTAACTTTGTTAGAATTAGCTTTTCTCAGCAATGCAAGATTCTAAGACCACTCCAAAAGTTTCATGACAGAAAATGCTATTCACATACAGAGAAAGAACTACGGAATTTGAATGCAGAATGAACCATACTATTTGCTCTCTCTCTCTCTCTCTCTATTATTATATTTTGTTTCTTCTTTCTCCTAGTTTATTCCATTGGTTCTCATTCTTCTTACAATATGAGTAATGTGAAAATATATTTAATATGTATATATATATAATATATATATATATATAATATATATATATATATATATATATATATATATATATATATATATATATAATGTAGAGTCCATATAAGATTGCAGGTCATCTTGGGAAGTGGGGAGAGAAGTGGAGAAAATCTAAAATCAAAAGCCATAGAATTGAATGTTGAAAAGTAAAATTAAACAAAATACTTTTTTAAAAAAAAAATGATGAGGGGGGCAGAGCCAAGATGACAGAGTAATAGCTTGCACTTTCCAAAGTGCTGTCCCCAAGCCATACATGTAATGCGAAATACGTGTAAAAAATAGTTCTAAAGCCGTTCTGGAGTGGCAGATCCCATAGAATAATGGAGTGAATCAAAGTTCCAGCTGAACACAGCCTAGAGGGTTGCCAGGAAGAGTCTATCATGCCACGTTGGGAGAAGAATGCTGTCCAGTATGAGTCTCAAATGCACAGAGGAGATCTGAACAGGCCTTAGGAAGACTGAATCTCTCATACCTGTGGCAGTTTCTAGACTTCAGGACCTCAAAACGTTGAGGAAAAATTGATAGATCAATTGAAAAAGCCTGTGGGACAAATGTGGGAGAACAGAGTGATCCAGTCCCAGCTGCAGAGTGGCAGACCGGAAAGAGGGCTGAGGAATCCACCATGGCCACATCAAAAGCAGAGGAAGAGAAAGTAACTGTTTCTGGAGCTATGAGCCCACAAATTATGAGGAAATCAAGGGACTGGCAGTAACCCCCCATTCCCACTGGAAGCTGAGATCTACCTTGACAAAGAGCTCAAAAGTCAACTATGGCTGGAGAAATAGGCAAATCCCCCCAAAAAAGAATCAAACTATAGAATCTTACTTTAGGGACCAGAAAGATCAAACATGCAAACAAAAGACAACAAAGTCAAAGTTGCTCCATCCAAAGCTTCCAAGAAAACTGTGAATTGGTCTCACACCATAGAAGAGCTCAAAGAAAATGTTGAAAATTAAGTAAGAGAAGTAGAGCAAAAACTGGGAAGAAAAATGGGACTGATGCAAGAAAATTAGGAAAAACGAGTCAACTGTTTGCTAAAGGAGTCCCAAAGAGTGGTGAAGAAAATAACACTGTAAAAACAGACTAACCCAAATGACAAAATAGACCCAAAAAGCCAATAAAGAGAAGAATGCACAAAAAGCAGAACTGACCAGATGGAAAAGGAGGTCCAAAAAGCTCATTGAAGAAAATAGTTCCTTAAATATTGGAATGGAGCAGATGAAAGCTAATGACTTTATGAAAAATCGAGAAATTACAAAACAAAACTGAAGAAATTTTTAAAAAGCAGATAATGTGAAATATCTCATTGGTAAAACAACTTACCTGGAAAATAGTTCCAGGAGAGACAATTGTAAAATTATGGGACTACCTGAAAGCCATGATCAAAAAAGGAGCCTACACATCATCTTTCAAGAAATTATCAAAGAGAACTACCTTGGTATTCTAGAGTCAGAGGATAAAATAAATATTGAAAAATATCCACTGATAGCTTCCTGAAAGAGATCCCCAAAGGAAAACTAGGAACATTGTAGCCAAATTCCAGAGCTCCCAGGTCAAGGAGAAAATATTCAAGCAGCCAGAAGCAAACAATTCTAGTATTGTGGAGATACAATCAGGATAACACAATATCTAGCAGCTTCTACCTTAAGGGATTGAAGAGGTTGGAATATGGTATTCCAAAAATCAAAGGAACTAGGATTAAAACAAAGAATCACCTACCCAGAAAAACTGAGTATAAAACTTCAAGAGAAAAATAGTCATTCAATGAAATAGAGGACTTCATTCCTGATGAAAAGAGTAGAGCTTAACAGAAAATTTTATTTTCAAATGCAAGAACCAAGAGAAGCATGAAAAGGTAAACAGAGGAAAGAAATCATAAAGGACTTACTAAAGTTGAACTGTATGCATTTCTGCATGGAAAGATAATATTTATAACTCTTGAAACTGTTCTCAGTACTAGGTTAATTGAAGGAATTATATCCATATAAACAGAGGGCACATAGTGAGTCAAATAGGAACGGACAGTATCTAAAAAATAAAATTAAGAGGTGAGATAGGAATATATAGAGAAGAGAAAGGGAAGATAAAATAAGACAAGTAATTTCTCACAAAAAAAGAGTCAAGAAAAGCTTTTTTAGTGGAAGAGAATAAAGGCAAGTGAAAGGGAAAAATTGAACCTTATTCTCATCATATTTGGTTTAAGGAAGAAATAACATGCATATGCAATTTGCTGCGAAACTCTATCTTACACTACAAGAAAGTAGAGGAGAAGGGGATAAGTTGGGTTTAGGGGATGATAGAAGGGAGGGAAAATGGGAGAAGGGCGTAATTATATGTAAATACTTTTAAGGAAGAATGGTGTCAAAAGAGAGAATACAATAAATGGGGGGCAGGATAAGATTGAGGGAAATATAGCTAGTCTCCCACAAAATGCACTACTACACATGTATAACATATACTGAATTGTTTGCCTTATCAGTGGGGATGGGAAGAGAGGGAGGAAGAGAGAATATTTGAAATTCAAAATTTTCAAAATAAGTATTAAAAATTGCTTTTTCATGCAACTGCAAAATAAGATATTTAGGCAATGGACTATAGAAATCTATCTTGTCTTCCAAGAAAATGGAAGGAATGGAGATAAGAGAAGGGAGGGGTGTGATAGAAGGGAGGGCAGATTGAAGAAAGTGGTAATCAGAATGCACACTTTTCTGGAGTGGGTGGAGGGGAGACATGGGAAGAAAATTTGGAGCTCAAAATCCTGTGGAAATGAATGTTGAAAGCTAAAAATAAATAATTAAATAAGAATTAAAATAAATAAATAAAATTCGGCTAATCAATCTTTACACAGTGGAGATTTGGAAAATCTAGTCAGTAGAGATACCAGATCCTTTGTCCCTTTATTGTCCTCTGGTCAAATCTCATTAGTCCGTAGCTCAGAAGCATTTGTCCAGAGCAAGACAGTATCAATTATATAGTATGATGGAAGTACATCTTTATTTTATTTTTGTTCATTTCTGCTGGCTGTCAAAATCAAATATTTCAACAAAAAATAAATTCATGGAAAAAATTATGAGCAAGAGGATCTCAGGAGAAAATATGAAGGTCTACATGAAGTGATGCAAAGTGAAATGAGCAGAAGGAGGAGAATATTGTACACAGTAACAGCTATGCAGTATGTTGATCTACTATGAATAACTTTGCTATTCTCAAAAATACAATGTATGACTTCTCATAAAAAGTACTATCTCCAGAGAAAGAATGGAATGCAGATTAAAGATTCTTTCTTCTGTACTTTCTTTACGTTTCTTTATCATTGTCTAAGTTTTCTTCCACAGAAGACTTACATGGAAATGTGTTTTTGCATGACTGCACATGTATTACCTATATCAAATTCTTGCTTTCTCAATAATTGGGGGAGAGAGAGGGGAAATTTTGGAATTTAAAATTGGAAAGAAAAAAGAAATGTTAAAACTGTTTTGACATGTAACAAGGAAAAATAAAATATTTAATAAGATTTTTTTCTATATTTAAATTTATTTAAGTTTTCAACATTCATTTCCACAAAATTTTGGGTTCCAAATATTCTCCCCATTTCTTCCCTCCCCCACCCCAAAACATCAAGCATTCTAATTATCCCTATCACCAGTCTGCCCTCCCTTCTAAGAACCCTCCCTTCCCTTATCCCCATTTTCTCTTTTGTCCTGTAGGGCAAAATAACTTTCTATACCCTATTACCTGTATTTTTCATTTTCTAGTTGTATGCAAGAACAATACTCCACAGTTGATCCTAAAACTTTGAGTTGCAACTTCTCTTCCTCTCTCCCTCCTCACCCATCTTTTTTGGGAAAGCAAGCAATTCAATGTAGGCCATATCTGTGTAGTTTTGCAAATGGCTTCCATAGTAGTCATATTGTGTAAGACTAACTATATTTCCCTCCATCCTATCCTACCCCCAGTTTCTTCTGCTCTCTCTTTTGACCCCGTCCCTCCCCAACAGTATTGACTTCTAATCGCTACCTCTTCCCACTGCCCTCCCTTCCATCATTTACCCTACCCTGCTTATCCCTTTCTCCCCCACTTTCCTGTTATTGTAAGATAGGTTTTCATACCAAAATGAGTGTGCATTTTATTCGTTCCTTTAGTCAAATGTGATGAGAGTAAGTTTCATGCTTTTTTTCTCTCACCTCTCCACTTTTTTCCTCCACTGAAAAGCCTTTTACTTGCCTTTTATGAGAGATAATTTGCCGCATTCCATTTCTCCCTTTCTCCTCCCAATATATTTCTCTCTTACCCCTTAATTTCATTTTTTAAAGACATAATCCCATCCTATTCAACTTACCCTGTGCTCTCTGTCTCTATGTGTGTCTGTGTGTATGTGTTTGTGTGTGTGTAATCCCACCAACTTACTCAGACACTGAAAAAAGTTTCAAGAGTTACAAATGCTGCCTTTCCATGTAGGAATGTAAACAGTTCAACTTTAGTAAGCCTGTTGTGATTTCTCTTTTCTGTTTACCTTTTCATGCTTCTCTTAATTCTTGTGTTTGAAGGTCAAATTTTCTTTTCAGCTCTGATATTTTCATCAAGAATGTTCAAAAGTCCTCTATTTCATTGAAAAACCATTTTCCCCCTGAAGTGTTATACTCAGTTTTGCTGGGTGGGTGATTCTTGGTTTTAGTCCTAATTCCTTTGATTTCTGGAATATCATATTCCCTGCTCTTCAATCCCTTAATGTAGAAGCTGCTAGATCTTGTGTTATCCTAATTGTATTTCCACAATACTTGAATTTTTTTTTTCCGGTTTCTTGCAATATTTTCTCCTTGACCTGGAAACTCTGGAATTTGGCCACAATATCCCTAGGTCAGGAGGTGATCAGTGGATTCTTTCAATATTTATTTTGCCCCCTGGTTCTAGAATATCAGAGGAGTTTCCTTTGATAATTTCATGAAAGATGATGTCTAGGCTCTTTTTTTCATCATGACATTCAGGTAGTCCCATAATTTTTAAATTGTCTCTCCTGGATCTATTTTCCAGGTCAGTTGTTTAGATATTTCACATTATCTTCCATTTTTTCATTCTTTTGGTTTTGTTTTGTGATTTCTTGGTTTCTCATAAAGTCATTAGCCTCCATTTGTTCCGTTCTAATTTTGAAAGAACTGTTTTCTTCAGTGAGCTTTTGGAGCTCCTTTTCCATTTGGCTAATTCTGCTTCTTAAAGCATTCTTCTCCTCATTGACTTTTTGGACCTCTTTTGCCAATTGAGCTAGCCTATTTTTAAAGGTGTTATTTTCTTTAGCATTTTTTAGGTCTCCTATAGCAACGTGTTGACCTGCTTTTCATGTTTTTGTTTCATCTCTCTCATTTCTTTTCCCAATTTTTCCTCCACCTCTCTTACTTGATTTTCAAATTCCTTTTTGAATTCTTCCATGACCTGAGCCCATTGAATATTTGTTTTGGATGTTTGAGATGCAGAATTCTTGACTTTTATGTCTTTCCCTGATAGTAAGCATTGTTCTTCCTATTCCAGAAAGGATGGGAGGAGAGATCTGTTCACCAAGAAAGTAATCTTCTGGGGGCGGAGCCAAGATGGAGGAGTGAGAGCAGCTACTCACCTGAGCTCTGAGACAAATTTCTCCAGGTACCTCTGAAAGGAGAATCTGACCAAATTTTGGAGGTGCAGAATCGAGTGGGAGACAGACGGTGACAGATTCGGAGCTCAGGTGGGGCTGGAAGGTCCACGGGAAGGATCTGATCCGCGGGGGTGAGCCCACAGCGCACAGCGCAGCGTGGCCAGCGCAGCACGGCCAGTGCAGCGGAGCGGAGGAGATCCGAGAAACCTGAGTGGCGGGTGGAACCAGAGGAGCGGCACCCGGGGCGGGAGACAAGCCCAACCGAGTCAGTGAGAGCCTCGGAGCGCCTGATATCAGCGCAGCAGCTCCTGGGACCTTCAGCCCGAAGATCAAACTCCGGTGAGTCACTTACTTGAACTTCCGGGAGCCAGGATGGCGGTGTAATCAGCTAATGCTCGCTCCTTCCCCCTTGATGACCGTGAAAGAACCATAAAATATCTCCCCAGAAAAATCCCAGATCAGTAGAATTAGAAGAAGGAGACCAATAGTCTCATAACACCTGAGACGAGGAAAATAGCTAAGGGGGATTCCTCATATGGTGGCAGAGGCAAATCGGAAGGACAGAGGACCCAGGGCAGGGAAAATTCGCACTAGGACCCAGGCAAGCCTCAGCACCAGGAGAGGAGCCCCAGGAGGGTTGGGAACACGCATTAGCATCTAGGCGTGCCTCAGCTGTCCAGGGGAATCAGAAAGACAATAGGGCAGCTGGGATTACCAGCCCCTGAGCTGACTTTGCCTCAATTCATCTGAGATCTCCTGGGACCAGACCACACCCCCACACTTAACAAGCTAAACCCAGGGCTGATCAGGGAAACACCAAACAAATACCTGCTTTTAGCTTTTTCACACATCAGCTCACCAAAAAGTTCTCCAGCTTCTGACTGAGAGAACCAGAAGCCACAACACTCAATCAAAATCATGAATAGGAAAAAGAAGAGGGCCGAAAGAACCATAGAATCTTTCTATGGGGATAAGGACCAAAACACAAGCCCCAAAGAGGTCACAGCTGAGACTGTACTTCCATCTGAAACTTCAGAAGGGACTATGAACTACTCGCAAGTACAAGCAGCTCTCCTGGAACAGCTGAAGAAGGAAATAGAAGATAAACTGGCCAATGATTTTAAAATTATTAAGAAAGAATTCACTGATGAGAACATCTCCCTGAAAAGGAAAATTGAACAAATGGAAAAAGAAGTTCAAAAATTAACTGGAGAAAATAAATTCCTGAAAGGCCAAATGGAAAAGGAAGTACAAAAATTAGCTGGAGAAAATAAATTCCTGAAAGGCCAAATGGAAAAGGAAGTACAAAAATTAACTGGAGAAAATAGCTTATTAAAAGGAAAAATTGGGCAGATGGAAAAAGAGATACAAAAGTTAACAGAAGAAAACAATGTGATGAAGATTAGAATTGGGCAAGTAGAAACTAACGACTCAATGAGACAGCAAGAATCAGTCAAACAAAATCTAAAGAATGAAAAGATAGAAGAAAATGTAAAATATCTAATTGGAAAAACAACTGACCTGGAAAATAGATCCAGAAGGGAAAACTTAAGAATTATTGGCCTGCCAGAAACCCAGGATGGAGAAAAGAGCCTGGACAATATCTTCCAGGAAATCATCAAGGAAAACTGCCCAGAAGTACTAGATTCAGAGGGCAAAATAGTCATCGAAAGAATCCACCGTTCCCCTCCTGAAAGAGACCCCAAACTCAAAACCCCAAGAAATATAGTTGCCAAATTCCAGAGCTATCAAGTGAAGGAAAAAATATTACAAGCAGCCAGAAAGAAACAATTTAAATATCAAGGGGATACAATCAGGATTACACAGGACCTTGCAGCTTCTACATTAAAAGATCGAAAGAATTGGAACCCAATATTCCGTAAGGCAAAGGAGCTGGGACTGCAACCAAGGATCAACTACCCAGCAAAGTTCAGCATAACATTTCAGGCAAGGAGAAAGTCATTCAACGAAGTAAGGGATTTCCAGAGTTTCCTGACCAAAACACCAGAACTTAATAGACAATTCGATCTTCAAATGCAGGTCTCAAGAGAATCATAAAAAGGTAAACAGTGTGGGGGGGGGGAACAACTTGCTACTCAATGAGGGCAAGTTGTTCACCTCCCTATAAGGGAAGATGTTATCTGTTTATCTCAAGAACTGTGCGTCTATTAAGAAATATAAAAGGGATAAGCATAGGGGGAACAGATATAAAGTAAATGATATCATGATAAAAAATGTGATTTAAGTATGAGAAGGGAGTGTAATAGGAGGTGTGAAAAGGAGGAAGCAGGAAATGGCAAATTACATCACAAGAAGAAGTACAAAATCATAGTAGAGGGAAAGAGGGGAGGGAGATGAGCATTATGTGAGAGGTACTCTCATTGGATTTGTTTAAAGGACGGAACAATAAACTTAAGTAGAAAATCCTAACTAGCTCTATAAGCAGTGGGAGGGGAAGAGGGAAGAAAGGGGAGGGAGGCAAAAGGGAGGGAAGAAGCAATAAGAGTAAAGGGGAGTAAAAGGGAGGGGGGCTAAAAGAAAGAGGGGAAGGCGGCAAGAGGAGGTGGTGAAAAGTAAATACTAGTGAGGAGGGGAAGGGAGACAGCAGAGCTAAAAGCACAAATGGTGGGAAAGAAGATGGAGGGAAATACACAGATTGTAATCATAACTGTGAATGTGAATGGAATGAATTCTCCCATAAAACGGAGACGGATAGCAGAATGGATTAGAAGCCATAATCCAACAATATGCTGCTTACAAGAAACACATTTGAAACGGGGGGATACACATAGGTTAAAGGTTAAAGGATGGAACAGAATATATTGTGCTTCAGCTGATGTAAAAAAGGCAGGAGTAGCAATCCTAATCTCAGACAAAGCAAAAGCAGAAATAGATCTAATCAAAAGGGATAAGGATGGAAACTATATCCTGCTAAAAGGCACCATAGACAATGAAGCAATATCATTACTAAACATGTATGCTCCAAGTGGTATAGCATCCAGATTCTTAGAGGAGAGATTGAGGGAGTTGAAGGAAGAAATTGACAGCAAAACTATACTAGTGGGGGACCTCAACCTCCCTCTTTCTGAACTTGATAAATCTAACCTCAAAATAAACAAGAAAGAGGTTAAGGAGGTAAATAAAACTCTAGATAAGGTAGATATGATAGATCTTTGGAGAAAATTGAATGGGAATAGAAAGGAATATACCTTTTTCTCAGCAGTACATGGAACATTTACAAAAATTGACCATGTACTAGGACATAAAAATCTCAAAATCCAGTGCAGGAAGGCAGAGATAATCAGTGCATCCTTCTCAGATCATAATGCCATAAAAATTATATGTAATAAAAGGCCATGGAAAGATAAAGCAAAAATCAGTTGGAAACTAAATAATTTAATCCTAAAGAAGGAATGGGTTAAAGAAGAAATCATAGAAACAATTAACAACTTCATTCAAGAGAATGACAATAATGAGACAACCTACCAAATCTTATGGGATACTGCAAAAGCAGTTCTTAGGGGAAGTTTTATATCTTTGAATGCCTACATAAATAAAATAGAGAAAGAGGAGATCAATGACTTGGGTATGCAGCTGAAAAAGCTAGAAAAAGAACAAATTGAAAATCCCCAAGAAAATACCAAATTAGAAATACTGAAAACCAAAGGAGAGATTAATAAAATTGAAATTAAGAAAACTATTGAATTAATAAATAAAACCAATAGTTGGTTTTATGAAAAAACTAATAAAATTGATAAACCTTTGGTCAATTTGATTAAAAAAAAGAAAGAAGAAAATCATATTACTAATATTAAAAATGAAAGGGGTGAACTCACCTCCAATGAGGAGGAAATTAAAACAATAATTAGAAATTATTTTGCCGAACTTTATGCCCACAAATTCGATAATCTAAATGAGATGGATGAATATTTTAAAAAATACAAATTGCCCAGATTAACAGAAGAGGAAATAGAATACTTAAACAACCCCATCTCAGAAAAAGAAATCGAACAAGCCATCAATGAACTCCCTAGGAAAAAATCTCCAGGACCAGATGGATTCACAAGTGAATTCTATCAAACCTTTAAAGAACAGTTAATTCCAATACTATATAGACTATTTGGGAAAATTGGGGAAGAAGGAGTACTCCCAAATTCCTTCTATGATACAAATATGGTTTTGATACCCAAGCCAGGAAGAGATAAAACAGAAAAAGAAAATTACAGACCAATTTCTCTAATGAATATAGATGCAAAAATTTTCAACAAGATTTTAGCAAAACGAATACAGCATCTTATCAAGAGAATAATACATTATGATCAGGTAGGTTTCATACCAGGAATGCAGGGCTGGTTCAATATTAGGAAAACTATTAGCATTATCAATCATATCAACAAGAAAACCAACAAAAACCACATGATTATCTCAATTGATGCAGAAAAAGCTTTTGACAAAATACAACACCCATTCCTATTAAAAACACTGGAGAACATAGGAATAAAGGGAACCTTCCATAAAATAATAAGCAGTATCTACCTAAAACCTTCAGCAAGCATTATATGCAATGGAGACAAGCTAGAGGCATTTCCAATAAGGTCAGGGGTGAAACAAGGATGCCCATTATCACCATTATTATTCAATATGGTACTAGAAATGTTAGCGGTAGCAATTAGACAAGATAAAGAAATTGAAGGAATAAAAATAGCCAAAGAAGAAACTAAGTTATCACTCTTTGCAGATGATATGATGATATATTTAGAGAATCCCAGAGATTCAAGTAAAAAGCTACTTGAAATAATAAACAACTTTGGCAAAGTTGCAGGTTACAAAATAAACCCACACAAATCTTCTGCATTCCTATATATTAGCAACAAAGTCCAACTCCAAGAGATAGAAAGAGAAATCCCATTTAAAGCTAGAGTAGACACTATAAAATACTTAGGAGTTTAACTGCCAAAACAAACCCAGGGATTATATGAACACAATTACAAGACACTTTTTGCACAAATAAAGTCAGATTTAAGTAAGTGGAAAAACATCAGTTGTTCATGGGTAGGCCGAGCTAATATAATAAAAATGACAATTCTACCTAAATTAATCTACTTATTTAGTGCCATACCAATTAAACTATCAGATAATTATTTTCTAGAGCTGGATAAAATAATATCAAAATTCATCTGGAAAAACAAAAGGTCCAGAATATCAAAGGGACTAATGAAAAGAAATGCTTGGGAAGGTGGCCTAGCGCTACCAGACCTCAAATTGTATTATAAAGCAGCAATTATCAAAACCACTTGGTATTGGCTAAGAAACAGAGGGGTTGACAAATGGAATAGGCTTGGCACTCAAGACACAGTTGGCAAGAAATATAGCAACCTCCTGTTTGACAAACCCAAAGATCCCAGCTTCTGGGATAAGAACTCATTGTTCGACAAAAATTGCTGGGAAAACTGGTTAACTGTGTGGCGGAAATTAGGCATAGACCCATGCCTGACACCGTACACAAGAATAAAGTCCAAATGGGTACATGATTTAGGTATAAAGATTGATACCATGAATAAACTGGAGAAGCAAGGTATAGTGTATTTATCAGATTTATGGAGAGGGGAAGAATTTTTTTCTAAAGAAACGATAGAAAGCATTATGAAATGCAAGATGGATAATTTTGATTACTTTAAACTGAAAAGTTTTTGCACAACCAAACCCAATGCAACCAAAATTCGGAGGGATGTAGTAAATTGGGAAAAAATTTTTACAGCTAAGCTCGGGGATAAAGGCCTCATTTCTAGAATATATAGAGAACTGACTCAAATATATAACCATCCAAGTCATTCCCCAATTGATAAATGGTCAAAGGATATGAACAAGCAATTTTCAGGGGAAGAAATCAAAAATATCTATAATCATATGAAAAAGTGCTCTAAATCACTATTGATTAGAGAGATGCAAATCAAAACAACTCTGCGGTACCACATCACACCTGTAAGATTGGCAAACATGACAGAACAAGAAAATGATAAATGCTGGAGAGGATGTGGGAGAGTTGGAACACTAATTCATTGTTGGTGGAGCTGTGAGATCATCCAACCCTTCTGGAGAACGGTTTGGAACTATGCCCAAAGGGCTACAAAAATGTGCATACCCTTTGACCCAGAAATATCACTACTAGGATTGTATCCCCAAGAGATTATAAAAACGGGAAAGGGTCCCACGTGTACAAAAATATTTATAGCAGCACTCTTTGTGGTAGCCAAAAACTGGAAGTCAAGGGGATGCCCATCAATTGGGGAATGGCTGAATAAATTATGGTATATGAATGTAATGGAGTACTATTGCGCCATAAGAAATGAGGAAGAAGAAGACTTCAGGGAGGCCTGGAAGGACTTATATGATCTGATGCTGAGCGAAAGGAGCAGAACCAGGAGAACTTTGTGCACAGCAACGACCACAGTGTGCGAGAGTTTCTTCTGGTAGACTTGGAACTTTGTAATAACACAAGAACTTACTGAGGAAAAAAAAAAAAATCCTAATGTCGGTCTTCAAAGGCAAAACGCCTTCCACACTCAGAGAAAGAAATGTGGAAGCCACTTGCAGAATGTAGCAGATCATGTTTGTGTGTGGGTGGGTTTCAGTGTAATATGTGTTGATTTGTTATATGATTTCTTCCATTTATTTTAGTTCGACTACATAGCATGAATATAGTGAAAATGTGCTCAATAGGAAAGTATATGTAGAACCTACACAGAATTGTATGCTGTCATGGGGAGGGAGGGGGGTATTGAGGGACGGGTGGGGGGAATAAAATCTTAACTTTAAGGAAATGATTGTAAAACATTAAAAAAAATAAAATAATAAAAAAAAAAAAAAAAAAAAAAAAACAAACCAAACCAAAACAAGGAAAAAAAAAAAAAAAAAAAAAAAAAAAAGAAAGTAATCTTCTGTAATCTTATTTTTTCCCTTTTTTGGGAATTTCCCCCACCATTTACTTGACTTTTTTGTCCCTTGTCAAGAGTAGGATATACTGTGGGAATCCATAGCATCAGTTCCTCCGACGTGACACAATTAAGTGTGTACACTGGTCTGGGAGCAGGGAGGGACTTTTTTGCCCAGAACCTTAGCAGAGTTTCCTCTCCACAGCCACCTGACCTCTAGTTTTACCCCCATTCAGTGGGAGGTAAAGATCAATTCCCTCAGGGCCTCTTCAGAGTTCTGAGGTAAGAATGAGCTCCTCAGTGCCTTTGCCATCTAACAATGGATGCATGCTGCTCAAGGGGCTGCCATGGGAACTGCTGCTTCCTGCTGATGTGGCCTCTGTGGCTGCTGCCTGAGACTGGAGTCATGGGAAGGCCCTTCTCCCTTCCTGGCCAGCTGAAAAAACCCTGTCACTGACCATTGGCACCTGTGGGTTGAGGGATCTGCGAACCCGCTGCTACTGTGACTGGGGATTTGCTGCTACTGCGACTGGAGATTCTGCCCCCAAGGTTTCCTCCTCCCAGAGCCATGCCACGCTGTGTGGTCAAGGCTGGTCTGGGGTCCACTCCATGTCTGGTGCAACAGAAGTTTCCCACGGGCCGTTCAGGTCACCCTGGGCTGGAGATCTCCACTCTCTTGCTCTCCATTTCTGCTGCTCCAGAATTTGTTGAGAGTCCTTCTCTACAGGTATTTTATGGATTGTGTGGGGAGAGCCTGAATATCAATAAAATTTTTAAAAAGACACATGCATATAACCTATGGAAGGTAATGATGTATTATCAATCATCCACAGTTTCAAAAGAAATAAATTATCATAGAAGGCATACAATTGTATACTAAGCTGAATCACAATGAATTAGTAGAGGAAGACTTTGAGTGAATATCCACCTGAATGGGAAATTTTAATGGATCAAATGCAAAAGAGTAGGAATTGCAAAAGAGCCATTGCCCGTACAATTAAGAATAGGAGTACTCATTACAGCAATTGATCCATGGATCAGAGAGAGCTTTGGGGTACTGGGAGTTTCATTTGGGATGAAGTGGAGGACAAGGAAGCAAGTACAGTTAGTGACACATTATTTGTGTATTCAGGAAGTATATGCATTTTGACAACATGCTCTCTACTTTATAGTTCTGCCATAGGCCCAAGCTGTTAGTTCTAGTGTCAAGATAATCCATCAAAGCAATTCACAGTTTAATTTAATAGGCATAGTTTTATTTCCTTTTTTTCAAGCTTATAATTTCATATGTGGATAACTCCCAATTTTGAAATTTACACTCTAATGTAGATTGGCAAATAATTATATTTCCTCTAAATTTTGTTTGTTTTGTTTTGATCCTCTGATTTCATTGTCATGGCAACTTCTCAGCGAGGATGCTTATTAAACAAATGAAGATTGGCACTTACTCTCTAAACTGATAGTCCTAGAGTTAGTTGGAGCATTACAGTTGACTTGCCCATGGTCACATAGGTTGGAAGTATCAGGGGTAGGACTGGAAGCCACATCTTCATATCATCACATCATCATTCACATCATATCACATCATATGTCACATCACATCATATTACAGTAATGTGCACATATGTATATATGAGTATATAATGTGTCTATGTATACACATGTGCATATAAATATATACACACATGCACATATACATGTACACATGCATACATGACAAGGGTAATATGGGTGTGGGAAATGAGCAGTTATAACTGACTGTTGGTGAGATTCATTATGAAAGACTTCATAAAGAGAATAACCACTGAGTTGAGCCTCCTTATTGGTTGCTGTTGTTCAATCATATCTGACTCTTTGTCATTGAATTTGGGGTTTACTTGACAAAGATTCTGGAGTGGTTTTCTACTTCCTTTTCTTGCTCATTTAACTTTTGAAGAAACTGAGGCAAAAATGGTTAAGTGATTTGTCTGGGAGTGCATAGTCAGCAAATGTTTGAAATGAGATTTGAACTCGAGAAGATAAATCTTTATGACTCTAAATCCAGCTCTCTATCCATTGTTCTACTTAGATTCCTTCATATAGGCTTACTAATAGGAAGTAGTAATGAATTTTACATGATTCCCTAAATATGTACTTGAAATATAATATAATTATTCATTCATATTTTCCTGATAACCTGTGTAAAACCACCATCATCACTTAACAGTATTACCACTGAAACTCTCCCATCCTTGTAGAGAGAAGAAAAAGGCAAAGCAGATTCCATTGTCTTGAGACAGAGATGTCTGTTTTTCATTCAGATTGCCCCTATTTCTTTGAGTCTGTAGAATTGTGAGTCCTATGCCTGGATTACTTCAGCAAAGAATTCTGGAGCAGAGAACTCACTTGATGGAAAAAAAGTCAAGCTGCAAATGTGTAGCTAATTAAGTTCTCCCCCTCATCCTTATGCTACAGATTTTGATGGATAGTTGTACTAACACCAAGTGGGGAGGAAGCTTTAAAAAGAAATGATGATCATTATTACTAGATATTTATTCAGAGCCCAGTGTGGGTTGTTTATCCTTCATGAAACTAAATAGAAGTAAACTTTGTAGATGATCACTTGTCAGAAATGTCTATATAGCTACCCTTCTTAGTGGAGATTTTTTAAACCAAACTGAGAAACACTTTAAACCAGTAAACATTTTTTAGCAACTTATAATTTGGAAGCTAAAGGTAAAAGACTATACCATATTGTATAGTCAAGTTCTGTGAAGGAAATTTTGTTAACAGTATTTTTCTTTCTCAATTTAATGTACTTCATTAATATGGATAAGACAGTAAACAAAGAAAAAAAGGAATAAAGGAAGGAATTTGAACGTATGCTATTAAAGGATCAATAGGTTAAGGTAAGTTATATTAGTTGTTTTCAAGTACTTGAATGGCTGACAATTGGAAGAGGAATTAGATTTCTTTTGCTTGGACATAGAAAGCTAAATTAGAAACAATGGATGGAAATTTCAAAGAGGCAAATTTTGATTGCTGAAAGAAGTTTCCTAAAAATTAGTCATTCAAAAATTAAATGATTACCTTGAAAAATAATTGACACTCTTTTCATCAAGATTTCAAGGAAATGATTATTATTCTTTTATGTTATAGAAGAAAATTTATAGTCAGTTAAAATTTGTTAATAAATACGAGATATATATGATACTATAACAACAGATTAATCTGTGTTTAACCATTATAATTTATCGGAGTTTAAGTTATGTTTACATATTTGCAATTACCTAAAATACATTACACTATACTTGTAGTACCAATAGACTCTCCAGATTTTAGGGGAACTCATTTTATAGAATCAGGGAGAGTATTTACTAAAAAAAAAAAAAAATTCCTACTGAAAAAAGGGCAAAACATATTTATAATTTTTTTTAAAGAAATTTATTTATTAAACTTTTTACATTCATTTTCACAAAATTTTGGGTTCCAAACTTTCTCCCATTTATCCCCTCCCACACCCCAATACACTGAGAATTCTAATTTTCCCTATCACCAATCTGCCCTCTCTTCTATCATCCCTCCCTTCTCTTATCCCCATCTTCTCTTTTGTCCTGTAGGGCCAGATGACTTTCTATTCCCCATTAACTGTATTTCTTTTTTCCTAGTAGCAAGAACAATACTAAACAGCTGATCCTAAAACTCTGAGTTACAAAATTCTCCCCATCCCTCCCTCCCCACCCCTTCCCTTTGGGAAGGCAGGCAATTCAATATAGGCCATATCTGTATAGTTTTAAAAATGATTTCGATAATAGTCGTGTTGAGTAAGACTAACTGTATTTCCCTCCATCCTATCCTGCCCCCATTGTTTCTATTCCCTCTTTTGATCATGTCGTATCGCGAGTGTTGACTTCAAATTGCTCTCTCCTCCCATTGTCCTTCCTTCCATCATCCCCCCCACCCTTCTTATCTCCTTCTCCCCCACTTTCCTGTGTTGTAAGATAGGTTTTCGTACCAAAATGAGTGTGCATTTTATTTCTTCCTTTAGTCGAATGTGATGAGGGTAAACTTCATGTGTTTTTCTCAGCTCTCCTCTTTTTCCCTCCACTAAAAAGTCCCCTGCTTGCGTCTTGAATGACAGATAGTTTACCCCATTCCATTACACCCTCTCTCCTCCCACTACATGTCTCTCTCACCGTTTACCCTAATTTTTTTAAGATACGGTCCCATCCGATTCTATTCACTCTGTGCTCTCTGTCTCTGTATGTGCGTGCATGTGTGTATGTGTGTGTGCACGCACACGTGTGTGTGTGAATGTATATGAGTGTGTGTGTGTGTGTGTGTGTGTGTGTGTGTGTGGTCCCACCAACTACCCAGATACTGAAAAATTTTAAGAGTTACAAATATTGTCTTTCCATGTAGGAATGTAAACAGTTCACTTTTGGTAAGTCCCTTCTGACTTCTCTTTGCTGTTTACTTTTTCATGCTTCTTCTCATTCTCATGTTTGAAAGTCAAATTTTCTTTTCAGCTCCGGTCTTTTCATCAAGAATGCTTGAAAGTCCTCTGTTTCTTTGAAAGACCATATTTTCCCCTGAAATATTATACTCAGTTTTGCTGGGTAGGTGATTCTTGGTTTGAGCCCTAGTTCTTTGACCTCTGGAATATCCTATTCCACGCCCTTCGATCCCTTAATGTAGAAGCTGCTAAATCTTGAGTTATCCTGATTGCGTTTCCACAGTACTGGAATTGTTTCTTTCTAGCTGCTTGAAATATTTTCTCCTTGACCTGGGAATTCTGGAATTTGGCCACAATGTTCCTAGGAGTTTCTCTTTTTGGATCTCTTTCAGGTGGTGATCAATGCATTCCTTCAATACTTATTTTGCCCTCTGGTTGTAGAATGTCAGGGCAGTTTTCCTTGATAATTTCATGAAAGATGATGTCTAGGCTCTTTTTTGATCATGTCTTTCAGGTAGTCCCATAATTTTTAAATTGTCTCTCCTGGATCTATTTTCCAGGTCAGTTGTTTTTCCCATGAGATATTTCACATTCTCTTCCATTTTTTCATTCTTTTGGTTTTCTTTGGTGATTTCTTGGTTTCTCAGAAAGTCATTAGACTCCATCTGTTCCATTCTAATTTTGAGAGAACTATTATCTTCAGTGAGCTTTTAAACCTCTTTTTCCATTTGGCTAATTCTGCTTTTGAAAGCATTCTTCTCCTCATTGGCTTTTTGTACC
Source organism: Bettongia penicillata ogilbyi (assembly GCA_023548195.1). Classification (NCBI taxonomy): domain Eukaryota; kingdom Metazoa; phylum Chordata; class Mammalia; order Diprotodontia; family Potoroidae; genus Bettongia; species Bettongia penicillata. Next base: position 3,830,144 of record JAJHZJ010000257.1, read on the forward strand.
TCTTTTTCCAGTTGAGTTAGCCTATTTTTCAGGGTGTTATTTTCTTCAGCATTTTTTTTGGGTCTCCTTTAGCAAGGTATTGACCCGTTTTTAATGCTTTTCTTGCATCTTTCTCATTTGTCTTCCCACTTTTCCCTCCACCTGTCTAACTTGCTTTTCAAAATCCTTTTTGTGCTCTTCCATGGCCTGAGCCCACCGGACATCCACCTCAGATGTCTGGGATACAGAGGCCCCGACCTCCACGTCTTTCCCTGTTGGTAAGAATTGTTCCTCATCACCAGAAATGATAGGTGGGAACATCTGCCCCCCAAGAAAGTAGCTTTCTATGGTCTTATTTTTCTTCCCTTTTCTGGGCATTTTCTCAGCCAGTTACTTGACTTCTGAGCTTCCTCTCCACCCCCGCCTAGATCCGCCCAGCTAGTGCTTGGGGTCTGAGATTCAAATGCTGCCCCTCAGCCTTGGGGCTTTCAATTGCGGGAGGGCGTGGCTGCTATTCAATGTGAACTTAAGTTCTGGTGCTTGGGTTGGGGCAGGGCCACCTCCCAGGCTCAGTTCCCTCAGGGGGTTTATGCAGTCATCTTCAGTAAGGGACCCAATTTCCTGCCTGCTCTGGGAGCCGGGTCTGCTGCTGTCCCTCTCTCTGTTGTTGCCTCCCGAGGGGGCCCGAGTCACAGAGCCACCCCACTCCCCTCTCGGCCAGCCAAGACATCTCTCTCACTGACCTGTAGTGCCTGTGGGTGGAGGGACCTTTGCAGTCGCTGGAGGTTTTGTCTCTGAAGCCTGCTCGGATCTGCTCCTCTGGGGCCGTGGGGCCAGGGAAGCGCAGGGGTGGGCTCCGCTTTCCAGAGTGTGACAGGCCCCTGGGGATGTCTTTCCAGGGCTCTCTGGAATGGAAATCTCTTCCACTGTGTTTCTGCGTGGCTTCTAGTACTCCAGAATTTGTGGGGAGTTCTTTTCACAGAAAATTTATTGGCTGTGGTTTTGGAGATAACATGCCTGAGTCTTTCTACCCCACCATCTTGGCTCTTCCCCGCCCCTGGTATTTGTTCACATAGATTCATTTATGTTTCCTTTGTTAGGATTAAATGTGATAAGATGTGCAAATTTATACATATTTTATTGTATTATTTGAATTCCAATGATTTTTTTATCATCATTGTCATCTTCTCTTCCTTTTTCTCCTCCTCCTCCTTGTCTTCTTCCTCTTCCTCCTTCGTCATCATCATCATTGTCATCATCATCATCTTCTTCTTCTTCTTCTTCTTCTTCTTCTTCTTCTTCTTCTTCTTCTTCTTCTTCTTCTTCTTCTCCTTTCTTTTTCACCACCATCAACACCACAGCTACCATCAGAAGAGTTATTTTAGTCTCCTGTGTAAGACAGTCATCCCTATGGCTCTTTGTTCTTGATAATCTTCAGAGTGCTTAACATAAGAAGCTTTCACCCAATAGCCTTTTAAGGGGCATGTTTTATATTATTTTATGATATGTTAAATTATTAAATTTGTTATAATGTTTTGTGTTCTATAACATTAAGCTACATCATATCATATCAAATAATATTAGAATAGACAGTTTTGTATCATATTAGGTTTACAAACATGAATGCAATATATTGTATTATCAGCCACCCTAACACACAGGGTAGGCTACTAGCACAGGTTCTTCTAAAAAGAACTTTTCTAAAAGAAAGACAACCATAATGCGGTCAACAATCCTACTTTAATTTCAGATAAGTAGAAAGAAGTATAGAAAATACAAGCAAAGAATTTAGTACAGAGATTCAACAGACAGAGTTCCAATTGTGTGGACAAAGTAATACAGTCACCTACATACATCATCACACCAGGAGCGCACCAACGTCTGAGTAGTCAGGGGGCTCTTAATAAATGACTACTCAGAGTCCCATTCTGGGAATCAAAAATTTCGTTTTCATGATCTAGCCCCCAAGGCAAAATGCCAAACTCCAAGAATATATATATATATATATATATAAAGACTTGTCCTCTCATTGGTTCAGAGCCAAAAGGCATGAAACTTACACGACTCAGTACAGCTGTAAATTGTCAGGGTTCAAATGATATTAATCACTCAAATGTTAATAAGTTAGCATGAGCCTGAGAATATGACCTCCAAAAAGAAAATAAAAACAAAAAAATCTCACTTTACTCATGCTTAAATGCATACATACATGCATATACACACATATATAGGCACACACGTATATGATATTCTATATATATACATCCTATAAACACAAACGTAAGTGTACATATGAACATATTTCCTGAAAAGAAAATTATATAATTGAACTTTTCAATTTGAAAATTGTTATATGAATACTAGCTACTATATGATATATGCACATATACACATATGTGTATACATCCTTTCATGTGAATGAAATGTATAGGCATAATATAAACAAATATTTCGTATCACCATGTATTCTCTTCCATCCTTATATGTAAATTTGCACTGGACACAATTTCGGCAAACATTAAATTTTATTTTGATTTAATTTGGAGGGTCTCAAAGAAATTTTTTTTCTACCTTTATATCCTTTGCAACAGATGTGAGCACACGAACTGCAACTATTTTTATTATGGACTTTTAGTTTATGTTCATCAAGAGAAATATATCGCAAGACTTCTATTAAAAAATCATGGGTTTTTGCCTTTGAATACATGATAAAACCAACTACTCCAATACCTTTATTTGCTTCTCCAAGGAAAATTGGTAAATACTTTGCTTTTGCCTACAAATTATTTGTTTTTTGGTGGTGATGCTCACTTATAGTAAAATTTTATGATGTATATGATTCAGTTATTTTAATAGTATTCTGAAAAGATAACACAAATTCAAGGTAATAATAGACAACAAATGAAACATAATTTAAAATGTTATGATTCTTTGTGCCTGTTATTTTTGTTGAGAGAAGAAGGATGGAGATTACTTAATTATATATGTATATGCTGTCTACTGTCTTGACTTTAAAATTCTTAAGGCAAGAGCAGTTTTCACATTATTTATGAATACTTATTTTCTTCCAAAATACCTAATATATAGCAAGTAGCCAGTTAATAAATGTTTGCATACTTGTTGATTTAATGATATATTTATTGACTGCCATTCTCACTCTAGAAAAGAGCAAAAGAGGAATTGGATAGAACTGAGAATAACTCTCTCTGTCTCTCCATCTCTCTGTCTCTGTCTCTGTCTCTCTCTCTTTCTCTCTCTCTCTCTTTTTTTTCTCTCTCTCTCACTCCAACTTTTTTTCAAGTTATGCCGGGTCATTAGAATAGACTTAATATAGAATTTAGTCTAGATGAATACTAACACCAATACTGAGAATAACAAATTTCTTCATCACTTTAAATTTTATCAAAAATTTTCCTTAAATAAAGATATTCAGAAAACCCTACGTGATATGGAAGACAATTTATTTATTTTATTTTTTTTAATTTTTTTTTATTTAACTTTTTACATTCATTTTCACAAAATTTTGGGTTCCAAATTTTCTCCCCTTTTCTCCCCTCCCCCACCCCAATACACCGAGCATTCTAATTTTCCTTATCACCAATCTGCCCTCTCTTCTATCATCCCTCCCTTCTCTTATCCCCATCTTCTCTTTTGCCCTGTAGGGCCAGATGACTTTCTATTTCCCATTACCTGTATTTCTTATTTCCTAGTAGCAACAACAATACTAAACAGTTGTTCCTAAAACTTTGAGTTCCAAATTCTCCTCATCCCTCCCTCCCCACCCATTCCCTTTGGGAAGGCAGGCAATTCAATATAGGCCCTATCTGTGTAGTTTTGCAAATGACTTCGATAATAGTCATGTTGTGTAAGACTAACTGTTATTTCCCTCCATCCTATCCTGCCCCCCCATTGTTTCCATTCTGTCTTTTGATCCTGTCCCTCCCCATGTGTTGGCTTCAAATTGCTCCCTCCTCCCTTTGCCCTCCCTACCAACATCCCCCCCTCCCTTGCTTATCTCCTTCTCCCCCACTTTCCTGTTTTGTAAGACAGGTTTTCATACCAAAATGAGTGTGCATTTTATTCCTTCCTTTAATTGAATGTGATGAGGATAAACTTCTTGTTTTTTTTTTTCTCTCAGCTCTCCTCTTTTTCGCTCCATTAAAAAGTCTCCTGCTTGCCTCTTGAATGAGAGATAATTTACCCCCTTCCATTTCACCCTCTTTCCTCCCACTACATTTCTCTCTCATCAGTTACCTTAATTTCTTTTAAGATATGGTCCCATGCTATTCAATTTACTCTGTGCTCTCTATCTCTGTGTGTGCGTGCATGTGTGTATGTGTGTGTGTATACACGTGTATACATGTGTGTGTATGTGCGTGTGTATAATCCCATCAACTACCCAGATACTGGAAGATTTTAAGAGTTACAAATATTGTCTTTCCATGTAAGAATGTAAACAGTTCACTTTTGGTAAGTCCCTTATGACTTTTCTTTGCTGTTTACTTTTTCATGCTTTTTCTCATTCTTGTGTTTGAAAGTCATATTTTCTTTTCAGTTCTGGTCTTTTCATCAAGAGTGCTTGAAAGTCCTCTGTTTCATTGAAAGACCATATTTTCCCCTGAAGTATTATGCTCAGTTTTGCTGGGTAGGTGATTCTTGGTTTGAGCCCTAGTTCCTTTGACTTCTGGAATATCCTATTCCATGCCCTTCAATCCCTTAATGTAGAAGCTGCTAGATCTTGTGTTATCCTGATTGAAGTTCCACAATACTGGAATTGTTTCTTTCTAGCTGCTTTCAATATTTTCTCTTTGACCTGGGAATTCTGGAAATTGGCCACAATGTTCCTAGGAGTTTCTCTTTTTGAATCTCTTTCAGGTGGTGATCGATGGATTCATTCAATACTTATTTTGCCCTCTGGTTCTTGAATATCAGGCAGTTTTCCTCGATAATTTCATGGAAGGTGATGTCTAGGCTCTTTTTTTGATCATGGCTTTCAGGTAGTCCCATAATTTTTAAATTGTCTCTGTTGTTTTTCCCATGAGATATTTCACATTCTCTTCCATTTTTTCATTCTTTTGGTTTTCTTTGGTGGTTTCTTGGTTTCTCAGAAAGTCATTAGACTCCATCTGTTCTAATTTTGAGAGAACTATTATTTTCAGTGAGCTTTTGAGCCTCTTTTTCCATTTGGCTCATTCTGCTTTTGAAAGCATTCTTCTCCTCATTGGCTTTTTGAACCTCTTTTACCAATTGAGTTAGTCTATTTTTCAGGGTGTTATTTTCTTCAACATTTTTTTTGGTCTCCTTTACCAAGGTATTGACCCATTTTTCATGCTTTTCTTGCATCTCTCTCATTTCTCTTCCCAGTTTTTCCTCCACCTGTCTAAATTGATTTTCAAAATGCTTTTTGAGCTCTTCCATGGCCTGAGTCCACCGGACATCCACCTCAGATGTCTGGGATACAGAGGCCCCGACCTCCACGTCTTTCCCTGATGGTAATAATATTTCCTCGTAATCAATGTTGAAAGGCAGGAATATCTGCACCCCATGAAAATAGCTCTGTATGGTCTTACTTTGCTTCCTTTTTCTGGGCATTTTCCCACCCACTTACTTGACTTCTGAGATTCCTCTGCACCCCCGCCTAGATCCGCCCAGCTAATGCTTGGCATCTGAGATTTAAATGCTGCTTCCCAGTTTCAGGGCTATCAATGGGGGGAGCAGCTGCTATTCAATGTGAGCTTAAATTCTGGTGCTTGGGTGGGGGCAGGGCCACTTCCCAGTCTCAGCTCCTTCAGGTGGTTTATGCAGAGACCTTTAGTAATGAAGATCCTACCTGCTCCATGAGTCCCAGGGGCCGCCGCTCCTGCCTCTGCCTCTGCCTCCCCCGCTTCCTGCCCCTGCCACTGCCTCTGCCACTTCCTGCCCCTGCCTTTGCCCCTGCTGCTGCTTCCTGGGGGTGCCGAGCCACGGAGACACCCCACTCCCCTCTCAGCCAGCTCAGACGTCTCTCTCAGTGACCTGTAGCGTCTGTGGGTGGAGCGACTTTCCTGGCTGCTGGAGATTCCATCCATGAAACCTGCTCAGATCTGCTCTTCTGGGGCCCGGCGGCCAGGGTAGCGCAGGGGTGGACTCCACTTTCCTCGGCGTGATGGACCCTGGGGATGGCTCTCCAGGGCTCTCTGGATTGGAAATCTTTTCCACTGTGTTTCTGTGCGCCTCGCAGTGATCCAGAATTTGTGGGGAGTTCTTCTTGTAGGAAATATATGGGCTGTGGGTTCAAGCTAGCATACGTGAGTCTTTCTACTCTGCCATTAGTATGAAAGCCATTAGGTGGTGAAGGGAAGAGAGGAATGAAGGGGAGTTAGGAAGAACTGAATACACTTCTAGCCTTAGACACTAGCTGTGTAACTGTGGTAGTCACTTCACCTCATACAGCCTTACTTTCTTCAGTTTTAAGGTAGGGCTGATAAGAGCTCCTACTTCCCAGAGTTACTGTGAGAATCAAATAAAAATATCTGTAAATCACTTGCACAGTGGCTGTCATATAGTAGGCACCTAATAAAGGTCATTTTTATTTCAATAATATTTCCTTTGTAATCCTACGTATCCTATGCTATGATTTTATAAATATTGTTCAAAGAAGTGTGTCAACTGGGCCATGATATTTTCATTCTGATTCTACCCACACTTACATTACAGGAAAATATATGCCACTGGTATTAGCATACCAAACAAATTTTAATAAATGAGACAATCATTTGCTGGAACCTCAAAAGTCATTGAGACTCTTCCTCTGCCTTGATTCTAGAATGCTAAGCACCCATCCTGGACAGATGGTCCTAACTTGAGATGTGATACAGAAATCCGTATAATCCCATTTGAAAGCCTATCTCAGCACATTCAAATAGCCAATTAATAGAACTCCAAAAATTACCTTCTCCTGAGCCCATTCCAGAAATTAATTGGAACAAAAAGGATTCTTCACACTCTTTGTAATGCGCTAGGAGTAATAGACTATGACAAGACAAGGAATGTTTTGTCTAATTTGTTAGCTAAATTTTATAAATTAGAAGGCAAGCTTGCAACTACCTAAGGGACACCCCAACCCTATTTGTTGTCCATTGACTTTAAGTCTGATTTTAATTAAAATTCAAAAATGTCATCTTCAATTTAAATCATGGAGTTAAGTGTTGCTTTAAACTTATCAGACACTTCCTTTTTCTTCAGTTATTGGTAATTAAGCATACTAGGAATAAAATTAGTCTCTCGATGTTGTGGTGACAGGTACTTTTAGAGGGATAACTGCATCCTCTTTAATATTAGCAGTTTTAGAATTCATCTCGTTCTTATGGATGTGGGAAAGAAACACAAAATTTTGAATTCTTGATCTAGGCAAAAAATGACAAATAAAGCAGCTGCCATCTGAGAACAGAAAATTCTTACAATTTTGCTTGCTATTTCCATGTTCTATTGAATTAAATATCATTATGGTTGGAGAAGGAACTTTAAAAAGTGGAACACTTGCTAGATTTGAACTCAGAAGCCTCAAACCCTACATTTCTAAACTGTGCAACCTTGAAGAAGTCATTCAACATCTCTAGGTCTGCTGGTTCCATATAAAATGAGGAGGAGGGACTAACTGGCTTCTTAAGTCCATTTAATTGTTAGGTCCATAGTCCTATGAATAGATAACCTGAAATTTCCCTAAATTTCTCTAAAGACCTAAATTTATGATTCTGTGAATTATGTAACCCATGGGTCTTAGGGACCATAAGTGACTAATACAATTTAGGTCAGTCACCCATCTACCCATTGCAGGAATTCATGCTATGCAGTCTCTGATAACTGTTTGTCAGTGACTAGTACTACTGCCATTGCTACTACTATGACTCCTCCTCCTCCTAATACTCATAGTACTAGGACTCTAAGTCCTAGGAGGAGGAGTAGGAATAGTAGTAAATAGTGGTAGTAATAGTAGCGGTAGTAGTAGGAGGAGGAGGAGGAGGAATAGAAGAAGAGGAAGAAGAAGAGCTAAGTACTAAAAAATCTACTAATAGTTCTAAATTTTTCTCTATTTTTCTTATTGATGGGGACTTGTAAAATGAAATGAGGTTAGTAGTGCGAAGTTATAGCTGTGAATAACTGCAAACCGTATATCAAATCAACTCTTACTAGCTTCTACTACTTTGCAGATCTGAGGGACACCCCAACCCTATTTGTTGTCCATTGGCTTTAAGTCTGATTTTAATTAAAATTTCTATTTAATGGAACAAAATGAAGAAGAAAAACAAAACTTCTATCTTTTACATGACATCTCTTCAAATATATCAGAATTGCAAAAGATCTATGGAAAGATTCTATAACATTATTACTAAATTTTACTTTGTCTAAACTAAACATCTTCAGTTCCTTCAGCTTCATAAGATTTTATTTCTCTAACTCAACACCTAATATATCAAATATGTGCTGAACTACACAAAGTTCAGAAGGGTGATCACTTTCTTCTGATAATCTAAAATCACCACATGCACATAATTAGATGTGCATTAGTTATAATCCCGTCTCATTATCAGCTCATTATCAGAATGTGGTAGAAAAAATAAGGATAAGAGTTATATAGTATCAGTCACAAAAGATTTTTAGGTTTTGCTTTGTCATTAGTCACATGTTAAAAACCCAGTTTACATTGAAAAGATCTCAATCTGTCACCTTATGTTTTTTCCAGAAGAAAGCCTAAGTTCTTTATTACATCCAGAAATAAGGAACAATGTATTGTTCTCAGTAATAATGAAGAAGATTAATTTTAGACTCACATGTTTTACATATATAATAGTTTTCAGTGTTTTACTTACAACTTTAATAATTCATAGTCCATTAGCTTCATCCAATAATGGACAAAACATAATTAAGAAATTTTATGCATATCTTACAAATCATATCTCCAGTGCTAAGAGAGATTAAATCAGTTTTTGTTGAGGGGAGACATAGTCTTTTCTTAAGAATTCTCTATCATAGGAAATTCCAGGTGCAAAAAATCCCTTCCATGATGCTTATCAACAACTTTCCTAAAAACATTTATTACTTGATTCTATCATGTGTCTACAGAGAATTGTCTGGGCCACTGAGAATGTAAGTGGCATATTATTACACAATTACAAGCACGAAGAAGAATTTTAACACAATATTTTGGAATCCGAAGTCTAATCCTTTTCTACAACACATCGTTTTTGCATTACTCACAAAATTATCTTGTTGAAAAGGTGCTTAAAAGATAATTCAATTAACTGCTATCACCATTTTGCATATGAGAAAACTGAAAGTCAAGACAACAACAATTTCTTAAAAAGCTATTATGTTTATATAAGGATCTATAATAATGACTGAAGATAGAAGGAAAGAGAGAAAAACTATCCTAATTGAGGGCACAATCTAATGAAGGATACAGCATGCAAACAACTATGCATAAAGACCATATGTGCAAAATAAATAAGCAATAGTCTTAGATATAAGGAACTAGCATTGAGGAATATCAGGAAATATTTCTTGTAGAAGGTAACATCCTATTTGATAACTGAAAAAATGATGAAAGACAGAGGACTGACATGATGACAGAGACAATTCTAGCCACCTTGGGCAACCAGTAAAAATGCTCAGTTTGTTAGGAAATGAGTTACCAAGGGTGAAAAACAGGAAGGTAGTTGGGCATCACTGGAATACTAAATTTGTGATAAAGAGTAAGGCACAAGAAGACTAGATATGTAGAAAGGGGTCAGATTATAAAGAAATTTAAAAATCAAAAATGATTTTCTATTTGATCCTTCAGGTAATTAGGAGTCATTCAAGTTTATTGAATTGATCATGGGAAATGACATGAGCAGACCTTGCTATTAGATGAATTTGACAACTGAGTAGTAGATAGACCAGAGTAAGAAGAGATCAAGGAAGGAAGGCAAAAAGACCAAACAATAGGCAAGTGTGATAGTTAAGATGTAAGGTGAGGGAGGATTCCAGGAAGGTATTGACAGTTTTACAGGACAAAAAGAGCCATAAATACAAGATACTGAAAAATTAGAAGAGTCAGAGTTGACAACTGATTAGATATTAGGAGCAAGAGACAGTGAGCAACTGAGGCTGATACCTACATTGTGAGCCTTGGTATCTGGTGGGATGGTGATTCCCTCAACAGAAATAAAAAGAAGGTTAAAAACATAAAAGGGTTTGGGAAAACGTAAAGAGTTCAACTTTTGATATCTTTAGTTTAAGATGTCTATGGGATATCTGAGGTAAGGAGAGAGGTTAAGACTAGATAAATACTTTTTTAAAGATAATCAAATCTGTGGGAGATAATATGATAACCAAGAAAAGATTAATGGAATAGGATTGTGTTTAAGTGTAGCAACTCAGCAAAAATCTTTTTTTTTAAGTTCATAGTGTACTGATAGCACATCTGGGATTGGAACTCAAGTCATTCACAAATCAATGTTCTTGGCAGAAGACGACACTATCTCTGTGGACCACGATTATCAGCCTATCCTGATCTCTCATCAACACTGCCCAGTAAATCTTACAGGATGTAGTCTATTTGTATGAAATGAAAGTTAAAGTGTGTCTCCAGCATCAGAGGGTGCCCAAATGTGTTTCTGATTGTGTCCTACCCACTTACATTTATACTGAAATCATATTCTCTAACTTAGTATATAGAAATCACAATTAATGATTCCACATTTAAGTTAAAACATCAATTTAAAGTTGGTTTTGTTTGTTTGTTTGTTTCCTGAAACCCATGTAAGATTTTTTTAAGAAGTCTCTTGTGCAGTAGATAAATGTTGCCTTGAAGGGATTTTTCTCCAAAAAATAAATTTGTTTTGGTTTCTCCATCTGATGGCTCTAAATTAACTCAAGGCAAAAAGAAATGTCTAGCAAATGTGTTTCAGTTTGTATGGAAGCTTTGATTTTGAGGTTCAAATAGAGTTTATTAAAGATATATGTGTATATATATATACACACACATATATTATATATGTAGATATATGTACACACATATATATGTGTATATGTGTGTACATGCACACATATACATAAACATATATATGTATATGTACACAAATACACACATACATATATTTACATATGTGCATGTGTCAAAACAAAAACAAAACATGGTATAGTACCATGAGTATGGTCTAAGGAGTTAGAATTACTGTCCTCAAATTCATTCAAGAAACTACTTGTGTCACACTTTCCCATGGTCTCAATTTCTTTATTCATAAAATAAAGATGTAGGGGGCAGAGCCAAGATAGTAGAGTGAGAGCAACTACTTGCCTAAGCTCTTAGACAAAGTCCTTCAGATACCTCTACAAAGAGTATCTGACAAAGTTTTGGAGGTGCAGAATCCAATAGGAGATACACTGTGTCATATTCACAGACCAGGACAGACTGTAAGGACAACAGGAAAGATCTGTTCCATGGGTGTGGAAGAACCCACAACACAGAGTACAGTAAGTCCCGCTGCAGCACAGCTGAGCAGGAAAGCCCTGGGGTGGCCTGAGGCACCAGCAGGGTAGAACGGTGGAAAGACAGAGTGGCAGCCCAGGGTGGGAGACAAGCAGAGCACGAGTGAGTGACAGCTTCTGAGCCCCAGGTATCAGCCACAGTTGCTCCTGAGACTTTCAGCCCTCAGATTAAATATCTTTAAGTCACCTACTTGAACTTCTGAGAGCCAAAGTGTTAGAGTGATCTTAAATGCCTCTCCCCCTCCCCTTCTTGACCTTGAAGGAACCATAAAATATTTTCCCAGAAAAATCGTAGATCAGTGGGATCCAAAGAAGGGGCAAACAGTCTCGTAGAACATGAGTCTAGGAGTATTCCTATTACTGTGACTACAGCACCACCTCAGCAAACCAAGAGGAATGTGGAGCCAGGGGATTGGAGCCTCCTACTAGGAACCAGGTGTGCCTCAGCACTCCAGGGGGAATGGGAAGGCAGCCAGGATCACCAAATGCTCTAGCTCATCTGAGGAGATCTCCTGTGACCAGAGCAAAACTCCTCCACACTCAACAAGTTAGCTCCAGGGATAATCCAGGGAAACACAAAACAAAAAAGAAAAAGGAACCTGCCCTTTGCTTTCTCACACTAGCAACTCAACACCAGGTTCTCCAGCTTCTAGCTGAAACAAACGGAGGCTGCAACACCCAAAACCTCACTATCATGAGCAAGATGCAAAAGGGGAAGGAAAAGACCATAGAATCTATTGGGACAAGGACCAAAACAAAGAATACAAGACTAGCAAAGAGATTGGTATTGAGACTGTACTCCCTTCTGAAACTTCAGAAGGGACTACAAATTGCTTGCAGGCAGAAAGAGCTCTTCTGGAACAGCTGAAGAAGGAAATATAAGGGAAACTGGGCAATGATTTTAAAAGTGTGAAAAAATAATTCAATGAGCTCTTTAAAAAGAAAAATTGAACAAATGGAAAAAGAAGCACAAAAACCTAACTGGAAAAATTGGACCAATGCAAAAGGAAATACAAAAATTAACTAGGGAAAACAATTCCTTAAAAGGAATAATTGGACAAATGGAAAAGGAGATGCAAAAGTTACCTGAAGAAAACAATTTGATAAAAATTAGAATTGAACAAGTAGAAACTAATGACACCATGAGACACCAAGAATAAATCAAACAAATCATAAAGAACGAATAGACAGAAGAAAATGTAAAATATCTACTTGGAAAACTAACTGACCTGGAAAATAGATCGAGGACATAAAAATATAAAAATTATTGGGCTACCAGAAAGCCATGTTGAAAAAAAAAGTCTGGATAATATATTGGAAGAAATCTAGGAAAACTGCCCAGAAGTGCTAGATCCAGAGAGCAAAATAGTCATCAAAAATCCAATTTCCCTCCAAAAAGGGATTCCAAACTAAAAACACCAAGAAATATCATTGCCAAATTCCAGAATTATCGATTGAAGGAGAAAATACAAGAGGTATCCAGAAAGAAATCAAGTATAGAGGAGTTACAGTCAGGATCACACAAGACCTTGCAGCTTCTATATTAAAAGATGAATCAAATTGGAATATGATATTCCATAAGGCAAAGGGGCTGGGAATACAACCAAGGAACAATTACCCAGCAAAGTTCTGGTAACATATCAGGTAAGGGGATGGACATTCAAGGAAATAAGGGATTTCCAGACCTTTTTGACAAAATGGCCAGAACTCAATAGAAAATTCCATCTTCAAATGCAGGTCTCAAGAAAGTCATAAAAAGGTAAACAAGGGAAGAGAGAAAAAAATGTTACTCAATTTAGGCTCATTGTTTCCTTCCCTATAAGGTAAGATGATCCTTGTTAATCTTGGGAATTGTACGTCTATCATGAAATATAAAAGGGATGTACATAGATAGAGTGAATGGGTATAAAGTAAATGATGTGATAATAAAAATGTGATTCAAGCATGAGAAAGAATTGTGACAGGAGATGCAAAAAGAAGGAAGGAGAAAATGATAAAATACATCACAGGAAGAAGGAAAAACTTATATTAAGAGGGAAAGAGGGGAGGGAGATGAGCATTGTTTGAGAGGCACTGTCATCTGATTTGTTTCAAGGAGGGAACAATAAACTTAATTAAGCATATAAATCTGACTAGCTCTGCAGGCAGTAGGAGGGGAAAAAGGAAGAAAGGGGAGGGGAAGCTAAAAGGGAGGGAATAATTAGTAAGGTTCAAAGGGAGTAAAAGGGAGGGAGGCTGAAAGAAGAAAGGGAAGACTGTGGGAAGTGGTGGTCAAAAGTGAAAACTCTATTGAGGAGGGGAAGGGACACAGGAGAAATAAAAACACAAACGGTGGGAAAGAGTATGGATGGAAAGACACAGATTGTAATCATAACTGTGAATGTGAATGGAACGAACTCTCCCATAAAAAGGAGATGGATAGCAAAATGGATTAAAAGCCTTAGTGCAACAATATGTTGTTTACAAGAAACACATTTGAAATGGGTAGATACACAAAAGGTAAAGGTAAAAAGTTGGAGTAGAATATATTCTTAAACTGATAAGAAATGCAGGAGTAGCAATCCTAATCTCAGACAAAGCAAAAACAGAGATCTAATCAGAAGACATAAGGGAGGAAACTATGTGCTGCTAAAAGGCACCATAGACAATGAAGCAATATCATTACTAAACATTTAGGCTCCAAGTGGTATATCATCGAAATTCTTAGAGAAGAAATTAAGGGAGTTATAGGAAGAAATAGACAGCAAAACTATACTCGTGGGGGACCTCAACCTTCCCCTCTCTGAACTTGATAAATCTAACCTTAAAAGAAACAAGAAAGAAGTGAAAGAGGTGAATACAACTCTGGATAAGATAGATATGATAGATTTGTGAAGAAAATTAAATGGGAATTGAAAGGAATATACCTTTTTTCTTGGTAGTACATGGAATACATACAAAAACTGACCATGTTGTAGGGCATAAAACCTCACAGTCCATTACAGAAATGCAGAGATAGCCAATGCATCCTTCTAAGAAGATAATGCAATAAAAATATATGTAAGAAAAGGCCATGAACTGATAAACCAAAAATTAATTGGAAATTAAATAATCAAATTCTAAAAAAGGAGTGCGTTACACAACACATCGTCCAAAAAATCAACAACTTCATTCAAGAGAATGATAGTAATGAGACAAGCTACCAAATCCTATTTAATACTGCAAAAGCAGTTCTTAGGGGAAGTTTTATATCTTTGAATGCCTACATTAATGAAATAGAGAAAGAGGACATCAATGACTTGGGCATGCAGCTGTAAAAGCTAGAAAAAGCACAAATTGAAAATGTCCAACTAAATACCAATATAGAAATACTGAAAACTGAAGGAGAGATTAATAAAATTGAAATTAAGAAAACTATCAAACTAATAAATTAAAATAATATTTGGTTTTATGAAAAAAATAATAAAATTGATAAACCTTTGGTCAATTTGATTAAAAAAAGAAGAAAACCAAATTACCAATATCAAAAATGAAAGGGGTGAACTCACCACCAATGAGGAGATAATTAAAGCAGTAATTAGAAATTACTTGCCCAAATTTGTGCCCATAAATTCGGCAATCTAAATGATATGGAGGAGTATTAAAATATATATATATATATATATATATATATATATATATATATATATATATATATATATGCCAAATTAACAGAAGAAGAGGTTGAATACCTAAACAATCTCATCTGAGAAAAAGAAATTGAACAAGCCATCAATGACCTCCATAGGAAAAAAAAAATTCCAGGGCCAGATGGATTTAAAAGTGAATTCTATCAAACAATTAAAGAATAATTAAATAAAATATTACATACACTGTTAGGGAAAATTGGGGAAGGAGTCCTCCCAAATTATTTTTATGATACAAATATGGTTTTGTACCTAAACTATGAAAAGACAAAACAGAGAAAGAGAATTATAGACCAATTTCTCTAATAAATATAGATGCAAAAAATTTAAATAAAATTTTAGCAAATATAAAACAGCAGCATATCATGAGAATAATACATTATCATCAGGTAGGATTCATACCAGGAATGCAGCGCTGGTTTCAAATTAGGAAAACTGTTAGGATTATCGATCATATCAACAACAACAGCAAAAACAAAAACTAACAGAAACCACATGATTGAATCAATAGATGCAGAAAAAGCTTTTGACAAAATATAACACCCATTCCTTTTAAAAAACACTGAAGAGCATAGGGATAAAGGGAACGGTCCATAAAATAATAGGCAGTATCTACCTAATATGTTCAGCAAGCATTATATGCAATGGAGATAAGCTACATGCATTTCCAATAAGATCAGGGGTAAAAGAAAGATGTCCATTATGGTCAATGTGATTCAATACGATACTAGAAATGTGAGCAGTAGCAATTAGAGAAGATAAAGAAATTGACGAAATTATAATAGGCAAAGAAGAAACTAAGTTATCACTCCTTGCAGAAGAGATGATGACATACTTAGAGAATCCCAGAAATTCAAGTAAAAAACTACTTGAAATAATGAACAACTTTGGCAAAGTTACAGGTTACACAATAAACCCACACAGATCTTCTGCATTTCTATATATTAGTAACAGGTCCAACTGAAGGAAATAGAAAGAGAAATCCCATTTAAAGCTAGGACAGACACTATAAAATATTGTAGAATTTACCTGCCAAAACAAACCTGGTGACAATATGAACAAAATTACAAGACACTTTTTACACAAAGTCAGATATAAGTAAGTGGAAAAACATCACTTGCTCGAGGGTAGGCCGAGCGAATATGATAAAAATGACAATTCTACCTAAATTCACTTACTTATTTAGTGGCTTGCCAATCAAATTATAAGATAATTATTTTGTAGATCTAGAAAAATGATATCAAAATTCATCTGGAAGAACAAAAAGTCCAGAATATCAAGAGAACTAATCAAAAACAAATGCTAGGGAAGATGGCCTAACGTTACCAGATCTCAGATTTTATTATATCGCAGCAACTATCAAAACCACTTGATACTGGCTAAGAAAAAGAAAGATAGACAAGTGAAATATACTAGGTACTCAAGACACAGAAGACAATGAATATAGCAATCTACTGTCAGATAAACCCAAGGACTCCAGTTTCTGGGATAAAGACTCAATATGTGACAAAAATTGGGGAGATAACTAGATAACAGTGTGGCAGAAACTGGGCATAAAACAATGCATGACACCATACAAAAGAATTCAGTCCAAATGGGTACTTGATGTAAAGACTGATACTATAAACAAATTAGTGGAGCAAGTAATAGTGTATTTATCACATTTATGGAGAAGGGAATTATTTTTTTTAATATTTATTTAACTTTTTTTACATTCATTTTCACAAAATTTTGGGTTCCAAATTTTCTCCCCTTTTATCCCCTCCCCCCACCCCAATATACTAAGCAATCTAATTTTCCCTATCTCCAATCTGCCCTCTCTTCTGTCATCCCTCCCTTCTCTTGTCCCCATCTTCTCTTTTCTCCTGTAGGGCCAGATGACATTCTATTCCTCATTAACTGTATGCCTCCTTTCCTAGTAGCAACAACAATACTAAACAGTTGTTCCTAAAACTTTGAGTTCCAAATTCTCCCCATCCCACCCTCCCCATCCATTCCCTTTGGGAAGGCAGGCAATTCGGTATAGGCCATATCTGTGTAGTTTTGCAAATGACTTCCCTGATAGTCGTGTTGCGTAAGACTTAACTGAATTACCCTCCATCCTATCCTGCCCCTCATTGTTTCTCTTCTGTCTTTTGATCCTGTCCCTCCCTGAGTGTTGACTTCAAATTGCTCCCTCCTCCCATTGCCCTCCCTTCCATCATCCCTCCCGTTGCTTATCTCCTTCTCCCCCACTTTCCTATACTGTAAGACAGGTTTTCATATCAAAATGAGTGTGCATTTCATTTCTTCCTTTAGTCAAATGTGATGAGGGTAAACTTCCAGTTTTTTTTTCTCAGCTCTCCTCTTTTTCCCTCCACTAAAAAGTCTCCTCCTTGCCTCTTAAATGACATATAATTACCCCATTCCATTTCACCCTCTTTCCTCCCACTACATTTCTCATTCACCATTTACCTTAATTTCTTTGAAGATATGGTCCCATCCTATTCAATTCACTTGGTGCTCTCTGTCTCTGTCTGTGTGTGCATGTGTATGTGTGTGCATGCATGCATGTACGTGTGTGTGGGGGGTCCCACCAACTACCAAGATACTGAAAAGTTTTAAGAGTTACCAATATTGTCTTTCCATGTAGGAATGTAAACAGTTCACTTTTGGTAAGTCCCTTAGGACTTCTTTTTGCTGTTTACTTTTTCATGCTTCTTCTCATTCTTGTGTGTGAAAGTCAAATTTTCTTTTCAGCTCTGGTCTTTTCATCAAGAATCCTTGAAAGTCCTCTGTTTCATTGAAAGACCATATTTTCCCCTGAAGTATTATACTCAGTTTTGCTGGGTAGGTGATTCTTGGTTTGAGTCCTAGTTCCTTTGACTTCTGGAATATCCTATTCCATGCCCTTTGATACCTTAATGTAGAAGCTGCTAGATCTTGAGTTATCCTGATTGTATTTCCACAGTACTGGAATTGTTTCTTTCTAGCTGCTTGCAAGAATTTCTCCTTGAGCTGGGAGTTCTGGTATTTGGCTACAATGTTCCTAGGAGTTTCTCTTTTTGGATTTCTTCCAGGTGGTGATAGATGGATTCTTTCAATACTTATTTTGCCCTCTGGTTCTAGAATGTCAGGGCAGTTTTCCTTGATAATTTCATGGAAGATGATGTCTAGGCTCTTTTTTTGATCATGACTTTCAGGTGGTCCAATAATTTTTAAATTATCTCTCCTGGATCTATTTTCCAGGTCAGTTGTTTTTCCCATGAGATATTTTACATTCTCTTCCATTTTTTTTTATTCTTTTGGTTTTCTTTGGTGATTTCTTGGTTTCTTGTAAAGTCATTAGACTCCATCTATTCCATTCTAATTTTGAGAGAACTATTATCTTCAATGAGCTTTTGAACGTCTTTTTCCATTTGGCTAATTCTGCTTTTGAAAGCACTCATCTCCTCATTGGCTTTTTGACCCTCTTTTGCCAATTGAGTGGGCCTATTTTTCAAGGTGTTATTTTCTTCAGCATTTTTTTGGGTCTCTTTTATTAAAGTATTAACCCGTTTTTCATGCTTTTCTTGCATCTCTCTCATTTCTCTTCCCAGTTTTTCCTCCACCTGTCTAACTTGCTTTTCAAAATCCTTTTTGAGCTCTTCCAAGGCCTGAGCCTACCCAACATCTCCCTGGGATTTCTGGGGTACTGAGTCCCCACCCTCCACATCTTTCCCTGACAGCAAGAATATGTCGTCGTTATCGTCAGATCCAAAAGTCGGGATCATTTGCATCTGTTCGAAAAAACTTTCTATAGTCTTATTTTTCTTCCCTTTTCTAGGCATTTTCCCAGCCAGTTACTTGACTTCTGAGATTCCTGTCCACCCCCGCCTAGATCCGCCCAGCTAGTACTTGGGGTCTGAGATTCAAACGGGCTTTCCGTGGCAGGCGTGGCTGCTAATCAATGTGAGCTTTAGTTCTGGTGCTGGGTAGGGGCAGGGCCACCTCCCAGGCTCACTTCCCTCAGGGGCTTTATGCAGAGACCTTCAGAAATGGATCGGGTGGGGCAGGGCCATCTCCCAGGCTCAGCTCCTTCAGGTGGTATATGCAGAGACTTTCAGTAATGAAGATCCTGCCTGCTGCTGGGGTCGTCCTGGGCCGCCACGGCCGCGCCACCACTGCCTCCACCACCGCCCCCGCCTCTGCCTCTGCCACTTCCTCCCAAGGTGGCCTGTTCCATGGAGACACCCCACTCCCCTCTCGGTGGGTCCAAGCGTGTCTCTCACTGACCTGTAGCGTCTGTGGGTGGAGGGACCTTCCTGGCCACCGGAGGTTCCGTCCCTGAAGCCTGCTCAGATCAGCTTCTCTGGGTTGTGGCCAGGGCAGCGCTGGGGTGGGGTCCACTTTCTGGGGTGCGACTGACCCTGGGGACGGCTCTCCTGGGCTCTCTGGAACGGAAATCTCTTCCACTGTTTCTGCACCCCCTGCAGTGATCCAGAACTTCTGGGGAGCTCTTCTTACATTAACTCTATGGGCTGTGGGTTCAGAGCTCACAAACATGCATCTTTCTACTCCGCCATCTTGACTCTGCCCCCTGAGGGGAATTATTTTTGAGTAAAGAAGAGACAGAAAGCATTATGAAATGCAAGATAGATAATGTTGATTACATTGCATGGAAAAGTTTTTGCACAATGAAACCCAATGCAACTAGGATTCAGAGGGTTGTAGAAAACTGGTAAAAAAAAAAAAAAAGACAAAAAAAAAACTTTTTCAGCCACTGTCTGTGATAAAGGTCTTATTTCTAAACTATATAGAGAACCAGATCAAATGTACAAAAACACAATTCATCAGTTGGTAAATGGTCAAAATATATGAGCAGGCAGTTTTCAGTGGAAAAAATTAAAGATATCTATAGTTATATGGAAAAAATGCTCTAAGACACTATTTATTACAGATATGCAAATCAAAACAACTTTGAGGTACCACATCACACCTATCAGACTGGCAAATATGACGGAACAGGAAGGTGATAAATGTTGGAGAGCAAGTGGGATATTTGGAACACTACTTTATTGTTGGTGGAGCTGTGAGCTGATCCAACCATTCTGAAGAGCAATTTAGAACTATGCCCAAAGGGCTACAAAAATGTGCATACCCTTTGACCCAGTAATATTACTTCCAGGACTCCATGCCCAAGAGATCATAAAATTGGAAAAGGGTTCCAGATGCACAAAAATATTTATAGCAGCACTCTTCGTGGTGATCAAAAACTGGAAATCCAGGGGATGCCCATTAATTGAGGAATTGTTGAATAGATTATGGTATATGAATGTAATGGAACAATATTTCACTATAAGAAATGATGAACAGGAAGATTTCAGTGATACCTGAAAAAACTTATATGATCTGATGCTGAGCAAAAGGAGCAGAATCAGGAGACCTTTGTGCACAGCAACAACTGCAGTATGCAAGAGTTTTTTTTCTGGTAGACTTGGAACTTCATTGCAATGCAAGGACTTTAAAAAAATCTCCAGTGGTCTTTTGAGGCAAAATGCCTTCCACATCCAGAGAAAGAATTATGAAATTCAATCACAGAACATAACAGATCATTTCCTTTTGTATTACATTTTGGTTTGTTATATGATTTCTCCCATTCTTTGTAATTCTTCTACACAGCGTGACTATAGTGAAAATACATTTAATAGCAATGTATGTATAGAACCTATATAAAATTGTATGCTGTTTCGGGAAGGGTGGGGAAAGGTAGGGGAAAGGGAGAGAGAAAAATCTAAGTTATATGGTAGTGATTGTAGAGCACTGAAAATAATTAAAATTAAATAAATAAACAAACAAATAAAGAAAAAAAGAAAGATGTTGGACTTAATGGCGTTGAAAGACCCTTTATCTTCTAGATGTATTATCCTATGGCATGCTTTTTTTAAAATGAAGCATATACTTTGCCTCACTAACATCTTCTAAGTCACCGTCTTTCTCCCTCCCCAGCTAAACAATGAAATCACAAGTAAAAGTATTCTCCTAAATGAATTTTTATCAAAACTAGTTGTTTTTCTTCATTTTCAAAGAGAACTCATGATATCACAGATGATACCTTAACTTGTACATCTATTGGATTTAAATGAAGCAAGTTGCACAAAGTTGTCAGCTTCTCTCTCTCTTCTGGAGTCATTGAAATCAAGTGGAAAGAATGACTGATCTGGAATATAACGGATGACTTTGGTGTCTTTGATACCTGACTACTCTCTGAACACTCCACAGTACCTACAACAACTCTCACTTCATGACCTTTGGAACAAATTGTTCTCACCCACCCATTTTGTTGGGGAAAGTCTTCTTATGCTTGGGTAGACATACCCTCTAATTTGCCATTGTATTTGAGGCACATCATTTACCTTACCCTGATTTAGATTGTTGAGCAAACAATTTTTCAGGATACAGCTTCCATGAATGGTACAGCTTCTTGGAGCAGCAGGTGAGAGCTGAGTGACAGTTGGAACCCAAAGGTGGATGAGGAGCCTTGTAAAAGGCTCAGCAAGCCCTCATGCCCTGAAAATGCCATACACCGATAACTTCACATTAAACATCCTGAAGCTTGTTATAGATGCAATGGAATATTATACACAGTTAGAGGACTGAAGTGTCTTATAAAAAATTAAAAGGAAAAGTAGATATCAGATAATTTAAAATGCATATTTTAGGTTTAGGTCATATAAAAATGAGCAAAATGGTTTTCGATAATCTTGTAATCTTCACTGTTGCCCCATTCATACATACATACATATATACATATATATATATATATATATATATATATATATATATGTGTGTGTGTGTGTGTGTGCGTTATATACACACATATTTTTAATCGAATATAGCTATTTCTTTGTATGAAACTTTTCTTTTCTGGAAAAAATAAGTACAGAATAAGCTATGTACATAATACTCACATTTAAGCACCCTTGAGTACACATTCTAATTGATTTAAAATATTATGCCCCCTGGATGAGGTCATTTATTTGTTTGCTCACACATTTATATTGATTAATGGATATTAAATAATTTAATGACCACTCTCTTTTGCTCCGGATTAGAACCCATTAAGAATGGAGTATAAGATGGGTCGCTGGTTTTAATGAAAGAAGATGGTAGGGAAAATAGTAAGCACTAAGATGTCAATGGGATGCCACAGGTGCCTAGCCTTTGGATATCATAAAGGTGTTTAGTGTTTTGATAGGAATGAGTTACCTGTATCTATATGAATGAAATTGTTAAAAAATGAATACAATCATGATAAATGCCAAACTTTGTTTCATTAAGTGCAATAATGCCATTATAAATCCATTGGAGTAGTGGTGAACTTTTGTTAACACTTACAGAAGATGACAGGTATAATTACATGAATAAAAAATAAACACACTATGTTCCACCTACTCATTCATTTCCTTTTTAATGTCTTTGGTTTCCAAAGTAATATAGGGATAAAAATGGACTCTGAAATATTGGGAAACTTGCACAAACTCTCTCTCTCTCTCTCTCTCTCTCTCTCTCTCTCTCTCTCTCTCTCTCTCTCCCTCTCCCTCTTTCATCAGTCCCCCTTACAGATCACCTTCATTTCTCTCTCTCACACACACCTTTGAACTTCATGATTATAGTTGTTGACTGACATCATTGTAAGTGGTCATATATTTTAAGAGCAATTTGAAAGAGCAAGAAAACATAAGCATTAAGATAAAGCACAGCAGGCTAAGATAAAATATGTTGCCATGGTGCTTGAGAGTGTGTGACAACGAAGGAGTAAATTTCTTTCTCCTCTCATCCCGCATCCCCACTCTTCTAAGTGGAAATCAGGATAATGGCTGTACAGATAAATGAATGGCTTTAATACTCAGTGGCTATTCTACTAGGAAATTATGGGAAAGGAAATGTTTTATGATCGTGATTATGGACATCTTATCAATTCCACTGGATCTGTTCCACATTCCATTCTATTTTGCTACACTATCCAAATTTATGTTCTGGTTAGCCTTGATTTTTTTTCTCTCTCTGGTGGCTTGATTTTACTCTCTTCTGACTTCCTTTGCAGAGAGGTCATGGCCTCTTTCTCTTTTTTTTATGTCACCTTGAAACAAAGAATCAGGATCTGGACAAATGTGCTAATTCTCATTTTTTCCATCAAAATTCCTTAGCTTCTCTTCTGGGAGAAAAATAAAAGTTAATAATAATGGCTAACATATATATGATGTGCTAGGTACTGCGCTAAGAGCTTTATAATTATAATGTCATTTTATCTTCATAACAATCCTGGGAATTATCTATCATAATCAACACTAATTTATAGATGAGGAAACAGAAATAAGCAAGAGTTAAGTGACTTGCCAATGTAACACAGTTCCTAAGTTTTGAGCTTGGGTTTGAACTTGGGTCTTCCTGAATCCAAGCCCCATACTCTATCTTTTATGCCATCTAGACCCTTTAGAATATTCTTATTTTTTAAAAGTTTCAGAAGAAGTAGGACATTCTTGGTGACATATATTCATCTATATACATATTGCTCTCCCTCATCTAAGTCGCATGACATTATCTCTGTAGGATAAGTTGTACTATGTCCTAGACACTAGTGATGCAAAAAAATAAAACAAGTCAAGACAATAAAAAAAGAAACACTTTGAGTTCAGAGACTATTTTTTTCATCTTGCAACTGGTGACTACTAGAGAACTTTACAATAAACAAATATGTGAATAGATCTGTAATCTCGATGACGAGGATATTTTCTTCCATCTGTGCCTGGACATCTTATGTGTCTGTCCTCTGCTACATATTCTGTCATCAATTCATCATAGGGATTTCATACAGTATGCCACAGTCTTCCTTATTTACTTCTGACATTATGAGATCAATGAAGCATATTAACCACCAAGAAGTTTATTCTCCTATGCCATGAGATCTGTTTTCAATATTGCATTTCCCTGACATTCTTCCCTACATTAGCTTTTTGTGGTACCATATCTCTTTCCTGTGACCTATATATAGATTAAGTGTTTCTAAGTTTAAAGGTTCTCAAAGATAATAGAGTTTTCATCCTCATTATCTACACCAAGGCTGACACTTTTTTTTCCATTTGTCATGCTTTTCCGTAATTCTGTTCCTAGCAATAAATATCCAGAAAAATCTCGAAAAATTAAGATTAGGCATAAATGATGCCAAAGTTTCAGAGCAACTCACAGCAAGATCATAGAAAATTTCCAAAGTTCAGTACTCTTGTTCCTTTATAGCATGTATTTAGTCTTCTAGTTCAAGGATCCTCCTAGAGTCATTCTTTCCTACTAAATTTTTTTTCACCTTTAAGAATTTTCTAACTCAATCTATACAATATTAAATAAATATCAATTCTCTGGATTACTAGTCTCTAATACATGCTCAAAACAAAAAAGAAGAAAGTAAAAGAATAAAGATAGAAAGTCAAAAGAAGGCAACCAGAACCAAAAAAAAAGATCCAACAACTCCCTGTTTAGTCTTATGTTACTCAGTGTTAAATGAACAAAATGCATCTCTATTAGATGTCTCTGCAAGGATAGGAGGGAAGATGACACAGCAAGCAAAACCCCTTCTCTATGCATCATTCCTCGATGGAAGTCCGGGGAAGGGAATTCAAATTGCACTTTCCTGAGTATTGGAGATTTAAACAATTTTATATGCTTGTTGATATCTTGGATTTCTTCTCTTGAAAATTTCTTATTAATATCCATTGGACATTTATCTATTGACTGTTTATTGTGAATTATTCTTTTTCATTAAAATTTGAAACAATTCATTTATATATATACATATATATGTATATATATGTATATATATATATATATATATATATATATATAGAGAGAGAGAGAGAGAGAGAGAGGATGTGAGATATCTATTAGTGAAATAATATGCTATAATTATTTTTCCCAGCTTCCCATTTTCAGCTAAAATTAGCTGTATTTTTTGTATGTACAATTTTTTTAAAATAATTTTTTTTTAAATTTCCAATTTAATTCACCATTTTTTTTTCCATGATCCTCTATGTCCTTTATTTGGTCATAAACGTTTCCTTCATTCATAGATGTGAACGTTAGTTTCTTCCTTTTTCTTCTCTTTTTAATATTTCAAATTTAATTCAAAATCATGATGGGGATGGTTTATGTTACTGGTATTGGCTTAAGGAGACAATGGTCAAACCCTCATATAGAAATGGGACATTGAAGTAATGGTACAGAAAGATTTTTCTGGAATCATATTGACTTAGGAAATGACATATTAATATTACTCACTACTTATTGCCTTTTCATTAACTTTGCTAAATATTTCCAAATTAATTTTTTTCTCTGGTTAACACCACACTTGAAAGTGTTGATGGCAACATCTATGCAATGAGACACATGTCTGACATCTCTGGTGTGCACCACTAACAGGGCAGTTTTTCAAATCTACAATTTATCTTTCTAAACCTCCATTAATCAGTCATCAGGAGGAAACTGCAGTCAATCAGGACCAATTAGATGTGTTACATACTTCTCTTTAGGTGAGAATTATGATGCGTGTCTAAATTCATTGGTGGTGACCTCTTTTAATTATGTTCCATACATTGTAATCTCATAAAGTTCGTTGATTATGAAGGGAGAGGAAGTTAATATTCCCTGGGTTACAAATTCGTTATACGTTAATTTTACTCTACTCACTCCAACCATTCATTTGCTCTTGTCCTATTAGCCATACTCATTTTTGTTTTTTTCAGATGCCATTAAGTTGCCAAAACAAACGTTTAAATATCTGAAATATTGAAGTAATGAGAATCATCACAAGCAATGAGAATATCCATAAAATATACTTTTCTATTCTTTAAAGTCTATCCCTTCTTGTACTTCACTAGTATTAGCATTGTACTCATCACTACCTGCTTGAAAACAATTGCACTAGCCTCTTAATAAGACTTACAATAATAGCAGTTCAGAGTTAAAAGATACCTCAGAGGCCATTTAGTTCAATAGCAGAACTAATATCAATTTCTACCAATAATGATTTTCATAAGTGACAAAGAATATTCTCTAGGGTATATCCAACACATAAAATTTCAGTCTTTGTCTGAAGGTCTTTAAAGTAGGTGAACTGACTATTGGAAATTCATCTTCATGGAGACCTTCACTCTCTCTATTTGATTCCTCTTTGCCACTATTTCCCTCCAGCACTAACATCACTTTCCTTAAGGAATCTTGGCTCCGAAGTTCATAAGTTTCATATTAATCTGTCCTCCACCCACAAATCCAAGCATCCTCCCCTGTCCTGTTGCTGCTCTTCTCTTTGCAAACAAGATTCCTCCCATTATCTTTCTTTGTTCATATTATTTAAAGGCTGTTGAATATAGTGCCATTGATTGACACTGTTACAATTTATGTGACTTCATCTCAGTTGCCTTTCACTGTCACTGAAAAATTCCTTTATTCTTTTTCCAGATTAATTTTCTTTTATCATCCACACAGCACGTATTTTACGCTTATGTGTATTTCAACAGACACAATGTCAGAGTCCTCGTTGCTAAGTGTAGGATTTCTTAAATGTATTCATTTTTAATGTTCTACAGTAACTACCATAAAACTTAGATCTTTCTCCCTTACTTAGCCTGTAATACTCCCCCTCCCTCCCCAAGACAGCAAACAGTTCTACATAGGATCTACATATACATTCCTACTGAATACATTTGCACTATAGTCATACTGTGTAGAAGGACTAAAATAAAACGGAGAAATCATATAACAAACCAAAATATAATACACACACACACATACACACGCTAATCTGCTATATTCTGCGATTGAATTCCATAGTTCTTTTCCTGAATGTGGAAGGCATTTTAGCTTAGAAGACGATTGGGAATTTTTTTTTTTTAACGTCCTTGCATTGCTATGAAGATCCAAGTCTACCAGAAAAAAACTCTCGCACACTGTACTCATTGCTGTGCACAAGGTTCTGGTTCTGCTCTTTTCACTCAGCATCAGATCATATAAGTCTTTCCAGGTCTCTCTGAATTCTTGTTGTTCATTATTTCTTATGGTGCAGTAGTATTCCATTACATTCATATACCATAATTTATTTAGCCATTCTCCAACTGAGGGCATCCCCTTGATTTCCAGTTTTTGGCAACTACAAAGAGTGCTGCTATAAATATTTCTATACATGTGGGACCCTTTCTTATTTTTATGATCTCTTGGTGATACAGTCCTAGAATTGATGTTATTGGGTCAAGGGGTATGCACATTTCTGTAGCCCTTTGGGCATAGTCTCAAACTGCTCAACAGAATGTTTGGATGAGCTCACAGCGCCACCTGCAATGAATTAGTATTCCAACTTTCCCACATCCTCTCCCACATTTATCATTTTACTGTTCTATCATGTTTGCCAATGTAATAGGTGTTATGTGGTACCTCAGAGTTATTTTGATTTACATCTCTCTAATCAAAAATGATTTAGAGAACTTTTTCATATGATTATAGATATCTCTAACTTCTACTTCTGAAAATTGCCTGTTGTTATCCTTTGATAATTTATCAAATGGGAAATGATTTGTATTGTTGTACATTTGACTCAGTTCTCCATATATTCTAGAAATGAGGCCTTTATCCCCAAGATTAGCTGTAAAAATTATTTCCCAATACACTAAATCCCTCCAAATTTTGGTTGCATTGGGTTTGGTTGTGCAAAATCTGTTTAGTTTAATGAATTCAAAATTATCCATCTTGCACTTTATACTGCTTTCTATCTCTTCTTTCGCCAAAAATTCTACTCTTCTCCTTAAAACTGATATATACTCTATTCCTTACTCCTTCGGTTTGTCCATTGTATGAATCTTTATACCTAGATCATGTACTCCTTTGTATTTTATTCTTCTGTATGGTGTTAAGCATTGGTCTATGCCAAGTTTCTGCCACACTGTTATCCAGTTTTCCCACCAATTTTTGTTGAACAGTGAGTTCTTATCCCAGATCCCGGGGTCTTTATGTTTATCAAACAGGAGATTGCTATATCCATTGCCTACTGTGTCTTGAGTACATAACATATTCCACTCTCCTACCCTTCTGTAGCCAGTACCAAGTGGTTTTGATGATTGCTACTTTATAATACAATTTGAGATCTGGTAATGCTAGGCCACCTTCTGCAGCATTTTTTTTCATTAGTCCCTTTGATATTCGGGACTGTTGGTTCTTCTAGATGAATATTGATATTATTTTTTACAGCTCTAGAAAATAATTATCTGGGGGGTGGAGCCAAGATGGCAGAGTAGAAAGACTCACGTATGCTAGCTTCCAATCCACAGCCCATATATTTCCTGCAAAAAGAAATCCCCACAAATTCTGGAGCAATGCAAGGTGCGCAGAAACACAGTGGAAAAGATTTCCATTCCAGAGAGCCCTGGAGAGCCGTTCTCAGGGGTCTATCTCACTCTGGACAGTGGAGCCCACCCCTGAGCTGCCCTGGCCACATGGCCCCAGAGGAGCAGAACTGAGCAGGCTTCAGGGACAAAACCTCCATCAGCAGGGAAGGTCCCTCTGCCTACAGATGCTACAAGTCAGGGAGAGAGACGTCTGGGCTGGCTGAGAGGGGAGCGGGGTGTCTCTGTGACTCAGATCCCCTCAGGAGGCAGTGGCAGAGGCAGCAGTGGTGGCCCGGAACTCCTGGAGCAGCAGGCAGAAGTTCAGGGCCATTACCGAAGATCTCTGCATAAATCCCCTGATCTGAGCCTGGGAGGCGGCCCTGCACTCACCCACCCCATTACTGAAGGTCTCTCCATTAAAGCCCCTGAGGGAACTGAGCCTAGGAGGTGGCCCTGCCCACACTCAAGTACCAGAACTTAAGCTCACATTGAATAGCAGCTACTCCTGCCACGGAAAGCCGATTTAAATCTCAGACCCCAAGCACTAGCTGGGCGGATCTAGGTGGGGATGGAGAGGAAGCTCAGAAGTCAAGTAACTGGCTGGGAAAATGCCCAGAAAAGGGAAGAAAAAATAAGACTATAGAAAGCTACTTTGATGGGATATAGATGTTCCTGCCTTGCCAGTTTGATGACAAGGAACAATTCTTACCATTAGGGAAAGATGAGGAGGTTGGGGCCCCTGTATCCCAGACATCCCAGGTGGCCGTCTGGTGGACTCAGGCCATGGAAGAGCTGAAAAAGAATTTTGAAAATCAAGTTAGACAAGTGGAGTAAAAACTGGGAAGAGAAATGAGAGAAATGCAAGAAAAGCAAGAAAAATTGGTCAATACCTTGCTAAAGGAGACTCAAAAAAAATGCTGAAGAAAATAACACCTTGAAAAATAGGCTAACTCAATTGGCAAAAGGGGTTGAAAAAGCCAATGAAGAGAAGAATGCTTTCAAAAGCAGAATTAGCCAAATGGAAAAAGAGGTTCAAAAGCTCACTGAAAATTATAGTTCTCTCAAAATTAGAATGGAGCAGATGGAGTCTAATGACTTTCTGAGAAACCAAGAAATCACCAAACATAACCAAAAGAATGAAAAAATGGAAGAGAATGTGAAATATCTCATGGGAAAAACAACTGACCTGGAAAATAGATCCAGGAGAGACAATTTAAAAATTATGGGACTACTTGAAAGTCATGATCAAAAAAAGAGCCTAGACATCATCTTCCATGAAATTATCAAGGAAAACTGCCCTGGTATTCTACAACCAGAGGGAAAAATAGATATTGAAAGAATCCTTCGATCACTGCCTGAAAGAGATCCAACAAGAGAAACTCCTAGGGACATTGTGGCCAATTTCCAGAATTCGCAGGTCAAAGAGAAAATATTGCAAGCAGCTAGAAAGAAACAATTCCAGTATTGTGGAAATACAATCAGGATGACTCAAGATCTAGCAGCTTCTACATTAAGGGATCGAAGGGCATGGAATAGATTATTCCAGAAGTCAAAGGAACTAGGACTCAAACCAAGAATCACCTACCCAGCAAAACTGAGTATAAAACTTCAGGGGAAAATATGGTCTTTCAATGAAACAGAGGACTTTCAAGCATTCTTGATGAAAAGACCGGAGCTGAAAAGAAAATTTGACTTTCAGACATGAGAATGAGAAGAAGCATTAAAAAGTAAACAGCAAAGAGAAGTCAGAAGGGACTTACCAAAAGTGAACTGTTTACATTCCTACATGGAAAGACAATATTTGTAACTGTTAAAACTTTTCAGTATCTTGGTAGTTGGTGGGACCACACACACACACACACACACATACACGCATGCACACACACACACATACACACATGCACGCACATACAGAGACAGAGAGCACAGAGTGAATTGAATAGGATGGTACCATATCTTCAAAGAAATTAAGGTAAATGGTGAATGAGAAATCTAGTGGGTGGAACGACGGTGAAATGGAATGGGGTAAGTTATATCTCATTCAAGAGGGAAGCAGGAGACTTTTTAGTGGAGGGAAAAGGAAGAGAGCTGAGAAAATAAACAAGAAGTTTACCCTCATCACATTCGACTAAAGGAAGGAATAAAATGCACACTCATTTTGGTATGAAAACCTATCTTACAATACAGGAAAGTGGGGGAGAAGGAGATAAGCAAGCGGCGGGGGTGATGATGGAAGCGAGGGCAATGGAAGGAGGGAGCAATTTGAAGTCAATACTTGGGAAGGGACAGGATCCAAAGACAGAATAGAAGCAATGGGGGGCAGGATAGGATGGAGGGAAATACAGTTAGTCTTACACAACACGAATATTATGGAAGTCATTTGCAAAACTACACAGATAGGGCCTATATTGAATTGTCTGCCTTCCCAAAGGGAATGGGTGGGGAGGGAGGGATGGGGAGAATTTGGAACTCAAAGTTTTAGGAACAACTGTTGAGTATTGTTCTTGCTACTAGGAAATAAGAAATACAGTTAATGGGGAATAGAAAGTCATCTGGCCCTACAGGACAAAAGAGAAGATGGGGACAAGAGAAGGGAGGGATGATAGAAGAGAAGACAGATTGGTGATAGGGAAAATTAGAGTGCTCGGTGTATTGGGGTGGGGTGAGGGGATAAAAGGGGAGAAAATTTGCAACACAAAATTTTGTGAAAATGAATGTATAAAATTAAGCAAATAAATTTTTATAAAGAAAGAAAATAATTATCTGATAGTTTACTTGGTATGGCACTAAATAAGTAAACTGATTTAGGTAGAATTGTCATTTTTTATTATTTTGGCTCAGGCTACCCATGAGCAACTGATATTTTCCCCCTTACTTAGATCTGACTTTATTTGTGCAAAAAGTGTGTTGTTATTGTGTTCATATAATCTCTGGGTTTGTTTTGGCAGGTAAACACTCAAATATTTTATAGTGTCTACTCTAGCTTTACGTGAACTTTTTCTTTGTACCTCTTCCTGTTGGACTTTGTTGGTAATGTATAGGAATGCAGAAGATTTCTGCGGATTTATTTTGAAATCTACAACTTTGCCAAAGTTGTGTATTATTTCAAGTAGCTTTTTTTTACTTGAATCTCTAGGATTCCCTAAGTACATCATGATATCAACTTCAAAGAGTGACAGCTTACTTTCTTCTTTGCCTATTCTTATTCCTTGAGTTTCTTTATCTTGTCTAATTGCTGCAGCTTACATTTTTTGTACCATATAGTATAATAGTGGTAATAATGGCCATCCTTGTTTCACCCCTGATCTTATTGGAAATGCATCTAGCTTATTTCCATTGCATACAATGCTTACTGAAGGTTTTAGATAGATAATGCTTATTAATTTATGGAAAGTTTCCTTTATTCCTATGTTCTCCAGCATTTTTAATAGGAATAGGTGTTGTATTTTGTCGAAAGCTTTTTCTGCATCTATTGAGATAATCATGTGTTTTTTTTTATTTTTGTTGTTCATATTATCAACAGTGTTAATAGTTTTCCTAATATTGAACCAGTCTTGCATTCCTGGTATGAATCTACCTGATCATAATATATTATTCTAGCGATAAGATACTGTATTCATTTTGGTAAAATCTTATTTAAAATTTTCCCATCTTTATTCATTAGCGTATTTGGTCTATAATTTTCTTTTTCTGTTTTGTCTCTCCCTAGTTTAGGTACTAAAAACATATTTCTATCATAAAAAGAATTTGAGAGAACTCAGTCTTCCCCAGTTTTCGAAAATAGTCTATATAGTATTGGAATTAACTGTTTTTTAAATGTTTGATATAATTCACTTGTAAATCCATATGGCTTTGGTGATTTTTTTCCTAGGGCATTCATTGATGGCTTGTTCAATTTCTTTTTCTGAGAGGGGGTTGTTTAAGTACTCAATTTCCTTTTCTGTTAATCTGGGCAATTTGTATTTTTTTTCCAATACTCATCCATCTCATTTACATTGTCGAATTTGTGGACATAAATTTGGGTAAAATAATTTCTAATTATTATTTTAATTTCCTCCTCATTGAAGGTGAGTTTACCCCTTTCATTTCTGATACCAGTAATTTGATTTTCTTCTTTCTGTTTTTTTAAATCAAATTGACCAAAGATTTAGGCATTTTATTAGTTTTTTTGATAAAAGCAATTATTGGTTTCATTTATTAATTCAAAAGTTTTCTTAATTTCCATTTTATTAATCTCTTCTTTGATTTTAAGTATTTCTCATTTGATAGTTATTGGGGATTTTCAGTTTGTTCTTTGTCTAGCTTTTTCAGTTGCATGCCCAAGTCATTGATCTTCTCTTTCTCTACTTTACTTAGGTAGGCATTCTAAGATATAAAATTTCCCCTAAGAACTGCTTTTTGCAGTATTTCATAAGGTTTTGTATGTTGTCTTATTACTGTCATTCTCTTGAATGAAGTTGTTGATTGTTTCTATGATTTGTTGTTTAAGCCCCTCCTTCTTTAGGATTAGATCATTTAGTTTCCAATTGATTTTCGGTTTATCTTTCCATGGCCTTTTATTACATATAATTTTTATTGCATTATGATCTTAGAAGGATGCATTGATTATTTCTGCCTTTCTGCACTGGATTGTGAGGTTTTTATTTCCTAGTACATTGTGCCATGTACTTTTGAGAAAAAGGTATATTCCTTTCTATTCCCATTCAGTTTTCTCCAGAGATCGATCATATCTATCTTATCTATAGTTTTATTTACATCCTTAATCTCTTTCTTGTTTATTTTGAGGTTAGATTTATCAAGTTCAGAAAGAGGGAAGTTGAGGTCCCCCACTAGTATAGTTTTGTTGTCAATTCCTTTCTTCAACTCCCCCAACCTCTCCTCTGAGAATCTGGATGCTATACCACTTGAAACATACATGTTTGGTAATGATATTGCTTCATTGTCTATGGTGCTTTTTATCAGGATATGGTTTCCTTCCTTATCTCTTTTGATTAGATCTCTCTCTGCTTTTGCTTTGTCTGAGATTAGGATTACTATTCCTGCTTTTCTTACATCAACTGAAGCACAATATATTCTACTCCAACATTTGACCTTCACCTTGTGTATATCCCCTCGTTTCAAATGACTTTCTTGTAAGCAGCATATTGTTGGATTATGGCTTTTAATCCATTCTGCTATTCGTCTCCGTTTTATGGGAGAGTTCATTCCATTCACTTTCACTGTTATGATTACAATCTGTGTATTTCCCTCCATCTTCTTTCCCACTGTTTGTGCCTTTAGCTCTCCTGTCTCCCTTCCCCTCCTCAGTAGTTTTCACTTTTCACCATCACTTCCTGCACTCTTCCCTTCCTTCTCTCAGCCCAGCTCCCTTTTCCCTTATTGCTTCTTCCCTCCCTTTTAGCTTCCCCTCCCACTTTCTTGCCCCTTACCCTCCTTCTGCCTTAGAGGTAATCTGAATTATATACTTAAGTTTATTTTTCCCTCCATGAACCAAATCAGATGAGAGTACCTCTCAAACAATGCTCATCTCTCTCCCCTCTTTCCATCTACTATAATTTTGTACTTCTACCTGTGATATAATTTACCATTTTCTGCTGCTCCTTTTCACACCCCCTGTTACAATCCCTTTGCATGCTTAAATAATATTTTTAACATGACATCATTTATTTTATACCTGTTTTCTCTATGCATATCCCTTATATATTTCATAGTAAATATGCGATTCTCAAGACTAACGGGTATCATCTTCCCTTACATGGAGGTAAAGAGTTTGCCCAAATTGAATAACAAAGTTTTGGGGCTTTTTTACCCTCTGTTTACCTTTTTATGCCTTTCTTGAGACCTACTTGCTAAGATCGAATTTTCTGTTAAGTTCTATCCTTTTTGTCAAGAAGCTATGGAAATTCCTTACTTCGTTGAATGACCATCTCCTTGCCTGAAATGTTATGCTGGACTTTTCTGGGTAGTTGATCCTTGGTTGTAGTCCCAGCTCCTTTGCTTACAGAATGTTGGATTCCAATTCCTTCGATTTTTATTTTTTTTGATACAAGGTCCTGTGTGATCCTCAGTGTAGCTCCTCGTTATTTGAATGGTTTCTTTCTGGCTACCTATAGTATTTTCTCCTTCATTTGATGATTCTGGAATTTGGCCACGCTATTCCTTGGGGTTTTGAGTTTGGGATACCTTTCAGGAGATGAGTGGTGGATTCTTTCGATGACCATTTTGCCTTCTGGATGTAGCACTTCCTGGCAGTTTTTCTTGATGATATCCTGGAAGATGTTGTCCATTTTTTTTTTCGTCATGACTTTCTGGCAGGTCAATAATTCTTAAATTTTCTCTCCTGGATCTATTTTCCAGGTCAATTGTTTTTTCCAATTAGATATTTTACATTTTCTTTTATCTTTTCATTCTTTGGGTTTCATTTGACTGATTCTTGCTATCTCATAGATTCATTAGTTTCTACTTGCTCAATTCTAATTTTTATCAAATTGTTTTCTTTAGTTAGCTTTTGCATCTCTTTTTCCATCTGTCAATTGTTCCTTTTAAGGAGTTATTTCCTCCTGCTTGGTTTTGTACTTCCTTTTCCATCTGTCCAATTTTCCCAGTTATGTTTTGTATTTCCTTTACTCTGTGTTTAATTTTCCTTTCCAAAGAGGTGTTCTCATCAGTGAATTCTTTTTTCGTACTTTTACAATCATTGGCCAATTTTGCCTCTATTTCCTTCTTCAGCTATTCCTGGAGAGCTGTTTGTGCATGCAAGCAGTTCATAGTCTCTTGTGAATTTTCAGATGGAAATGCATTCTTACTAATTACCTCTTTGGTATTTGTGTTTTGGTCTTTGTCCCCATAGAAACATTCCATGATTTTTTCATCCTAGTTTTGTTTTTCCTTGTTCATGATGGTGATTTTTTTGTTGTGGCTGCTGGTTCTTTCAGTTAGAAGCTGCAGAAATTGGTGTTGAGCTGACTTGTGTGAAAAAGCTAAGAGCAGATGTCTCTTTATCTTTTTGTTTTGTGTTTCGCCTATCAGCCCTGGGGTTAGCTTGTTAAGTGTAGGGGAGGGGTGGTCTGGCCACAGAGATCTCAGCTGAACTGAGGCAAAGGCAAATTCAGGGAACAGTGATTCCAGCTGCTCTATTGTCTTCCCGTTTCCCCTCGAGTGCTGAGGCACGCCTAGATCCTAGTGTGAGTTTCCACCCCTGCTGGGGTCCTCTCCTAGCACTGTGACTTGCCTGGGTCCTCGTGTGAGTTTCTACCACCCTGGGGTTCCTCTCTTTCCAATTCCCCTCTGCCACCATAGGAGGAATCCCCCTTAGCTATTTCCCTAGCCTCAGGTGTTATGATACTATTTGCCTCCTCTGCTGTTGCCAGTTATCCAGCATTTTTCTGTGGAAATATATCACGGTTCTTTTGAGGTCATCAACGGCGGAGGAGAAAGCATTTACTGTTCACTCCACCAACCTG
Organism: Bettongia penicillata ogilbyi; assembly: GCA_023548195.1. Taxonomy (NCBI): domain Eukaryota; kingdom Metazoa; phylum Chordata; class Mammalia; order Diprotodontia; family Potoroidae; genus Bettongia; species Bettongia penicillata. Next base: position 3,866,147 of record JAJHZJ010000257.1, read on the forward strand.
GCTCCTGTAATTTCAAGTAGGTGCCTTACAGATGTTTAATCTGTAGGCTGTCTCAGGAGCTCCTGCAGCTGATATCTGGGACTCAGCAGATGTCAGTCCCTTGGCTCTGTTGGTCTCTCACTCTGGACTTCTGCTCATCTGGTTCTGCCTGCTGCTGTCTCAGGTCTCCATGGACGCACTGCACAGTGCTCTGTGGTCTCACCCCAGCAGAACAAATCCTTTCTGTGTATGTTCTAGTCTGTCCTTTGCTGTGAATGTGCCACAGTCTGTCTCCTGTTGAATTCTGCACCTCAAAAACTTGTTCAGATTCTCTTTTTAGAGGTATCTGAAGGAGTTTGTCTAAGAGCTTAGGTGAGTTGTTACTCTCGCTCTGCCATCTTGGCTCTGTCCCGAGGATGTTTCATATATTTTTTAAGGAAACATGAAGACAAATTCTGAACTCTCTCTTTTAAATTTTATGACAAAATTTTCTCCATATCATATCTTCACCATTTCATTTCTCCATTGTTCCTGATTCTGCGAAAGACTTGGCCCTTTTGTGCCAAGGCTAAGCACCTGTCTTGTACTCTTTAAGATAGAATCTTTTGATCATTGTAATGATAACTTGAAAGAGAAGTTAGTTCCCATTCATTAATAGACCAATGGGAAACTGTTTTTGTCACGTGGAAGTCTGAGTCACCTGGAATCTGTGGTGAGAGGAATTTGCTGAATGGATGAAACAGGAAGAGGTGGGAGCCATAAGTGAGTCAAATTATTCAGATCTGAAGAAGGGAAAGAGAAAGCAGGCAGTTGACTGTGAGATAAGGACATTTTACTTGAGGTTGTTCATTTGTGGGAAGGCTTGATAATATGTATAGAGTTCTTGGTTATATTTTGAATTTCTTTGTTGATATGATGGATTTGGATCTGGTGTTGAGATTTTATTTATAGGTCTTTGAATACATATTTTGGTATTGTCTTCCATGTGGAAAGTCTGCTGTATTTTGCAATTCAAAAATGAGCCAGCATACTGATTGCTCCCATAGGCACTGCGAATATTGTATTGATGTTACATTTGCTCATGAGAATAAGATTGCAAAATATCAGACCTCTATTTGAAGGCAGAAAGGCTTTAGAGAGAGAAATGAATAAAACATGGTGGGATGATTTACCTTATTCTTCACTACCAAGGGAACAGGCTAAAAGCACTGGACCTTGTGAAAACTGGGAACCAAGATTACAGGAGGGAGATTCTAGAAATTTGGAAAGATGTTTTCAAGGAATACCAATACAACTGAGTAAATAAAAGGGGTGTCTAGGAGAGTATTGGCCTTATTAATAATCTGTTGCCTTATGTGTAAAAGCAGAGACAAGCTTCTGGAAAAGAAAGTTGAGATGAAAGGGAGTTAACTGGTTTGCATGAGGAGCTTTTTATGCTGCATTGTTCAGACTCCTTTAGAAGAGCAAGCTAGAAAGTTTCATGTAGTAGAAGAAATAGTTGTTGTTTAGGTCACAAAAAAGCAAAAAAGTGACAAGAGGAAGATGTAGTCAACCTTTCCAAAGACTGGGCTTGATTAGGGCCAAAACACCTGCCAGTAATATACATGGGAAGAGAATGAAGCAAAGTTAAATGAGGAGGCTGGAATTTGTCCAATACTAAGAAGAAAGCAGGAGAATTAGGTGGCCACGTAGTATTTGGGGAGGTAAAGGACGATTTTACTTAGGAGGAGGTAACAGAAATTTTGATTTGGTTCACCCAAAGAATGGGAGAATCATTGGTATCTTGGATGGTGAGAATCAGTGAAAAAGATTAATGTCTTTGAGGGAGAAGTGTAAATACACAGCATATGCAAGTCAGAATAGATTGACAAGAAAAGAATTATTTGCTACTGTATTGAGAACAGGGATAGATTTTGGAAGAACAGATGGCATTCCAAATAATGAACTATACAAAATGTACCTAGAAAAAAGACTTGATATTAGACTGAGCAGGGAGTAAGAGCTGCCTCTATAAATCCACCTGAAACATTGTATCTGTTCTCATCATACCTGCAGGGAGAACAGGAGCCCCAGAATAGATTAAGAAAAGTACATCTCTAACTAGAGTGATGATCCCAAAACTGCTGATTAGAAAACAGTAAACAACAGGGAATGACATTACGATAGTGGGATCATGGACTCCAGAAGCATGACTGACTCTATATCTACCCTGTTTCTGGCTATTTTCTCCTTGTTTCTTTGAGACATTTTATCTGTTTACCTTGACAGATTTGTTTTCTGCAGGCTTAATATCCTCCACCTGTAGATGCTTGATCACCCCCTGTGCAAGATGCTGTGTCACCCATGGATCTGCATTGACCGAGCTCTGGATGCTAACTAAAGGACTGACCTCTCAATTGGGACCTCTCCAGGCAGGGACAGTTCTATGTTCAATTTCAGCAGTAAATAGCTGTGGAAGAAAAGACCTTCACATTTTTCCCCAAGGGATTTTGGAACCCACTCATTTGAGGGGAATGATGGGGTACATGTGCTTAAGCTCCACCCAGGTATATTGTTTTATATGCTTAGTTTCTGTTATATCTTGTTAAAGTTCTGTTGATACCACTTGTCCCACTAACCTATATATTGAATACAAAAGATCTTGGGTCCAAATGTAATGCTAATTTAGATGGGAAGATCTTTACCATTCATTAATAGGCCTATGTGACCTGCCTGGGTTATAGGGAAGTCTGAGTCACATGGAATCTGTGCTGGGAGCAGCTTGCTGAATGGGTGGAGCAGGAAGTGAATCAGAGTAGTCAGATCTTGGAGAGGAAAAGCAGGTAGTTGGCCGTGGCTGAGAGAAGGGTGTTTTGTGTGTGGATATTTGTGTCAAGGCCTAATAATGTGTATATATTTTTTGTTTAATATGATGGATTTCTTTTTTGCTATGATGGTTTTGTCTTTCTGGTTCTGGGATCTGGCTTTCAGGTGTTTGAATAAATGTTTTGCTTCTATCTTCCATGTAGAGAGTTTATTATATTTTGTGATTCAGAACTGTATTGACATTTCCATACCCACCATAGGCTGTGTTGATATTGTATTGGTGCTAAATCACCCACTCTTTTTAATTTATATTCTCTCATTAGCCACTAGCTACTTTCCTATTTGCAGCCCCCTAAAAAAAAAAAAAAGACTACATCTTCCCTATTAAAAAAAAATGCAACAAACCGTGAATCTTAGGCTAACATTTCTCTTCCCCTTGACTTCTAAGATTCTAAAAAAGTGTTCTATGTATTGTCTTCCTTTTCTTAGGTTCCGTTTGCTTCTCAGTTGTCTGTATTGATTCTCACAGTTGCTAAACTTAAAGTGTTCTCTTCAAACTTCCTGGTGATCTTAGATGTGATCACTTCATTGACCATTTCACAAAATCCTTTTTTTTGTTGACTTTTCTTCAGTGTATGACACTGTTGATTATATTCTCCTCCCAAATACTGTCTACTTTCAGAAATTCCATATAACATATTTCAGACTTTTATTTTTCTAGCTATATAATCTTTCTCAGTCTCTCTGCACCAGATCATTTTCCAAGTTGCTCTTACTTTTTCTTGTGTGGACTCTGAAGCTACGTCTTCTTCCCTCTCATTTTTTTTCTTAGATTGGTATTGTATCTTGCTAATCTCATCAACCATTCAGTTACCTAGTAAGTATTTATTTAGTGGGGCAGTGGACCAGTCACTGGACTTCGAATAAGGAAGACAGATCATCCTGAGTTCAAATCTTGCTTCAGATTTTGGGTTCCAAATTTTCTCCCCATTTGTCCCCTTCCCCCACCCCAATACACCAAGCATTCTAATTTCCCCTATCACCAATCTGCCCTCTCTTCAGTCACCCCTCCCTTCCCTTGACCCCATCTTCTCTTTTGTCCTGTAGGACCAGATAACTTTCTACTCCCTATTACCTGTATTCCTTATTTCCTAGTAGCAAGAACAATACTCAACAGTTGTTGCTATAATTTTGAGGTCCAACTTCTCCCCGTTCCTCTCTCCTCACCCATTCCCTTTGGGAAGGCAGGTAATTCAATATAGGCCATATCTGTGTAGCTTTGCAAATGACTTCGATAATAGTTGTGTTGTATAAGACTAACTATACTTCCCTCCATCCTATCCTGCCCCTCATTGTTTCTATTCTCTCTTTTGATCCTGTTCCTCCCCAAGAGTGCTGACTTCAAATTGCTCCCTCCTCCCATTGCCCTCCCTTCCATCATCACCCCAATCTGCTCATCTCCTTTCCCCCGCTTTCCAGTATTTTAAGATAGGTTTTCATACCAAAAAGAGTGTGCATTTTATTCCTTCCTTTAATCGAATGTGATGGGAGTAAACTTCATGTTTTTATTTCTCAGCTATCCTCTTTTTCCCTCAGCTAAAAAGTCTCCTGCTTGCCTCTTCTATGAGAGATAATTTTCCCCATTTCATTTCACCCTTTCTCCTCCAAATACATTTCTCTTATACATTTACCTTCATTTTTTAAAGATATGATCCCATCCTATTCAATTCACTTTGTGCTCTCTGACTCTGTATGTGCGTGCACGTGTGGATGTGTGTGTGCGTGCATGTGTTTATGGGTGTGTGTGCCTGTGTGTGTGTGTTTATGTGTGTGTGTAATCCCACCAACTACCCAGATACTGAAAAGTTTCAAGAGTTACAAATATTGTCTTTCCATGTAGGAATGTAAACCGTTAAACTTTGGTAAGTCCCTTATGACTTTTCTTTGCTGTTTACTTTTTCATGCTTCTTCTCATCCTTGTGTTTAAAAGTCAAATTTTCTTTTCAGCTCTGGTCTTTTCATCAAGAATGCTTGAAAGTCCTCTATTTCATTGGAAGACCATTTTTCCCCTCAAGTATTAAACTCAGTTTTGCTGGGTAGGTGATTCTTGGTTTTAGTCATAGTTCCTTTGATGTCTGCAATATCCTATTCCACACCCTTTGATCCCTTAATGTAGAAGTTGATAGATCTTGTGTTATACTGATTGTGTTTCCACAATACTGGAATTATTTCTTTCTAGCTTCTTGCAATATTTTCTCCTTGACCTGGGAATTCTGGAATTTGGCCACAATGTTCCTAGGAGGTTAGTTCTCTTTTTGGATATCTTTCAGGCAGTGATCAGTGGATTCCTTGAATACTTATTTTGCCCTCTGGTTCTAGAATATCAGGGCAGTTTTTCTTGATAATTTTATGGAAGATGATGTCTAGGTTCTTTTTTGATCATGGCTTTCAGGTAGTCCCATATTTTTTAAATTGTCTCTCTTGGATCTATTTTCCAGGTCAGTTGTTTTTCCCATGAGATATTTCACATTCTCTTCCATTTTTTCATTCTTTTGGTTTTGTTTTGTGATTTCTTGGTTTCTCAGAAAGTCATTAGACTCCATCTGTTCCATTCTAATCTTGAGAGAACTATTCTCCTCAGTGAGCTTTTGAACCTCTTTTTCCATTTGGCTAATTCTGCTTTTGAAAGCATTCTTCTCCTCATTGGCTTTTTGAACCTCTTTTGCCAATTGAGTGAGCCAATTTTTCAAGGTGTTATTTTCTTCCGCATTTTTTTGGGGGTCTCCTTTAACAAGGTATTGACCCATTTTTCATGCTTTTCTTGCATCTCTCTCATTTCTCTTCCCAGTTTTACTTCCACCTGCCTAACTTGATTTTCAAAATCCTTTTTGAGCTCTTCCATGGCCTGAAACCATTGGATATCTATTTCAGATGTTTGGGATACAGAGGCTTTGACTTCTATGTCTTTCCCTGGTGGTAAGCATTGCTCTTCCTCCTCAGAAAGGAAAGGAGAAAACATCTGTCCACCAAGAAAGTAACCTTCTATGGTCTTATTTTTTTTTTCCTTTTTCTGGGCATTTTTCCAGCCAGTTGCTTGACTTCTGAGATTCCTCTCCACCCTGCCTCACCTCTAGATCCGCCCAGCTACTGCTTGGGGTCTGAGATTCAAATGCAGCTTCCCAGCTTCAGGGCTTTTAGCAGCGGGGGGGGGGGGTGTTGGACTGCTATTCAGAAGGATTAAGTTCAGGTTCTCAGGTGGGGGCAGAGCCACCTCCCAGGCTCAGTTCTTTCAGGGGGGTTATGTGGAGACCTTCAGTAATAGATCTGACCTCCTGCCTGCTTTGAGGGACCCTGTCTGTTGCTTCCCCCTCGCTACTTCCTCCCAAGGGGTCCTGCGTCATGGAGACACCCTGCTCCCCTCTCAGCCAGTCCATAAGGCTCTCTCACTGACCTCTGCACGTGTGGGTTGAGGGACCTTCACGGCTGCTGGAGATTCCATCCCTGAAGCCTGCTCAGATCTGCTCCTCTCAGGGCTGTGAGGCCAGGGCAGGGTTGAGCTTTCTTCTGGGTCTGGTGCACAAGGGATCTTTGGTGCTGGTTTTTCAGGGCTCTCTGGAACAGAAATCTCCTCTGCTTTGTTGCTGTGTGGCTTACACTGCTCCAGAATTTGTTGGGAGTTCCTCTTTACAGGTAATTATGGGCTGTGGGTTTGGAGCTAGTATATATGAATCTTTCTACTCCGCCATCTTTGCTCCTCCCCCCACCTCAGTTTCTGATCTGTAAAACGATCTGGAGAAAAAAATTAAAAACCTCTCCAGTATCCTTGCTAATAAAATATAAAATGGGCTCAGGGAGAGTTGGACAGGTCTGAAAATGACTAAACCACCACAACAAATTACAACAATGATGAAACACAAAAAGGTTGTTCATGTCCTCAAGGAGCTAAATATCTAATGGGAACATAACAATATTAGGATAAGTTGAGAAGGAGCAAAGAGAAGTAGTCAGTGTAGGGGAATGATAAGGCCTAGAAAGCTACAGGCAGGTGAGAAATGATGAAGTGGATACCCTGGATGGACTCCCTTAACGGAAGATTTGAGAGCTTCTCTAGGATTCTCTTTCCCCACCCTCTCCAATCAATGAAAAGGATGGGGGTGTAATGAAGAGGTGTGAGTTTCACAGTTAGTGACATCATCCCTCCTTGGTTCAATTATTTTAAATCTATCTGTCATTTAGCCATAACCTTTCTCCAATTTACTGAATATCTCTTCTCATTTGTCACAGAGACAGAACAAATTTAATGTTGAAAGCAGAACTCATTATCTCCCTGCCCCCCCATCTTCTCTTCTTTGCTTCTCAATTGAGCTATATGTTCTAAAATGTTCAGAACAACTTTCTTTGCACTGACCAAGAAACTGAAATTTAAGGGATGTCTATCACTTGGGGAATGTCTGAACAAGTCGTGGTATAAGACTGTGATAGAATACTATAGTGCTATAAGAAATGATGGGCTCACTGATTTTAGGGAAAAAACATGGAAAGACTTGAATGAGGTAATTAAGAATAAAATGAGCACACCCAAGAGAAGATAGCGTACAGAAACACCAATACTGTATTAAGAACAACTTTGAGCACTTAATTCATTTATATAAATGTATGTATATGTATATGTATGTATATGTATATAATTCAATTATATACACTCAAACTTCAAAAGCTATGAAGAAAGATGCTATCTTCCTGTAGAGAAAGAAAAGAGAAAAATAAATATTCATGGAATTATTTTTACAAGCACAGACATATACATATACATGCATACATGCATGGACATATTGTGTATATGTATTTATGTATATGTGTTTGTTGATGTATATGTATGTGTATACATGTATACACACATGAATGTGTATGTATGCATACACATATCTATATACATATACATGTCTATATACATATCTATACATATATAAACCTAAACACATATATCTATAGCTGTATCTATCCTTTATCTGTATGCATGTGTGTATTTATGTTTGTAGGAATACATGTACATATATATATATATATACACATATATATGCTGTTCATTTGAAAATAGTAAGCTGTGCATAGATTTGCAATTTCATGTGCATCTTTTTTTATTGTACTATGTTATGGAAGTGCTTCTTTTATCACATGAAATAAAAAGAAAAGAAGAGAAACTTCATCCTTCCAGTCCTGAGTGTACATCATCATCATCATCATCATAATCATCATCATCACCACCACCATCAAACTTTAACTTTCTTTTAATCCCAGTTATTACATCTTGTCATACATAACATCTCTTACAAGCATCCTCTTCTCTGTACTCAGATATCATAACAGCTAATTTTTATCTCCACTATCTTCAATAGTTTGAGAATGTTTTCTAATTGTTCTCCTTGCTTCAGCCCTTCCATTTTTCAATCTACAATCCACACAAAGGCTAACTTGATTTTACAAAAGCCAAGTCTGATTATGCCACTCCCTTATTCAAGAATCTTAAGAATTACCTGTTACTTATTATATGACATATAGGTTGCTTGTATATAGTTATTTACATTTACAGAATGTATATGAATATATACATGTACAGAATATTTACAGAATCTCCATTAGATTCTGAATTTCTTGAAGTCAGGAATAGTCTTTTTTTTATTCATTTCTTCATATCCAATGTCTACCATACATTAGGCACTTAATGACTGTTTATTGATTGTCTGAGCTTTATTATAAAACGACAGTTCCTTCCCTTTGTACTTAAAGTCTTTCACAATCTTATTTACCAATTATTCTACACTGGTAGCATCAGAGGAATTAATTCTAATCATTGGTTTACTGATTGATATCATCCTATAACCATAACAGTGAGCAAACTGATTAGGGCTCATGAGCACTAGAAATGATACCAAGAAAATCCACTACTAGCCCTGGAGAACTAAGTAGTTGAAATAGTGATGCTTGGGGATCCAAATTCATCAGTAGCTGTTAAGACTTTGCATAGTAGCTTCAGTGTTTTGTTAAAACTCTTTTCCTGAATTTAAATTTGAAATCTGTGAGGAAGATGAAATAGAAAGTTGAGAATCTGGACATTGATTCTGGTTGTGCAGAAACCAGTTAGAACCTTTGGTGATAGACTAGGTAACAGCTAACAAGAGGTTAAATGAATTATGTTTATGAGAGAAGAGGATCAGTACCATAGTTGCAATTTCATTTGACCCATACTCACTTTCTAAAACAAAATATGCCTTCACTCCAAATCAGTGAAGGATTATTCATAAGAAATTCGGCTGGAAATAGATTGATTAAGTGTTCACTTTGAAGAGGGGTGAGATAACAAAATATAGGTCCAAATTATCAACTTACATGAGTGCTAAAGGGGAAAATAAGGGAATTCTATTTTACACTGCCATGAGACATTTTTCTATAACTGGCACAATAAGCAAACAGTTGCCTGTCTAGCACTGTGGTTTCATATAGACAGACAGCAATTGTATGATTTGCCTTCTCCCTGGAATTTTGTACTGTCTGATAGATTTTTAGCTAAGATAAAGCCTTCAAAATGGACATTCACGCCTCCCCTCTCATGTCCTGAATAATAAAAATTTTAGGGTCCTATGATTACTCTAATTACATTCCAGGCAATACTTATTAAGATTGTACTTTTATGCCATATTTTTCTCTATTTCACTGGAAGAAAGAAAAAAAATCAATCTCATGCTTTATTTTTTTCTTCTAACAAAAGAGCCTTTTGTAGGAAAGAAGAGCTATTGCTTTCTAAGTGGGCATAAAGAAAAAAAATAAGGAAAGAAAAGCAAGCTTTGAATCAGATGAAAAAAATAACTTCTTTGCTTACTCATTTCTTCTCCATCCCTCAATGTGGTTTTCTTAAATTCAGAGGGCACATACTCAAAGTGTGAAAACCCAGTGGCCAGGGTCCCATTCCTTATCTTCCACAAATAATGTCATCACAGATGGCATTTATTCATTAATGCAACGTCCCTATCAACAAAGATCACTTCCCGATTGAATGTTCTATTGCATAGTACCACCCCTCCTAAAGGAAACGTGTTTGTGTTTTCTTATTACTTTGCAAGATCCTATGAGTAGGGAAAAGAGGATAGATTAAGGGAACAATCCAACAGAGAAAAGACTATGTAAAAAAAAAAAGACTGAAAAACTAAAGTAGAGTTATATGAAAACTAAGGACAGAAAGACCATTTTCCAAATGCAGACATCGTTATTGAATATATTCAAGGAACCTCTTTCCTATAAGCTCTCGCTTAAATGCAGTTTAAGATCAAATGAGATGCTTTATTTGATTTCCCCATAGAGTCAACTTTGCTGTAATGATCCTTTTGATCATTATTATCAAACAAGCAATTTTTTTTAATTGTTCTTTTGAAAAGCATCTGTCATTGTCATGGAATAAGTTCTCCCTGGCATCCAACTGGAGGTAGTGATGGCTATTGTCTAGGTCTCAATTTGTCTCTCTGTGTGTTTTTATGTGTTGTATGTTTTAGCTAGTCTAGTGAAGACTATACACTCATTATCAGAGTAATATTTTTTTACTAGTTTAAAGTAATCCTAAATTTCAGTTAGACATCAATGAAAATAAAGATTTCTCCCCACTTTCATGTTCATGAACTTAAAGAAGTACATCCACAGACTTAGCAGTGAGGGATGGGTCTAATTAGACTCAGGTTCAGAAACATCTTTTGGTGAATCTTTTACTCTGAATTATAGAATTATTTACCCTGAAATCTACAGATAACTCAAATGAGGTTTGAAAAAAATTCACACATATAAATAGAATATCTATATTTCTAAAATCTATCAATAGATATAATACACACATATGTATGTATGTATGCATGTATATGTTCATGTTTGCATGTGCATATAGAGACATATATACAAATATAAATGCATAGGTAAGGACAGATATTATGTAGAAAGAGTTATGTTCTAGGTCAATCAATACATATTTAAAAAATACATTATATGCATTAGGCACAATGCTGAACATTAGGTTGTTTATTTTATTGTGTTTGGTTGGGATTTTTGGTTTATCAAAGTTATGATTTCATGAAGATAGTGAATGCCAATAAGATTACCTTCCCCAACATTAATGGGCATCTTCAATGTTATTTGTTGCCTTAGAGAGTGACCTAGTGATATCGGGGAGTTAAGTGACTTGCCTAGGATGATAAAGATGTTATGGATCAGAATTAAACCCACTGAGCCTGTCTCTATATCCATCATTGTCACTAGGGATACAAACAATAAATGAAAAAAAATAAAACAATAAATAAAATAAATGAAAAATGCATACATGAAAGAGAGACAGACAGACAGACATATAGACAGATAGACAGACAGATAGATAGATAGATAGATAGATAGATAGATAGATAGATAGATAGATAGATAGATAGATAGATGATAGATAGATGATAGGACAGCTAGATGACACAGTGGATAGAGTTCTGGACCTGAAGTCAAATAGACCCTTTTTCTATTTTAAAATCTGACCTTAGGTACTTACTAGCTGTGTGACCCAAAACAAATTACTTGACCATGATTGGCTTCATTTCCTCATCTCTAAAATGAGATAGGAAAGGACATGGCAAGCCATTCCAGTATCTTTGCTAAGAAAACCCCAAATGAGATCACAGAGTTGAAACAACTGAAAACAATGGAAAAACAACAAATACAGACATATCACACAATATCATGTTACTTTATTCCATATATGTATGTACAGATACATGAATATGTGCATAAATTTATATGCATACATGAATATGTGTATTTATATGTACATATGTTGTGGGGATATATACTTGTATATCACATTTGCTTTCTAATCTTTCCTTTAGGGTGAGTCACTTAACTTCTGTTTGTCTAAGTTTCATCAATTACAAAATGGGGAAAACAATAGCAGCTATGTATCAGTTATTGTGAGAATTAAATGGGATGACATTTGTACAGAATTTACCACAGTGTCTAGCACATACTAGACTTTTATTATTCAAGCCCAAGTCCTTTAAAGGAAGAAGAATATTTTTTAAATAACTTTATTGGGCTACCTCAGGACAAGGATTCTCTCTGTCTCTGCCTCTCTCTATCTCTCTGTCTCCATCTCTGTTTCTTTCTCTGTCTCTCTCTCTGTCTCTGTCTGTCTGTCTGTCTGTCTGTCTCTCTCTCTCTCTCTCTCTGTGTGTGTGTGTGTGTGTGTTTGCGTGTTAGTGTTTGTAACCCCAATGCCTAATACATAGTGAAAATTAAGCTATCTATGTTGACTCACCCCAAGAACAAAGTTATTCTCCAAAAATCTTTTAAAAGTGAAATAGGCTGCCTTTGCAGATTCTTTCCATTAGAGATATTTAAGCAAAGGATGTAGAAACTTATCAAGTACGTTGTAGCAACGATTTTTTGTGAGTAGTGACTGGAGAAGATGGTTACTAAGTTTACTTCCAAAACTGAAATTCAGGCATTTATCTTTATTCTTTCTTTTGTGTTCCAAACATATAGTACAATGTCTGGCACATTGTGTGTGCTTAATAAGTGCTTATGGATTGGTTGAAGTCTTAATGCTCCCACTATACTTGAAGCATCTTCAGGATAAAGATTGTAGGTTGTGCTTCATTTCTATCCCACCTTTCCTGGTAGAATATTTAACACCTAGTACAGGTTTAGTAAACTTGTTGTTTGCATGCTTGAAATGTTAACACATTACATAGATATATTTACTCATTGGAGTCTTTGTTTGACATTCTATGTCATAAACCAAGATGTAGTCATGATTAAAACTAGCAGAGATTTCATTTTGTCCTTTTATGTAATTCACTCCAGAGCTTCCCTGATTTAACTAGTGCCATTTGATCATTAAATCCAATATAATCAATTAACCGATAAGGAAACTGAGTCCCACAGAGATTAAGCAATTTGTTGAAGCTGACTAGGGAGTAAGTAACAGAACTGGAAACTGAACCCAAGTTCTCTTGCTCCAAATACAGGGTTCTTTCTACTCTCTTATTTCCATTCCTCCAGTATTCAAAGGTGTAGTTATCAAAAGCAATAGGTCTTTCAAATGTGGGCATAATTTTGCCTATGATGTTGCCACAGGACTCTTGCAAGATTTATCCATTCTATTAAATAACTGTGCATTCCATGATATTTCTAGTATGTATTGGTTCATAGTCACTTCAGGAAAATGAAACATTATTGCCTGCCTTCTCTGCATCTACAGTATTAATTTTCCACTGCTATCATAGATGTAAGCTGATATATTTAATGCATTTTCCCTCTCTTGGAAGTCCATTTTGCTTACATGTTATGGCTAAATGATGAGCTAATGGCATTTTCTCTGGGCTGTTTACAGATGTTTTCCTTTAATGCTATCCAATTAACACTGCTGCTATGTGTTCTTACCCCCTCCCCCTAAAAATGTTACTTAATGGTATATGTTAATGTATCCATGCCTTGAGGCTTTTAAAGCAGCAGGGGCAGTTTAAAAAAAATGAATAAATAAACATATGCAAATCTGTGTGCAATGCTAAGTGTATTATACTCTGAGTGTCTGAAATGTTCCTTTTCACTTGGCAGTCCCCTTGCTAAGGATTTCTCACATATTAACAGGTGACAAAGAAATTGCCTTCTCAAATCATTGAACTAAGGAACAGGGGGAGGGGAGAGGCAAAGTAAAAGGATGAGATACCTGGATAGTTAGACTTTTGAAACCCACTTCCATGAAAATAGTTAAGAGTTTGAAAGCATACACAATAAATAATTGACGATTCTATACATTACTAAAACCCAACAGCAAAAGACAGAAAGAGAATTTTCAATTCAATTTACTGTAGACATCATAAAATATTTGGGAGTCTACTTGCCAAAACAAACCCAAGAATTAGATGAACACAATTACAAAACACTTTTCACAGAAATAAAGTCTGATCTAAATAACTGGAAAACACCAGTTGCTTATGGGTAGGCTGAAATAATATAATAAAAATGACAATTGTACCTATATGATTTTGCTTTTTCAGTTTCATACTAATCAACCTAACAAAAATTATTTTTATATAGGTAGAAAAAATAATAACTCAATACATCTGAAAGAACAAAGGATCCAGAATATCAAAGGAATTAATGAAAAGAAATGCTAGGTAAGGAGGCCTAGCCACACCAGATCTTAAATTGTAATATAAAGCAGAAATCATCAAAACTACTTTATACTGGCTAAAAAATAGAGTGGTATATCAGAGGAATAGATTAGGAACACAAGACATAATAGCCAATCACTATAATAATCTATTATTCGATAAATGCGAAGACCACAGTTTCTGGAATATGAACTCATTATTTGACAAAAACTTCTAGGAAAACTGGAATATAGTATGGTAGAAACTGGGCATAGACCAACATCTTACACCATATACTAAAATAAAGTCAAAGTGGGTGCATGCCTTAGATATAAAGACAAACACTATAGGCAAAGTGCAACAGTAAGAAATACTTTATCTCTCAGGTTTATGTAGAATGGAAGAATTTATGACCAACCAAAAGATAGAGAATACTATGAAATGGAAGTTGGAAAATTTCAATTACATTACATTGAAACATTTTTGCACAAGCAAAGCCAATGCAAGCAAATTAGGAAGGAAACAGAACATTGTGAAAAAATTTTTACAACCAGAGCCTCTGATAAAGGTCTCATTTCTAAATATATAGAGAAGTGAATTAAATTCATAAAAATACAAGCCATTTCCCAATTGATACATTGTCAATGGATAGGAACAGGCAGTTTTCAGAAGAATAAATTAAAGCTATCTATAATGAAATGCAAAAATGATTTTTTTAAATCTAAACTACTATTGATTAGAGAAAAGCAAATCAAAACAGCTCTGAGGTACTTCATCACACCTATCAGATTGACTAATATGAAAAAACAGGAAAATTACAAATGTTGGAAATGTGGGAAAACTGGAACATTCGTGCATTGTGAGTGAGGCTGTGAATTAATCCAACCATTCTTAGGAGCAAACTGGAACTATGCCCTAAGGACTATAAAAATGTACGGACCCTTTAACTCAGCAATACCACTTCTAGAGCTGTGTTGCAAAGAGATCGTAACAATGGGAAAAGAGCCCACGTATACAAAAGTATCTATGGCCATTCTTTTGCTGGTGGCTGAGAGTTGGAAATTGAGGGGAATTACTGGGAAAATTGTAGTATATGAATGTAATAGAATACTATTGAGCTATCTAAAATGATGAGTAGGTGGACTTCAGAAAAAACTTGGAAAAACTTATATGAACAGATGTTGAGTCAATGAGAAGAAACGAGAGCATTGTAAATAGTAGTAGACATACTGTGCAACTTGTGCTAGACTTGGCTTTTCTCAGCAATGCAAGAATCTAAGACAACTTTAGGAGACTCATAATAGAAAATGTTGTATACATTCAGAGAAACAACTTTGGAGTCTGAATGTGGATGGAAGCACACTATTCGCTTTCTCTTTTCTCTCTTTTTTTTACTGTTTTTTTTTTTTGTTGTTGTTGCTATTGTTATTCTTTCTCTTGGTTTCTCCTATTCATTCTAATTCATCTTTACAACATGAGTGATGTGCAAATATGTTTGATGGGATTACATATATAGAACCTTCATCAAAATGCCCACCCTCTTGGGGAGGGGTAATAGGAAAGGAGAAGAGAAAATTTAAGATTTGAAAGTTTATGGAAGTTAATGTTGAAAACTGTAAATAAATATATTTTTTAAA
This sequence comes from Bettongia penicillata ogilbyi, assembly GCA_023548195.1. NCBI lineage: Eukaryota > Metazoa > Chordata > Mammalia > Diprotodontia > Potoroidae > Bettongia > Bettongia penicillata. The sequence goes on from JAJHZJ010000257.1 coordinate 3,881,739, forward strand.
TTCTTAAGAATATCTAAGGTGCAGCCTATGCTTGGAGCCTTATAGTCAACTTACCCATCAATCAGTAAGCATTTGTTGCTGTTCAGTCATTTCAGTCATGTCCAACTCCTTGTGAACTTACTTGGGGATTTCTTTGAAAAAGGTGCTGAAGTTCTTTGACATTTCCTTCCACAGTTCATTTTACAGATGAGGAAATGAGACAAATAGGTTTATGTGATTTACTGAGGGTATGCTATATATGATTCTGAAGCCAGATTTAAATGTAAAAACTCTTCCTGACTTCAGGCATGGCGCTCAATCCACTTTGCCACATAGCGGCCCAAGCATTAAGACTCTGATGTTAATTGTGTTAAGCTTCTAAAACAGTCAGAAAGGGAAAAATATAGTTTTTGGTTTCATGGAGCTCATATTCTTATGGAGGACAAAAGATGAAGTAGCTAGGGATTTTGAATATACATACAAAGTACAAGGAAAGCACTATCAGAGAGAAGGCACTAGCAAAAAATGGAGCTGGGGAACACTTGTCATAGAAATGATATTTGAACTCAGTCTTAAGGGAAGTCAAGGTAAGGGGTAAGGATAGAGAAAATTCAAGGAATGTGATACAGCCAGTGGAAAGGTAATGAATTAGGAGATAGAGGATCATTTATCAGGAACATCAAGTAGCTTGCTAACCAGTATGCCAATGTGGCTAGATCATAGGGTGTGTGTGTGTGTGTGTGTGTGTGTCTGACAGGGACAGAGAGAGAGAGACAGACAGAGTAACATGGTCAAAGCTACATTTAGAAAAGTCACATTAACAATTAAGAAGACTATTTGAATAGTTCAGGTGGGAGCAGATGATGCCTAGACCTAGGGATATGTGAGGAAAGAAACAGTGATCTTATACAAAAGATGCCATGACAGTAGATGTTATAGGGCATGACAACATACTGGATAATGTTGTCTTCAACATTAGCAGCGAAATTGGGAAGTGGGCAGAATTTGGGAATAAAAATAATGGATTCTGTTTTGGAAATAACAAATTTGAAACATACATAGAATAGTTAGATTGATATATCTGAAAGATATTTCATGATTTGACTGTGCCTTAGAATAGAGACTAGGCCTACACACACATGCACACACACACACAAACACACACACATATACACAAACAAAACAGACATGCACATGCAAATGTGCATACATGCATACAAAATATTATGCATGACATTCAAAGACTTCCACAATCTTAGCAAAACTTCTCTTTCCAGGATTATTTTAATTTTTCCCAGTAGTATATATGTTTATCACTATCCATGTTTCATTCACTGAATTTGTGCATTCATATAATTCATGCCCCATACTTTACTGTACTCCTGTTCTCATCTCCACCTCTCAAAATTCCTTATGTTCCCAAACAAATTTGTTAATTTTCTCTTCCTTCCTAGATCATCATGTATTGACAAGTCTCTAAATTTCAGTTTATTCTGTATATCTCCCAACCCCAAGTTATCTATAAATAATTTCTTATATTCTAGAGCAGTATAACACAGAAAAGGAAACAATGAAAAATTTTCCATCCCATGAGAACTCAGAAGGTCAGCAGGAAAGGTGAGTCACAGTAGGATGAGAGTGGGTAGGGAAAAAACATGGAAAAAACCCAACTCCTTAAAAAATGGAATTGACTAAATGGAAAAGGAGCCACAAAAGCTCACTGAACAAAATAATTACTTAAAAATTAGAATTTGGTAAGTAGAAGATAATGACTAGATGAACCTGATGATTAAGAAGCAATAAAACAAAACCAAAGAATGAAAACATATGAGAAAATGTGAATTATATCTTTGGAAAAATGGCTAACCCAGAAAATTGATCCAAGGGAGATGTTAAGAATAGTTGCTCTACCTGAAAGCCACGATTAGAAAAGAAACTAATCTAGACATCATCTTTCAAGAAATTATCACAGAAAACTGACATGAAATTCTAGTCACAGAGTAAAATAGAAATTGAAACAATCCACTGATCACTTCCTAACAAAATGAAATCTCCCAGGAATATTATAACTAAATTGCAAAGCTTCCAAGTCGAGGAGAAAATATTACAAGCAGTCAAAAAAAATGATTCAAATATCATGAAACCACATCCAGGATGACATAAGATATATCAATTTATACAATAAAGGATCAGGGAACTTAGAATATGACATTTGGGAGGGCAAAAGAGCTAGGATTATAATGAAGAATCATTTACCCAGAAAAAATGAATATAGTCCTTCAGGATAAAAATAGAAATTGATAAAATAGAGGATTGTCAAAAATTCCTGTTGAGAAGCTCAAAGTTGAATAGAAATGTAAATTTAAATTTTTAATTTTTTTTTAAATATTCATAGTGAGTCCTTATCCTAGAGACTGGAGTCTGAGTGCATCAAGAATATTATAGTCACTGACTACTTTTTCATGTGTATTCCACTGATCCACTCCTCTTTCTTAGACAGTTCCAAGTAGTTTAGATGATTACTGCTTAATAATACACTTTTAGATATGGTACAGCTAGACCTTCCTTATATTTTTATTAATTTCCTTGATATTCTGTAATTTTGTTCTTACAGATTAATTTTCTTATTAATTTTTCTAACTTCACAAAATAATTTTTGGCAATTTGATTGGTATGACACTGAATAAGGAAGTTAATTTAGGTAGAATTGTCATTTTTATTGTATTATCTTGGTCTACTCATGAGCAACTGATATTTTTCCAATTGTTTAGATCAGATATTATTTGTGTGCAAAGTGTTTTGCAGTTCTATTCATATATTTTCTGGATTTATGTTGGCAAGAATACTCTCAAATAGTTTGTACTGCTTACAGTTACTTTAATTTGAATTTCTCTTTTTATTTCTTGCTTTGTCAGTAATACATAGAAATGCCAATGGTTTATGAAGGTTTAGTTTATATGCCTCAGTTTTGCTAAATATGTTTATTATTTCAAGTAGTTTCTTTACTTGATTCTCTAGGATGCTCAGTAAACCATCATATCATGTGCCAAGGAGTGACAGTTTTGGTTTTTTTCTCTTCTAATTTATTCAACATATTTTTCTTCTCATTGCTAAAGCTAACATTTCTAGTACAGTATTGAATAACAGTGTTGATGATGGACATCCATGTTTCACCGTTGATCTTACTGCATATGCTTCCAGCTTATGCCCATTACATATCATTCTTGCTGATGTTTTTAGACAAATGTGACTTATTATTTTAAGGAAGGCTCCACTGATTGCTATGCTCTCTAGTGTTTTGTTTTGTTTTGTTTTTATGAGTGTTGTATTTTGTCAAAAGCTTTTCCTAAATTATTGAGATAATCATATTATTTCTGTTAATTTTGTTGTTGATATGGTCAATCATGCTGATACTTTTCTTACTACAGAATAAGCCCTGAATTCCTGGTGTAAATCCTACCTGGTCATAATATACTGTCCTCATAATAAACTTCTGCAATTTCTTTGTTAATATTGTCTTTAAAATTTTACGTCGATATTTATTAGAGAAACTAGTCTACCATTTTCTTTCTTTGTACTTGCTCTCACCAGTTTATGTATCAGCACCATGTTTGCATCATAAAAATAATTTGGAAGGATTCCTTTCCCCCATATTTTTCCAAATAAGTTATGTATTATTGGACTTAATTGTTCTTTAAATGTTTGATGGAATTCACTTGCTAATCCATCTGGCCCAGGAGATTTTTTCTTGTAAGTTCACTAATATCTTTTTCTGAAATATTAAATGTAATCTCCCCTTATGTTAATCTAGCATTTTTTTTGTAAAATTTTTGTAAATATGCATCCATTTCAGTAAAATTGGCAAACTTTTTGGCATAATGCATATTGTAGAAGCTGCAAGACCCTGTTTAATCCTGATTGTGGTTCTGCAATATTTAAACTTTTCTTTCTGACTGTGAGCAGTATTTTTTCCTTGACCTGATAATTCTGGAATTTGGCTACAATATCCCTTGGTATTTTCAAATTGGGATCAGTTTCAGGTGTTGATTCTTGGGTTCTTTCAATAACCAATTTATCCTTCTGTTTTAGCTTATCAGGGCAGTTTTCTTCCTGGATGATTTCTTGAAAAATGCTGCCCAGGCTTTGTTTTTTTCATCACGGCATACAGGTATAAGAGGAATTCTTAAATTTTCTGTCCTAGATCTAATTTCCAGGTCAGTTATTTTCTTAATGATTATTTTACATTTTCTTTTATTTACTTTTCATGCTTTCAAATTTGTTTGACTTATTCTTTTTTTCTTTCTTTTTAAAATTTATTTATTTATTTATTTATTTATTTTTATTTAACTTTTTACATTCATTTTCACAAAATTTTGGTTCCAAATTTTCTCCCCTTTTATCCCCTCCCCCCACCCCATTACACCGAGCATTCTAATTTTCCCTATCACCAATCTGCCCTCTCTTCTATCATCCCTCCCTTCTCTTGTCCCCATCTTCTCTTTTGTCCTGTAGGGCCAGATGACTTTCTATTCCCCATTACTTGTATTTCTTATTTGCTAGTCCGCAACAACAATACTAAACAATTGTTCCTAAAACTTTGAGTTCCAAATTTTCCCCATCCCTCCCTCCCCACCCATTCCCTTTGGGAAGGCAGGCAATTCAATATAGGCCCTATCTGTGTAGTTTTGCAAATGACTTCGATAATAGTCATGTTGTGTAAGACTAACTGTTATTTCCCTCCATCCTATCCTGCCCCCCATTGTTTCTATTCTGTCTTTTGATCCTGTCCCTCCCCAAGTGTTGACTTCAAATTGCTCCCTCCTCCCATTGCCCTCCCTACGATCATCCCCACCCCTTGCTAATCCCCTTCTCCCCCACTTTCCTGTATTTTAAGATAGGTTTTCATACCAAAATGAGTATGCATTTTATTCCTTCTTTTAGTCAAATGTGATGAGGGTAAACTTCTTGTTTTTTTTTTTCTCAGCTCTCCTCTTTTTCCCTCCATTAAAAAGTTTCCTGCTTGCCTCTTGAATGACATATAATTTACCCCATTCCATTTCACCCTCTTTCCTCCCACTACATTTCTCTCTCACCATTTACCTTAATTTCTTTTAAGATATGGTCCCATCCTATTCAATTCACTCTGTGCTCTCTGTCTCTGTATGTGCGTGCATGTGTGTATGTGTGTGTGCGTGCACGCGTATAAATGTGTGTGTGTCTGTGTGTATATATAATCCCACCAACTACCCAGATACTGAAAAATTTTAAGAGTTACAAATATTGTCTTTCCATATAGGAATGTAAACAGTTCACTTTCGGTAAGTCCCTTATGACTTCTCCTTCCTGTTTAGTTTTTCATGCTTCTCAGTCTTGTGTTTGAAAGTCAGATTTTCTTTTCAACTCTGGTCTTTTCATCAAGAATGCTTGAAAGTCCTCTGTTTCATTGAAAGACCATACTTTCCCCTGAAGTATTATACTCAGTTTTGCTGGGTAGGTGATTCTTGGTTTGAGCCCTAGTTCCTTTGACTTCTGGAATATCCTATTCCACGCCCTTCGATCCCTTAATGTAGAAGCTGCTAGACCTTGAGTTATCCTGATTGTATTTCCACAATACTGGAATTGTTTCTTTCTAGCTGCTTGCAATATTTTCTCCTTGACCTGGGAATTCTGGAATTTGGCCACAATGTTCCTAGGAGTTTCTCTTTTTGGATCTCTTTCAGGCGGTGATCGATGGATTCTTTCAATATTATTTTGCCCTCTGGTTGTAGAATATCAGGGCAGTTTTCCTCGATAATTTCATGGAAGATGATGCCTAGGCTCTTTTTTTGATCATGGCTTTCAGGTAGCCCCATAATTTTTAAATTGTCTCTCCTGGATCTATTTTCCAGGTCAGTTGTTTTTCCAATGAGGTATTTCACATTCTCTTCCATTTTTTCATTCTTTTGGTTTTGTTTTGTGATTTCTTCGTTTCTCAGAAAGTCATTAGCCTCCATCTGTTCCATTCTAATTTTGAGAGAACTATTCTCTTCAGTGATCTTTTGAACCTCTTTTTCCATGTGGCTAATTCTGCTTTTGGAAGCATTCTTCTCCTCATTGGCTTTTTGAACCTCTTTTGCCAATTGAGTTAGCCTATTTTTCAAGGTGTTATTTTCTTCATCATTTTTTTGGGTCTCCTTTAGCAAGGTATTGACCCATTTTTTATGCTTTTCTTGCATCTCTCTCATTTCTCTTCCCAGTTTTTCCTCCACCTGTCTAACGTGATTTTCAAAATTTTTTTTGAGCTCCTCCATGGCCTGAGTCCACTGGACATCCACCTGGGTTGTCTGGGATACAGAGGCCCCGACCTCCACGTCTTTCCCTGATGGTAAGAATATTTCCTCGTCATCAGAATTGAAGGGTGGGAACATCTACACCCCATCAAAATAGCTCTCTCTGGTCTTATTTTGCTTCCTTTTTCTGGGCATTTTCCTAGTCAGTTACTTGACTTCTGAGATTCCTGTCCACCCCTGCCTAGGTCCTCCCAGGTACTGCTTGGGGTCTGAGATTCAAATGCTGCTTCCCAGTCTCAGGGCTATAGGGGGCAGGCGTGGCTGCTATTTAATGTGAGCTTAAGTTCTGGTGCTTGGGTGGGGGCAGGGCCGCCTTCCAGGCTCAGTTCCCTCAGGGATTTATGCAGAGACCTTCAGTAATGAAGATCCTGCCTGCTGCTCTGGGAGTCCCGGACCGCCACTGCTCCCTCTGCCCCCCCCCCCGAGGGGCTCTGAGTCATGGGAGACAACCCGCTCCCCTCTCGGCCAGCCCACACGTCTCTCTCACTCACCTGTAGTATCTGTGGGCGGAGGGAACTTCCCGGCCGCTGGAGGTTCTGTCCCTGAAGCCTGCTCGGATCTGCTCCTGTGGGGCAGCTGGCCAGGGTAAGGCAGGGGTGGGCTCCACTTTCCGGGGTGTGACAGACCCTGGGGATGGCTCCCCAGGGCTCTCTGGAACGGAAATATTTTCCACTGTGTTTCTGCGTGCCTTGCAGTGATCCAGAATTTGTGGGGAGTTCTTCTTGTAGGAAATATATCAGCTGTGGGTTCAGAGCTAGCATACGTGAGTCTTTCTACTCCACCATCTTGGTTCCACCCCCTTGACTTATTTTTGATATCTCATAAAATCATTAGTTTTTATTTGTCCAATTCTAATTTTTAATGAATAGTTTTCTTCAGTTAGCTTTTGTGCCTCTTTTTCCATTTAGCCAATTCTTTTTAAGGAACAGTTTTATTCAGTGTTCCTTTTCCCCCAATTTGTACCATTTATACTTTTGTAAAGAGTTGTTTTCTAAATTCAATTTTTGTCTTTCCTTTTCCAAACTATTGACTCTTCCTTGCCTCTCATTTTGTTTCCAAATTTCCCTTCTACCTCTCTTCATTTACATTTAATATACATCTTGAGCTCTTCCTAAAGAGTTTTTGGATTTGATACCAGTTCACATTCCCCTTTAAAGTTTTGGATGTGGTTATGGTGATAATGTTGTCCTCTTCTGAACTGTGTTTTGATCTTCCATGTCATATCTCTCTGGGGTCAATGTTTTGTTGTTGTTTTTTGTTAATGATAGTTGCCTGTTTCCTGGCTTTTAAAGTTCATCTCACTTACTGGACCACAAGGTTCACTGTTCCAAACTTCTTACCTTGGGGACCAGGCACTGGCTTTGTATGGTGGGTCCTTAGCTGCTGGCAGCTGGAGGCTATAGGGGACTGACAGCTTACCATGGTCCTGAATCAGAGTCGTAGTGCTAGTGTTTTGCATGTACCGAGGCCAGGTGGGTTTTCTCTTCATGTCCCCAGGGCTTCACTGAAGTACATGGAGGTTTGTTACTAATCATAACTGTGAAAAACTACAGAAAATTTCTCTGAAAAAGACATCATTTTTCAAATATGTAGAGAATCATGTCTAAATTATAGAAATAGCAACCTTTCCTCAACTGACAAAGGGTTAAAGGGTATGAACATACAGTTTTCAGATGAAGATAGATAGCAAAGCTATCAATTGCCATATTTTTAAAAAAAAAAATGCTGTAAATAGGCATTGATTTGAGAAATGCAAATTAAAACAATTCTGAGCTACCACAACAAACCTATCAGATTGGCTAATAGGTTGGAAAAGGTAAATAAAAAATGGTGGAGAGGATGTGGGGAAAATGAGACAGTAATGAAGTGTTGATGGAATTATGAATTGATTCAATGATTCTGGAGAGCAATTTGGAATTAATTCCAAAAAGGCTGTAAAACCATGCATATCATTTGATCAAGAAATATAACTACTAGGTCTGTTTCCCAAAGAATTTTTTTTTGAAAGGAAGAGGACCCATAAGTATAAAAATATTTATAGCATCTTTTTTTGTGGTGGCCTATAATTGGAAATTGAAGGGATGTCCATCAATTGGGAAATTGTTTTATACGCTGTTTCATATGATTGTGATGGGGTATTGTTTTGCTATAATAAATAATGAACAAAGAACAGGATGCTCTCAGAAAAACCTAGAAAGACTCACATGAACCAAAGCAAAGTGACATGAGCTGAGCCAGGGGAACACTCTACATATCAACAGGAATATTGTATGACGATCTACTGTGAATGAAATAGCTATATTAGCAATACAACGACCCAAGATAGTTCTGCAGGACTTTTGACAAAAATGCTGTCTATCTCCAGAGAAAGAACTGATGGAGTTTGAATACCAATTTAAGCATACTTTTTTTCATTCTTTCTTTCTTTTTATTTTTTTTAGATTTTGTCTCGTTCTCTTTGACAACATGTGTAATGTGAAACATGTCTTGCCAAACTGTACATGTATAACCTGTATCAAATTGCTTCCTTTGCAATTGGGACAAAGAAGGAAGGTAAGGAGAGAATTTGAAACTCAACAATTTTACAAAAGCAAAGTTGATAAATATTTTTACATATAATTGGGGAAAATAAAATAATAAATTAAAAAAAATAAAGTGAAAAGTATAGAAGCAACCACACAACCTTGCTTTAGTCCACTGATGAATAGGAAAGTGTAAGTGCATTTTCCATTATCCAGAATCTGAGCAAACATGTCATCATGAAATTTACATGTGATACTGATAAACTTCTCCAGGCAACCAAATTTTGCCATAATTTCTCACACGTCCTTATGATAGATAGTCTCAGAGACTTTTATTAAATCTACGAAAGCTGTCTACAGACCTTAATTCTATTCCTGGCATTTCTCTTGGAGTTGTTGAACAGCAAACACCATATTAACTGTACCCCAGACCTTTCTGAAGTCACACTAGCTTTTGGATAGATAACTATATTCTAGATAAAAGATCAGTTATGAGAAAGAACACTGGCAAGACTTTTTCTGACAATGACTAAGAGAAGGATACATATACCCCCTGTCATTGTCACAGGACAAACTATTTCCCTTTCTTTTGTAGATGGACAATGGAGGCATCCTTGAACTTCTGGGAGAATAACCTCTTCTTTTCATATAATGCAGAACATTTCTTGTTTTTTTTTTTTCTACAGTGCCTACAATGATGGACTCACAGATCCACTGAATTATTAAGGTATGCTTAGTAGTCACCAAGCCAAGTGCCATCAAAAGGAATTATAAGTGGTTATCTATTGATAAGGGCAGAGGTTATTTGTGTTGTCTCAGCTATTACACTTCTTCCATCTACTCAGTTGCTTCCTGAAGTATACTATATAGAGAAGTAGAGAGGGTCTTTTATTGGACTCAAGAACATCTAAACAAAATCCTGTTTTCAACAATTCCTATTGCCTCTCTCACACTCAGTTTCCTCAGTTGAAAAATGGGGACAATAAGATTGCCTATGTCAAAAGGCTTATTGTGAGAGTTAAATTTGATTTACATTAGTCAAATGCTTTATAAACATTTAAATGATATATAACTGTTTATTAAAATAATTGTTGCATGTAATATAATATCTGATATGCCTTATACATAATTATTATATTTTCACAATCATTAGTTCTTAAAATCATTTCCCCCTTTGAGATTAATTGACAAATTCCTTTGTATAACATATTAATATTGAAGGTAAGACTCAATCTAGGGTCTCTGTGCCTTTGCACTGGATATCCTAAATGACTGAAATGTACGTCATCCTTATTTCTGTTTCAAAAAATCATTCTTCCTTTTAGGAAAAACTAGAGTAACATTCTACAATATAGTTTCCCTAATCCATCCCAACCTCTGGAATCTTTCCTCCTAAATTAACCTAGGTTGAATTATTTCTTATCTCGGGGGATGCTTTTGATCACATGCTTTTGGGTCTATCACCTACTTGTTAGATACCTGCAGAGCAGTGGATGAAGTATTTCTCTGATGTCAGTCCTGCTTTAGACATTTGGTCCTTTAGTCTTACTCTCAGAAACAGAAATGTAAAGTTCCTTGGGGATCTGTTTAGTACCACCTAAAGACAGAAATTTGCATGACTAATCCACAATTTTATATTTTCAAGTTTTCTATCTAATCATATCCACTGACATTTTCCTCCTTTCTATGAAATTGGCATAAGCAAAAATAAAAAAATAAATAAATAAAATTGAATATTATCTCATCCTTCCAACCTTTTTCTCTTCTATATTAGGTATTAATATCATAAAATAATCCATAACAAAAATAATATCTTGTAACATACACAATCAGTTGAGAAATCTTGTTTTTGTACCATTAAAAAAATCTCTAAAATTTGACCTTCCTTCCTTCACACAGCTATCACCTTAGTTTAGATTTTTCAATCCATCAATGTTTATTAGCTATCTAGTTATGCATTGCTGTGTGCTATACACTGGGAATGCAAAAAGAGGTAAAATATACTTCCTAACCTCAAGGGACTTACAATCCAATGGGAGAGAGAAAAAAATAAAACTATATATACTATATATACATGTGTGTGTGTGATACATTGTAAATGATTAACAGAGGGAAGATACTAGAATTAAGAGGGGTTAAGGAGGTGAAAGATGGGATTTTAATAAGAATTTTAAAGAAGCCAAGAAAGTCAGGAAGTATAGACAAGGAGGGAGAACAGTCAGACAAAATGCCCAGAGCCCAGAAGTAGAATATCTTCATTTTTGAATAGCCAGGGGGCTGATGTTACTGAATTGAAGAGGACATAATAAAGATAAAGGAACAAGAAGACTTGAAAGGGGCCCAGATTATCTAAGGGTTCTTAATCCAAAGCAGAGGATTTTATATTTGATCCTAGAGGCAGTAGGGAGCCCCTTAAGTTTTTTGAGTAGGGAGTTAATATTAGACATAAAATTTGGGGAAAAAAAAATTACCGATTGAGTTGAAGATTTATTGGAGTAGGTGTAAGGTAGGTGATCCACCAGCAGACTATTACAGTAGTCCACACATGTGGTGATGAGGGCCTACAAAGGATAGGTAGTAGTATTAGAGGAGAGAAGATACATTTGAAAAATACTGTAAATGTGAAAGTGACAGGCCTTGGCCACAGCTTTAAGATGAGGAGATCGAGAAATAATGAGGAGTGATGATGAAGTTGAAGCTATGAGCCTGAGGGACTGAGGAGATGGTGTGGCCTTCCATAGTGATAGAGAACGTAGGAGGACTTAGGGACAAAGATAATGAATTCTCTTTTGGACATGTTCAGTTTAATGTGTCTAAAGGGCATCCACTTCACAATCTGAAAGGCTGTAGTGAGATATGGTATTGTAGGTTAGCAGAGTATGAGGCAGGAGAAATAGTTTTGAGAAACTTCAATATTGATGGCTGTTAAATCTATGGAGTTTATGAGATCATATAGGAAGAAGAAAAGTTGACACAGTTAAAAAATAAAAAAAAAAAAGCCCTGAGTGATATCCATGGTAAGAGAGCATGATGAGATTCCAGGAAAAGAAACGGAGGAGTGGTTAGGTAAGTAAGATAACCAGGAGAGAACAGTATCCTGAAAACCTAGAGAAAACAGTATATGAATGAGAGTGTTTCCATTGCTGCAGAAATTTTGAAGATGATGAAAATGGATTTTAAAAATTAGCTTTAGTAACTAAGAGATCATTAGTAATATTGGAGTGGGAAGAGTCAATGCAATGGTGAAGTCAGAACATATATTATAAGGGGTTAAGAAAATAGTGAGAGGAGAGAAATTTGTTGAGACAGTTATCATAGGTACCCTTCAAGAAGTTTAACCATAAAGGGCAGAAGAAATATGAGACTAGAGTTAGCAGAAATGGAAGGATATAGTAAAAAAAAAAAAGGTTTTTTTTGGTTTGTTTCTCAGCATTTTCTTTGTGTGTGTGTGGATAGGCATGGGCATGTTTGTAGGAAGCAGAAAATGAATCAATTGTAAGGAAGAGATTTGTGGGAAAAGGGATAGTCTATGCATGACAAAGTGAGGAATCTGTTGGAAGAATGGGAAGAAATGGGATCACTTGAAATGGTAGAGGATCTAATCTTTGTAAAGAATAAGGCCATTTTATTATATGAGAAATGGATAAAGGAAGAAATAGTGACAAGAAGGTAAATGAGTGATATATAATGAGAAAGAGGGAAATCACAGGGAATAGTCTCATGTTTTTCCTATAAAATATGGGGCAATCCTCTCAGCTGAGACAATAGAGGGAGGATCTTTCCACTCTTGTATTTAATCACTGTGTGTATATATATGCATAAACACACATACATATGTGTATATATTTACTTACATTAGATTTATCCTGCATATATTGATAAATGTTTATGTTGTCTCCTCAATTAGAATATAAATGCTTCTCAAATAGGGATTGTTTATTTTTTATATTTACATTCCCAGTACACAGCACAGTATGAATATCATATGGTATGTTTTTAATAATTGATTGGTTTATTTCTACAACATCCCCTACTCACACATAGCATATGCACATGCACAAACATACATACATACATGCACGGATGCATACACACAACATATAGAGCCCACAATCTGGCAATCAGGATCGCGATATTTGTTCTAACCATCTTCTTTACCAATCTCATTCCTCCTCATTACAGATCTGTGAGTCTGATGAGACAAATGATAGAAATAAAATGATGAATGCAGAAGACTAAACACAACTGGGGACTTGGAGTTCTTCTTTTATAAGTGTAAAGGGATGTGCTAGCCACACACAGAAACAAAAAGAGAGATCACCAGAAGGGGGTAAAAGACAAAGGAAAAAGCTGACTACATATGGTGTGCAATTGCTAAAACCCCCTCATTGTCCCAGCAGGAATGCAATTCAGAATGAAACTGTTGTACAGAAAATTTCATATGACTGTTTGAAGGAATCTGTATTATTATTTTCATCCCTTTTTCTCTCCCCACTCGTCACTTCACTTTTATCCCTTATGTTAAGTGGTGGAAAGAGACTGTAGTTATTTTTTTTTTATTCTTTCACTACGTGTTGGGGATAGAAAATAATTTCACAATTGCAGAAAGTTTGGACTCTGTGTTTGTAGATGGGATGTTAGTTACACGACAATCAAAAATTATTTATTAAGTACTTACCATGTGCCAGATACTTAGAATCACCAAAAAAATTAGAAATTGACAAAATGTTAGATATAGCTGGTCCAACTCCTCTTATCTGAAAGACTAGGAAACCAGGGATCAATGATAAATGGCTGGTCCAAGGTCACACATTGTGAGGTGTGAGGTCATTTGTGAGAGGCATGGTGCTTTTCAACCATGATTTCCTTACTCCAAATCTATTGATCCTACTCCAATATCATAGCACTGACTGAACCTGTGAAGTAGAAGACTTGATGGTTGATGATTTTAACAGGGAGTTTAAAAAATAATAGGATTGTAAGGTATCATTATTGATCACATTTGGACAATACTCATTTGTCAAGTGATTGCTAGGTGTTATGGGAACTATTGGAGAGCAAGGATAAATAAGAGCAATCTTTAGTTAAGAAAACATGTTAATGTACTTCAGACAGTGTATTAGGTACTAGGGTACACTCTCTCTTCTAGAAGAATTTACATTTTAGTGAGTAGAGGTCAATAGAATGAGGGGAGTTTTAGGCAAGAAAGTGATTTTAGTCATTAGAATCACAGCAAAGGTGAATTGATCAATTAAGGCAGTCTAGAGAAATTGACTATGCAGAAGGATAAATCAATTCAATGTAAAATGATTAAGTATCCTATTTATTCCCTAGATCCTGGAAGTTTTTGTTCATGTGACCTATATGTCCTATAAATGCTGTATCCACATGAACTTTAGTATACATTGGGCATTGAATGTTAATTCACTTCGTCTGACATCTTTTCTCCCTACCTGAAGTTGGAAAGTCTAAAATCAACTCAGAACTAGATTTTCAATTACTTGCCTTGTTAGTAGAACCCAGTGAAGTATAACATAGATAGATACAGTACAGTAAAAATTTGGGTCCCAATTAGTGTAAATAGCAAATCTCATGAAGTTGACACATTATTTGAATTCATACTGCATATTTCCATTGAGCTGGAAACAAAAACATATTTTTCATAATGATATTTTCAAATATTTTAAATTCAAATGCAAGCAACTACTTTACTGTATTTATTATTTAATTGGGATCTAGGTGTACAAGGCAGAATGAGATAAGTGTGGAAGTCATTGGATCACAGGTAATAGATTTTGAGAATAAAGATAACTTGGGGTCTATATTGTCCAATCCCCATATTTTCAACATGAAGAATAGAGCTTCATTGCATAAGTAGATCATTCAGTACTCGAATTTTGTCATGAGCCCAAGACCTCTGATTCAAAATTCAAGACTTTAGCACTGTTTCAAGATAATTTGAAACCTCATATTAAAAAGTGTTCATTCTCAGAATGGAGATATCACTTCCAGTTAGGTATTGGGGACTGGGGAATAGGAAAACTTCACAGATTATGTAGCATATGAGTTAGGCCTTGGTTTATGGGTAGGGTTTTTTAAGGTGATGTACAATGGTGTTACAAACACAGATAGTGATAATAGTAGAGGCATAGAAGCAGGAGAGGCCTTGGTGCTCTTGAGAGATGAAGAATCTTTCATTTTGGAATAAATATTGGGTAGGATAGTATGATGAGACATTAAACTTTGGTAAAGATGTTTAAAGCTATTAGAATGATGTCTCCTATAAAGGTTTAGAGAGGTAAAGTAACTTAGGGTCATAGAGGTAGAACATGAAAGATCTGGGATTTGAATTAATTTCATTTGGGAGAGAGAGAGAGAGGGAGAGAGGGAGAGAGGGAGAGAGGGAGAGAGGGAGAGAGAGAGAGAGAGAGAGAGAGAGAGAGAGAGAGAGAGAGAGAGAGAGAGAGAGAGAGAGAGAGAGAAAGTGGGGGAGGAAGAGGAGAGTAGATATATCCCTTCTAAAAAAAATCCATTATGTTTACTGTTTTACTGGTATTGGGAAGCACTCATGAATTACTGTTAGAAAGAATATTGTGGGTATTAGAAGACCGAGAAACTCAATCACCCATAAAAACATTTGTTAACTGAGACAACCAATGTGGTGGATGACAATCACATCAAGTTTAAATGCAGAAATAAAGCAAAAGTACTTTTTTACAATTAGAATAGTAGATATAGAATATAATAGTAGATTTCTAGTGAGGTGACATTTTGTAATAAAGCAGAAGATCAATCACTTGATTGTGCATCCTCTTACCTTAGAATATTGACTAGAGCACTGAAAGCTTAGGTGATTAACCTGGTATCACAAGGCAATTTTATTATCAGGGTCATGAGTTGAACCCCCACCTTTCTGGTTTTGAAATCTACTCTGTATTCACCATGACATGGTGCTCTGTGATGATTTAATATGCAAGTGATCTAAAGTTACCATACTAAGTACTAGTACTCATGCTGACTGATAAGAAATGCCCCTGGAATATAACTTCTATGTTCCTTCAAAGCGCTAGGTCTAGCCCTTAAGGGTTCAGTTTTATTTTTTTTAATTTTACATGTAAGAAGTTGTTACTAATATTCTTCCTGATGATGATTTGGGATTATTATAGATCATTAGTCACACCAGTTTAATTAGCTTTTGCTATTTAGTTATTTTTCATTCATGTCTAACTATTTGTGATCCCATTTCAAGATTTTCTTGACAAAGACACTAGAGCAGTTTGACATTTCCTTCTCCAGCTTATTTCACAGATGAGGAAACTAAGGCAAACAGGGTTAAATGATTTGCCCAGCTCCACACAGCTAGGAAGTGTCTGAGACCAGATTTGTACTCAGAAAGAGGAGTTTTCCTAAATTTAATCTTCATGCTCTATCTACTGAGCCATGTAGGTATCCTTTATAAAAATTAGCTTTAAGACAGGGTATTCACTAAAATAGCAAAATAATAACAAATGCTACAAAACATAAGGCCCTGATGTCTAGGACACATTCTTTCACAAGGAAAGAGAGTCCAGTAGAGTAGAAAAATGTAACCTATTGATTTCTGGAACACTTTTTCTTTCCTTTGTTGACTACTCTAGAAGGTCACATTGTGCAAATTGTAGTTTCCTTCCTGAGTTTGTTGAAAAGAAATGAGTCTTTCTACCTCAATATCCATCACATCCAATCAATTCTGGCTTTCATGTAGACCAGGCCACTAGTCACCAATGTACTGGGAGATAATATTAAGTCTTTGATAGGAAGATAACTCCAAAATCCTTTATACCCTTTCAATACTTCAAGATCCTCCTCCAGAAAAGGGGACAAAAGAGGAAGGAGACTAAGACTAATCCTGTATTGTGGGACCTCCCCTAGCACTAATCATTTCCTCCTCAGTAATTTTTCTAGGACATAGTCACTAGTTCATGTTTGTTCCAATTGTTCCTCCAAAAGATTGTCAAATAACTTGGATACTGAATTAGTCTTTATTTTTCGAGATTACCCATATGATCATATTTCATGAGACAATTTTAACACATTCTGTCAAAATCATTCTAATTCTTTTAAATATTTGTTTATTCAAATAACTATTGAGCCAATTATTGTTTGATTGATTGTTATTCTGTTTTTATAAATATATGAGAATATCTGCTTACCATAAATTGAAATGAAGGTGACATGAATGAGTATTTTTTTTATTTTAATTAATTATTTAACTTTTTACATTCATTTTCACAAAATTTTGGGTTCCAAATTTTTCCCCATTTATCCCCTCCCCCAAACCCAATACACCGAGCATTCTAATTTCCACTATCACCAATCTGCCCTCTCTTCTATCATCCCTCCCTTCTCTTGTCCCCATCTTTTCTTTTGTCCTGTAGGGCCAGATAACTTTCTACTCCCCATTACCTGTATTTCTTTTTTCCTAGTAGCAAGAACAATACTCAACAGTTGTTCCTAAAACTTTGAGTTCCAAATTCTCCCTATCCCTTTGGGAAGGTAGGCAATTCAATGCAGGTCATATCTGTGTAGTTTTGCAAATGACTTCGATAATAGTTGTGTTGTGTAATATTAACTATATTTCCCTCCATCCTATTCTGATAGGAAGAGTCATTTCAATTTGTATTAGTAGTTTGTAATACACCAAAACGGAAGCCTCCAGTGGAGTTATCTAAATATTCACCTCTGGATATTGGACTGTTTAAAAGAGGAATCTGATCACCAGAGAAATGGCATTTGATTAAAGTTATCTAAATAATAATTGGAAAAGCTAGGATTTAAAACCAAAGACCTCTGACAATTAATTATTTCCACCATATCATGTTTCTATTCTATCCACAAGTTATTTTTTGATCAATTCCTTGAATAAAGACATGTCTACTCAATTTCCAGGAAGCCATCAGTCATTATTTACACACTATGTGCTGGAAAGTGTATTAAATGACAGAAAGACCAAAAAAACATAAAGAACATAGTCCCTGCTTATATTCTAATCAGGGAAACAGCATGAAATAGCCATGTACAAACAAGAAAGCTGCAGGATAAATTGGAGGTAATCAACAGAGGCAAGACACTAATATTAAGAACTACAAGGCAAGGCTTATTGAAAGAGATAGGATTTTTGCTGAAACTTAAATAATGTCACAAAAGCCAAGAATGAAGAAGAGAGGACCAGCCATGAGATACCAGAAAGGAAATTGTCCAGTGCATTATAACAAGGATCCCTGTGTTGATGGATCATTTGGTGCATGGGAATATTGATTCTGTGCATTGTAAGAAGACTGGACATTAGGAAAAAATCAGATTATTGAGGAAGTGAAATCAAGTAGAAGAGTTCTATCTGATTTTGGTTGAAATCATGAAAATCAATTTGAAAACTAAGAGAAAAATGAAATTGAGTGGGAAGAGACTTGAGAAAGTCCTGGATGAAAATAAGTCTCCCTCAAACTCTAGCTGAACTGTTACCTCTTCATGGATACTTCCATAACTGTGTTACTATCCCCTTTCCCTATGGAGAAAGGTTAGTATGTATTATGCATCAGGCAAGTGGTATAGAAATAAAAAAAATTATAGCTGTATTTAGTGTTCATGGACTTGTAGTTTGGAAGATAAAAAACAACATATATTGATAATTGTTAGGGGAGCCAGTTTTGGTCTGGTGAGTAAAAAATAATACTGAGTGCAGTGATTGTGGGAGTGGATTGACCCTTACCCTAAATGAATTAATTTGGTTGCTGTTCCCAGAGCAAGAAATGGGAGGAGGGCCTTTAGAAGAGGAGAAAATGTGTACATTTCAAATGGCAAGAACATAGCAATGCTAAATAATTGGATGAGATGTGAAGCATTGGCTAGTCTTGTGTGCAGCCAACTAGGTATAGTTAGTTATGTGCTTGAAACAATTGTCTGTGAGATCTAATTTGAAGGAGACCAAAAATTTACCATCTCTTATCAATACCTGAAATCATTAGCATCAGACTCAATTCTTACGGTTTATTCCATAAAGCATTGCACTTATAGAAGGCTTCTAGGAAAAAAAATCATATTTCTATAACTCAAAAAGTCAACAGAAAATATTTAAGACTAATATAGATACATTTATCAGATTAGATTCAGGCCTTTGGGGACTGAAGAAAAGAATAGATTACTTATCATGGTTAGGTGTACAATGGGGTATTAAGATTTTGAAAAATGGCTGTTACTTGGGGAGAGGAGATGCAGATGAGCTACTAAATTGAAAGAAATATATGATGAGGGCACACAATAAGGCACCATTAGTCTACTTTGGGTTACGGTATAGAAACAGAGAGAAAATGAAAATTAAGGGGTACTTATTAAAAAAAAACTGCAATCATTCATTTAGGGAAATGGAAATACACAAGGCCAAATTACTGGGATATAAATGTTTCATCTTCAATATGCCAAATATCACACCTGTCTTAAATCATGCCTGAGAAATAGTGTGGTGATTCCAGTATAATACTAGCCTTAAAGTTGGAGAGATGTGATATCAATTATTAACTCTGAAATTTACTAGATGTGTTACCCAAAGCAAGTCCCTTAATATCACATTGCCCAGGGAATTTCCCTAAGACAATAAATTACATTCTAATTGCTGGCATACAATAGTGCAGGGAGCTTCCATACTATAAAACTCATGAAACTACAGGATCATTAGGAAAAATAATATAACTGATCTATATGAGAGAATGTTCTTCCTATCCTTCACCATGATTAAACCCTATCACTAAACTCTAATACCAAAGGTCAAGTGACTACCTATCAGGTCTGCTGCAGAGAGGATTTCTGAAATGAGAAGGCTCACTTGTACAACTTCCAAATTTCTCTTGCAATCGGGGTGTGTGATTGAATGAGTACATCCACTTCTATGAAGGACTATTTACCAGTTCTCCCCTTTTCCCACTCATTTCTCATGGTTTATAATTATGCACCCTCACCTCCTACCCACCAGGTTTTCTGGATGCAAGAGAGAGAGAGAGAGAGAGAGAGAGAGAGAGAGAGAGAGAGAGAGAGAGAGAGAGAGATACACATACATACATTTATATATACATACCTAGGTATATACTTTCCCTAACTAATTCTACTCTTGATCTTTGCTTTTGTACCTTTTCATATCTTTTACTTCCTATCCCTTCTGACCTTAGAAAATATGCTTCACTATTGCCTGTTGCCTCATCCTCCTATTACTTAAACTAACCACCTTCCAAGGATCTCTCTCCTACCCTCCAAGTGTCAAAACTTTAGAGACCATTCTTTAACCACTTTGGAACTATTCCCTCATTTTCTTCTCGACATAGACCTCCTGTTTCCTCTTCCCATTTCCCATCTCCATAACGTTCTCTTTCTGAATTAAAACGACTTTTATACATACACACATACATGCATATATACATATATGCACATGCATACAATTTAATTATTTCTTGTATTATTTTATCAAGATTCTTCTTTTAATCGTACCTTTCTGGTAGTCCAGAGTATCAGGCCCCTGGACCCAGATGCTCAGGAGAAGAAAGTGAGGTTGGTGACCTTAAACAATCTTCCCTCACTCAAATCAAAGTCAGCTGCAAGCCTTGTCATCATCTTGGCGTCATGGTCCTCCTCAAGAATGAAGGACAAACAGCAACAACAACATCATCCTCCATTAGTCCATTTATTATTATGTTTTATTTTCTTATCTGTTCTGCAGATCAGATGTTTTCCTTAAGAGATGTTTGACATTCATTTGCAATTTTGAATTCCTTACATTTTGTGTTTATTATTTCTTCATCTGATAACTTTACTGGCTTTCCTTTGCCTGGTTCTGATTTCCAAGGAGCAGTTTTCTTACTTAAGATTCTGGATCTCCTTTTCAAATGGGTTGACTTTCCTTTCATACTCTTGTTTTTAATGAATTTTCCTTTGTTATTTTTTTCTCAAACGCCCTCATTTGATTTTTAAAAGTATTGTTTAAGTTCTTCTATGAATTTTTTCGGGAGGCATGTGCCCATTTGATGTTACTTTTTGGGGAAGAAAAGGGTTTCTTTGCTTCTGTATCCTCCTTTGAGCATGCATCAGTAATAGCAAAGTTGTAATGATCATCAACTCTGATTGACTCGACTTGTCTGATCAACACAATGACTGAAAACCCCAAAGGACTCATAATGAAAAAAAATTGTTTTCTACCTCAAGAGAAAGAACAGATGAATTCTGAGTGTGAACTGAAATATAATTCTCTTGCTTTCTCATTTATTTTGGCTAATATGGAAATATGTTTTGCATGAATTCAAATGTATAGTGAATTGTAATTATTGTGCTTGCCTTTTCAGTGGCTGGGGAGAGGTAAAAGAGAGAGAGAATTTGGAGCTCAAAATTTAAAAAGAAAAGAAGTTAAAATTAATAAATAATTTTTAAAAGAACCATGGAAAATATAATATATTAAAAATGTAATTTCATTTAACAGATAAAATATGCTTTGTGCAAACATAAGTTCTGAGATGGGACTATTTTTAAATTAATACAGAATTTAGACTATAACTAGAAATATGAAATTTCAGGAATTTGTTAATATTTACTACCATTGTGAAATAAACTCTTTAAGTTTCAATGTGGTGTTTATGTAGAAAAAAGAAAAAGAGGTTTGATTTTCTTTTTAATTCATTTTTCGTCAGATTAATATAAGTATCTGTTATTTTGCTGATACATACAAAGTTGGTGGATGGTAGCAATTTCAGTCATTTACCTGTCATTTCTTAGGAATCACAACTATCATTATGATCATGTCAATCAAAGTGACTGCAACATATCATGAAGAGAGTAGACATGGTCATATCTATTTTGTATAGGTTTAACTTGAAGAGTACATTAATATAATATATGTGTTATAGATATATGGAGAAATTTGTCCACTTCTAGATTGTCATATCCATTTAGAGAAAGGTCCTACATAAATTAAACTGTTATGCAGCCATTCAAACACAAGGATAGCATTCATACAATTTCAAAAAGTGCTGACCTTTAGCCAATCATCAAATAACCCTCATAAATGAAACGGAAATGATAAAACTCCCAAAAGTACTTTCAGGCTTTTATAAACTTACATTACTGATTTGAAAAGGTGAAGAAAAGCAATTGAATTTGTTCCCAATGGTGGATATATTTTATGTTTATTCTGCTCTGATCAAGTAAGAATGAATAGGTAGAGTTGTTTTGAAAGGTTCTAAATAGATCTCCAGATAGCATGAATCTCTGGGACTGAGAAAATTAGTAGGTGTGATTTCTGAGCCATTGTCAGAGGTGATTGAAAAGGGAAAGTAAATGATATAAGAAAGACAGAATTAGAGAAAAGTAAACTCCAATTTCTAAAATACCTGGGAGACTAAAATTGAAAAACAATAGACCATTAAGCTAAACTCCCAATCTTGGTCAAATTCTAAATTATTTTGTCAAAGACATGACTGGTGAACACCTATAAAAGAAAATAGTTATTCAGAAGTACTAACATAACACCAAGATTATGCTAAATTAATTTCATTTCCTTTTTTTAAATGTGTACAAAATTAAAATTAATATGGGATAATATGCAAATAGTTTCATTGGAATATAGCAAATAATTGGACATAACCAGATATTCTCAGGAATGGTTAAATAATGAGAATAAAAAAAAATCTTCATTAATTATTTAGTGTATCCTCAGAAAGCTATATACATTGGAATATTCCAGGGATCTGTGCTTGCACCTGTATTTTTACATAGTGGTTTAAAAAAAAAGATATAGACTGCATGTTTTTTGCATTTTCAGATGACTTAGTTTGTTGTTCAGGCATTCAGTCACATATGATTTTTCATGGTATCATATATTCATAACACACTAGGGCCTCCTATCCTCCACTATCTTGATGTCCATCAAAGTTCATGAACATTGTTTCAGTGCCACTATTTATCTCGTCTTCTGCTGTCCCCTTTTTTTTTTTGCCTTCAATCTTTCCAGACATCTTGGTCTTTTCCAACAAGTCATGCCTTTTCATTATGTGGCTAAAGTATTGAAACTTCAGTATCTGACCTTTCAACGAATTAGTTTCTTTATGTATTGACTGATTTAAATTCCTTTCTGTGCCAGGGACTCTCAAAAGTCTTTTCCAGCACCACAGTTCAAAAGGTTTGGTTTGGCAACACTCAGCTTTCCTGATAGTTCAACTCTTGCAATCAGACAATACTACTGGAAAAACTATAGGTCTGAGTATATGGAATTTTGTCACCAAGTTAATGTGTCTGGGTTTTTTGTTTGTTTTTATTATGATGCCCAAATTTTCCATAGATATCTTTCCAAGAAGTGCTTGAAATCTTTTAATTTCACAGTTTTATTCATTGTCTGCAGTGATCTTTGTGTCCAAGAATATAAAATCCGACACAGCTTTCATTTCTTTTCCCTCTATTTTTTAGGTAGTGACAGGGTGAGTTGACATGATCTAATGTTTATAATGTCATCCTTCAAGCTCACTATTACATTCTCCTCTTTCATGCTGATTAAAAGACTTCTTGATTCTTCTTCATGTTCTGCCGTTAGAGTGATATCATTTATACAGAGCAGCTAGGTGTTGCAGTGGATAGAACACCAGTGCAAGAATCAGGAAGACCTGAGTTCAAATCTCACCTCAGACACTTGACACTCACTAGCTGTGTCACCTTGGGCAAGTCACTTAACCCCAGTTGCCTCATCCTGAGTCATTTCCAGTCAACCTGATGAATATCTGGTCTCTGGATTCAGATGGTTCTGGAGGAGAAGTGAGACTGGTGACCTGCACAGCCCTCCCTCATTCAATACAAAGTCAAGTGCAAGTCATGTCATTATTTCTCTGATGGCATGGTCTTCTTTGGCAATGAAGGATGAACACACAGATTTATACATCTGAGATTGTTGATATTTGTCTCAGGAACCTTAATTCTGGCATTTGATTCATCCAGTCTGGCATTTTGTATGATGCATGGTACATATAAGTTAAGTAAATAGGGTGACGATATGCAACATTATCATACTCCTTTCCCAGTCTTCAGTACTAATTGTTGCTTCTTGACCTATGTGCATATTCCTCAGGAGACAAGTAAGACGGTTTGCTATTCCCATCTCTTAACAATCTGACATATTTTGTAGTGTCAAAAAAGCAGAAGTACCTATTTAAAATCCTAAATATGAGGGCTAAAATGTTGTGCTCTTTGCCATCAAATTTGGAAATCTCAACAGTGACTCATAGATTAGGGAGGAAGAAAAAAGATAAGTTCAGGTCCCAATTCTAAAGAAGGGCAATGATATTGAATGTTTAAATTACAAAACAATTGCGCCCATTTCACATGCCAGCAAGGTTAAGCTTAAGATTCTGCAAGCTAGACTTTCAGCACTATGTGAAAAGAGAATCATCAGAAGAGCAGCCTGGTTTTTGCAGAAGCAAAGAAACTTGAGATCAAATTCCCAACTTTTGCTGAATTATGGAGAAAGCAAAGGGAGTTCCAGAAAAAAAAATCTGCTTCTCTTCACTTTCACTAAAATGTTTAGATCACTTAACAAACATGCAACCCTTGATGAAGTTATAACCCTAGCTGTGTTTTATTCCACTCACCTTCCTACGATGCCTCAAAAGAATGCTTATGTCAAGCTAACATTCTGTGAATATATTTGACATACCAATCTCATTCAGAACAACATTACTCTAGCATTAGAGTAGCATTACCCCATTTTTCATCAGGAGACTTTTTTTGTTCGTTTGTTTGTTTTTTTGGCTTATGCTCTAAGGACCAACAGGCCCCATGGGGGCTATCTCTTGGTGCACCTCTCCCTAATTTTAGCTTCCTTTTATTCATTATCTCCCTCATTAAATTTAAGTTCCTTAGGACAAGCCTATCTCTTTTTTTTTCTTATTCATATCCCCAGGTATCTGGCACTTAATAAAAGTTTATTGAATTAATTTGAATGTTGACTTTCCCTAGCAAACAGTAAGTTTCAACTACAAGACTGTTCATGGACTCAAACAGACTTTGAAACAGAATGGAGCATAGAATGGCCTGGCCTTCTGTGGTCCATGGAGTCATGAAAATGTGACACCAGTTAGTAATTGAACAGCAACAACGAGATCATGAAGGCAAGAATTATTTCTCCTTTGTATCTGATAGCTGGAAACACTTAGCTGGAAATAATATTATTCCCAAAGCATTCCACGTCGAGTCCCTATGATGTTCCAATTATAGTCTGAGGAGAGATAGTAGTCAAGCTGCTGGTGGTAATTTGCCCTGCTTGGCACAAGATGCTTTCTGTTTCCATCAAAATGTTTTGTTATTTCAATTTAGCTGTCTTGGCCTATCTTTCATCTAACAGTAGGTTGAAAATGGGAATGAGTAGCTCCTTTTCCTGATTTGTCAGTTGTTATATCCACAAGACTGCACAGCACCTCCATATAGAAAACTTCTACTACTACTACTACTTACTACTACTACTACTACTACTACTTCTACTACAACAGCAACAACTACTACTACTACTACTGATGCTGCTACTGCTGCTACTTCTACTATTAGTTTCATGATACAGTTTGGAGGGATAGAAATATTTAATGAAAATAAGACTTCAAAGAGATTGTAATAAGATAAATATTTGGTTGAATTGAATAATATTTACTGAGATCAGGATGAATGCAAAGTCTTACAAGAATTCTTGCAATATACTAATTACACAACTAAAAGGAGCAGGTTTTGACATATTGTTAGTTCAGAGTGAGTCAATAGTCTGATATAGCAGCCAAAAACAAAACATACAAAGACATGACTTTCATAAATAAAAAGACAAGTCCTACCTGCCCCTTCCCCCCCCCAAAAAAGTAGGCTTTTTACAATTGCTTTATGGTTTGAATTGAATCAAATAATACTTATTTGAAATTTGTACTTAGTGTACTTGGTGCTAGTCCCAAAGAAAGTTTTAAATATACCTCATACTTCAAAAAAGAGGGAGGGAAAACATATCTGAGATCATGTACATGTGGAAACCAACCGATGCTTTTTTCATGATGTAAAAAAAGGGTCATTCAATTTTGGAGGTAAGCTTGAGCCTTGTGTAAGAAAGTCTTGTGATACTTACAATGGTTTGGATTTCATTTCCCATACAATAACTCATTGTTGTTAACAGTCAATAAATAAGTATGTATTAAGTGCACCATGTTTGTGAGGCATTGTTCTAAGCTCTAGAGATAAGAAAGGCAGGCAACAGAAATATCTGACCCTTGAGGAACTCAAAATTTAATTCCTTATTTCTTTCCTATTTCTCATTCTGGTCTCTCCAGAAGGAATACCCATCCCCTCCAAATCCTTTTCTCCTCAAATTAAGATTCATCTCTTACAGGATACAACCCCTTATGACTCGAACTAACAAACTTTGAATCAGTAGCTACAGTCCAACCTTCAAGCACAATCTTAGAATGCAGTGATAAAAACAAACAAAAATGAAACAAAATCTGCTATCAAGTAATTTATTAAGGAGATAACATACACAGCAGAGAGACAACATAAAATATTTGTAAAATGCCATTTATTTCCTGTTAGTTGGCATGTTATTTTATCTAATTTGGCCTTTATATATTTGTTGGCATAATTTTCCAATAATCATCAGTATGTTGTTCATTTACCACAAAGGATAATACTTTTATGTTTTATCTGGATACAGGGAAGAGATTTAGCAAATGTTTATTTACATGTCTTAATATCCCCTGCAGAGTACATATAATTTGTGGTCTTGAATAACTAGACTGTCCATACATAGACACATTGAGAATTGTGTTTGTGTGTGTGTGTCTGTGTATGTGTCTTAGAAATATCACAACTTAATTATGATAAGACATCTGTCAAGGAAAAGTCAAAGAAATACTCACTGGTTTGATTTTATTTTAAAGGTCAGCCAACTTTCTTATTTTTAAAATTAGTTTTAATCTTGGTGATATATAGCATATTTTTTTGGAAGGTATTTACTGTTAAAACCGTTAAAAAGTGTTGTTGTTTTTGTAGAGTCCTATAGTGTTTAGCTACATGTGTGAACTCATGGAACTTAAGGTTTTTTCCAGTGGTACAGTTGACAACAAATCAAGGATTTTTTCATTTTCTCTGATTCTTGTGCATTACTTAAATATTCCCTAGAGGACCAGCATCAAATTCTATACACCTTCCTCTTTTTTCAACATATTTGGGGTACATTTCCAGAATGTCCATGAAATAGACATTCATTGTATTATAAAACTGGCCCATATGGTCTGAGTTTATGTATCCTTCATAATCCCACTTTGCATATGTAACTCATCAGTGGGAAAATATTGCATTAATGAATAATTAATTAATGACTGTATAAGAAAAAGGACATTTTTAGGCACTGACTGTATGATAAGTACTTACATTGATAATGCATCTTTTGTTTTAATGTAATCAAATGTCTCTGATTGAACAATGTGATTAAAGAAGATCTTCTCCATCCATTAATGGACCTAGAAAGATTTGTAGAAAGTTCCACACCTTTGGTTAATGAGGCACTGGTTGTCAAGGATTATGATGCCCTCTGGCTCTACCAAATGTATAAAGATTCTGAGGTGACGTTTTACTTTGGGACTTAAGCCGTGGAAATGTTTGTTTGGCCAGATGGGGGCTAGGTCCTCCCTCACCTGCTTTGAAAACGCAGATGTCGGTGTTTCTCTCTCTGGTAACAATGTATCTATGGTGAGGCAAGTGAATCTCTCTGTTCATCTGTGATGTATATAATGCTTATGTATGACAGTTGAAAGCCATGTCTCTTGGTTTCAGTTTCTCTGTATTTTCTCTGAAGTTCAGGGTACTAACTTTTTCCCCTGAACTAAGTGAATGATACATGTGCTCAATTAAAATGATTGTTTACCCCTCAAAAGTTGCTTGTCCTTTTAGAAAATGAAATATAAGAACCTGTGATAGCAGGCCCTCCTGTGTATTTTGGGGTCCTTGCTTTTATAGTATTCCACTACGGACTGAAGATACAAATACAAAATAGAAATCAGTTCTTAACACTCAAAGAGATCAAATTTGAAGGAATAAAGTAATAAATTATAATGACACAAAATGACAGCAAGAGATTGGGGACCAGTTCTTATGAGAAAAAGGTCAGCCAGGACAGAGACACAAACTTGTGAACCATGGCATGTTCAGTGTGATAGGAGTTGGAGATACAACCCTGTATAGTCAAGGCAATATTCTTTACTTTTCTTTCAATTACTTGTTGCTTATTCAGTATTCAGGGTTAGTGTGACACTTGTAGAATTGGTTGCACTGTTGTATCTATGAAGATCATTATATATATATGTATATATATGTATGTATATATATATACCTATATATGTGTGTTAATAGGTGTATATATATATAGGTATACACACACACTATAGGGTATATATGTATGTATGTATGTAGGTATGCATATGTATATACATACCATAAATGGGTGTAAGTATGTAGGTGTATGTATATGTATATATACACACATACATACATGTATACACACATATATATGTGTGTGTGTCTATGCTTACATATGTTTTTGTGTATACACATACACACACAATCACATACTCTGGAAAAGTGTTACATGGGGCCATGCTGTAATGTCCTAATGGAGAGGAATGCAAAGGTATTCAATGTGTCAATAAAGAATTACTAATGCATGGTGTTTTATACCCACGAGTTTTGTTTTCTGGATCTATGGGAACCTGTACCACCTACCCACAAGGCATGTAGTTTATACACCTGTGGGGTACTGGCTCTGCTTGACCTGTACTACTGAGACTATACAAGTCATATCTAGCATCATATGCAGACAACAACAGGGTTTTAACAAATAGTACTCACACTGTTCTATTACCCATTCCTAATGTTAGGAAGAAACTAGAGGGTGTTCATTGGTTTTACATTTCTGGTGGCCAATTCCTAATCAGAAGAAAGATTTGACTTATTTAAAAAGTGCATCATACATAACTCCATAACCACTGTCATATTCTCTTGATGACAGTATGTTAAAAGGCCTTAAATTTGCAGATTCTTCTGCATTCCTCAAAGAGCATCTGTGATCCTCCTTAAATGGCTCTCCCTCTCCAGATTCAGGTTTACATTCATCGTATCAGAAATGCCATTCTGCCCCAAGACACATGGGACAATAAGGAAGACATCTTCGTTAATGTCATATAGGCCCTTAATCATGGTGGAAATTGAATGCACTGCTAAAATTCTTCATCATGTTTTCTTCCAGATGTGCCATAAACAAGCTAATGGCCCAGAAAGTGTAGCCCTTCAGCTTGATAACCTCATAAACCCTTTCACCGATCCATTTATGAACATCTTTCTAATTCTCTTAATCAGCATTAGTCCCTAAAGGAGAATGAAGATTCTTCAGAGATATACCAGAAAGATTCAAACCTCTCCAGACAGGAACACTGACGTGTCCATGTTCCCCAAGGTACCACGCATGACATCTTGAAGAAGGTATTGGATAACAGAAATGGGCATCATCCTGATTGCAGTGGCTTCCAAGAACATATTTTTTAGGAAAGTCACTTAGCCACCATGCCATATATGTCAAAATGTCTAATGGATTGGAATTAATAAACAGTTTGTAATTAGGGTTGTGTTTAACAGTATTGGGAATGATGAATGTAAAGATATTCATGTTACATTGTCCCAATTTAAGATGACTTTCTTCCTCCTATTGATATGCACTGTCTGAAACAATGACCTGTTTTGAGTTGTCAGTCACTCTAGTTTTTACCAGAAACAACTTTTAGAACTATTTTCTTTTCCTGTGAAGACTTTTTTTATTAATATTATTTATTTTCAGTGTTGTACAATCACTACTATATAACTGAGATTTGTTTTCCCTCCTTTCCCCCTCCCTCCCCAAGATAGCATACAATTTTATATAGGTTCTACACATACATTCCTATTAAATACATTTTCACTGTAGCCATGCTGTGTAGAAGAATTACAAAGAATGGGAGAAATAATAAAACAAACCAAAATGTAATACACACACACAAAAATGATCTGCTACATTCTGTGATTGAATTTCATAGTTCTTTCTCTGAATGTGGAAGGCATTTTGCCTTAAAAGAACATTGGGATTTTTTTTAAGTCCTTGCATTGCAATGAAGTTCCAAGTCTACCAGAAGAAATTTTCACACTCTGTGGTCACTACTGTGCACAAAGCTCTCCTGCTTCTGCTCCTTTCACTCAGCATCAGGTCATATAAGTCTTGCCAGGTCTCTCTGAAATTTTTCTATTGGTCATTTCTGATAGAGCAAGAGTATTCCATTAAATTCATATACCATAATTTATTCAGCCATTTCCCAATTGATGGGCATCCCCTTGATTTCCAGTTTTTGGACACCACAAAGAGTGCTGCTATAAATATTTTTGTACGTGTGGGACCTTTTTCCATTTTTATGTTGTCTTGAGAATACAGTACTAGAAGTGATATTACTGGGTCAAATTGCACGAATATTTTTGGAGCCCTTTGGGCATAATTCCAAATTGCTCTTCAGAATGGTTGGATCAGCTCACAGCTCCACGAACAACGAAATAGTGTTCCAACTCTCCCACATCCTCTCCAACATTTATCACCTTCCTGTTCTGTCATGTTTACCAATCTGATAGGTGTGATGTAGTACCTCAGAGTTGTTTTGATTTGCATCTCTCTAATCAATAGTGATTTAGAGCATTATTCATATGACTAGACATATCTTTAATTTCTTCCTCTGAAAATTGCCTCTTCATATCCTTTAACCATTTATCAATTGGAGGATGACTTGTATTTTTATACATTTGACTCAGTTGGATATATATTCTAGAAAAGAGGCCTTTATCACAGACACTAGCTGCAAAATTATTTCCCAGTTTTCTGCTTCCCTCCTAATTCTGATTGCATTGGGTTTGGTTCTCTAAAATCTTTTCAGTTTAATGTAATCAAAATTATCCATCTTGCCTTTCATAATGCTTTTCATCTCTTCTTTAGTAAAAAATTCTTCTCTTCTCCATAAATCTGATAAATATACTATTTCTTATTCCAGCAATTTGCTCATAGTGTCCATCTTTATACATAGATAGTGTAATCATTTGGACTTTATTCAGGTGTATGGTGTCAGGCCTTGTTTCAACCACACTGTTATCCAGTTTTTCCACCAATTTTTGTTGAACAGTGAGTTCTTATCTGGAGTCCTTAGGTTTATAAAACTGCAGATTGCTATGTTCATGGCCTACTGTGTCTTGAGTATCTAGCATATTTCACTTGTCTACCCTTCTGTTTCTTAGCCAGTATCAGGTGGTTTTGATAATTGCTGTTTTATAATACAATTTGAGATTTGGTAGCGCTAGGCCACCTTCCCTAACATTTCTTTTTTATTAGCCCCATTGGTATTGTGGACCTTTTGTTCTTCCAAATGAATTTTGATATTATTTTTTCCAGCTCTAGAAAATAGTTATCTGATAGTTTGATTGGTATTGCACTAAATAAGTCGATCATTTTTATTATACTGGCTCGACCTATGCACAAGAAACTGATGATTATCCACTTACTGAGATCTGACTTTATTTGTGCAAAAAGTGTCTTGTAATTGTATTCATATAGTCCCTGGGTTTGTTTTGGCAGGTAAACTCCCAAATAATTTACAGTGCCTACTCTAGCTTTAAATGGGATTTCTCTTTCTATCTCTTGCTGTTAGACTTTTTTTTTTACTAATATACAGAAATGCAAAAGATTTGTGCAGGTTTATTTTGTAACCTTCAACTTTGCCAAGTTTGTTTATTATTTCAAGTAGTTATTTACGTGAATCTCTGGTATTCTCTAACTATAACATCATATCTTCTGCAAGGAGCTTAGTTTCTTCTTTGACTATTCTAATTCCTTTGATTTCTTTATCTTCTCTAATTGCTACAGCTAAAATTTCTAGTACCATATTGAATAATAGTGGTGATAATGAACTTCTTTGTTTCACCCCTGTTCTAATTGGAAATGCATCTGGCTTATCTCCATTGCATATAATGCCTGCTGAAAGCTTTAGGTAGATATTGCTTATGATTTTATGGAAAGTTCCCTTTATCCCTGTGCTCTCCAGTGTTTTTAATAGGAATAGGTGTTGTATTTTGTCAAAAGCTTTTTCTGCACCTATTGAGATAATCATGTTATTTCTGTAAGTTTTGTTGTTGATATGATCCATAATACTAATAGTTTTCTTAATATTGAAAAAGCCCTGCATTCCTAGCATAAATCCTACCTGATCATAATGTATTATTCTCGTGTTAAGTTACTGTATTCTTTTTGATAAAATCTTATTTAAATTTTTTGCACCTACATTCATTAGAGTTGATCTACAATTTTCTTTCTCTGTATTGTCTCTTCTTGGTTAGGTATCAAAACAATATTTGTATCACAAAAATAATTTGGGAGGAATCCTTCTTCCCCAAATACTCTATATAGTATTGGAATTAACTGTTCTTTAAATGTTTGATAGAATTCACTTTTAAATCCATCTTACCCTGGAGATTATTTCCTAGGGAGTTCATTGATGGCTTATTTAATTTCTTTTTCTGAAATGGAGTTGTTTAAGTATTCAACGTCCTCTTCTGTTAATCCGGGCAATTTATGTTTGTTTTTTTTTTTTAAATCATCCATCTCATTTAGATTGTTGAATTTATGGGCATGAAGTTGTGCAAAGTAATTTGTTTTATTATTGTTTTATATTCAAATTGTTTAAAAACAAATTATTGTTTTAATTTCCTCTTCATTGGAGATGCATTCACCCATTTCATTTCTGATATTTCTAATTTTGTTTTCTTCTTTCTTTTTTTGTCCAAAAGTTTATCAATTTTACTAGGTTTTCATAAAACCAACCTATTAGTTGTACTTATTAGTTCAATAGTTTTCTTAATTTCAATTTTATTAATCTCTCCTTTGATATTCAGCATTTCTAATTTGATATTTACCTGGGGATTTTCAATTTACTCTTTTTGTAGATTTTTCAGCTGCATGCCCAAGTCATTGATTTCCTCTTTCTCTATTTTATTCAGGTAAGCATTCAAAGATGTAAGCCTTCACCTAAGAACTGCTTTTGCAGTATCCCATAAGATTTGTTAGGTTGTCTCATTATTGTCATTCTATTGAATGAAGTTATTGATTGTTTCTATGATTTGTTGTTTAACCTACTCTTTCTTTAGGATTAGATTATTTAGTTTCCAATTAAGTTTCGGTTTATCTTTCCATGGACTTTTATTACATATAATTTTTATTGCATTATTATCTGAGAAGGATATATTGACTATCTCTGCCATTCTGCACTGAAATGAGAGGATTTTATGCCCTATGATATGGTCAATTTTTGTATATGGGCCAAGTACCACGGAGCAAGAAATATATTCCTTTCTATCCCCATTCAATTTTCTCCTGAGATCTATCATATCTACGTTACCTAGAGTTTTATTTACTTCCTTAACTTTTTTCTTGTTTGTGCAGAGGTTAGAATTATCACGTTCATATTGGGGGAGTTGAGATCCCCCATTAGTATCGTTTTGCTGTGTATTTCTTTCTACAACTCCCCCCAACTCTCCTCTGACAATTTCGATGTTATACCACATGGAACATACATGTTTAGTAATGATATTGTTTCATTGTTTATTGTGCCTTCTAGCAGCATGTAGTTTCCTTCCTCATCTCTTTTGATTACCTCTCTGCTTTTTCTTTGTATGAAATTAAGATTGCTACCCTGGCTTTTCTTATATCAGCTGAAGCCCATTATGTTTTGCTGCAATCTTTTACATTTGCCCTTTGTGTAGCCACCCATTTCAAGTGTGTTTCTTGTAAACAACATATTGTTAGATTATGGCTTTTAATCCATTCTGCTATCCATCTCTTTTTTATGGGAGAGTTCATTCCATTCACATTCAAAGTTATGATTACAATTTGTGTCTTTTCCTCCTTCTTCTTTCCCACTGTTTGTGCTTTTGATTCCCTTGTCTCCCTTCCTCTGCTCAATAGTGTTTTCACTTTTGACCACCACCTCCCACAATCTTCCCTTCCTTCTTTCAACTCCCCTCCGTTTTACTCACCTTTATCCTTATTACTTCTTCCATCCCTTTTAGCTTCCCCTCCCCTTTCTTTTCCCTTCCCCTCCCACTGCCTATACAGCTATTTAGGTATATGTACTTAATTAAGTGTATTGTTCCCTCCTTGAACCAAATCAGATGAGAGTACCTCTCAAACTATGCTCTTCTCCCCCCCCCCCCTTTCCCTCTGGCATAATATAATTTTCTACTTCTTCCTGTGATGTAATTTACTATTTTCTGCTTCCTGTTTTTCACATCTCCTGTTATAATCCCTTCCCATGCTTAAATTACGTTTTGATCATCACATCATTTACTTTATATCCTTTCCCTCTGTCTATGTATATTCTTTTTATATTTCATCATGGATGTACAATTCTGAAGATTAACAAATATCATCTCTCCTTATAGGGAGATAAACAGTTTGCCCAAATTGAGTAGCAAGTTTTTCTTTTCCCCTATCTGTGCCTCTCTTGGGACCTCCAATTGAAATCACATTTTCCATTGAGTTCTGGCCTTTTTGTCAGGAAGGTCTGGAAATTCCAACGATCCCAAATCACTGAATGCCCATCTCCTTGCCTGAAATGTTATGCTGAGCTTTGCTGGGTAATTCATCCTTGATTGTAGTTCCAGCTTGTTTGCCTTATGGAATATCATATTCCAGTTCCTTTGATCTTTTAATGTAGAAGCTGCAAGGTCCTGTGTGATTCTGACCATAGCTCCTTAATATTTTAATGGTTTCTTTCTAGCTCTTTATGGTATTTTTTCCTTCACTTGATAGTTCTGGAATTTGACAACAATATCTCTTGGTAATTTTAGTTTAGGATCACTTTCAGGAGGTGAATGGTAGATTTTTTTCAATGACTATTTTGCCCTCTGGCTCTAGCACTTCTGGGCAGTTTTCCTTGATGATTTTTACAATGTGACTTTCAAATAGACCAATAATTCTTAAATTTTCTCTCCTGGATCTATTTTCCAGGTCAGTTATTTTTTCCGTTATATATTTTACATTTTCTTCTATATTTTCATTCTTTAGTTTTTGTTTCATTGATTCTTGATGTCTCATGGAGTCATTAGTTTCTACTTGACCAATTCTAATTTTTATCAAATTGTTTTCTTCAGTTAACTTTTGCATCTCCTTTTCTATCTGTCCAATTATTCATTTCAAAGAATTATTTTCTCCAATTAATTTTTGTACTTCCTTTTCCATTGGTTCAATTTTCCTTTTTAAAGAGGTATTCTCTTCAGAGTTCTTTTTTCATACTTTTACAGTCATTGGCCTCTTTTTCTTCTATTTCCTTCTTCAGCTGTTCCAGGAGAGCTCTTTTTGCATGCCAGCATTTTGTAGTCCCTTCTGAAGTTTCAAGTGGTAGTACAGTATCAATATGACCTCTTCATTATTCATGTTTTGGTCCTTCTCCCCATAGAAAGAATCTATGGTTATTCTTCCCTTCCTTTGCTTCTTCTTGCTCATGATGTTGAGGCTTTGTGTGTTGTTGCCTCTGGTTCTTTCAGTTATCAGCAGGAGATACAGGTTGTTAACTTGTATGAAAAACCTAAGGGCAGGTGCCTTTTTTTCTTTTTGTTTTGTGTTTCCTGGGTGAGCCCTGGGGCTAGCTTGTTAAGTGTAGGGGTGTCATGGTCTGATCACTGGAGATCTCCTCAGCTGATTTGGAGCAAAGGCAAGTTCAGGTCTTGGTGATCCTGGCTGACCTGTTGTCTTCCCGTTTCCACTGGAGCACTTATGCACACTTGGGTTCTAATGCAAGTTTCCAGCTTCCTCGGGGTTCCTGTCCTTCAGATTCACCTCTGCAACAGTAAGAGGAATTCCTCTTTGCTATTTTCCTAGCCTCAGGTGCTGTGAGACTAGCCCTTCTGCTGATCCCACTGATCCAGGATTTTTCTGGGGAAATATTTTATAGTTCTTTCAAAGTCCATAAGTGGACTGGGAGAGGGCATTTATGGATCACTCTGCCATTTTGGTCACTGGGAAGTTCAAGCACGTGATTTACAAATGTTTGATTGGCAGGTAGAAAGTCTCAGGTACAGCTGTGGTTGATACCTGGGGCTCAGGGACTGTCACTTGTTTGGCTCCACTGGTCTCCCACCCCAGGCTACCACTCCCCTGTTCCACTGTGCTCTCAATGTCTCAGGCCAGCCCGGGGCTTTCTTGTTTGGCTTCACTTCAATGTTAAGCCCTTCGATGTGGGCTCACCCGCAGGAAACAGCTCTTTCCCATCGACCTTCCATTTTGTCTTTGTCCGTGAATCTATCACAGTCTGTCTCCTATTGGATTCAGTACTTCCAAAATTTGGTCAGATTCTGTTTTGAGAGGTATATGAAGGATTTTGCCTAGGAGCTTAGGTGAGTAGTTGCTTGCACTCTGCCATCTTGGTTTTGCCCCTGAAATTCTTGGAATTTTGAGGAAAAGATGGACTTGTTGGAGATCAGTCTTCTGTCCCTTTAGTTTGTCTTCTGTTATATCAGCTAGCACAAGCCCATCAGCCAAATGCTTTGTTAAGATACCAATGGCACATGTCATGTCAACTGAACCAACCCACAAATCAACTTGTCCTTGAAAGTAGATAACATTCTGGATGATATCTGGGGGGATATCCAAACTTGAACTTAGGTTGCTGGTCAGGCTGTGAAAGTTCTTAGTTAGATGGGAGGCTGCTGCTCGCAGACTTGTACTCCCAAGGCAATATTCACAGCACTGACAGTGACTCTGAATGTGCCAGCATAGTTCTGAATCACAAAATATAATAGACTCTCCATAGAGAAGGCAGAAGAAAAAAAAAGGAAGTCAATCCATCGTAGTAAACAAGAAGTTAACACACATTATCAATTCAGGGGATATCACCATTCCTAAGACTTTCTATCCCTTATTCCACTGGGATCTTCCTACAAGCAAACATTCACATTCCTAGATTTTTGACTGTCTATGTCCTGTGTCTCCCTTCACTCTAACTGCTCTCACCAACTTGTTCCCAATTCTGCTCTACCCTTCCTGTTCTTATCTTTCAGAAAGTTCCTCCTACCACATGTGATTTAAGCTTCCATGTGATTTAAGTAGGTCACATGGGCTTGTTAATGAATGGAAATGATCTTTGAATGAAGCAAAAATAAATTAACCATACAAATCAACAAGAAAATCACAGACATAAGGGAGTGAGTCAAAAATGAGCAATAAGGAAAATAAAGGGATAAAGGAGTGAATGTAGTAAAGATTACACTAAAATGAAATCACAGAGACAAAGACTTTGAACATAAAAAGATAAAGAAGAAAATCTGTAATAATAGAAGGCAATTTGACCTCCAGATCTAGAAAATGAGTTCAGGCATCTACCAATAAAAACTATCAAAAAAGATGAAAGCATTAGAATGGAAAGAGTAAAAAAAATGTAAAGGAAAAAGTAGCAAATGAGACGAAGGAGTTAGGCTTGAGGGGGAGACAGCAAGTGAAAACAAGGCCAGTTCTTTAAAAAAAGATTAAAGAAAATAACTGAAGAATATAATACTTTGTTTACAACATGAAAGGGGAAATAGCTTAAAAATATTAAAAGGGAAACATAAACCTTAGTCATGACTTTAAATTAAAGGGATGAAATAATTCAATAAAACTACATAAACAACAAAGAATGATAGATTGGATAACAAAACAAAACCCTGCAGTCATTTGCTTACAAGAAACACATTTAAAACACAAAGTCATATGCAAAATAAAATTGAAGGGAACGTGAAAATTTACTCTGCATCAAATCAATCCAGAAAAGCAGGGCTTGCCATCATACTATAAGAAAACAAAACAAACAAAACAAAACCAGAAAACAAAAAAACAAATAAAGAAAACTTCAGGAATGAAAAAGGGCCAAACAAGAAAACTAGATTATGGTGAAAGAAACCAAAGAAAACAAATCAACATCAATAATAACCACATAAGTTCCAATTGCCTTAGTATACAAACTCATAAAGAAAATATCTGAGCTTCAGAAAAGATATGTAGTAAAGTGAAAGCAGTGAGAGACCTCAATATGGTTCTCTCTGTTTTGCCTGTCTAACACAAAGATAAACAGAAGGGAAAATAAGGAACTAAACAAGATTCTTGATTTGAAAGACTTAACATTGTTTTTCAATCATTTTTAGTTGTGTCTGACTCTTCAGGACCCCTTTTATGATTTTCACCATTTCTTTGTCCAACTATCTCTCATCTCCCATCTCCCATCTCTCTCTCTCTCTCTCTCTCTCTCTCTCTCTCTCTCTCTCTCTCTCTCTCTCTCTCTCTCTCTCTTCCTCTCTCTCTCTCATATATGTATATATACATCTTCATGTATACATACATACATGTATACATGTATGTATATATTGTTCTGTAACACATACGACTATTGCAGAAATCAACCATGTACTAGGCATGCAGTTTGGGGTTACTGGGCATCCTAAATATAAGGGTACAGTGGAAATCTTCCTGGAAAGAGACTTTCACTCAAGGTTGAAAGGTTTATTGTTTATTGTAAGGTTTATTGTAAGGTCACTGGAAGCAAGCTAGATTCCAAACGAATCTCTGCCTTGATGGGAGTGAGATTGATATTTATAATAAAAAAAAATGAATGGTGATATTTGGATGGGATTAAGGAGTGGTAAATAGCCTGGGGTGGTCCAGGTTTGATAGTCAAAACAGTGAAATGGTTTGGGTTGGGTCAGAGAGCCACAGTGAAAGTGCTATTGAGTATCTAGGTGAGCTGAAATGGGCCAAATGCTTGAGGTGAGATGCCAGTGATCTGGGCTGCTAAAATGTCGGAGAAAATTCCAGGACTGGGTTGGTAAAATGGATGGGAAAATTCAGAGTCCAGGTTCCACTAGGGCACAAAGATATTGCAAACAAATATAAGAAGGCAGAAATTATCAATACACCCTGACAGACCATAATACAATAAAAGTAAAAAAAAAAATTATTCAAGCACCACCAACAAAAGATATAAATCCAAGTGGAGATTTACTAAATAATTTTTAGAAAATGAAAGAACTGAAGAATAAATCATAGAAAAATAATAATTGCGTGAAAGAAAATGATAATGACAAAGTAATTTACCAAAATTTCTGGGTTGCAGTTAGAGCAGCCTGCATGGGGGAAATACACATTCTTACCATCATCCACTAGTAAAACAGAAAAAGAAAAGGTGAATTAGCTAAAAACATATTGTAAATATTAGGAAATTAACAGTGAAAAAAATAAAAAAATAAGCACATAAGAGATATATTAAAAACCAGAGGAGAAATAAACAAATTGAAAATAAAAAAAAAATTAAAGGCTAGTTTTTAGAAATGAAACCAAAATTAATAAACCCTTAGCTAATCTAATTATAAAAAAGAGCAGACAATGAAATCAATAAAAGAGTAAATAAAATCACAGCAAAATCAGTAGAAATTTTTTTAAAAAATCACACCATATTACATCACTATATGCTAAGAAATCTGATAACCTAGTATAAATAGAGGAATACTTCTAATAATATGAAATATTATCAGAAAACCTGATAATAACAATAATAATAACAAACAAGCAAACCTAATCTCAGAAAATGATAAAGGAACTAAACAGCAAGGAAGCAAAAGGTATTAGACCTGATATATTCACAGGAGTATTGTCTCAAACTTTTAAAGAACAATTAGTATGGAAGCTTCAACAATTATTCTCAAAATTTGGGAAAGACTCCTCTACAAGTTTCAACTTCCTCATTTAGAAAATAGGGTTCTAACAGAATTCTTGACTGACTTAAAGAAAATAATATACATAAAGTTATAATATGCATAGATCATTACATAACACTAAAGTAAGAATGTTCTGTATGTGGTTGACCTGAAAGTTTGTTTTAAAGGGTAAGCAGACTGAATTCAAATTGTTTATTCCCTTAAAGCTAACAGTTACATGATCATGGAATCAGAAGGAAACTTCTGACTGCTTCATACAAAAATGACCAGCCTTAAATCTGGTTTAGGATGTCTGTGTCCCTCAGATTTATGGTCTCCATATGTTTTTAACTGTTCTGTGAGTAAAGATGTTACTTAGTTGAATAAGTTTTCACTTAATAGAGTACAGATCCATTTCAAAAGTGGATAATTCTTCTGCTTGTTAGATAGCAGCTCACTTGCAAATGAAAAGGCTCAGACATTGAATTTGCTCCTAGGGCATAGATTCCCTCAGTAACTTTACCTCAGCCTTTAATTTGCTTTGAACTATTAAAAAAATCAATAGAACTTTTAAAAATCTGGATAACTTTGAACATTAGAAGTATTTTGGAGTTGACTGGTGAATAACTCGTCATTTCTTAGATATGGCTTAGCCTGTAGAGATGAAGATTTGGGAAATGTAGTAAGACAGCCCTTTAAAATTTGGGTGTGGCCCCTACTAAGGTAATATAACCATTAAAAAGGAAGAGTTGTCGAAGATAAAAATTAAATGTCTACTCTTGCTTTTGCTGCTTGGGAGATGATACCTCTCAGAGAAAAAGAACGTTCTAAAGGGGCAGAAACGGAAAGGTTTCTGCCAGAAATAGCCTAAAGGTCTCTGCTCATTTAAAAAAATATATTTTATTTGCTTTCAGTGTTCTATTATCACTTCAATATAATTTAGGTTTTTCCCCCACCTCATCCTACTATCCCTCTCCCTCCCTATCCCTTTCCTGAGACAGCCTGAAATCTTATATAAGTTCTACAAACACATTCCTATTAAACATAATTTCACCATAGTAATGTTGAATAGAATTGTAATGAATAGGAGAAACCATAAAACAAAATATAACGCAAAAGAAAATGGTCTGTTTCGTTCTACGATCCAATTCCACAGTTTTTTTCTCTGGATGTGGAAGACATTTTGCCTCAAAAGTCCACTGGGAATTTTTTAGGTCCTTGCATTGGACTAGAACTAAGTCTACCAGAAAAATTCCTCCTACATTGTGGTTGTTGCTGTGTACCAAGTTCTCTTGGTTCTGCTCCTTTCACTCAGCATCACTTCACATAAGTCTTTCCAGGCCTGTCTACAGTCTTCCTGTTCAATATTTCTTATAGCACAAGAGCATTCCATTATATTCATGTACCACACCTTGTTCAGTCATTTCCCAATTGATGGGCATTCCCTTGATTTCTAGTTTTGGGCCATCACAAAGACAGTTGCTATAAATATTTTTGTACATGTGGAATACTTTCCCATTTCAATGATCTCTTTGGGATACAGTCCTAGAAGTGACATTGCTGGTTAAAAGGGTATGGACATTTTTGTAGCCCTTTGAGCATACTTCCAAATTGCTCTCCAGTAAAGTTGGATCAGCTCACAGTTCCAACAACAATGAATTAGTGATTCAACTCTCCCACATCTTCTCCTATATTTTATCATCTTCTTGTTTTGTCATGTTAGTCAATATGATAGGTGTGATGTGGTAACTCAGAGCTGTTTTGACGTGCTTCCCTCTAATCAATAGTGATTTAGAGCATTTTTTCATAAGACTATAGATAGCTTTAATTTCTTCCTCTGAAAACTGCCTGTTCATGTCCTTTGACCATTTGTCCATGTTTAGTAATGGTATTGCTTTATTGCCTATCATACCTTTTAGCAGGATAGAGTTTCCTTACTTATATTTTTACATCAACTGAAGTATAATATATTCTGCTCCAAACTTTTACCTTTACCCTGTGTGTGTCCTCTTGTTTCAAATGTATTTCTTTTAATTTATTCTCAAGCCCTGCTTTATGGGAGCATTCATGCCATTCACATTCACAGTTATGATTACTTTCTGTGTCTTTACCTCCACTCTATTTCCCCCATTTATGTTTTTAATTCTCCCTTCTCACTTTCTCTCCACAATAGATTTTTAATTTTTAACCACTGTCTACCTAAGTCTTCCCGCCCTTCTTTCAGGCCCCCTCCCTTTTACTCCCGTTTTCCCTAGCTACTTCTTCTCTCCTTTTTAGCCTCCCCTCCCCTTTCTTTTCCTTTTCCCCTCCTACTGTCCATAGAGCTAGTTAGATTTCAATATTTAACTGAGTTTATTGTTTCCTCCTTGAACCAAATAACACAAGAGTAAATCTCAAACAGTGCTTATCTCCCTCTCCTCTTTCCCTGTACTGTAATAGGTTTTTTTTTTTAATTTGAATTTATTTATTTATTTTTTTTACATTCATTTTCAAAAATTTTTGGGTTCCAAATTTTCTCCCCTTTTATCCCCTCCCCCACCCCAATACCCCAAGCAATCTAATTTTCCCTATCTCCAATCTGCCCTCTCTTCTGTCATCTCTCCCTTCTCTTGTCTCCATCTTCTCTTTTCTCCTGTAGGGCCAGATGACTTTCTATTCCTCCTTAACTGTATGTCTTCTTTCCTACATGCAACAACAATACTAAACAGTTGTTTCTAAAACTTTGAGTTCCAAATTCTCCCCATCCCTCCCTCCCCACCCATTCCCTTTGGGACAGCAGGCAATTCAATATAGGCCCTATCTGTGTAGTTTTGCCAATGACCTCCCTGATAGTCGTGTTGTGTAAGACTAACTGGATTACCACCCCTCCTAACCTGCACCTCCTTGTTTCTCTTCTGTCTTTTGATCCTGTCCCTCCCCAAGTGTTGACTTCAAATTGCTCCCTCCTCCCTTAGCCCTCCCTTCCATCATCCCCCCCCCTTGCAATATCTCTTTCTCCCCCACTTTCTTATACTGTAAGATAGGTTTTCATACCAAAATGAGTGTGTATTTCCCTCCTTCGTTTAGTCAAATGTGATGAGGGTAAACTTCTTGTTTTTTTTTTTTTTTTCTCAGCTCTCCTCTTTTTCCCTCCACTAAGAAAAACTCCTACCTGCCTCTTAAATGACATATAGTTACCCCCTTCCCTTTCCCTCTCTTTCCTCCCCCTACATTTCTCTCTCACCATTTACCCTAGTTTCTTTTAAGGCATGGTCCCATCCTATTCAGTTCAATCTGTGCTCTCTATCTCTGTATGTGTGTGCATGTGTGTATGTGTGTGCATGCGTGTACATGTGTGTGTGTGGTCCCACCAACTACCCAGATACTGAAAAGTTTTAAGAGTTATAAATATTGTCTTTCCATGTAGGAATGTAAACAGTTCACTTTTGGTAAGTCCCTTAAGACTTCTCTTTGCTGTTTACTTTTTCATGCTTCTTCTCATTCTTGTGTTTGAAAGTCAAATTTTCTTTTCAGCTCTGGTTTTTTCATCAAGAATGATTGAAAGTCCTCTGTTTCATTGAAAGACCATATTTTCCCTTGAAGTATTATACTCAGTTTAGCTGGGTAGGTGATTCTTGGTTTGAGTCCTAGTTCCTTTGCCTTCTGGAATATCCTATTCCACACCCTTCGATCCCTTAATGTAGAAGCTGCTAGATCTCGGGTTATCCTGATTGTATTTCCACAGTACTGGAATTGTTTCTTTTTGGCTGCTTGTAAGATTTTTTCCTTGAGCTGGGAGTTCTGGAATTTGGCCACAATGTTCCTAGGAGTTTCTCTTTTTGGATCTCTTTCAGGTGGTGATCGATGGATTCTTTCAATACTTATTTTGCTCTCTGGTTCTAGAATGTCAGGGCAGTTTTCCTTGATAATTTCATGGAAGATGATGTCTAGGCTCTTTTTTTGATCATGACTTTCAGGTAGTCCCATAATTTTTAAATTGTCTCTCCTGGATCTATTTTCCAGGTCAGTTGTTTTTCCCATGAGATATTTCACATTCTCTTCCATTTTTTCATTCTTTTGGTTTTGTTTGGTGATTTCTTGGTTTCTCATAAAGTCATTAGACTCCATCTGTTCCATTCTAATTTTGAGAGAACTATTAAATTCAGTGAGCTTTTGAGCCTCTTTTTCCATTTGGCTCATTCTGCTTTTGAAAGCATTCTTCTCCTCATTGGCTTTTTGAACCTCCTTTGCCAATTGGGTGAGCCTTTTTGTCAAGGTGTTAATTTCCTCAGCATTTTTTTGGGTCTCCTTTACCAAGGTAGTGACCCGTTTTTCATACTTTTGTTGCATCTCTGACATTTCTCTTCCCAGTTTTTCCTCCACCTGTCTAACTTGCTTTTCAAAATCCTTTTTGAGCTCTTTCAGGGCCTGAGCCCACCCGCCACCCCCCTGGGGTGTCTGGGGTACTGAGGCCCCACCCTCCACGTCTTTCCCTGATG
The DNA here is from genome assembly GCA_023548195.1 of Bettongia penicillata ogilbyi. Lineage (NCBI taxonomy): Eukaryota > Metazoa > Chordata > Mammalia > Diprotodontia > Potoroidae > Bettongia > Bettongia penicillata. Next base: position 3,925,902 of record JAJHZJ010000257.1, read on the forward strand.
GCAAGGATACGTCCTCATCATCAGATCCGAAGGTTGGGATCATTTGCATTTGTTGGAAAAAACTCTCTAAAGTCTTATTTTTCTTCCCTTTTCTAGGCATTTTCCCAGCCAGTTACTTGACTTCTGAGATTCCTTTCCACCCCTGCCTGGATCCGCCCAGCTAGTGCTTGGCCTCTGAGATTTAAATGGGCTTTCGTCCTGCTGGCTGTCAATCAGTGAGCTTTAGTTCAGGTGCTGGGGTGGGGCCAGGGCCGCCTCCCAGACTCTGATCCCTCAGGGGCTTTATGCAGAGACTTTCAGGAATGGAGCGGGTGGGGGCGGGGTGGGGGGCCCGCCTCCCAAACCCCGCTCCCTTGGGGGCTTTAAGCAGAAGCCTTCAGTAACGGAGCGGGGTGGGGGCAGGGCCCTCTCCCAGGCTCAACTCCGTCAGGTCCTATGCAGGAATCTTCCGTAATGAAGATCCTGCCTGCCGCTGGGTGATTCCCGAGTCCCAGTCTGCTGCTGCCTCAGCCGCCCACACCTCTGCCTCCGCCCTCTTCCTGCCCCAGTCTCTGCTGCCTCCGCTTCCTCCTGAGGGGGCCCGAGTCACGGAGATGCCCTGCTCCCCTCTCCTCCAGCCCGGCCTTCTTTCTCACTGACCTGTTCCTTCTGTGGGTGGAGGGACTTTCCCTGTAATATGTTTTTGTGCCTCTTCCTGTGATGCAATTTGCCGTTTTCTGCCTACTCCTCTTCACATCTATTACAATTCCTTCACATCCTTAAATCCTTTTTTTTGTCATCACATTTAATTTATACCCACTCCCTCTATCTATGTCCTCCCCTTTTAAGTATCATGATAACTACACATCCTCAAGAATGACAAGTATCCTCTTCCACTATAGGAATATAAAGAGTTTGCCCATATGGAATAACAAATCATTTTTCCCTGTTTACCTTTTTATGCCTCTCTTGAGATTTGCATTTGAAGACTGAATTCTCTATTGAGCTCTGACCTTTTCATCAGAAAGGTCTGGAAATCCCTTATTTCATTGAATGGCCATCTGTTTGCCTGAATATTATGTTCAGTTTTTCTGGATAATTGATCCTTGGCTGTAGTTCCAGCTCATTTGCCTTACCGAATATCATATCTAAATCCCTTTGATCTTTCAATGTAGAAGATGCAAAATCCTGTGTTGATTCTGACTGTAGTTCCTCGATATTAGAATTATTTCTTTCTGGCTGCTTGCAGTATTTTCTCCATCAACTGATTGTTCTGGAATTTGGCAACGATATTGCTTGGTGTTTTGAGTTTGAGATCCCTTTCAGGAGGTGAATGGTGGATTCTTTAAATGGCTATATTGCCATCTGAATCTAGAACCTCTGGCAGTTATCCTTGATGATTTCTTGGAAGATATTGTACAGGCCCTTTTTTTCATCATGGTTTTGTGGTAGACCAATAATTTTTAGATTTTCTCTCTTCTTTATATTTTCCAGGTGAGTTGTTTTTTTCCAATGATATATTTTATATTTTCTTCTGTTTTTTCATTCTTTAGATTCTATGTAACTGATTTTTGTTTCCTCATAGTCATTAGCATCTTCTTGCCCAATTCTAATTTTTAATAGATTTTCTTCATGTAATTTTTGTTACTCCTTTTCCATTTGTCCAACTCTTGCTTTTATGAAGTTATGTTCTCCACCTATGTTTTGTACTTTTCCATTTGTCCAATTTTCCTTTTTAAGCAGCTGTTCTCTTCAGTGAATGCTTTCTTTTTCATATCTTTAAAGCCATTGGCCAGTTTTTCTTCTACTTCCCTTATTTGACTTTTAAAATTCTTCTTGAGCTCTTTCAAGAATGCTCTGTGGGCTTAAGACCAGTTCATATTGCCTTCTGAAGTTTCAAATAAGAACCCAGTCTTAATGCTTACTTCTTTGGCATTCGTGTTTTGGTGCTTGTCCCCATAGTTAGCTTTTATTATACTTTCTTTTCTAGTTTGTTTTCTGCACATTATGATTACCTTTTTCATGTCTTTTAGAGTGGATCTATGCTTCTGGGGCACAGGGGGCTTATTTTCACGGTTGTTGTGCTTAGAACTTGAGGCTTTGTGTGTTATGGTTTCTGGTTCTTTCAGCTAGAAGCTAGAATGTTGCAGTTTACCTGGTGCTGAGCTGGCTGATGTGTCAAAGCAGAGTCCAGGGAAAATCATTCTGAGTTTTCCTGGAGTTACCTGGAGGTCACTGTGTGGTGTGGGGTGAGGGGTAATCTGGCCATAAGAGTCCTCCACTCCTGAACTGCAAGACAAGCAGGCTTAGCACTTGGTGAATCCACTTCGATTAATGTCTTTCTGATTCCCCTGGCTGTGCTGAGGCACAGGATGTCCTCCCTCTTTGCTGAGGGTGGCTGTCTGTGACAGTTCTGGTCCTGCTCTGATCTCCTTGAGTGACAGCAAGAGTGCCCCCCTCTTTGCGATTTTCCTAGCCTCATACCCTTTCAGCTGATCCCACTGTTTCAGAATTTTTCTTGGGGAAATATTTTCTGGATGTTTCAAGGTCAACAAGGAGAGGGAAATAGCATTTGCAGATGTCTTTCCTATCTTGACTCATGGAAGTTCAAGTAGATGAATTATAGGTATTTAATTCATGGACTGATAGTCTCAAGAATGGCTGCTGGAGTCACCTGGGGTTCTGCTCTTCCCTTTTACATGGATGCACTACACTCCCATCCTGGGCTGATGTGTGTGTTTGAGAATGTGTGCTGTTTCAGGCTGCCAGGTGGTTCCTGCTTGGCTTGGTGATAGAGGAATATATTGGAAGGAGAAAGGGAGAAATTGAATGGGGGAAATTATCTGCCATATAGGAGGCAAGGGAAAACTTTTTCAATGGAGGGGAAAAGGGGGAAGGTGAGAGGGAAAGAGTGAACCTTTGGCTTAATGAGGAATAACATGTACATTCAATTTGGTATGAAAAATCTGTCTTACACTACTAAGGAAAGTAGGGAAGAAGGGGAGAAGTGGGGGGCTGATAGAAGGGAGGGCAAATGAGAGGATTGGGTAACTAGAAACAAACACTTTAGGGGACAGACAAGGTCTAAAGAGAGGATTGAATAAACAGGGGGCAGGATAGGATGAAGGGAAATAAAATCAATCTTTAGCAAAACTACGCATGTATAGCCTATATTGAATTATTTACTTTCTCAGTGAGGATGGGTGGGGAGGGGGGAAGGGAGAGAAGTTGGAACTCAAAGTTTTAGGAATGAATGTTGAGAATTGCTTTTTGCACGCAAATGGGAAATAAGAAATACAGGAAATGGGGTATAGAAATTTATCTTGACCTAAAATAAAAGAGAGAAGATTGGGATAAGGAAAGGGAGGCATGTGATAAAAGGGAGGGAAGATTGGGGGAAGTGATCATCAGAATGCACGGTGTTTGGGGTGGGGGAGGGAAGAGATGGGGAGAAAATTTGGATCTCAAATCTTGTGGAAATGAATGTTAAAAACTAAAAATAAATTAATTAATTTTTAAAAGCAATGAGTTAAATTATTTGATATTTCAGATTGAACTCCTAACTGACATGACAATTACCTTAATGATTTTAGAAAGAAATAATACATTTCTTTTCTAATTAGTGTATGTCAGAGGAGGTCCTAATGACATGACTATGGCATAGTTAACAATAATAAATGTTTACAAATACCACTCTTATTATACAACACTGGGGGCATGCATCATAGAGTTGAGAAAAATTCAATTATTAATAATGACAAATTAACCCATTGAGATATATACGAAGTAAACAAATATAGGAAGAATTTATTTCTTTAGATGATCTGAGGTCAATGAAAACATTTTCTAGCTATCAGAGATACTGATTATTTGATTCTAAATTTAAATATTGCAAAATAGATTTAAAATAGCTCATTATATGAATTTAAAAATGCTAAAGTAAGACATTGATTAAACAATATAATATTTTATCTCAAAATAATTAAATAACAAGAAATAAAACTTAATTATGACCTTAGGTAGCAATTTTCCACAGACTTTTGACAAAATGAACCAAAGAGAAAGTATTATTATACTATGGGTAAAATGGACTTTTTAAAGTCATTTTCTTAACAAATTGATTCTCAAAGTTGTCTGTTCTCCACAAGGTTATGTTATGTATGTGATTAGTTGTTTAAGAGTAAAACCACTTTTTTTGTCTCAAAAAAAATTGAGAAAGAATCTACACAATCCTTTTATAAGACAAATGTAGTAATATATAAACTGTGAGAAAATAAAAAAAAATAAAAAAAAACAAAACTATAGACCAATGTTATTAAGCAACATTGTCTCCAAAATTTTAAAATAAAATCCTATCAAATAGATTGCAGTCATTTATTTAGGAGATAATTCATTATATTTAGATGAGATTTATACAAGACATGCAAAAATGATTTATCATTAGAAAAATAATTATATTAATAGTTAATATGTACATTATCACAATTAATAATTAATTATACCAAAAAACAAAACATCCAAATACAAAATTTTTGAAAACACTGAGAACTGAATCCACCTTGGCAAAAAAATCTCCTCGTCTATCCTTTTCCAATCTGTTGAACATTTTCTCATATTCCATAACTCACTGCTTCTAGTAGAGTTCTTGGAATGTTCCTTGCTTTCATTTTCCTTCTCCAAATTGTCCTTCAGACATCATTCCATAACCGCACTGCTTCTACTTTCACATGAAAATGTGGCATCCAATCTGTTTCTTGCTGGTAATAAACTGTAGCTTTCTACCACTGGATCTTGTTTTTCCTCTCTTGGTGTGTTCAGTGTCTAGCTTTGTTTTGTCCACTATTGTCTAACTCTTTCCTCATCGTATAAAAAGCAACTTCAAAAATATGTGTCTATTTTGCCTTAAATATTGCAAATTTTTATTTCCTGATTCTATTCAATATCAATCATTTATTCTTCCATGATATCTCAGCGACACAAACCTGTCCTCGTCACTACAGTTATATAGTCACAACCCTATAATGTTTGTGTCAAAATGACATGTATAAGAATAACCTACATATGTATATATCTAATTAAATATGTGTATATATGTATGTATACCCATATATGTCTATGTATGTAAGCACACATACATAGATGGATGGATATATGATTCCATTATTATAGGTTTTCTCTTAGGATTTAAATTGATTCTTGTGTATTCCATCTTCACAGTTCCCATTCACATCCTTTCTTGTGTTCACTGTAAGTGACCACCCAAGGTTGTATGATCTTTCTTCACTTTAGCTTGCTATTATGAGGATACAAATAGGTGATAATACCTTATTATTAGAACAGGAGAACAGTAAACTTAAGTATTTGTGGAAACTGACATTTTATAATGACTCTAACTCTGGATACATATTTTGAATTTAAATTTGAAAAATATATATTTTGAATCCACGCTTTTTTCATTTATTGCATAAGTTAGACTTTGAATATTATAATCTTTTAAAAATAAATTTTATTTATTTTCAGTGTTCTAAAATCACTATCATATAACTTGGATTTTCATCCTCCCTCCTCCCTTCTTCCCTGCCTCCCGCCCCAAAATGTTATACAATTTTATACAGGTTCTACACATACATTCCTATTAAATACATTCTCACTATAATCGTACTGCATAAAAGAACTAAAATGAGTGGGAGAAATCATAAAACAAAGCAAAACGTAATACAAAAGAAAATGATCTGTTGCATTCTGCGATTGAATTCCATAGTTCTTTCTCTGGATGTGGAAGGCATTTTGCCTTAAAAGACCATTGGGAATTTTTTTTAAGACCTTGAGTTGCAATGAAGTTCCAAGTCTATCAGAAAAAAACTCTCGCACACTGTGGTCGTTGCTGTGCACAAAGTTCTCCTGGTTCTGCTCCTTTCACTTAGCATCAGATCATCTTTCCAGGCCTCTCTGAAGTCTTGTTGTTCATCATTTCTTATAGCAAAATTGTATTCCATTGCATTCATATACCACAATTTATTCAGCCATTCCCCAACTGATGGGCATCCCCTTGATTTCCAGTCTTAGAAGTGATGTTGGTGGGTCAAAGAGCATGCATAATTTTGTAGCCTTTTGGGCATAGTTTCAAACTGCTCTCCAGAATTGTTGGATCAGCTCACAACTCCAACAACAATGAATTAGTGTTCAAACTCTTCCACATCCTTTCCAACATTATCCTCTTCCTGTTCTGTCATGTTTGCAATTCTGATAAGTATGATGTGTTACCTTAGAGTTGCTTCAATTTGCATCTCTTTAATCAATAGAGATTTAGAGCATTTTTTCATATGACTATCGATATCTTTAATTCCTTCCTCTGAAAACTACCTGTTCATATCCTTTGACCTTTATCAATTGGGGAATGAACATTGCAGTCTCAAAGAGATTGGAAACTAGAACCACAAAGAGAAAAGTTCTCTGGTGTATGGGAATAGATGAAGGGCTATAATATTTTAGTGATATGAGGCTTCATAGTTATATTGAACAGAACTTCAGAAGTAGGTACACGCTGCAAAGATGTTTGCCAACAATTAATTATTCTACTATAGAATGTCTCTTTGGGGAAACTGAGATCATTCTTACCTGTTTTTGGAAAAAAAAGAAAGGCTCTGAAGCGTTTTGTTAATTATGATGTAGAATGCGTTCTTCTTCAGATAAAAAACAATTTGGAGGAGACAGTCTTTTCTAACTGTGAAACTCCATCTATTAGGAAGCTTGTCATTTCTAAAACAGCCTATTGCCTTCTTGAATATAAGCATTACATATTTTTCATTGTAACTTCAACAAAGCTGAAGTCTCTCTCCTCTCTCTCTCTCTCTCTCTCTCTCTCTCTCTCTCTGTCTCTCTTTCTCTCTCAGCAGAAGAATTTATCATGCCTTATGATGCTCATACTATATACGTACAATTTGAGGGATCAACAAACCAACTGAAAACTTACCACATGTGACCAAAACAGATGGACTCAAACCTAGTATTTCCCTGAGCCACTGTAACGATCAGTTAGCCTTGGTGTTAGATTTCAGCATAATAGTAAATTAGGCAATTTATCTTTGCTATATTCAATTTTCACTTTCTACATCCTTTTCTCAATAAACAGCAATACTTTTTTATTCACCTTTCAGTTATTCAGAATCAGTATGCTTGATATCATGGTATTGTGAGCCACGTTAGACTCTGATTTAGGTTGACCCTAGTTCAGCTGCTCTTTATGCCACTTTTTATCTGTGTGAAATAGGCATATTATATACCCTTTTGGAGATTTAATTTTTCTATTTGTCAAATAAGGATAACACCTTTTGTGTTTATATCAAAGGGTTGTTGTGAAGCGCAAATAAATAACTCATGTAAGCATATTTTGTGGAGGAGCTGGAGTACAACATAAATGTTTCTCTATATTATTATCTCCTCTCTCCCTCTTTTGTAAACTTTCCCTTTCAAAATCTATGCTAATGAAAGAAACTTGTATCAATCCTTTTCACTTTAACATAAGTTTAAGTCACAGTATTCCTGCTCTGAGAGGAATTGGATAATAGGTTAATAGAGAAAAGGAAGGAAGGAAATACGAATTTTTACAGCATCTATTATTTTCTAACCACAGCACTAAATGCTTTACAAATATTATTTCACTTTATGCAAGCAAACATTTTGTGGGGTAGATAGTATTATTGTCTCCATTTTGCAGCCAAGGAAACTGAGACAAAGATTAAGTAAATTGGACTGAATCCAACTCATAGTATATGCCTAAGTCTGACTTTGAACTATATCTTCTATACTTCAAGCCTAGTAGTCCATGCACTGTGACATTTATCCAGAATTACATAATAAGAACTGGAGGGAAACTTTCGTATCCTTGAATTCTGTACAGCCACTAGTACCCCTACCTTTGTTTCCAGAAAATAGAAAACTGAAATAAAAAAAAATTGGTACCTTAATCAGGTTCATTCAGGTAGTAAATTGAACCCAGCTTCTTCATTAAGTCTTATCGCTCATTGTAGAATGAAAGACTTCCCCTATATATGTAGTATGTTAGATTAAAATAACCAGGGGACATGTGCGTTTGTGAGAACTCAAGTCATCCTAAGTAGACTGGCAGCAACTCTAACTGCAGGAGAGAAATAAAAATATTTCCCAAGTTTAAACAAATGATTCTGTTCCCTTCCTGGGTAGAATGACCATTAATATGAAGTTATGGATATAGGAAGGTGTTATAGATAATCCTTAAACAGCACATAATTTAAAATCACTTAGATGTGGTTTAGAAATGCATGAACACATTTGACTTACTAATTCATATCGCTGTGGAGCATAGAAAAATGAGTATATAGTACAGGATCACCTCTTGTCTGAACTCAGAGGGAAAAGAGGTTAACTTAAAAGTATATAGCTCAGTCCATAGAAAGTGGCCCAGATTCTAAATGTAACTATAGGCAAATTCATTGCTGCCCAATAAGGACTTTATTTTACTGTGTTTTTACATAACATTTTCATTAAGATGGACTTAAACTCAGCTCACACCTACTTCTCTCTGCTTTTGCCAGTTTGATCTTAATGAGTTGATAATAAGCTTCTACATAGTCGTTAAAATCCCATGCTAAAGTGCTTAGCATAAGATAAAGATGTCAATATCTCTCCTTATTTAGATCATAACAGAAATGTGTTTATTTAAATAATATTATCAATCTGTCCATCTACTTCCCTGCTATCTGTCACCAGTCCCTAATAATTCCATACACTTACTAGTCTAGGATTTCTCACTACATTCCATGACAACTTATTTGTATTCAACCTTTTAAGGTTTGCAAAGCCCTTTATATAGATTATCTCACTTCTTTTTAATTCACAACAACCAGCTGGTATATGTACTGTCATTATTCACATTTTACTAATGAAGAAACAGGATCACAGAGGCTAAATGATTTGCCTAGTGTAGTGGCAGTAGTAGTAGTAGTAGTAGTAGTAGTAGTAGTAGTAGTAGTAGTAGTAGTAATAGTAGTAGTTGTATTAGTTGTTGCAGTAGTAGAGTAGAAGTAGTAGTAGTAGTACTAGTAGTAGTAGCAGCAATTTACATATGCCAGGTGTATCACAGTTACTGAGTGTCTGAGACCAGATTTGAACTCCTATCATCCTGATTCCATGTTTAAGTGCTCCATCTACTGTGTCCCCTCTCTGCCACAGTATTGCACAATATACTAAATGTCAGGTGACCCATGTCTTCCTAACTATGAGTCTCTTTCTATAGATATTGCTTCAGCTACCATATTATATCTTGGAAATAGCCATCCAGACTGAGCTTCCACTATTCTATCTGATGACCATATGGTAATTCCAAAGAGTAAGAATAAACAAAACTATGAGAAGGATTTTATAAAGATCCTTGTAAACCCCCCCTTCTTATTCATATTTCCTCTTCCTTACATTCCTTCACACACTCTGAGATCTAGTGAAATTATATTTTTGCTGTTCTCCAAGCATCATTGTCCAACTCTTGACTCTGTGATTATCACTGGCTCTTTTCCCATGGTTCAAATGTTTCCACACTTCAACTTTATCTCCTAGAGTCTCTGATATCTTCCAAGTACGTGTGAATATCATACATTCTGCAAGAAGCCTTTTCCCCATTCACATTGATGCTCATGCCTTCCTTCTAATTTTATCTCCCACTTATTTGTATATAGATACTTCTATATTGTCTGCCGCATAAGACTACAAGACATCATAATCATATCCTGTTTGTCATTGCCTGGTAAATATTTTCACTTATGCTTTGTACTTCATTGATAAAGTGTAAAGAAATAACTGATTTTCCATTTTGGTATTCCCACTATAAACACCACAGTTATTTGCCTGCTATGCTCTTGATATTTCCTAGGTGTTTTTTTTTTTTTCTGACAGTAACTATGGCTGTCTATCACTAGCAATTGCCTGGCTATCAGCATTTCAATCTCCATTTAGGCATAAACTTATTTATAAAGGAAATAGCAATTTATAATGCATTGTGATTGTTCAACAGCTTCGTAACTTGGCCAAACATATCAGAGACAGTGAAGTTTTTTCTAACACTTTTTATCCATGTTAGTTTAAAAAAAAATCATTTGACCTTCCCCTGAGTCTATTATGACACAAAATAAGAATAAATTGCAAAATTTGTATTAATAGAAATTGTAATCAGGGAAAAAATACTAATGAGCTAATGATTCTGCCTTTTGTCCAGATGCAGGGCAAATGTACTGGGGATGAAGATAATTGTCCAAGTTACCTTGTAGGCAACTTCAGAGAGTGATATAAATATATTGGGACTAAATAACTGGTTTAGGGCTAGGAACCAGGAAGCTCTGGTAGTGAATAGGTCAATAAGATTTCAGCAATATCATTTCTAAATGTACCCAATATCAAAGATGTCCCTCAGAGCTCTGTCCTGGATATTATTCTAATTCAAAATTGTTTCACTTGATGATCTCATTGTCCACCCTGTATTTATTATCTCTGTGTTTATAATTCTCAAATCTACCCATCCTATTCCAACATGCTGCTAACTTCTGATCTCACATCTCCAATTGCCTTCCAGTAATCTTGAGATGTTTAGAAACATCTTAAATTCAACATGTACAAAAGTGAAATCATTATCTTTTCCCCTAAGACCTCTCTGCCCACCACTCTATGACTAGAAAGGGCAAGATCATCCTTCCAGGCTCTGAGACATGAAGCTTAGGTCTCATTGTGACACTTGTTTATCTCCAATCTCCCAGATAAATTTCTTTGCATCACCTCTCAGATGTGATCCTTTTTCTCCTCTGGTGCTGTCACCACTCTGGTACAGACTTTATCAACCCTAGCTTATTGCTAAAAGCTGCTTGTACATTTACAAAACAAAGTGCTATTTGTCATTCAGTTATTCTCAAACTCATGTTGTTTAGTTTAGTGACATTGGGATTCTTGATGTTCCACAAAATACCCTAATTTTCAGACATGGGCATTTAGCTAACTTCTCAACTATGCCTATTCATTTCTCAGATTTCATTTAAGTTCTGATTAAAATCTTACCTTTTATTGTTATCCTTCTCTAGCCATTCCTAATTCAAATGGTTTTGCCCAGTTTATTATTTCCTATTACTCTTTTATAGAGCTTGTTTTACATATATTATTTTATCTGTTGTGTTTCCCAGTAAATTGTAAGCTCTCTGAGGGCAGATACTGTCTTTTCCTTCTATTTATATCCCAAGGGCTAAGCACAGGGCCAGGTGTATAGAAGGAATATAATAAATGTTCATTTACTTATTCATATGAAAATTAATGAACAAATGCAAACCTAGGGATGTATACATATATACATACACAAACACACACAGAGACATGAATACTTTCTCATGAGGAATTGTTTTAGGAAGCAGTAGGTCCAGTGCTGTAAAATTATGAGAAAATCACAAAAAAAGTTTAAATGGTCATCTGTCCTATATTTTCAAAGATGATTATTTTCAGACTATGCATTGGAATAGTCAGTTACTGAGTTATTTTTCAATTAAATTAAAATTCTTTGATTTGGTGATTCTGTGGAAAGTCAGTTCATCAGTAAAGATTTATTAGGTCTCTACAATTTTTAAGGCCCAGTGCTAAACTTTGTGCCTCTGAAAAGGGGCAAAACATAGTGCCTGACATTAATAAATTCATGATCTAATGTGAGCCAACAAGCAAACAGTTACATATAAGAATGCAATGTATATGATAATTAGCATATCATAAATCTATCTTAGCATTTCTCTATGATTTAAGGTGATAAAATCCTATGTTAACTATGCAAACATAAGTCCTGTTGACTCTACAGATTCAAAAGTATTAAATATTTCATATGAAGAAAACTTGCCTTGAAATGGAAATATGGGTATATGCACACTCACACACACATATGCACATATAATCGTGCACACATATATGCAAACAAATATAGCAATATATATATATGTAGTGTAGATACATCATTTTATTTATATGAAAATATGCATAGGAATGTATACATATATGCACAGACATCTATGTTTGCATGCACACAAACATTGCCTGAATACCCAACCCTGCCCCGTTTACTGCGGCAGGCAGGGAATCCTACTATGCAGTGAAAACACAAAAAATATGTACGAAAACATCTTCAAAGATGATTCTACTCACCATTGGCACATTGACCATGTGCACACTAATAGACAACACAAAATCCAGTAGACCTGCTCTTGTTGCAAGAGAATTGAACATGTATCGCATCCAAATAGCAGTTCTGAGTGAAACAAGGTTGGCAAATGAAGGCCAGCTTACTGAGGCTGTAACTGAATACACCTTTTTCTGAAGTGTGTGTAGTGAAAGGAAGCACCATAAAGCTGTCTTGGGTTTCGCAATCAAAACCAATATAATCAGCAAGATGGCATGCCAGCCAAAAGGAGTGAATGACAGACTCATGACAATGCAATTGTCACTCTCAAGAAAACACCATACCACCAACATCAGTGCCTATGCTCCCACCATGGCAAACCCTGATGAAGTTAAAGAAAAGTTTTATGAAGACCTAGAGACCCTTATCATCAATGTGTCAAAAGAAGACAAGCCTATAATTCTAGGTGACTTTAGTGCTAGAGAAGGCTCAGATGTGTCAGGTGTGCTAGGGAGGAGTGGAGTTGGAAACAGCAATAGCAATGGTCATTTACTGCTGGAGACTGTGCATCACATGATTTTCTCATCAGCAACACTGTCTTCCATTGACCTAAATGCAATAAAACTTCATGAATGCACCCTCACAGCAACCACTGGAATCTAATAGACTATGTGATTGTAAGGAGAAGAGACAGACACGATTTGAGAGTGAGAAAGGCAATGTGTGGCGCAGAGTGCTGGACTAACCAGAGACTTATCCTTTCCAAGCTAAATATTGGTAATCATCAAAAGTGCCAACTACGAGGCAAATGACTACCAGAAGAATTAATGTCAACAAATTAGATCTCTTCTCTGAGGGTGAACAGTTTGCTGTTGACTTGGAGAGAAAGTTGAACCAACACACAGTTAGCAACAGTGGAGCAGAAAAGGAGTGGGCAGCGTTCAGGAATTTGATATACAGCACGCATTTGCTCACCTGGGTCAGAACACTTGCAAACACCAAGACAGATTTGATGAAAATGATGGGGAAATTTAGAAGCTGCTAAATGAAAAACAAGAACTCCATATGATATACCAGCAGGATAGCTCATCCACCTCTAAAAAGGCAGCATGTAATTCCATCAAAAGCAAAGTACAAGCAAAGCTTAGAGAGATGCAGAATTCCTGGCTCACTAAAAAAGGCAGAGAAAATTCAATTTTATGTTGATAGTAACAATCTAAAGTGCTTTTATGATTCCCTCAAAGCTATTTTTGCACCAAAAACCTATGGTACATCACGACTACTCGGTGATGATGGAGTTACATTGATTAGTGATAAGGACATGATGCTAGAGAGATGAACTTCGAACTGAAGAAGAGGTTTTTAGGACCGTTAGGCTCCTTTCATGTGGCAAAGCTCCTGGTGCTGATTTTATTCCAGCTGAGATTTGCAATGTAGGGGGACCATTAGTCATACAAAAGCTAACTGAAATTATCCAGATTGTATGGCAAAAGGAGGTTATCCTCCAAGAGTTCAAGGATGCCTCCATTGTCCATCTCTATAAGGGTAAAGGAAATACTTTGTCCTGCGACCATCACAGGGGATATCTCTCTTAGTTACTGCTGGCAAAATTCTTGCTAGAATCCTCCCGAATAGGCTGATTTCTTCACCTGGAAGATGGTCATATACCTAAGACTCAGTGTGGCTTCAGAAAGAAGTTGATACTGTGTTTGCTGCTGACAACTCCAGGAGAAATATCAGGAGCAGACCAGAGATATGTACACAATGTTTGTAGATCTGACCAAGGCACTTTACACTGTTAGTTGTGAGGGCTTATGGAAAATTTTGTCACAATTTGGTTGCCCAGAGAAGTGCATCACTATTGTATGTCAATTTCATGATGGTATGTCTGCCTGGGTTCTGGATAAAGGACAAAGCTCTCATACCTTCCCAGTTGCCAATGGAGTGAAATAGGGCTGTGTGCTTGCTCCTATGCTTTTTAGCATGATGTTTTCAGCCAAATACTTTGACAAATACTTTCAATGAGGATGAACACAGCATCAAGGTCAGCTACCACACTGATGGTAAGTTCTTCATTTTGAAAAGGCTAAAAGCCAAGACCAAAGTGGAGGGAGTGTTGCTGCATGGTTTTCTGTTTGCAGATGATTATGTACTCAATGCAGCCTCTGAAGCTGAGATGCAACAAAGTATGGATCAATTCTCTGCTGCTTGTGCTAATTTTGGCCTAATAATTAACCCAAGAAAAAACACAGGTACTCCATCAATCACCAACACACCATCTATATGTGGAATCATAAATTGCAACAAATGAAAAAGTATTGAATGCTGTGGATAAATTCACTTACCTTGGTAGTGTATTTTCCAGGGTTGTGCACATTGACAATGAGGTTGATGCATGCATTGCCAGAGTTAGCTCAGTGTTTAGCAGGCTCTGAAGAAAAGTTTGGGGGAGAAGAGGTATTAGGGTGACTACCAAATTGAAGGGCCACAGAGTCGTTGTGCTGACTTCATTGTTGTATGCCTACGAAACATGGACAGTCTACCAATGCCATGCCAGGAAACTGAATCACTTCCATTTGAACTGTCTTAGAAAAATTCTGAGGATCACCTGGCAGGATAAGGCACTTGACACTGATGTGTTTGCTCGAGCTGAACTGCCAAGTGTTCAAAGTATGCTTCAGAGAGTGAAACTCTAATGGACTGGCCATGTTGTTCCAACACCAAATGTACACTTGCCAAAAAGAATATTTTACGGAGAACTTGCATGGGGCATAGGATCACAGAGTGGCCAGAAGAAACGATACAAGGACACTCTCAAGGTCTGTCTCAAGAACTTTGGATTTGACTGTGCAACATTGGGGACACTGGCACAGGACTGTCAGCATGGCATGCCTGCATAAGAAAAGGTGCTGTGCTCTTTGAGCAAAGCAGAATTGAGACAGTACAAAGTAAATGCAGTAGGTACAAATTTGGGATATTCACCCAAATATTCACATGGACTGTCTGTGCCCAACCTGTGGTAAAACATTTTGTGCTCTTATTTATCAGCCACAGTCGGACACATTGAAATTTCACTTTACAATGGTGATTTCATTTTGCTCCTCTTCAAGAACAAAGGACAATAACCAACCAACCAATACATTAAATTACGTTTTGAGGGATATGTATTTAAATATGACACATTTAATTGATTCTTGAAATTATTTTGTAGATTTTTATTCTCATTACATTTCTTGAGATCTTAATAGAGAAGAAATTCATCCAGAGAAGATATCTATCATAATCTGAAATTTCTTACCTTTTCTTTCAGTCTTTTATCTTATGGCTTCTTACAGCTGAATGATAGATGTTGTAGAATATCTGTATAGATAAATTTTCAAAATGCTTTGTACTTTTACTCTCTGCCATCATTTCCCGGAATTTATATGTCTTGAAAAGAGAAGAGAAGATTTTTCATCCAAATAATATTGATTCATCATTCAGCTATTTGTTTCCTACTTATTCCGTCTAAAAGAACACATACTCAGGCTTGTTTGGTTGTGTGCTGTTTTCTTTTTCTCATTACTTTTAGTGATTTCTTGGATGCTTGAAAACCCTTTTTAGCCCCTAGATTTATTTTATCATTTTCATCCCATCACCATTTTCAGCCTTTCTCAGGTTTTCCTTCCTAAGAGCTATCCATGGTCTTGGTGAAATTGACTTTGTGCTTCATATTTCTCTTGAAGTATGTCAAATGAACGAGTGTTCTCCTGTTTTCAAATGATTTTGACATCACACCTGTCTTTTCACTTGGAAAGCTCCAGGGATAGAAGTTTTCATCACCAATTCAAATAAAGGAAAAATTGCAAGGACTGGACTACTGAAACTCTAAAATATTGAAGCATATAAGAAAGAATGAAGGAAAAGATTTGAAAAGTAAGTAAGAAATACATTGCTTTTCTTTTACTAAAATGGAATACAGTTATTCACTTTTTAAATTTAGAAGGAAAGTGTAAACATTTTAAATAAATACACTGAATTTTAATATCTTATTTGCAAATATTTAGTAATAGTTATAAGTTTTGAGGTTACTCTCCATTGTTTTTACATGAGAATATTTGCTACATTGACACTTTCAAATAAAATTATAAAAGTAGCATGTAGATTAATAAATTGTTAATGTCCATCTGTTTTGACACAAATGATATTGATGGGAAATGCTAACTGGAAGATTTGGTGACATTTGTGTTTTTGTAGCCCCAGCTTCCATTGGTTATTCGCTTTTATTGTTTCCCCTCATGATCTTCTCTGCTTTCACATATCTCTTACCACCTTCCTTTTTACACCCTCTTCCTTCCATCTACTCATTGTCTTCTTAGGTTTCTTAAATATTCTAACCGTCTAAAATTTGCTTTTATCCTAATTCTGCTATCATTCACTTAAACTTCTGCTGACCTCCATTTATTGTTTTATTACTCCCTGGGGTCTTAGAATTTTAAGCTTTATCTTTCCAGCAGAGATTGTTCTATCTTCTGCCTAGCCCCCCACTTCCATTCTTTTCCTCATGAAGAACATGAAGACACAGAAGATCTTTGATCTTTTTATAGTCACACAATTAGTCACTTCAATATTTTCAAAGATCTCTCATCTTGTGTAGATACTTCAAGCAATGTTGCACATAATAACCTATCCAAATCTAATTAACCATTCTGAACAATTATTTTCCATATACTCCAACAAGTCTATTAAAAAGTGTCTTCCAAGTTGTCATGGAATTTCCTTTTAGATATCTTTATAGTAGAAGGATACTAAAGAATGACAAGAACTGTCTATTATCTTCTTAATGGCAGTTGCACCATTTTCCCAGTCAAACATATCTTGAACAAGATATTTATATGAATTTTGCAAAATTCTTCCAAAATAATGATATAGGAGTGTCTACTGATAATTCTATATTCCCCTTTGGGAGATGATCAACTTCATATCTTTTGAAAACATAGCTAGTGCTTTAGATTGCTTCATCCTTTAGTAAAAAAATTCCAAGATTTCATGTGAAACAGTGATGAGAAAAGGTGAGGGGGAAGGGAAGAGGATGGAGAAAAGAGATGTTTCTTGGAAGCAGTACCTTCTAATTTATCCCCAAACAATATATGATGAATTGATTTGTCATTATATGATTATGATAGGAATTTGGACCAATGGCAGCAATGACTAAGAGTTTATTTTCATACAGAGGATGCACACCCAATCTGATGCTGTGATTGTGGAGTGAGGTAGGAAGGTTTCTAATAGGTTAGATGGATACCACATGATCAGGATAAGAAATCCTTTGTGCGTAGCTCTTGGCATTATTTAAGTAGATAAAAAAAATCTCAGTGAGCTCACAAATCAATTTAAATGGTTTTAGAAAGACCAAATCTTATCGTGTGATATTTTTGACCTCACATTCTTTTGGAATGCCTGGTACCTTCTGGGATAGGGTCTTTACGTTAAGGGATGTTCAGAAACAATAAAGATCTTCTTCCCCTGTGAAATGAGAAGTTTGGAATTATAAATACTTATTAGAAAATTACTGATCTACAGCTGCAAGAAATCTTAGGGAACATACTGAGCTAGGTCACCCTCTCATTTAACAAACAAGAGAAAAACAACTAGTCCCAGAAAAATTTAGGAAGTCGCACAAGTAAAAGAGATTTTAAGTGGTAATACTCTCATTTGAATTCACATCATGTTATTCCAAAACTGAGCATTTTTTCTACTATACACTTATGACACTTGCAGCTGCAAACTTTCATCATTCTAGATTAAATGGCCTGAAATATTACTTATTTTAATGCTAACAAATAAAGAAATTTTATTTTTTTTTAGGTTTTGAACTTTCTACTGGGACTAATGTTATAGAAACCTATGTAGGTGATAGTATTGAAAGAGTGATAAATTTAAAGAAGTAATGATAAAAGGCCCTTGCCCCAAATTATCAAAACCAATATTCATCTCTATATCATTATAATTTTTACCTTACAGTGGTTTGTTCTTCAGTAACATTATTAAGATGTACACACTCTAATAAATGTTAAGCTTTTTTAACTGCTTCCATTAGAGAAAACAAGAAAGAGGAAGAAGGAAGTTAATTGAATACTAAACAACCTGGAATAGAATCTAAAAAATAAAAATATAGAGAGAGGGACTCAAGATAGATAGATAGATAGATAGATAGATAGATAGATAGATAGATAGATAGATAGATAGATAGATAGATGAATGACAGATAAAAAGAATAAACACAATACATAAGGGAATGAATACAAGATGATAAAAAGTGGTCAAAAGAAGCAATTGTGAATAGCCAGAAGACAAACTATTTTCAAATTCCTTTCTTGGAAAGTTTTCCATCTCATTGCAAGAATAGTAAGTAGGTTTAATTTTTACCACAAAAAAGAACAAATTGCTAAGATATCCAACTTCTCTCAGACGTATGTGATTATCCCCTTGTGACTGAAATGATGTAACTGGAAAGGATATGACATGTACGACAAATTTTAATCAATTAACAGGCATTTAACCAAAGGCTTGCTAAATCTTTCCCCTTTGCTCGGAAATCTTGTCAGTATAATTTGAAATTTGATTATCTACTACTTCTTTAAGGCTGTATAATTTCACCAGTTTGCCAACTACCATTTTTAACGATTAATATCATTGTCTATGTGCAAATATAATTAACATATACTAGGTTGGAAAAATTTCTGGGCCACACAAAAGGCAATATTTCAAGACATATTTCTTTCTCCCTTAACAAATCTCCCTCTTTGTCTTTTTTCCCCTATTATCTTCTTTTACTTTATTCATATCCTTTCTTCGAGATTTCTTAAGTCTATATTATCTTTCATTTTTCTTTGAAGTAGGAAAACCATTATTCTTCATTACTTAGTGTCCATGTCATATTCGGTAAGGAAAACAATGTTGTTTAAGTTCCAAGGAAGGAGGCTCAGAGGAGGTATGATAGCTGTCTTTAAGTATTTGAACAGTTGTCATTTAGAAGATGTGTCAGACTTGTTCAGCTTGGCCCCAGAGAACGAAACTAGGAGGGAACAATGATAAATACAGATTTATATTTAATGTCTTGAACTTCTTAAACATTAGGGATACCTAAAAGTGAAATGTTTGAAAACTTTCAGATGTACTATAAATATTTTTTTATTAACTTTATAACTGGAGCAATGAGTGAGTTTCCTGATAACTTGGAAACTTTAAGGAATATTTGGATTCTTTTCCTCTTTTTTTTTTACTTACAGTTTAGAAGATATTCCCATTCATTTAGAGAATGGATTAAGTTGCCATGAATGTCTCTGAATTCCAAAATTCCATGGCATTCTTATTATACTTTGTCATTACTGAGCTGAATTTTTCAATATCCTTAGAGTGGAAATGGATTCTAAATACCATGTCTTATGAAACTAACATTTCATACACAATTATATACACATACACTCATAATGGTCACTTATATGCTTGTGTGTATGCACGGTTGTGTGTGTGTGTGTGTGTGTGTGTGTGTGTGTATCTTTTGCCCAAGGGACTGGAAATCACAATTAACCTCCCAGTATAAATGTTAGAAATTTGAAATTATCTAGGGAGAATTTATCTGAAACAATGCACAGAGCATTTCCCCCAGGGAAATTTGCACAAAATGATTCTTCATAACAATTTTTAAGTCTCAACCTCTAATTATTTCTTTCAACTGGTTCCCTAGAAGATACATATGACATTTTTTATAGGAAATAAGTAACTTGTAATTCAATGTAGGAATTGTCATTTAATTACATGGATTTTCAAAAAAAAGGAAAGTCTTCCTGATTCATATGTAATCCTGATTCACAGTGGGTCCTTCTGTGATGATGAGTTGTTGGATAGCTGGCCATTTGCAGGATATGTTGAACTTCTGAGCAAGATTGGCCTTATATCTGAATCATTGTTTCTTGTCTCACTTCCCATCAATTTGAAGACCCTCCTCTTCAACGAGACATATACAGATTTCTGTTTTCTTATTTCTCAAATCTAGAGAAAGAATGAAACTGTTCAGACTATGCAATTTGTGAGATTTGAGTTTGAGGTCTTCAATTTAGTGCTTCTTTTTAAATATGACATTGTGTTGATAACATCAAACTGGAAAACACTGCAGAGCTCTTAAATAAGATCTGTGACCACTTAAGGACTTTGATCTGACCATCTCCACAAGATTAACCAAATGAATGAAGACTGGCAGTAATTCAGATTAAGGTTTGCAATTAGATAAACTATACAAGTTGTCTATATCTATCTAGTTATCTTTCTATCATCTGTCTATATCTATACCTGTCTACCTATCTATGTGTGTATGTGTGTAGATATATATATATATATATATATATATATATATATATATATATGTGTGTGTGTGTGTGTGTGTGTGTGTGTGTGTGTGTAATCTGTGGTAGAACCTTGGGAGCTCATATTGGTCTCATCAGCCCCCATCTGAGACATTGAAACTTGATATTGATGTGGTGATGTCATTTTGGTTGTCTCTGAGAACAAATGACAACAATCGAACATATGTGTACATATAGTATATATAGATATAGATATAATCTTAGACAAACACTGAAAATGAATGATAACTTTGCCCCTGAATTAAATATGAGAATAGCACACTAAATTGTTGGTAGGAAATTGCAAAGCTTGGGGAGGAGCCAAGATGGTGGAGTAGAAAGATTCACATATGCTAGCTCCGAACCCACAGCCCATAAATTACCTATAAAAAGAACTCCCAAAGTGTTCTGGAATAGTGGAAGCCACGCAGCAGCGGAGTGGAGAAGACTTGTGTTCTAGAGATCCCGGAAAAACCTCCATCAAAGGTCAGTCGCACACCGGACCTGGAACAGAGCCCAGCCCTGCCTCGGCTGCATGACCCCGAGAGAAGCAGATCTGAGTAGGCTTCAGGGACAGAATCTCCAGCAGTCACAAAGGTCCCTCCACCCACAGGTGCTACAGGTCAGTGAGAGACCCTATCTGGCCGGCCGTGAGGGGAGCGGGGTGTCTCCATAACTCAGGCCCCCTCAGGAGGCAGCAGCAGGGGGAAGCAGAAGACAGGAGCTCCCAAGGCAGGCAGGAGCTCCACTTCATTACTGAAGGTCTCCCCATAAACCTCCTGAGGGAACTGAGCCTGGGAGGCAGCCCTGCCCCCACCTGAGAACCTGAATTCAATCTTACCATTTGCCCCACCCACCACTGAAAGCCCTGAGGCTGGGGAGCAGCATTTGAATTTCAGACCCCAAGCACTAGCTGGGCGGATCTAGGCGGGGGTGGAGAGGAATCTCAGAAGTCAAGTAACTGGCTGGGAAAATGCCCAGGAAAGGGAAGAAAAACAAGAGCATAGAAGGCTACTTTCTTGGGGAACAATGCTTATCATCAGGGAAAGACATATAAAAGTCAATGCCTCCATATCCCAAACATCCCAAATAGATAACCAATGGGCTCAGGCCATGGAAGAGCTCAAAAAGGATTTTGAAAAGCAAGTTAGACAGGTGGAGGAAAAACTGGAAAGAGAAATGAGAGAGATGCAAGAAAAGCATGAAAAACGGGCCAATACCTTGGTAAAGGAGACCCAAAAAAATGCTGAAGAAAATAACACCTTGAAAAATAGGCTCACTCAATTGGCAAAAAAGGTTCAAAAAACCAATGAGGAGAAGAATGCTTTCAAAAGCAGAATTAGCTAAATAGAAAAAGAGGTTCAAAAGCTCATTGAAGAAAATAGTTCTGTCAAAATTACAATAGAACAGATGGAGGCTAATGACTTTCTGAGAAACCAAGAAATCGCCAAACAAAACCAAAAGAATGACAAAATGTAAGATAATTTGGAATATCTTATTGGAAATTGCAATGCTCCCTTAATGACTCCAAATTTCTCCCTGGGTCAGAGGTCTATATATTTTTCTTGTAGCATTAGGCAATTTCTTTTTTCCTCTCCAACTTTATTAATTGATTTATTTTCAGTTTTCAATGATCACTTCCAGAGATTAAAATATTTCACCCCTTCCCCAACATGGCATTCAATCTTATGTGAGTTCTACACATTCATTCCTATTAAATACATTTTCCCATTAAGTCACATTGCATGTAAGAATTAAACTAATGGAAGAAACCATGAGAAAAACAAAACAAAGCAAGGTATAAAAAGGAGAAAATCGTTTGTTTTTTCTGTGTTCCAACTCTATAGTTCTTTCTCTGGATGCAGATGGCATTTTACATCATAAGTCCTTTGGAAATATTTTAGGTTCTTGTATTGCTCTGAAGGGCTAAATCTCTCAAAAACCATCCTTGCACATTGTGGCTGTTACTGTGTATAATGTTCTCCTTGCTCTGTTAATAACACTCAACATCAGTTCATATATGTCTTTGCAGGTTTCTTCTGAATCTGCCAGTTCATTCCTTCTTACAGCACAATAATATTCCATTACATTCATATACTACAACTTGTTCAGCCATTTCCAATTTATGGAAATTCCCACAATTTCCCAGTCTTGGACAGCAAAAAAAGAGCTGCTGTAAATATTTTTCTACATGTGGGTCCTTTCCCATTTTTATGATATCTTTGGGATATAGTCCTAGAAGTGGTATCACTGCATCAAAAAGTATGCATATTTTTATAGCACTTTTGGCATAGTTCCAAATTGCTCTTCAGAATCGTTGAATCAGCTCACAGGAATTAGTGTTCCAGCTCTCCCACATCTTCTTCAACATTTGTCATTTTTTTTTGTTTTTTAATGTTAGCCAATCTTATAGGCGTGATGTAGTACCTCAGAGTTGTTTTGATATGCATTTCTGTAATCAATAGTGATTTAGGCCATTTTTTCATATGACTACAGATAGCTTGAATTTCTTCCTCTGAAAACTACCTGTTCATATCCTTTGAACAACTATCAACTGGGGAATGGCTTGCATTCTTATAATTTCTGCTTGGTTCTCTATACCTTTTAGAAGTTAGGACAAGCCTACCTTCTTAAAAACAAGTATTCCACTGGATTTATATGACTGTGAGTCACAGACCCTATAGCCTCGAAAAAAATAAAAAATAAGGGGTGAAGCCAAGATAGTGGAGTAACAGCACGGACTTTCTAGAATACTTCCTCCAAGCCCAGTCACAAACCTGTAAAAATGTTTGTAAACAAATTCTGGAGCAGCAGAACCCACAGAATGATGGAATGAAGCAAATTACCAGCCCGAGATAGCCTGTAAGGTTTCTAGAAAGTAACTATCTCACTATACTGGGCACTGAGGGAAGTCCAGCATGGGCCATGCCAGCACAGAGTGGACCTCAGCAGGTCGTGGGGGACTGTATCTCTCAAACCCTTGGTGTTTTCCAGACTGCATGATAAAATAGCACAGAGGACAAATTCAAAGATCAGTGAAAAATCTCACACCTGTGGGACCGGGTTTGAGAGAGTAAAGTGATCTGGCCCCAGCAGGGAGGTAAAGGAGTGAGGGGTGCAGGAACCGACAGCAGGCACAACAACAGCAGGGACAGCAGCAGTTACTAATTCTGGAGCTCTAGTTCCACAGATTGTGGGGAAATTCAGAGAACTACCTTGACAAAGAGTTCAAAACTCAAGTAAATGAATGGGAAAATGAGAAATATATGTAAAAATAATCAGTTTGCAGAATCTCACTTTGGTGACAAGGAAGACAAAAACATACAAACAAAAGACAATGAAGTCAAAGCTCCTCATTTCAAAGCCTCCAAGAAAAATATAAATTGGCTTCAGGCCATGAGAACTCAAAAAAGGATTTTAAAAATCAAGTAAGAAGAGCAGAGAAAAAATTGGGAAGAGAAATGAGATAGAAATACAGTAAATGGGGAATAGAAAGTCATCTGGCTCTACAGGACAAAAGAAGAGAGCGCAGATTGGTGATAGGGGAAATTAGAATGCTCGGTGTATTGGGGTGGGAGGAGGGGAGAAATGGGGAAAAAATTTGGAACCCAAAATTTTGTGAAAATGAATGCAAAAAGTTAAATAAATAAATTTAATAAAAAAAGAAGAAAATCATGAAAAACTGGTTCGATAAAGGAGACTCAAAATATGCTGAAGAAAATAACACTTTGAAAAATAGACTGACCCAAATGACAAAAGAGATCCAACAAGATGCAAAGAAGAGAAGAATGCCCCATAAAGAAGAATTGGTCAGATGGAAAATGAGGTCCAAAAGCTCACTGAAGAAAATAATTCCTTAAAGATTAAAATGAATCAGATGGAAGCTAATAAGTTTGTGAATAATCAAAAAATCCCCCCCCCAAAAAAAAACAACAACCAAGGAATGCAATAATAGCAGATAATGAGAAATCTCACTGGAAAAAAAAAACTGACCTGGAAAATGGATTCAGGAGAGACAATTTGAAAATTTTTGGTCTACCTGGAAGACATGGTGATAAAAATGGCCTAGGCTTCATCTTTCAAGAAATTATTAAAGAAAACTGGACTGATATTCTGGAGTCTGAGGGTAAAATAAATATTGAAACAATCCATTGATCACCTCCTGAAAGAGATCCCAAAAGGAAAATTCCTAGGAATATTGTAGCCAAATACAGAACTCCTGGGCCAAGGAGAAAATATTGCAAGGAGCCAGAATGAAACAATTTGAGTATTTTGAAAATACAATTAGGATAACACAAGATCTTACAGTTTCTACATTACGGGATAGACCATTTGGAATATGATATTCCAGAGCTCAAATGAGCTAGTATTAAAACCATGAATTACCTGTCCAACAAAACTGAGCATGATACTTCAGGGGAAAAATTGGTAATTCAATGAATGGAGGATTTTCAAACATTCTTGATGAAAAGACCAGAGGTGAACAGAAAATTTGCCTTTCAAGAATAAAAATGAAGAGAAGCATGAAAAGATAAACAGGAAAGAGAAATCATAAGGGACTTACTAAAGGTGAACTGTTTACATCCCTACATGGAAAGATAACATTCATAACTCTTGAGACTATTCTCAGCATTAGTATAGTTGGAGGGATTATATACACATAGACAGAGGGCACAGGATGAGATGAATATGATGAGATGATGTCTGAAAAATAAAATTAATGGGTGAGAGGAATATATTGGCAGGACAAAGGGAGACATAGAATGGGGCAAATTACCTTTCATATAAAAGAAGCAAGAAAAAGATTCATCAATGGAAAGAAAAAGAGGGAAGGTAAGAGAGAAAAAGTAAACCTTACTCTCATCTAATTCGGCTTAAGGAAGGAGTAACATATGCACTCAATTTTTCTTTGAAAATGTTTCTTACACTATAGGAAAGTAAGAGAGAAGGGGATAAGTGAGGGGTGGGGGAAACTATAGAAGGGAGGGCAAAAAGAAGGGGGGGTAATTAGAAGTAAATACTTTTGAGTAAGAATAGGGTCAAAAGAGAGAATAGAATAAATGGAGTGCAAGATAGGATGGAATGAAATATAGTTAGTCTTTCACAACATGACTTTTATGGAAGTCTTTTGCACAAATACTCATATATAGCACATATCAAATTGCTAGCCTTCTCAGTGGGGATGGACTGGGAGGGAGGAAAGGAGAAAAGTTGGAACTCAAAGTTTTAAAAATGAATGCTAAAAATTGTTTCTACATACAAGTGGGAAATAAGATATACTGATAATGGGGTACGAAAATTTTTCTTGCCCAAGAAAATAGAGGAGATAGGCATAAGAGAAGAGAAGTTTGGCATAGAAGGAAGGGCAGTTTGGTGGAAGGGGTAATCAGAATGCACACTGTCTTGAGGAGAGCAGAGGTCAGAGATTGGGAGAAAACCTGGAACTAAAAATCTTGTGAATGTTGAAAAATAAAAACAAATAAGTATCAGTGTACACACACACACACACACACGCAAATATATATATATATTATATATATAATATGTACATATATATATTTATATATATGTACATATATGTATGTGTGTATTAAAAATAGAGAACCACTCAAAGCGTTATGGAGAACTACATGGTGTTTGTAACCAGGCTGTCATTCAGATCTTTAAGAAACTTCAAAGAAAAACAGGAAGAAGGAGTGTCATCAGGGAGAATTGTGATCCAAAAAGAAGGCAGTTTGGTTACATGACAAGAGAAAAGGGATCATCCAGAATCAGCCTGTGTAACCCACTGGTGTCATCTTGATATTTGGAGAAAGCAAGGAAGGTCCCCACCGTGTTGGGGACTCTGTGTAGTTCCATAACATTCTACTTGTCCTGGCTTTGGACTTGATCAACACAAATAGATTAGGAAATGTCAAGAAGTGCACAACATTTTCTAAGTCCTTACAGTGACTGACAAATCTACTTCCCAGTTTGGGAGAAGGAGAAAGAGAGAGAGAGAGAGAGAGAGAGAGAGAGAGAGAGAGAGAGAGAGAGAGAGAGAGAGAGAGAGAGAGAGAGAGAGGGAGAGAGAGAGAGAGAGCTTTCCTTTGTATACAGAGATTGACACTAAAGGCTGCCTAAGGAAATATGGAAAAATGCTGTGTCAATGTGCTTCAGATCATCCAGATTTTCATTGTGGTAGCCACTCATTTTCATAACTAGGTATTTTACAAATCTGGAACTGAAACATCCTTCCTCTGTTATCCTCTCGGAGAAACAGCACCTCTACCAACGTTTCTCTTTTTTCTCCCCTAAAATAAATTCAGTTCTGAAGAAAGTATATGAGATGCATTCTCTCTGAATATAAATTCCTTAATATATTACAATTCTCAGAGTTATTTCTATTTTAATAGAATCAATAGCATAAGATAAACAAAGCAAAATGCAATGTGGAGTTTCATTATGAGAAGACAGAATTAGGAGGTACTTTCTTGCTTTCTGTGAATGTCTCTTCCCTGACCCATACTAGTCCCATTCATCACACTGGCTGGTGCATATCTTGGTGGAACAACAATATTGCAAGCAGTCTTAGTTTTGAGGAATGAGAATAGCTTTTGCTTTAATCTCTTAGCACTATGTCCCTCCTTGTAGCATGAACTCTAGTCCTACTTGTACAACTAATTGTTCAGTTTTAGAATACTGGGGTAAGACATACAAGATGTGCAGAATACAGGAATCTCATTGTCTACAGTGGACAATTATCTCCCCCCTACTCAAATTAAATCAATCTATTAATTGACAAGCATTTATTGAGAATCTACTATGTGAAACCATGAGAAATTTTGAGGAGAAAAATAAATTGATGACATATTCCGCAACTTCAAGCTTACCTGCAATTTTAGGAGACAACTACAGATGGAGGTATAAGGGTAATGCCCTTTACACTGATCACTAGAAAACACATTCAAGGACATAGGATCATACAGAGAGAACTGGACAGGAACTTAAGGTTCATCAAATATAACTTCTTTATTTCATGGATGATGAAACTGAGACCCAGGTCGAGTGATTTGTCTCGAAAAAGAGTAGAAGACTAAGATCCAGAGGTAAGGATGGAGCTCATTCCATGTATAAGGAATGATCAATGCAGAGGGATGGAGAAAGGAAATGGAATGTGTTAAAAGGAACCATAAGAAAGACAATTTGGCTGGACTTCAGAGTATATGAATGTGTAATAAGCATTGAAATGAATGTCAAAACATTCTTTTAACCTTGGTGATAATAATCACATGAGATGCTCAGCTTGGATGACTTTGTGACAAGGCACACAATGCAGTTGTTATTGAATTTAGTGAGTGATGGTGTGTCTGTGTGAGACGAAATATATTATGGTAGTAAAGATAGCTAGGTTCAAGGAATCTAATCCAATTCTGCATTGATTCCATTTGGCATTAATTCTGGGGAGCAAGGTGAAGCTGAAGATTTCTTCTTTTGTAGCTAGCTGGTCATAGAAGATTCAAACTCTGAGTCCTGGTGATAATTTCAAAGAAAGTGATATTAATAATGGGAGAGTACTTGGGGGAGAAACCCTGACTGATGAAATATACAATTGGCACAAATGTGAACTGAAGGAATCCCCATTTGAGAAAATGGTATGCTCAGGTAATACAAGACCATATAGAAACGCATGTATTAAGGGAGGTAATAGGGGAAAGAGTAGAATGGGCATTAGATATGGAATCAAATTAAGTCTCAGAGGATATGATGCTCTATAAAAATAATTTATTCTATTTGGCTAAATTTTCTCCTCTCTAAAATGGTGCCTGAAACTAGGTTTGGTGTGAGAATTAAATGACACAATATTTGTAAAACCCTTTATAAAGCTCTATATAATTGATTGTTTAGATATAAATATGAATATATGCATGTTGTGTGTGTACACACATGTTTTTGATATTATACAGAATTAAATATTAAATTCACAAGTAAATTATTAAAGATGTACAGCTAGACAAACAATCGGCATCAAAAAGTCAAAGAGACTTAGAGTCAATCAAGTTGAAATTTAGTCAACTGAAAGAAATTGGCAATTGACAATCAAGCAATTAAAAGAAAATAAAAGGTTTTGTTGCCCTAAAAGAGACATAATGAACAAAATGAGTAAGGTGACAATCCTTTTCCAGGTTCTGACCACTCATATTTTATAATCACTTTCTACATTCACATTCTATATCTACAATTTCCACATTCCCATAGAAGCTATTGCTCTCACAGCCTTCCTGATAATAATTCATAATTTGAGTTTGAGATGCTCTCGTGCAGTGGGAAATGCTACATTTGAAATCTAAGAATATATGTTCAAGTCCTAGTATTGTGACTTGTTTCAAGCTTTTGAAAAGTAATATTTACTTTGATGAGAACGGAAATATATGCATCATTCCCCATTTGCCCCATCCAACAAAATAAGGGCACAGTCTATCCATGCCACCTCAGTTTCCAGGAAGAGTGGGTTCAAACAAAGAACTTTGTATATTTCACAACTTATTTCCAACAAATTTATATCTCAATTTGTCTTTGTTGTTAAATGAGTCTTGGTATCAGTTATTGCTGGGAAGGGTCCAGAAGAGTGCTCCTAGGGGCATAGATACTAGGTTGACTGAAAAACTGGTATGGACTCTCACATTCTCAGATTCACTGATGGTTCATATCCTGTTCTTTCAAAACACAACTAAAATGAAATAACAAACCTCTAAGCAGGCAAAGAGCTATGTCATGTATTCATGGAGCTACATGCCATATGTGGAAGGAGAGGGCCCATGTAGCATTTTTTTTAATGATTAGATGCCATCAGTGAAGTTAACTAAGATGAGAGATTAAAATAGACTTCATCTGCTATTATTTTTAGAAATGTTACTTTTGGCAAATCACACAGTCTCCAATCTTCAATTTCCTCATTTTAGCATGAAGGGTTTGGACTAGATAGCATTTTGAGTTCTTATGAGCCAAAACAAAACCAAATAAAACAAAAACAAACAAACAAAACTTCTACTCCATTCCACTAACTTCTGCCAGATTTCTGTGAGATATAATAAATATTGTTGCATAGCAAAAGAGAGAGCCATAATTATAGGTTTGTTCCATAAAAAAAAAAAAAACTGCCTTTGATCCACTCTATGTGTATTACTCCAACTAAATCAGTTCACTTTTTCAGGCACTAGGAAGTTCTCTGAGACTCTATTTTGCAGGGCAGGCGCTAATTTCTTCTGATAGATGAGTTTCCTCACTGGAAATTTCTTAAACTAATGAAATTACAAAGCTTGCCAACCAATAAATAATAATGATTTTACATGTAGCTGAAAACTTTTTAAATACCATAAGAACAGAGATAGAGCAAATATTTTCCATGGTAGTATTGTGCTGGTCTTTAATTTTCAAAGGTGTGCTAATAGTGTTTATTTTGGTAATCCCCATAAAAACAGAATGCTTTCAAACAGAAATATAAGAAGAATAAAGTAAATGAAACTTTCCTTCAGTTAGCCACCATCCCAAGGAATAGGCTCTTTTTTAGGAAATTGCTTCCTCCCAATGGTGATTTTACTCACACTTCATTTCAAGGCCTTCCATCAATCCATGCTACTAAAGGTGCAACTCCTTTCTCCCATGATCTACTTTAGTGTCATTACATTGACCAATGTGTTTTGTAATCACTTCACTTTCCAGTACTGAAGGTGCAGGCTCAAAACATCTCCTTTCCTTTTCTGGTACTTCAGTACGTAGACTGTATTTAGTTCAATTGCAACCATTCTTTGGTCTACGCTGGAAATAGTCCTCTGATTTTAAGTAGAGGATGAAATTCAGGCTGCATTTATCTTCTACCTACCCCAATCTAGCTCAGGGAGGGACCAACCTAATGCTTGGACACCAGATGTTAAATTTATCCTAATCGTAGCTCATGTAGAAAGTTTGTGAAAGCATGTAGAGGACCACATATGTTAACTCATGCAGGCATGTGACCTCCCACTGATGAAATCATAGATTATAGAAATATCAAAGTGCTATTTGTTGCTAGATAAATGGATAGAATTATTGCTTATATTTTCCATTGTGCTTATTCTAGGTACCAACGCCACAGAAGGGTGAAAGTCAACATTTTTTTTCCTAGAGACAACAGTTTACCAAAGGGTTTCATGTCTTCTCAGGTATTAATTATTGGAGATTTTAAATGGCAAATTTGTGGGAAATGAATTAATAAATGGAAATGAATTTTTTTGGCTAATTAAAATTCCTCTTTGGTTCTAACAAGTTTAATACCAAATATGCATGTATACAACATATCAGTGTAAGAAATAGAGTAATTGAACCAACAGACTGAAGAGTATTTTTATGTCAATATTGTTTCTTTCAGGGACCAAGGTGTCTTGGCAAGATTCTATTAAAATATCATCATCATCATCATCACCATCATCATCATCTTCATCATCATCATCATTGTCCTCCTCCTCATCTTCATCATTTTTCATCATCCTCATCATCCTCCATGTTCTCCAAGAAGCTACATGACAAATAGGCCACTTTTCCTTTTCCTTCTGGGACCATGAAGTCCGAATCAGTTTTCTCCCAAAAGCAATTACCTAATCCAATGGTTATGTCAGACTGGGGCAAACAGATAAAAAAAAAACAAAACACAACCCAAACAGCAGAACAAAAACAACAAAAGCAGCAACAATAACAATTACATTAAAGTTAATGAACCAACTTGAACTCAGAATCCCGCAGTATTTCTGGTTGAGGGAGAACTGAAGCTTTACCTGGGGCTATTTCAGTTCCTTCTGATACACACAAGTAGTTCTCAAAACTTCACTATTTTTCCCACTGCTTCACTAGGATAAAACTGTTCCACCTGCTTCAGAAAGAAAGCAGTAATACTCCTCTTGAGTGTGTAACACCTCTTCCTGTTTGGAGAAGACCAAAAATAAATGTCACTTGAGAGATGACTGAAGGCAAAACATATGAAGGTTATGAAAAACGGTGGTTTTATGTCTTTGCTTACCTTTTCCTACAGTTTGTATTGGGGAAAAATGTTCTCCATCCTACCCTCAATATTTCATTCCTTAAATATATAGTCTCTATATTAGTTAATTTGGGTATGTTGCCGAACTGTGATACGTGTATATGTACATGAAAACTTTATGACCCACCCAGCTATCCTTGCTTTTCCCCTACAAGTTACCTTAAATTTATTGTGTTAGCATCTTCAAAACACCTGTTCATGAGCAAGTTACTCTTTTTCCAATTGAGCATTAGCTTCTTGAAGAAAGGAACTCTTCTCTGTTTGTTTCCTTCCTTCTTTCCTTTAATCCTTCCTTCTTTGCTTTCCATCTCTTTTGCTTTCTTCAAGGATTTCCTTTCACCCATCCTTCCTGATATTTGTAAGTTTTCTTTTAAACCTCCTTTCCCCAGATCCTAGGACAATGCATATTGTACAAAAAGTACTTATTACATAGAAAGATTGTTTTTATGGGTGCAGAAATCTTCGAAATGAAGAAACACACTAAATGCTCAGAGGCAGCTAAGAGGCACTGTGGATTGAACTCTGGGCTTTTTGGCCTCAGAACATTAACTCATAATCCTGCCTTAAACAGGATGACCTTGGACAAATCACTTAATTTTTCTCAGCCTTTTTTAGTCATTTGTAAAATAAGTTTACTTATAGAAGGTCTCTCCTGTAGGTTTTGTGAGGATAAAATAGCAGGCAATATATATTTTTTGAAATAAAAATTTATTTATTTAACTATTTACATTCATTTTCACAAAATTTTGGGTTCCAAATTTTCTCCCCTTTTATCCCCTCTCCCCATCCCAATACACCAAGCAATCTAATTTTCCCTATCACCAATCTGCCAATCTGCCCTCTCTTCTATCATCCCTCCCTTCCCTTGTCCCCATCTTCTCTTTTGTCCTGTAGGGCTAGATGACTTTCTATTCCCCATTAACTGTATTTCTTATTTCCTAGTAGCAACAACAATACTAAACAGTTGTTCCTAAAACTTTGAGTTCCAAATTCTCCCCATCCCTCCCTCCCCACCGATTCCCTTTGGGAAGGCAGGCAATTCAATATAGGCCCTATCTGTGTAGTTTTGCAAATTACTTCCATAACAGTCGTGTTGTGTAAAACTAACTGAATTACCCTCCATCCTACCCTGCCCCTCATTGTTTCTATACTATCTTTTGATCCTCTCCCTCCCCAAGAGTGTTGACTTCAAATTGCTCCCTCCTGCCATTACCCTCCCTTCCATCATGCCCCCCGTTCCTTATCTCCTTCTCCCCCACTTTCCTGTATTGTAAGAAAGGTTTTCATGCCAAAATGAGTGTGCATTTTATTCCTTCCTTTAGTCGAATGTGATGAGGGTAAACTTCTTGTTTTGTTTTTTTCCTCAGCTCTCCTCTTTTTCCCTCCACTAAAAAGTCTCCTGCCTGCCTCTTGAATGAGAGATAATTTACCCCATTCCATTTCACCCTCTTTCCTCCCCCTACCTTTCTCTCTCATCATTTACCTTAATTTCTTTTAAGATATGGTCCCATCCTATTCAATTTACTCTGTGCTCTCTGTCTCTGTATGTGCATGCGTGTGTTTATGTGTGTGCACATGTATACATGTGGGTGTCTGTATGTGTGTGTGATCCCACCAACTACCCAGATACTGAAAAGTTTTAAGAGTTACAAATATTGTCTTTCCATGTAGGAATGTAAACAGTTCACTTTTGGTAAGTCCCTTAAGACTTCTCCTTGCTGTTTACTTTTTCATGCTTCTTCTCATTCTTGTGTTTGAAAGTCCAATTTTCTTTTCAGCTCTGGTCTTTTCATCAAGAATGCTTGAAAGTCCTCTGTTTCATTGAAAGACCATTGTGTCCCCTGAAGTATTATACTCAGTTTTGCTGGGTAGGTGATTCTTGGTTTGAGTCCTAGTTCCTTTGACTTCTGGAATATCCTATTCCATGCCCTTCGATCCTTTAATGGAGAAGTTGCTAGATATTGAGTTATTCTGATTGTATTTCCACAGTACTGGAATTGTTTCTTTCTAGCTGCTTGCAAGATTTTCTCCTTGACCTGGGAATTCTGGAATTTGGCCACAATGTTCCTAGGAGTTTCTCTTTTTGGATCTCTTTCAGGCGGTGATCGAAGGATTCTTTCAATACTTATTTTGCCCTCTGGTTGTAGAATATCAGGGCAGTTTTCCTCGATACTTTCATGGAAGATGATGTCTAGGCTCTTTTTTTGATCATGACTTTTAGGTAGTCCCATAATTTTTAAATTGTCTCTCCTGGATCTATTTTCCAGGTCAGTTGTTTTTCCAATGAGGTACTTCACATTCTCTTCCATTTTTTCATTCTTTTGGTTTTGTTCGGTGATTTCTTGGTTTCTCAGAAAGTCATTAGCCTCCATCTATTCCATTCTAATTTTGAGAGAACTATTATCTTCAGTGAGCTTTTGAACCTCTTTTTCCATTTGGCTCATTCTGCTTTTGAAAGCATTCTTCTCCTCATTGGCTTTTTCAACCTCTTTTGCCAATTGAGTGAGCCTATTTTTCAAGGTGTCATTTTCTTCAGCATTTTTTTGGGTCTCCTTTACCAAGGTATTGACCCGTTTTTCATACTTTTCTTGCATCTCTCTCATTTCTCTTCCCAGGTTTTCCTCCACCTGTCTAACTTGCTTTTCAAAATCCTTTTTGAGCTCTTCCAAGGCCTGAGCCCACTGGACATCCCCCTGGGATGTCTGAGATACAGAGGCCCCGCCCTCCACGTCTTTCCCTGATGGTAAGAAAAGTTCCTCGTCATCAGAATTGAAAGGCGGGAACATTTGCACCTGCTGAAAGTAGCTCTCTATGGTCTTATTTTTCTTCCCTTTTCCGGGCATTTTCCCAGCCAGTGACTTGACTTCTCAGATTCCTCTGCACGCCCGCCTAGATCTGCCCAGCTAGTGCTTGGGCTCTGAGATTCACATGGGCTTTCCGTGGCAGGTGTGGCTGCTATTCAATGTGAGCTTAAATTCTGGTGCTCAGGTGGGGGCAGGGCCGTCTCCCAGGCTCAGCTCCCTCAGGGGCTTTATGCAGAGACCTTCATTAATAAAGATCCTGCCTGCTCTGGGAGTCTAGGCAGCTTCCTGCCCCTGCCTCTTCCTCCACCACTTCCTCCCAAGGGGGTCAGAGCCACGGAGACACCCCGGTCCCCTCTCGGCCAGCCTAGACGTCTCTCTCACTGACCTGTAGCGTCTGTGGGTGGAGGGACCTTCTCAGCTGCCGGTGGTTACATCCCTGAGGCCTGCTCGGATCTGCTCCTCAGGGGCTGCCCGGCCAAGGCAGGGTAGGGGTGGGCTCCACTTTCCGGAGCACGAGAGGCCCTGGGGACGGCTCTCCCGGGCTCTCTGGAATGAAAATCTCTTCCACTGTGTTTCTGCGCATGTTGCAGTGATCCAGAATTTGTGGGGAGTTCTTTTTGCAGGAAATATATCGGCTCTGGGTTCAGAACTAGCATACGTGAGTCTTTCTACTCCGCCATCTTGGCTCCTCCCCCCCCCCCGCAATATATTTTTGCAGCCTCAAGACTATGTAGATCACACTTGAGGACCTAGAGTGCCACATGTAGCTTCAAGGCTGCAGATACCCCAATCCTGTCTAGAAAACTGAGTAGTTAACTTGAACACAGTTTTTTACCAGCATGTATATGAAACATAATTTAAAAATATGTCTTTTAACCCCATCCAGTCAAGGCCAATAGTCCAGGAATTAATTTCATTTCAAAGAACTTGGGGATGATGTTTATATTTTATAAGCATTCATAGTCC
The DNA here is from genome assembly GCA_023548195.1 of Bettongia penicillata ogilbyi. NCBI lineage: Eukaryota > Metazoa > Chordata > Mammalia > Diprotodontia > Potoroidae > Bettongia > Bettongia penicillata. The sequence goes on from JAJHZJ010000257.1 coordinate 3,961,257, forward strand.
AAATAAGCAGCTAAAACAGATGCGGCCACAGTCTTAACAGGACCTGGACAGTGGACATTAAAAGCACACAGGAAGCTTTGCTTTTAGGAAAGTGTCTCCTCCAATGTAAATGTGATTAGCTTTCTTCTGAGGAATTTTATAAGGAATGGAGTACTGCATCTCCTGCTGCACTATGTAAAAAGTAAATAACCATAAAAGAAAATCTTAAACTGTAGGGACTTAAAATCAAGTTGGGTAAAGAGAACTAAGTTGAATACCATTTAAACAGGAAAATAAAGACTTATATCAGAATCCCAGTAAATAATGTTAGGAAGAAAAATTCAATGGCAGAAGAGGGGAGGAAAGGTGGAGATTGGAGGCTACCCAGATGGGCAATAAGGAGTTTGGTAATCTCTCAAAGGGATCAAACCTCTCAGGATTGCAACTAATTAAATATGTGTGTATATACATACACATATACACATCTATGTAAGTGTACATATAATCTATTTATGCATGTACATGTGCATATACATGCATGTCTACAGACATATATACACACTTGTATACATGCACACATAAATGTGTATGCATATGAACATACATGCATATACATACATTCATACACACTTTTTATTATTAACCCAAGGGCTTGACTAAAATTGCCACTCAACCTAATAATTTATTCCAAATCACATAGCAAAATAATTTTAGAGTGCAGTGTTATTGTACAGGACTCCTACCTTGTTTAATATGTCTTTTTTGTCGTTAACCTTCTCCTTAGATCCACAGTGATATATTCCTGAACTTTAATATCACTTTCAGGTCTAGGCTTTAGTGAGAAAGTAGGAGAAATTGGTTTGATTTCTCTTCTTATAGTTTCTCCCTCTGAATGACAAATTCCTTCAAAGTCTCTAATGATGTAAACTCAGATACTACAGGTTTACTGGATGTGTCCCCAGAAGAATAACCTCACCTACATTTTTATCTGCCTTTTTCTATTATTGACAAATTCCTTCCAAGTGTGAAAAGCAGCAAGAAGGGACACAACCTTACACAAATTTTGAATGCTACTGTATGGACTTGAAGTTATGTCAACACAGCAACACTATTTAAAAAAAAAAACAACACAGAGAAATTTATTTTAATCTTAGCAGTGTTGTAGATAATTTTTTTGTGAATTATCTCTTTCTGAAAATTGCTGGTGACTGCAGTCTCCAAAGCACCAAAATTATGGTTGAGCCAAAGGACAATGGAGAGACACATGGCTGGCCTATAACTCGCAATACTTTACTAGTGGTGACTAGTATATGAGAAGTGGTGGAATTTGATAGGCTCACAGATTTAAAAATGCAGAACTCTTAAGAAGCTATTTGATTAAAACTCTTCATTTAATGGATGAGTGAACTGAGGTTTCTAGAGATTAAATGACTTGCCCATGATCACACAGATGATGACAGAGGCTAAGGAATATGATCATAATATAATCTTACTTCATATTTCAAAATGACAGACATGAATAATTAAGAAACAAGTCAACAAATTTTAATGACCTGATGAAGACAATCAAAGAGGTTTATATCCCCCATGATGGAAAAGTTGTCAAAACAACCCCTATAATACAAAGAAAACTTTCAATTAGTGAACAATTGAATCATGAGTTTAGATAGTTAGTATTGCTGAATGTTTCTTGACTATCAACAGTGGGGTAGTGGAAGGTAGGGACAGAATGCTGCATACATTTTCAGAAATGTTCATGTGTAGATTTATTAAACTAATTATATGTCTTTGTTGCAAGGTAGAGATATCTTTGGGCAGGATATTGTTTACAAATGGAAATAATGTGAGTAAAACATAAAGAAATAAAGCAAGACTGTCAAGAATTTAGCAGATACTAGAAAAATGAGAGTGTGTTTGTCATGAGACATATATTAATCACAAGTTACAGAATGAGTAAAAAGAATGGTATTATTAACAAAAGAATGTGCAAGGTCATAGAAGTCAATGAATAGAAGTGAAACAGTAACATGGGGTATGAGTCTCAGAAAAAGTGAAAGCAAAAAGAGTTCTGAGAAGTGAATTATGTTGGGGAAGGAAGGTGAAATTGAATGACCAGGAAAAGTCAAGTTAAGTTCTAGGAAATACCCAGGGATAGCAATCAGTTATGGGATCAGTGTTAGTCTGACAAAGTGGAATGAACAGTGATAGTGTGAAGTCAAAAGCATTGTGTTCAAATTCTAACTACTGTAGTTTTCCCTTCAGTAAAATGAGAAGTCTGAATTAGATGAATGCTTAAACTTAATGTATGAACCTATAACTCACTTAACCTTTCCAAATATCATTTTCTTCATCTCAAAATAAAGAATAAATGAAACAAAATGACTTGATCCTACTTTCTCACTACAAATATAAAATCTTATGATGTAAAATTGAGACTGCAAAGTTTAGCATTTATAGAGAATGAAAGAGGGAAAGAGAAAGGAGGGAGGAAATGAAAGTAATATTCTTAGCCTGATGTTATAGTGGAGTTTTGATGAATCTGTAAGGAAGGTAATAGTGGAGAAAGGTGGGAGGAAAGTTTGAGGAAAAGTCAGTCAAACTGGAGGAAATTTAATTGAAACAGATAATACAGTAAAATCTCGGATTGCAAATTAAACTTGTTCTGAGATTCTGTTTGTCATGTCATTTGTTCATATTGCAAAGTGAATTTTCTTGGGAATAATGTAAAGTCAAATGATCAGCACCACATCCCCCCAAATATTTATATACAATAGTTATTTATAATTTTTTAGTAAGTTTTTTGTCCCTAATATACCTGAAGCACAATAGTAATGATTAGCACACAGTATAAACTGAAAATAAATACATTAACCTGCACTTCACCTTTGAAAAGAGTGGTGACTGGGATAACGAAGACTGGAAGAAAGAGGAGGAGGAAGGATTAGTGCTTGGAAGGAGAATCTCCTTCTGTGAGAACACTGGGGATTCCAACATCAGGAGTGTTCTCTCTTGTTTTACTTTCGCGAAAAGTAAGATTAACCCTATTGTCTTCACTTATTCTTCATTTTGTAGAATCACTTTCATCTTTTGACTCACTGATTTTCTTTTCTTTATGTTGCCTTCTAACTAGGAATCTATTGAACAACACTTGTTTTTGACATTTTTGTTATTTTTTAACTAATTTATTTTCAATTTTCACCAATCACTTCCATAAGGTTTAAATTTTCTCCCCCTCCTGCCCTGAGATGGCATGCCATCTTATATGGGTTCAAAGAAAAGACACCGCCCTCATAGAGCATCATCTGTAATGAGCTGTTCAAGTCCAAATATGATGTTTGTACAGTGAACTCTTGTTCATTCTGCAAGAAACATTTTGCAAAAACAAATTTTCCTCACCCACTGAAGCATGCATAAATCAGGTTACTCATAAACTGGGGTTCTACTGTATATTAGTCTCAATCACCCTAATTAAGCAATAACGGCATATATTTATAAAATTATTTTGCCAAATTAATGTTCTACTACAAGAAACCTTGGCAGTTTCTATGGACTTCCTACATATTACACTTGAGAAGACACTATAGGCAGAGATTCCTAGAGATAAAGGTAATCGTTCTCAGTAGTGCAATCTTTGAAGAAAAGTTAAATGGGACAAGTTGCATTGCACAGTAAAGAGACTTGGATTTTCAGTGAATGGAAATGACTTTAGATTATAGCTCTACCATTTATTCCCCTTGTCACCAAGGTCAAATAACTGAATGTCATTTTTCTCATATATAAAATGATGGTTTTGATTAGATTTTTATTAAGGTTCTCTCCAGATATTTACCTATGGTCATATAAATTCCATAAGCCTCTGTCTCCTAATCTATAAAGTGATGGACTACTGAACTGAATGTTCTCTTTTAGGTCAAAAATGGATGTACGTTTATAATTCCTCCATGGGACTGACATTGAAAACTTAACAAATGTAAAGATGAAAGACAGTATATTAGTCCTGGAAGGGATCTTAAGGTCATTTAATAGAGCAATTCTCACATTAGAGATGAGGAAAATGAAGCATAGAGAATATGAGGGACTTGTCCAAGATCCCAGAGGTAGCAAGTGGCAGAGCTATGATACAGACCTGTGTTCTCTGACTCCTGAGCTAATGCTCCTTCTATTGCAACATGGTTAGGTAGACACATGACATAGCTACTTTCCTCTGCATGAGAGGACACCAGTAATTGGAGGTGGAATGTGGAAGAGGACATATTGTTAAATGAATAGACTTCAAATAAAAATTCCCATTTCTGCTGTGAAGTCATATAAAATCAAATAGACTGTTGATTAAAGGCCTCAGGAATAGAACCTTTGATGAAAAGTTAAGCACTTTTTCTTTCAATTATGATTTTGTCTAAAGAAGAAAGATGATGAGTACAGAAAAAAATTTTCACTAAAGTTTACTACTTCAGAAAAAAACTTCATTTTTCCAATATCTGAAAGAGAACCTCAAATCTTTTGTGTTCAAAATTAATCTAAAATTTTTGAATTTACATTCATTTCTTTGTTAGTCTAATTTAATGAATAAAATTGAATTTTTTCTGGATAACTTGCGAGAAGCTAGAGTCCCTTTCTAACTTTATTGACTTAGTATATTGCTAATTTTTTCTCTGCTCAGAATAGAAAATAATACTAAATAAGGCATTATGCAACCTGAGTTCTATGGCTCAATTACTATTTGACATTGGGTAAATCACTTAACCTCTCAGTTTCCTCATCTGTAAAGGTAATTGGTAGCATTTTCTTCATCTGTAAAATTGGCCAGTTACACTAGACCTGTGGTGTCAAACTCAAATGAAAATGGTTTCCTATGAACTACATATTGACTTAGAAAAGCATATTAATTAAAATTGTCTATATTCTATTGTATTTGTGTGTTTTTATTAAATATTTCCAATGGACTTTTTAATCTCATTCAGCCAACACTTAGGAGAGTTCTTGCATGCAATACAGCCTACAGGGCAATGTGCTTGACAACTCTAATTTAGATAAACTCCTAAGGGTCTGACTTTAGACTTATTATTTTCTATTGTTCTATTTTGCATGACCTATTTCATTTAAATACTTCTCTACCCATGCTTCCCCACGTCACCCTATTCCATACCCCATGAAATTCACATTCTAGGGAATTTCTCTCAAAATTAAAGTTCTAAACCTAAAATCCACAGGATAAGATAAAAGAATCAGTAAGAAACCACTGGAATTTGGATTTTATTCACAACTGCTTCATAAACAAAGGCTGTGGTGAGCTTATGTTTGTGATGAGGCTTTGGATGGAAAGTGCTAAATCCAAACCAAAAGTTAATGAGCAAATTTACATAAAAACCTGGGAGATGCACTCCTCTAAATTAGATCCTGATGAAATTAATTGTTCATAAGATTAGACAGAAATTTGTTTATTGTCGTCATTCATCCGTTTTTCCCCAAGGACCAATGACATCACAAGACAGTGTCTCGACTTCTGTGAGAATCGGATTCATGTGAGACAGAGTTATACAATATCATCACTGATGGTCTCTCTTTCAGAGTCATTGAAGTCCAAGGGCAAGACAAAACTCAGGATGACTGGCAGTGGTCCAGGATGCAGTGAATGATCTTGAAACTTTTGTTGTCTGACCAAATTCTAAGTGTTCCTTGGCCAATAAATTGCATGTTCCTTCATTGTTTGCTCATTACTTTCAAAAAGGACCATGACATTAGGAAAGTGATATAATGACTTGCAAGTGAATTAGATTTTAGTGAGAGAGGGTTGTGCAAAATGACCATCCTCACTCTCTCTTCCAAACACACAAATACAATAGAATATAGACAATTCTAATTAATATGTGCTTTTCTAAGTCAATATGTAGTTCATAGGAAACCATTTTCATTTGAGTTTGACATCACAGGTCTAGTGTGACTGGACAATTTTACAGATGAAGAAAATGCTACCAATTACCTTTACAGATGAGGGGACTGAGAGGTTAAGTGATTTACCCAATGTCAAATAGTAATTGAGCCATAGAACTCAGGTTGCATGATGCCTTATTTAGTATTATTTTCTATTCTGAGCAGAGAAAAAATAGCAATATACTAAGTCAATAAAGTTAGAAAGGGACTCTAGCTTCCCACAAGTTATCCAGAAAAAAATCAATCTTATTCATTAAATTAGACTAACAAAGAAATAAATGTAAATTCAAAAGACATCTGGCTCCCTAGTGTCAAGATACAAATCACAAAGACTAGAAAAGGCCCTGGATGCAATGGGAGATCTTTCAAAGCTAGGGTCTTTCTCAGGTCTCAGTTTCACTGAGACAGTGCACATTCAGTGATAAATGCTGTTAAGAAGTGAGGTAAATGATGGCCTCTTTTACGTAGTCAAAAGAAAAAAAAATCAACCTGGCATGGGAAGACCCTAATTATTTCTGGTCAAAACAGAAACAATTACTATTTACTATTGCGGACCAATCAATGACAGCCAGAGAGATTTGGATTTAAGGCATATTCCATAAAACAAATTTAGCCCATGAATGCCAAGATACCTTGCTCAGTTTCAGGAATAAAAAATATATTCCTTTGGGTGGAGCACCCTCAAATAACATATGATTCCCTATGTGGACAGAAGGCAAGGAGGGAAGGAAGAAGGGAAAATAGGAAAGCAGGAAGGAAGGAAAAAAGCTCCATTGTAGGCTTGGGGGAAGTCTACACTTGCTCAGTGTTGACATCCCTTAACTCATCAATGGGTTTCCAGGCTATTGTTTACCCTCAACTTTCTTTAGCCTGTTTGCCAAGACAGTTTTCTCAGAATGTGGCTGCTCTACCAGCTACCTTTTTGGAGCAAAAGCTGAGAGGCTAAATTGTTCATTAGATAAAAAAAAAAAAAAAAAACTTAGAATTTCATAGTTATAGGGTAGCTCATAGAAACATGATGTTATAACACATTAAAAAAGTGGGGGGGAATAGAAGCATATTGTGTAAGAATGCATTGGGTGGTAGTCTTGGTATGCAATGTTCTGTTAAGAAGACAGTTGCTTGAAGTACTGGGCAGTACAGTTAGGCAGGATATTGAAAATATTAAAAGCACCCAAAAGAGGGAAAATAGATTAATGTCTTCATTCTTTGTTTATAAAAACTGGTGAAAGCAAATGTTGGAATTTATTCTAGAGGAATGAATACTTGTGGTAGGATATGATTTCTACCTTCTTGAGCTTGAAAGGCTTTTATGCAGAAGAAAGTATTGAGATTAGTGAACAGAAAGTGTAAGGACCTATATATAGGACTATATATAGGACTGATGTAAAACCAACCAATGAGCCAATAGAATGTGTGTGTGTGTGTGAGTGTTTGTGTGTGTGTGTGTTTGTGTATCTTCCTTCTAACTGGAACTATAAAAAAATAAAATTGGCTGCCTCAGTAGGTAATGAGTTTCTCTTGATTGGAGATATTTGATCAAAGTCTGATTAAGCACTTCCCAGGTATGTTCTAGTGGACAGTCTTTTTCTGGTATATATATTGAACAGCATCTTGAGGAAGAAAAGGGATAAGAGGAGAAAAGAAAGGGAGAAATGTATCTTACAATCAATTTGCTTAAATTTCATTAGAATATGAGACTATGTGAGTTAAGATTAAGAGGTATGAGATGACAGCACGCAGAAAAACATCACAATTTTTTTAAATAAAAAAAATTGAGATGAAGTAATTTTATTTTACCCCATAATTGCCATCACAGACAGAAGAGATAGTTTCATTCCTTTGGGTGAGTTCAAAAGGATGTTACTTTAACTCCTAAGGATAAAAGAAACAGCTTAAATGTACAGCTAAGTTATGAAGGGCAAAGTCTCCTTAAACTCAAGATTACCCTATCCAAACCTCTTCTAAGAACATCCAAGTAAAGAATCAAGAAAAGACATGAAAACCTACAGTCTTCTTTCTCTAGAATCCATGTACAAGCCCTTTATAAGCAGTTATATATTTGCTCCTCTAGACAGGTGACCAGATGGTGGAAATTAATTAAATCTTATACTTTAAGTTCCTTGCCTTCCCTTTTTATTACACTTCCTAGTTTTACTCTTGCATTCAAAACCACTCAATGTGTCATTCAGATAGCGTAGCATTTAATTAAAGTAAACTCAATGGTGTGTTATTGTGTCATTGCAGCACAGGGCAAGGATGTAATATTTTATACCCAAACATTTCATGCACATTTTCATGGTCAATTGCAAAAATTGTGATGGAAGATGATAATATTACTGCATAGTAGACTCATCAACTTACTTTTTAAGGAACAAAAATCAAAAAAAAAAACTTTAATAGTAAGCACAATAAAAATGCAAAATATATAAGAAGATATAAGTATTGATTAAAGGTCTTGACCTTTAAGGCTTCCAATAAATTATCACTAACTTTGACCTGTATGAATTTATTTGATAAGAACAGAAATATTGAAGTTTCTGGAATTTATATACTAGTAAATGTTTCACTCGTTTATATTTCCTGGACTTTTAATAGCAATAACAAAAAGCAACTCTGCTATATGTCTTTTATTAAAGTTCATTATAGATCCTTTTGTAGACAAAACTGTGGAGTGGAAACACAGTATTTAGAACCAGAAGGGACTATTTCTTGGTTTCCTTTCTTTTTGCATAAGAAGAAACTGAGGTAAAGTGAAGTAAAGGCAAGGTATCTCACCCCAAGGACTTGTGTGATGCATGGCCATGAAAGAATTTAAATGAAACTCATTAATCTTTTTCATAGGCCATGATGCTTCAAGGTTGGAATATCAAAATATAAAGTTCAAGTCTCTCCAATTCCTCTTTGAGTGCCTACCTCTTCCTTTGCATTGTATTCCTGCTGAGTACCACGAGAATTTTTACCACCCTAAGGTTCCCTGGAACTCTTAATTTTGGGATATAACTGTGTCTGTCTTTCTTGAATATAGTCCATGTAACAAAAGTGTATAATGGGTATTTAACAGACTATGAGAAAACCTGACTTTCCTGTTTTGGACTGACCATTGTTGACCACTTATATGAGTTTGGCACTTTGAGGAAGAATGCGCTGTCTGCTTCCTGATGGCCATATATAATTCCTAAACTTTATGCCTTTTCAGATGATTAACCATAATCTTAGAAGTCCACTGAGTTGGAACGCAGCAGTTATTAATGTTATAAATGAATAGATAAGTGAACAGAAATTAAGCATTGCATATTTATTAGACACTATGCAAGACTCTGAAAATACAAATAAAAGAAATAAGTTGTGTCTTCAGAGAGGATGTATTCTTTGAAAGGAGTGGGTTGGTTGATTGTTGTCTGTCTTCGAAGAGGACCAAAATGATATCACCATTGTAAGGTTAAATTTCAGTGTGACCAACTGTGGCTGATCAGACAAATACAAGCTTGGAATGCTCGACCACAGGTTGGGCACAGAGAGCTCACTTGAATATTTGCAGTGGATATCCCAAATTTGTGCATCCTGAGTTTACTTTGTGTTATCTCAATTCTGCTTTGCTCAAAGAGTACAGCACCTTTTTTTATGTGGGCATGCCATGCTGAGCAGTCCTGTGTCAATGTCTCCCATATTGCATAGTCAAATCCAAAGTTCTTGAGAGAGAATTTGAGAATGTTCTTGTATTACTTCTTCTGGCCACCATGTGATCACCCTTCCAAGCAAGTTCTCCATAAAGTAGTCTTTTTTGGCAAGTGTACATTTGGCATTCGAACAACATGGCCAGCCCATTGGAGTTGTGCTCTCTGAAGCATAGTTTGAATATTTGGCAGTTCAGCTCAAACAAGGACTTCAGTGTCTGGTACCTTACCCTGACAGGTGATCCTCCGAACCTTCCTAAGGTAGCTCAAATGGAAGCGATTCAGTTTCCTGGAATTGCATTAGTAGACTGTCCATGTTTCACAGGCAATGAGGTCAGCACAAGGCTCTATAGATCTTCAGTTTGGTAGTCAGTCTAATACCTCTTCTCTCCCAAACCTTTCCTCAGAGCATCCCAAACACTGAGCTAGCTCTTGTAATGCATGCATGAACCTCATTGTCAATGTGTACATCCCTGAAGGTACACTACCAAAGTAAGTGAACTTATTCGCAGCATTGAAAACTTCTCCGTTTGTTGTAATCGATGATTCCACATATGGATGGTGTGTTGGTGGCTGATGGAGCACCTGTGTTTTTTGTTAATTATTAGGCCAACATTAGCACAGACAGCAGAGAATTGATCCACACTTTGTTGCATCTCAGCTTCACAGGCTCCACTGAGTGCGCAGTCATCTGCAAACAGAAACTCATACACCAATACTCCCTTCACTTTGGCCTTGGCTTTTAGCCTTTTCAAATTGAAGAACTTACCATCAGTGTGGTACTTGACCTTGATGACATGTCTATCCTCATTGAAAGCATTTGTCAACATGGCTGAAAGCATCATGCTGAAAACATGTTTACAAAAAGTTTACTTTGAAAAATTTAGAGTGTTCAAAGCAGATCCTAATTGCCTGGATGCCCAAGGTTGAAAGGCTATAGTTTATATAAAGGACTAGTGACTCAAAGGAAAAAAGTCTACTAATTCATACTATTATAGGAACCTCACTGGACATCTACCATAATATCTCAATTTAATAGGTGAGGCTGAGGACCAGAGAAGTCATAATTTGCCCAAGTCCATAGAGTGCACCTATATAAGTAGTAAGTGGCTCTTCACCGCTGCTAAGTAATCCTACTATATCTCCCTTTATAAGTATCTCCTCCACTTTCCACAACATGTTTTCAAACCTTTTCATTTCTCCTCAAATCTTTCATGACTCATCTTTCCCTGGACCTTAGCTGATAATCTTGTCTTGAATTTTACATGAAAATTGTTACCATGCATTATAAACTCCTCTTCTGCCCCTTTGCCCATCTCCATTCATTCATACACACCTCTGTCACTTTCTTTTATTTTACCCCTACCTCCCATGATGAAATAACCTGACTCCCTACTTGTTCTACTTGTTCAAGTGACCCCAGTCATCTCATCTCTTCCAACAGATCACCCCCTATATCTCCCGCACCATTTCAAGTATTTGCTATTTTTATTAATTATCTATTTTAGTCAACCTTCATTTCCACAAGATTTTGAGTTCCAAATTTCCTCCCCAACTCTCCTCACCCCCCACAACAAGAGAGCTTGCATTCTCATTACCCATTCCATCAGCCTGCCCTTCTCTTAATTACCTTATCCCACTCTTATTCCCCTCACTATCTTGTAGGGCAAGATGGATTTCTATACCCCACAGCCTGTATATCTTATTTTCCATTTGGATGGAAAAATAATTTTTAGGGGTGGGAGCCAAGATGGTGGAGTAGAAAGACTCACGCTAGCTCTGAACCCACAGTCCATATATTTCCTGCAAGAAGAACTCCCAACAAATTCTGGATCACTGCAAGGCGTGCAGAAACACAGTGGAAAAGATTTCCGTTCCAGAGAGTGCTGGAGAGCCATCCCCAGGGTCCGTTGCACCCTGGAAAGCTGAACCCACACCTGACCTGCCCTGGCCGGGGGGACCCAGAGGAGCAGATCCGAGCAGGCTTCAGGGACGGAACCTCCGATGGCCACGAAGGTCCCTCCGCCCACAGAAGCTACAGGGCAGTGAGAGAGACTTCTGGGCTGGCCAAGAGGGGAGCGGGGTGTCTCCGTGACTCGGGCCCCCTGGTGAGGGAGCAATTTGAAGTCAACACTCTTGGGGAGGGACAGGATCAAAAGACAGAATGGAAACAATGGGGGGCAGGATAGGATGGAGGGAAATACAGTTAGTCTTACACAACACGACTATTATCGAAATCGTTTGCAAAACTACACAGATAGGGCCTATATTGAATTGCCTGCCTTCCCAAAGGGAACGGGTGGGGAGGGAGGGATGGGGAGAATTTGGAACTCAAAGTTTTAGGAACAACTGGTGAGTATTGTTGTTGCTACTAGGAAATAAGAAATACAGTTACTGGGGAATAGAAAGTCATCTAGCCCTACAGGACAAAAGAGAAGATGGAGACAAGAGAAGGGAGGGATGATAGAAGAGAGGGCAGATTGGTGATAGGGAAAATTAGAATGCTCGGTGTATTGGGGTGGGGGGAGGGGATAAAGGGGAGAAAATTTGCAACACAAAATTTTGTGAGAATGAATGTAAAAACTTAAATAAATAAATTTTTATTAAAAAAATAATAATTTTTAACCTTTGTTTTAAGACTTCGAGTTTCAAATTATCTCCCTTCTTCCCTCCCCCAACCTGCATTGAAAAGGTAAGCAATGCAGTATAGGTTGTACAAGTGGAGTTGTGCAAAACACTTCCATTTTAGTCATGCTGTGAAAGCCTAACTATATTTTCCTCCATCCTACCCTGTGCCGCATTTATTCTATTCTCTCCTTTGACTCTGGCCCTTCTCAAAAGTGTTTCCTTCTGACCAAAAACTTCCTCCATCTGTCCTCCCTTCTATCACCCTGACTTACCCCCTTCTCCCTACTTTCCTTTATACACAATTGAATATGAATGTTTACCTTTCCTTAAGTCTAATCTGATGAGAGTAAGGTTCACTCATTCCCTCTCACCCCCCCATTCCCCTCCATTGTAAAATCTTTTCCTTGTCTCTTTTATGTGAGATCATTTACTTAGTTCTATCTCTCCTCCCAATATTTTCCCCTCACACCCCTTAATATTACTTTTTAGATATCATCCCTTCATATTCAACTCACTCTGTTCTCCCTCCCTCTCCCTCTCTTTCTCTCTCTCTCTCTCTCTCTCTCTCTCTCTCTCTTTCTCTCTCTCTCTCTCCACACACATGTAGGTATGAATATTTATGTATATCTGTATATGTACATGTATATGTATGCATACATATATACACACATTCATGTATATATAAATACATATTTTCTCTCCAACTATGCTAATATTGAGAAAAGTCTGATGAATTACAGATATGATTTTTCTATGTGGGAATGTAAAGAGTTCTAATTTAATATGTCTCTTATGGCTTCTCTTTCTTGTTTGTCTTTTCATGCTTCTCTTGATTCTTGCTTTTAAAAGTCAAATTTTCTATTCAATTCTGGTTTGTTCATAAATAATGCATGAACGTCTTCTATTTCATTGAATGTTCATTTTCTACCCTGAAGTATTCTACTCAGTTTTGCTGAGTAGGTGATTCTTGGTTTTAGTCCAAGTTCCTTTGACCTCTGAAATATCATCTTATATGCCTTCCAATTCCTTAATGTAGAGGTTGCTAGATTTTGTGTTATCCTGATTGTGTTTCCATAATGCTCAAATTGTTTCTTTGTGGCTGCTTGCAATATTTTTTCCTTCACCTGGGATCTCTGGAATTTGGGTACAATATTCCTAGAAGTTTTGCTTTTTGGATCTCTTTCAAGAGGTGCTTGGTACATTCTTTCACTTCTATTTTTCCCTCTAGTTCTAGAAAACCAGGACAGTTTTCCTTAATAATTTCTTGAAAGAAGATGTCTAGGCTCTTTTTTTGTAACCATGGCTTTCATCTAGCCTAATAATTGTTAAATTATCCTTCTTGTATCTGTTTTCCAGATCAGTGAAATACTTAACATTGTGTTCTATTTTTTTCATTCTTTTGGTTTTGCTTTATACTTTCTTGATTTCCCATAATGTCAATAGCAACCATTTTCTCCATTCTCATTTGGGAGGAATATTTTCTTCACTGATCTTTCAGACCTCCTTTTCCATTTCACTAATTCTGCTTTTGAAAGGCATTCTTCTCATTGAGTTCTTGGAATTCTTTTTCAATTTGGGTTAGTTGATTGTTTTAGGGGCTATATTCTTAAGTATTTTCATGTCTCCCTTAGCAAGTTCATGATTCATTTTTCATGATTTTCATCCATCATTTTCATTTCTCTTCCCATTTTTCCTCTACTCCTCTTACCTGATTCTCAAAATCCCTTTTGAACTCTTTTACAGACTGAAATAAACTCATATTTTTCTTAGTGACTTTAGCTGTAGGAACTTTGACTTTGTTGTCATCTCCTGGTTGTATTTTTAAATCTTCTTCATCACCAAAGTAAGATTCTATAATATAAGGGATTTTTTTACACTGTTTGCTCATTTTTCCAGCCAAATGCTTGACTTTCTAACACTTTGTAAAGATAGAGCTCTATTTTCAGTTGCAGAGAAGAGGTGTACTGTCCCCAAATTCATGAATGTTGTTCAATTGTTTTCAGAGCTACTTCTAGGGACCTGTAAATTTTCACTTCTTCCAACATGATATGATTAAAAGTGAGGTGTTTCCTCCTTTCCTGGCCTGTTCCCTGCCCTGAAAGTAACAACAAGCACTCTTTTCTGACTTTGAATTGTGAGGAGTCTTCCCTCTGCATTTCATATTAAAAAGTTATGTGTTTATTTGCCATTAACCCCATGTCTTGATAGATTATAGATTAATTATTGAAATTAATTTGTAATTGGGCTTAAATGTGTGTGGCTTAATTCTTCCAACTGGATCTTCAATGACCTCTGGCTACTGTGCGCTTGTAATTCTCAATCAGTTCTAAGATTCATTGATACCTATATCTATATCTTGTGGTGTTAGAATAATAAACATACCTTCTCTCCATCATTACAACATTACATCATTACATTACATTACATTACATTACCTCTTTGTTCAATTTACAAATTATATTTGCTTTTATCAGAATTGAATTGAGACTGTTCCTCTTGGGCTCCAAAACTACTTGCCCATAATCTCAGACAAAACATTATTTGGTATAAAGGCAGTTGGACTGAGTCACAATTAATTATATTTTAGTTCATTGTGTCACGGGACACCAAGAAGTCATTTAACTTCTCTTTTCAGTTTCTCTCTCTGTAAAATGAAGAAAATCATAAAAATGACCCTACAGGGGTTTTTGGATAGGTTCAATGAGAGTAAGCAAGAAAAATGTTCTAAAAGTCTTACTTCTTCTTAACATCATTTTTATCAACAGCAGCATCATTATCATTATGAATTTCTTAACTTTTCCCATAGTATTTGGAAAAAAAGTTACAGGAAAAGTAACAATCCAGTTTTGATTCCTTCAGATGAAATATGTTACATCTTGTTACACAGCCAGAGTTTTTTTAACAAGATATTTTTTGTGGTTTAATAAAAAAAAGGTTTAGAATGTTAAGTTTTTAATCAAGAATATCTATACAACACAGTTGCAATAAAAGACAAGACAAAAAAGGGTTAATATTGATCTTACCCTTTCCCATATAATTTTGGTATTGTTGGTGAGATTTTTGTATTTTGAAAGTTTATTTTTAAATTTAATTTTAGTTCCAAGTAGTTTGAGTATAATGGATTTTTGTTGTGACAACTTTTCAATATATATATATATTATATATATATATATATATATAAAATGTATATATGCATATATGTTTATATGTGCATATGTTCAATGCATATATATGTATATGTAGGCATGCATGCTTACATACACGTGAATCTATATACATTTCACGTGTGTTTGCATAAATACATACACAGGGATAAATAGAGACAGACAGACAGACAGGTAGATAGATAGATAGATAGATAGATAGATAGATAGATAGATAGATAGATAGATAGGTAGATAGGTAGATAGATAGAAATGGCAGCTAAACAGTGCAGGGTATAGAAAGCCAGGCGTGGAGTTAGGAACATGAGCTTTCCTGAGTCAAATCTGTTCCCAGACACTCAGTGATCATGGGACCCTGGGAAAATCACTTAACCCTCTTTGCCTTAGTTCCACCATTTGTAAAATGAGATGAAGAAGGAAATGGCAAACCCCTCCAGTATTATTGTCAGGAAAACTGCTTATGAGGTCATGGAGAACTGGCCATGATTTACTTCAATTGTGTGTGTGTGTGTGGGGGGAGTATCTGGCTGTGTCTGTGTATGTTACTCCGTATGTTTCATACTGAATTCTTGGGAAGAACAGATCAGATTTGCAAAATCATTCAAATTCATATATTCAATATTCATATTGATTGTAAAATCAATCAAATTCATATAAAATTCACTGTTTTTATAACAATATTCCTATTACATAAATTGTTTTCTGGATGTGTAGATTTTACTCTATATCAATTTATGGAAGTCTTCCTATACCTACTTCCCACAAAAACACCAAGGAGAACAGTGGATAAAATTTTGGGCCTAGAATCAGATAAAATTTCAGTTCTAATACAACCTTACATATGTGGTAGCTGTGTGACCTGGGCAACACACCAAATCCCTGTCTACCTCAGTCATTTTAGGAAGAAAGTGGGAAAATGATAGTATCTACCTACAAAGATTGTTGTGAGCATAAAATGAGACAATATTTCCAAAATTATTATAACAAACCCTGACACATGGACATTGCTTAATTAAGGCTTGTTTCCTTCCTTCCATTTTCCACCTGAAACTTCCCCTTTTTACCTTTTTATAGCAATAGTAGTTCATCATATACCTTGATTTGTTGAGGCATTCTCAAAAACAAGGGCAATCCCCTAATCAACAGTTGTTGTTTTTCTTTTTTTTTTGCCATTACACAAAAGAAAGACTGTAAACATTGATGGACTTACGAATCCCAAATCTCTGTCTTTGTTTCTCTTTGGGTCATACAGCAAATATGAGCAATGCTGGGTTAAAGCTTATGCATACTGTTAACAGTTCTTTTCTATTGCTTTCCAAAATGCCTAGATGTTGGTTGGTTGAGCCAAGATGGCAGAGTAAAAGAAGGGAGTTCTCACTCAGATCCCTCCAAATACTGTAAAAATTTATCTAAACAAATTCTAAAGCTAGAGGACAAGAAAAATGTTAGAGGGAAAGAAATTTCCAGCCCAAGACTCTGGGGGATTGACAGGAAAACTATATCACATTAGACTGGTAGTACAGCACAGGAAGGCATAAGCCACACCAGCACAGACAGGGAAGAGCAGGTCTCAGGAGTGTGTGTGGTGGTTTCCAGACTTTTGGGCCAACAAATATCAAAAATAGTATAGTAGATCGGTGGAAAAACTCTGTCTGACATAGGTAGGGGAGGCGTGTGGTTGGCCCTAACTCCAGGACACTGGATTTGGTGGCAGAGGCACCATAAGAATCAATGACACCAGCTGTAGCTGCTTCTGGAGCTCTGGGTCCATAGACAGCATTGGATTGACAGGCTGATGCAAAAACCCTGAAGCCTGGGACAATAAACCAACAACCACCCCTGCCCACACTGGAAGCAGTGTTCTGCCTTTAAAAGGAGTTAGAAAGTCAAGTATTTGCCTAGGATGATGAACAAATATCTTAAAAAGAACTCAGACTATAGAATCTGACTTTGGAGACACAGACCAAAACACACAACCAGAAGAAGGCAACAAAGTCAAAGATCCTATATCAAAAGACTTCAAGAAAAAATATGAAATGGCATTAGGTCATGAAAGGGTTCAAAAACAATTTTAAAAATCAAGTAAGAGATATAGAGGACAAATTGTGAAGTGAAATGAGAGTGATAAAAGAAAATAACGAAAATCTAGTCAACAGCTTGCTAAAAGAGACCAAAAAGGTATTCAAGAAAGTAACATCCTTAAAAATAGAATAACCCAAATGGAAAAAGAGATCCAAAAAGCCAAAGAGGGAAAGAATGCCTTAAAATGCAAATGGACACCTGTTAAAGGAGGTACAAAAGCTCCCTAAAAAAATGATTCCTTCGAAATTAGAATGAAGCAAATGGAAGCTAATGACTTTATGAGAAATCAAAAAGTATGAAAGAGAACTAAAGGAATGAAACAATAGAAGACAATATGATATAGATAGATAGATTGATAGACAGATAGATATAGATATAGATATGATATGACATATATAAAACATGATACCTATATATGAATATATATGCATATATATATGCATACATATGCATATACATACATAAATACACACACACATATATATGTGTGTATATATATACCCTGATATTCTAGAATCAGAGGATAAATTAGACATTGAAAGAGTCCATTGACCAGCTCTTGAAAGAGATCCCCAAATGATAACTTCTAGGAATATTGTAGTCAAACTCCAGAATTCTCATATCAAGCATAAAATGTTGCAAGCAACCAGAAAGAAACAAAATCAGGATAATAAAAACTCTAGCAATTTCTACATTAGTGGCTTGTAATGTTATTACAGGGGTCAAAGGAGCTAGGATTAAAATCATGAATTGCCTACCCAGCAAAATTGAGTAAAATGCTTCAGGGTCAAAAATGGTCATTTCATGAAACAAAGGAATTTTGAGCATTATTGATGACAAGACCAGAACTGGAGAGAGAAAATATGACTATCAAACACAAGAAAAAAGAGAAGCATGAAAAGATAAACAGGAAAGAGAAACCATAAGTGACTTACTAAAGTTGAATTGTTTAATTTCTTATATGGAAAGGTAATAAAACACTTTTCAGGGTAGTTGGAGGAGATTATATAGACATATACCAAGGGAACAGGGTGAGTAGAATATGAAGAGTAAGATCTAAGAAATAAAATTAAGAGGTGAAAGAGGAATACATTGAGATAAGGAGAAAGTAAGAAACAGATTGGGGTAAATTACCACATCAAGGGGACACGAACAAACTTTTTCAATGGAGGGGCAGAGGGGAAAGAGTGAATCTTCATCTCATCACATTTGACTTAAGGAAGGAATAATATGAACACTCAATTTGGTATGAAAATGTATTTTACACTACAGCAAAGTAGGGGGCATGGGGATAAGGAGGCAGTACGAGGATGATGGGAGGGAGATGGAGGAATGGGAGGAGGAAGTAAGCAGAAGTCAACATTTTGAGAAGGGACAGTTTCAAAAGAGAGAATTGAATAAATGAGGGGGCAGGATAGGCTGGAGGGAAATGTAGTTACTCTTTCAAAATATGACTCTTATACAAGTGTTGTGCATGACTACACATATATAACCTATATTGAATTTCTTGCCTTCTCATTGAGAATGGATGGGGAGGGATGCATGTAGAGAAGCTGGAACTCCAAGTTTAAAAACGAATGTTTTTATCGTTCCCTAAATTAATTAAAAATTAAATACTGCTTCATATCACTTGACTAATTTTAGAAATGATACTTTTTCTTATAAATTTCTCTTTTCCATATATATTTTGTATTACAGACAGTTATCCGACAATTTTGATTCGATGATTTTCTCCCCATTTTTCTTGATTGTCTTCTGACTTCAGTAGAATTTTTGCTTGCATTTTCCAGTTTTCTGCAATGAAAATTTTCCCTTCTGTGGTTATCTCTTGTTAAGTTATCAAATATTCCTCTTTTGCAAATGTGATGGGTAAATTCTTCTCTGACTTTCTAATTTATTTATGATGTCCACTGCTTTACTTAAATGATGTACACATTTGTACCTTATCTTGGCATATCAGGTGAGTTGTTTTATACATGACTTATCTCAGGCTATTGTAATCATCATTAACTGAATTACTGTTTAGATATTTTTTTTCTGTCTTAATCAACTTCTACTTCCCTTTTTCTTCCTCATATTGTATCTAAAAGTACAACAACATAAAATTAACTGACTCTAGGGAGACAATAATTCTGTGTGATCTTGGAAAAATTATTCAAGATTCCCACTACTCAGGTTCCTTCTTTACAAAGTGAGAAGCCTAGACCTCTGAGATCCCTTCTGACTCTATCTATGATGGTTTATTTTTAACCTTAGCACTTAATATAACATCCCAATCACATTAATTGTTAAATATATACTTCTTGACTTACAAACTGATTGGATTAACTGGTTTGTTTTTAATTTTTCCATAGATATTTTTAAACTTTTGATTTACATTATTTCACCATTTCATTTGGAGAAATATTTATTACCCACCTTCTCTGTGCAAAGACATTATACTAGGTTTTGGAAATAGAATTAATAAAAAGAAAAAGTAGTTCTTCCGGGGAGGCAGTAGACCAGCCTAACATTAAACTCTTCATAATAGTTAAGTATAAGTGATACCACTAATTAGATGTTTTAGATTTATGATTATTCTCATTGTTAATATATCTTTGTGACCCTACCTTACTCAACAATTAGAGACACATGGCTTATCCTGCATCATATGATTTCTTTTGTTCCTTGTTCTTGTTAACTCAAGGTCACCATCTGTATTCTAGAGAGAAATTACTTATTTCCAAATGTGTGTTCCTAGTTTAATAACCTGACACACATTTCTGCTAGTTCTTTTTACTTTCTATTTTGGATAGATCTTCTTGACTCATTCCTAATAGCTATCACAATAGCTAAACCAAAACAAAAACAAAAAACCAAGAAAAACCCGTGAACCATTCCTATTCACATTTTTCAACTGACCTTATTTGATTCTTAAAAGCCTGAAACTGTTCAGTGATTTGGAATAATAAGTCTCTGGCCTTGAATTGATTCATTTATTTATTTACTTACTTATTTGCTTGTTTACTTATTTATTAAATTTTATACCAATTTCCTGAATATCTACATTGAGTGGTTTTTTTTTTTTGTCTTTATTCTATTAGAATCAGCCTTCCGTTTTCTTTCTGAAAACAAAGCATTAATATTTGAAAGAGATAATCAAAAAGTATAGGAGTTATTTCATAAATTGAATTGATTTGAATTTGCAAAAAGTGGTAAGGCAAAAAAATACTTAATAGATAACAAGTTAAATAAATGGTATTTGTAAAGTAGTTCTCTGGGGTAAGGCTAAATTTAAGAGAAGGGAAAAGAAATCCATGTGTACATTTACTTTCAAAAAAACTAATTCTTTACAGTATTGAAAATAAAGATATAATAGCTTCAGATACAAATTACTAGGACTCAGTCCCAATGGGACAAGGAACAGCAGACATTAATACAGGATACAAGCTGTAAGTCTAGCTTGCTAGCTAGTAAAATAAAGTTTACTTGTTTCATCTTGATACCGAATTTTATTTGGTAAAGAATTTTGTTATACATTTGAATATTGTCTAATGTGTACAAATCCATTTGCCAGTAACTCAGGATACAATCCACAAATGAAATACCCTGAAAGAGTTTGAATTCTATTTGAAAGAGGAGGGGAAATGTTTAGATGAGTCATTGGTTTTTTTCTGCCATCTTGATTCTGCCTCCTCAATTTTTACAATGATTTTCATTCATCACAGTCATTTCTCTTCCCGGTTTTTCTCTATCTCTCTTATTTGCTTTTTAAATACTCTTTGGAGTCTCCCATGGCTTGCAATGCATTTATATTTTTTCATACATTAGCTATAGGAATTTTGATTTTGTTGTCTTCTGAGTTTCTATTTTGATCTTCCCCATCACTGTAGTAAAACTGCTTATGAGAGTGTAACTCCAATGGGCTGGTCACATTGTTAGAAATAAAAGTGTATGCTTGCAAAAAAGACGGTTTTATAAAGAAGTCACATGTGGCCAGCATTAACATGGTGATCAGAAGAAGCAATACAAGGAGACTCTCCAGGTATTTCTTAAGAATTTTGTACTTGATTATGTGACATGGGAGACACTGGCACAGGACCATTCAGGATGACATGTGCACATCAGAGAAATTACTGTGCTCTATGAGCAAAACAGAATTAAAATAGCTCAAAAGAAATGCAAAATTTAGAGAATCCACCTCAAATATTACCATGGACTATTTTTGCATGACCTTTGGTAACATTTTAAGTTCATATTGGTCTGATCATCCACACTCAGATGCAGTGAAACTTGGCTCTAGTATACTCAAATCATTTTGATCCTCTTCAAGAACAAAGGACAACCAACCTACTAACCAAATAACCAACCAATAACTTTCTATAGTTGGTATCTTTTTTGCTGTTTCATCAATATTTTCATTCTATTTTTCCATTCTATTCTAATTCATTCATTCTATTCAATATTTTCATTCTAAGTCATCTGATTTTTATTCAGGTATTTTATCCTAGTTTATCTCAATGTTAAAGTGAATCTCTGCTTCCAGAGTTAAAGGGCACTTGAGATTTTTTTTTTTCTGCAATTGTTTTTAGAGGAATTCTGGGGACCTGTAGGTTGTTGGTGCTTCCAATTTGGTATGGTCAAAGGAGAGGTGTGTTTTCTACTCTTCTAAGTTGTACTGTGGTCTATGGGAAACCACAGACACTCTTCCATCCCATAACTGTACCTAGCGTCCAAGCTCTCCTACAACTCTAAGCTCTTACATGCTAGTGCTCTTCCTCACCCTGGAACTGATAGATTGGAGTATAATTTAACTTCCATTATCCAACCTTCTTCTATTCCCCTTCCCTTCTATTTTACTGTGGGGCGTAATAGACTTCTATACTCCACTGCCTGTATAGCTTAATTTCCAATTGCATGTTAAAACAACTTTTAACATTCATTCTTAAAACTTTGAGTCCCATACTCTCTCCCACCCTCCCCACACACCTTTATTGGAAAACAAGCAATTCAATATAGCTCATACATGTGTAACAATGCAAAGCACTTCCATAATAGTTATGATGTAAAAGATTAAGCACATTTCACTCTATTCTATCCTGCCCTACATTTTTTTGATTCTCTCCTTTCATTTGTCCTACCACAACAGTGTTTGTTTCTGGTTATCCCGTTCCCCAATTTGCTATCTTCTATTATCTTCCCTGTCCCATTCTCTTCTTCCTTGCCTTCCTGCAAGGTAAAATAGATTCCCATATCCAAATGAGTGTTATTTCCTCCCTAAGCCAAATACCATAGGAGTAAAGCTCAATTATTGCCTTTTACCCCCTCCTTCCCCTCCATTGTAAATGCTCTTTCTTCCCTCTTTTATGTGAGATGATTTGCTACATTCTACTTCTCCTTTTCTCTTACTCCTAGTACATCCCATTGCACAGTAAATTTTATTTTTTGTGTATTCTTCCATCATGTTCAGTTCACCCAGTGCCCTCTGCATGTGTGTTTGTATACGTATGTGTGTGTGTGTATTCCCTCTAACTACCCTGATATTGAAAAAGTTTCATGAGTTACAAATAACATCTTTCCATGTAAGAATGTTAACAATTCAACTTGAGTAAGTTCCTTAAGGTTTCTCTTTCCTGTTTACCTTTTCATGTTTCTCATATTTGAAAGTTGAATTTTCTACTGAGCTCTGGTCTTTTCAACAAGAATGCTTGAAAGTCCTCTATTTCATTGAAATTCCAATTTTTCCCCTGAAGTATTATAGTCAGTTTTTCTGGGTAGGGGATTCTTGATTTTAACCCTACATACTTTGACCTCTAGAATATCATATTTCAATCCCTTTGATCCCTGAGTGTAGAAGCTGTTAAATCCTGAACTATCCTGATTGTATTTCACAATACGTGGATTGTTTCTTTCTGACTGCTTGTAATATATTTTGCTTGACCTGGGAACTGAGGAATTTGGCTATAATATTCCTAAGAATTTTCTTCTGGGATCTCTTTTAGAAGGTGATCAGTGAATTCTTTCCATTTCTGTTTCACTCTTTACTTCTAGAATATCAGTGCAGTTTTCCATGATTATTTCTTAGAACATGATGTCTAGGCTCTTTTTTTGATCACAGTTTTCAGGTAGACCAAATATTGTCTTTCCTGGATCTATTTTCCAGGTCAGTTGTTTTTTCAATGAGATATTTCACATTGTCTTCTATTGTTTCATTATTTTGGTTTTGTTTTAAAATTTCTTGGTTTCTCATAAAAGTCATTAACTTCTATCTGCTTAATTCTAATTTCAAAAAGCTATTTTCTTCAGAGAGCTTTTGAACTTCCTTTTGCATTTGGCCGATTCTGCTTTTTAAAGCATTCTTCTTTTCATTAGCTTTTTGGGCCTCTTGCCATTTGAGTTACTCAATTTTTAAAGGTGTTATTTTCTTCAGCATTTTTGGGGTCTCCTTTAGCAAGCTGTTGATTCGTTTTTCATGATTTTCTTGCATCGCTCTCATTTTTCTTAACAATTTTTCCTTCATCTCTCTTACTTGATTTTCAAAATGCCTTCTGAACTCTTCTCTGACTTGAGACCATTGCATACTTTTTAGTGACTTTGGATGTAGGAACCTTGACTTTGATGCTTCCTCTGATGGCATTTGACATTTTGTTCTTCCTCATCCAAAAGGATGAAGAAAATACCTTTTCATCAAGAAAGTAATCTTCTTTAGTCTTATTTTTTTTCCCTTTTAGGGGCATTTTCCCAACTGGTTACTTGACTTTTGAGTGCTTTCTCAAGTGGAGGGCATAAACTAGGTACCTTTAAGTTCTCAGTTCCTCCAATGCGACACAATCAAGGCAGTGGATTTTTCTCCTTTCCTGGCCTATGCTCTGGTCTCTGAACAACCACAAGCATGCTTTTCTGCCCTGGAAGTGAGTAAGAATTCCCTTGCCACAGCCACCACCATTTCTGCCATATCAGAGCTCCTCCACACCCCAGGATGACCACTCAGAACTGAGATCTAGTTCAGCTGTTTACTTCCACCAGGTTCTTTAGGCTGAGGGCTGCAAAACTGGATGCTGCTGAAGAAGTGACTGCTGCCACCCTGGGGCCAAGACTGGGACTATATCTTGCTCCCTTCTCACCTAGGTAAAAGAGCTTTCTTACTGACCTTTGAAGCCATCTTTTTCATTTGTGGGTTGAGAAATCTGGAAATGACAGCTGCTACCCATGATTCCATGCCCTGAAGCTTTCTCCAGTTCCGTCCATGCTATGTGACCCAGGCTGTGCAGAGCTCTGCTCTGAGCCCAGTGCAATAGACCTTTCCTGGCCGCCTTCCAGGCTGTTTTGGGCTGGAAATCTCTTTTACTCTGTCGTTCTGTGGCTTCTACTGCTCTAGAATTTGTTTAGTCATTTTTACAGGTATTTTATGGGCTATGGGGGGAGAGTTAGAGCAGGTTGATCTTTCTACTCCATCATCTTGACTCCACTCCCCTTGTAATCTTCTTCTGACTTTTGTCTTACATTCTTAGTTAGTATCTATGGGACAGGTCTTGAAATTGCAACTGACACCCACAACATATTCAGTCATTTCTAATGCTCCTGGGTTGCTCGAGTGCATCCTGTGGTGGACTGTGCTTCACTCTTACTCTGGAGCAACAAACCTTTCCTGCTGGCCTTCTCAGATCCTGTCCCTCAAAAATTATTTAGAGCCATCATTTTATGGATACTCCTGCTTCAGAAATTGTTTTGAGTCATTATTTAAAGGTTTTCAAAGAAGTTTGGGTAAAAATACAAGTGAGCCCCTGCCATTTCTCCACCATCTTGCCTCTAATAATTTTTCCTATGCTTTTTAGCATGATGCTTTCAGAAGTGTTGCTAGACACCCTCGACAAGGACAAAAATAGTATCCAAGTTTGCTGCCACACTGATGGTACATTATTTAACTTAAAAAGACTACTAGCCAAGACTAAAGTAGAGGGTCAATTGGTAAATAATTTTTATTCACAGATGATTGATTGGACACTTACTGCAGCTTTTAAGGTGCAGATGCAACAAAGTATGAATTGATTCTCTACTACTTGTGCTAATTGAGGCCTAATGATTAATATCAAAAAACCCAGGGGTTCTCAACCTGCCAGCATCACATTACCCATATGTGGAATCATTGCCAAATGGATAAATATGGATAAATTCACTCACCTTGGCAATATAATTTCCACAACTTTATAATAGATGATGAGGTGGATGCATACATGTAAAGAGCTATTTTCATGTTTGGGAGCATCTAAAAGAAAACATGAAAGAGAAGATGTATTAGAATTCCTACCAAATAAAGATCTCCATTGCTATTGTGCTGATTTCATTGTGAAAGCCTGTGAAACCTGGACAGTTTACCAGTATCATGACAAAAAACTGAATTGATTCCATTTGAAGTGCCTTAAACTGTTGTAGAAAAAAATTGAAAATCAGCTTGCAAGATAAGGTACTGAATGCTGAGGTTCTTTTTTTGAACTCAGTTGCTAATTATTCAAACTCAATTGCAGAGAGCATAACTGCAACAAACAGTCCACCTTTTTCAAATGACAAAAATGTTTCCCTAAAAGACTTTTTTAGAGAACATGGTGGTCAGAAGAAGAGATACACGGACACTCTCAAAGTCTCTCTGAAGAACTTAGGAATAATTTTTGAGGCATGGGAGATACTAGCATAAAACCATCCATCATATCATGCCCACATAAAAGGCACTGTGTTCCACAAACAAAACAGAATTGCCTTAGCTCAAAAGAAACAAAAGATATACAAATTAGGAGACATCTCGATTTCAAAATTTCATATATACTGTTTTTCCCAATTTATATTAGAGCCTTTGGAACATTTATTGCCTGATCAGCCACAGAAGAATACACTCTACTTTGACTCAAATAAAGTGATGTCATTTTAATTTTCTTTGAGAAATAAGAACAACAAACAACACCAAATATACATACAATAATGTATACGTGTCATCCATTTCTGAAATGCAATCAATCCTGACAGTGGCATTCTAGAATTCCCAAGATGTCTTCAAAGAATGTTTCAGGTACCATCTCCCAAGTGGTACTTTTACTCATCCCCTCAAGTGTAAGGGATCATTTTAAGAAAAAGTTCATATAAATTTAACTTTGTATGCACTTTGCATCTATTTAACTCTGTGAATGGTATGCATACAATACCTGCTCCTTGCAGTTATGCCTCAATTAACTCTTTATGAGTAGTCATTATTTTATTTGTGTATTTAAATTCTCAGTACCCAGGTAGTGACTTGGCTATAGTAACTATTTAATGGAGATGAAAACATATTTTTTAATATTTTTCTTCATATTTTTGGTCTGTTTTATTTTGAAAAATAATTAATGAGAAATAGGTTTTGTGTGACTGTACTTGTGTAATGTATATCAGGTTGCTTCCTTTCTCAAGGAAATAGACGTGTGAAAATGATGGAGAGATTTTGGAATTCAGAATTTTGAATTAATGAAGTGTTTTCATATTTGAATGACAACAATAAAATCAAGAAAACTGAACAAATGCATAATCATCATTTTGATTTAAAAATGTAATTGATATTTTTAGAGAAGAGTTTGCATGTAATTGAACAGAATATGAAATCAGGATCACCTGGGTTCATATCCTATCTCTCAACCACACAACGCAATATTTAAAGTTCAATATAAATATCAACTATTGTTACTGTGATTAAATTTTGTATGACATTTAATTTTACAAATTCTCCTTTTAATTGAATGTGTAGTGTTTAGAGAAATTCTGAAAAGAATACATATGTAAAACACAAAACCTTAATACTCCAAACATCATTCCTACTAACATTATTTAAAGAAGAATAGATAGCAAAAGTAATAATAGATTTGTCAATAGACAATGATTCAAATCTCAACTCTTTCACTAATTGCTGTGTGACCTAAGGGCCAAAAATATGTCCCTTTTACCTTTGTCTCAGTCTGCAAAATGAGGTTAAAGAAAAAAGGCTGCTTTCAATTCCAAGAAACTCCCAAAGATGAAGTATTGGATTTTACCTCTTCAATGGAGCCTGAGAGGGGATCATCCTGTTGCTTACCAAATCCTTTTACACAGGAACCAGGAGGCAAACATTTTAATTTTGATGAAGTGAGTTTAGGATAAAGATAGGAATTTATTCTTTTGTAGCAGGTAATAAACTCATGGAATTCATTACGCAGATGGAAGTTGCAGTCTCAAAATAGAAATACGTATTTTCCAGAAACATTTAGACAAAGTGCTGGATGATAGAAGCAAAATGAGTTACTTTGGAGAATTCAAGAAGGACATCTTTAATTAGTCTCTGACCTCAAGCATGCTACTCATCTTGTGGTATGGCAAAAGAAAAAATAATAATTTTGAAATGCAAGAGAGAAGCCCTTGGTTCAAACTAAGCTCTCTTCTCTTCTCTGCAACATTGGCCACATCATTTCACTTTCTCACTTTAGTTTTCTCTTCGCTTCAAGTGAACAGGTTGATATAAATGACTTCTCTCAGTAGCCTCCTAACTTTAAATCCAAGATTCTGTAATACTACACTTAAATTCCAGAATTAACAGTCTTAAGGGAACATCATATTGATTCATTTTTCACTGAAGAAATTGAAGGTATTCATGAAGTGTTTTCTTCTCTCACTTCTTTTTCTTAAAATATAACATTGCTCAGATGCTTTCCTTCATGGTCTCTCTTTTCATCTTTCTCACACAAAGGAGTGATGATTGCCATGGAAAACCAATCTACATACACATTCATCCCATTCTATGCTATCTTGTTCAGCCAACCACCTCGTCTCATAGTTTTTATCTCAATAATAACCATTCTTTCCCCATATTTTGATTTCTTCTCAAATGATTACAATTATACCCATCTCTCACAAATGAAAAAAAAATCAGAACACCAAAAGAAATGTTTCTTCCATTGATCAAATTGGGCTGTATTGCCATTGTGCTATACCTCTCCTCCCATATGTTGCCATATTCCTTCAGAAGACTGTCTACAATTGGTGACTCCACTTAGTTTTCCCTCACAGACATTTTGTCTCCTTTCAATTTGATTTCTGCTTTCAGCACTTAATTGAAACAGATCTTTCCAAAGTCACCAATGTTTTTTTAATTGCCAAATCTAAAAGGCTTTCGTCTCAAATTCTTGACCTTTTTGCAGCCTTGACAAAATCAATCATTCTTTATTTTTCTCCTTGGTGCTCTCTTCTCTCTAAGTTTTGGTGAGATGTCATATATATATATATATATATATATATATATATATATATATATATATATATATATATATATATATATAAATAAATATAAAATATATTAAATAAATAGATAAAATAAATAAATATAAAAATACATTAAAAATAAATAAAATGAATATATGTATATATATTCATTTTATTTATTTTTAATGTTCTACAATCACTACCATAAAACTTAGATTTTTTCCCCCTACTTATTCCCCATTACCCTCTTTCCTCCCCAAGACAACATAAAATTCTACATAGGATCTACACATACATTCCTATTGAATACATTTTCACTATAGTCATACTGTGTAGAAGAATTAAATAAATGAGAGAAATCATATAACAAATCAAAACATAATACACATACACACACAAAATGATCTCCTACTTTCTGTGATTGAATTCCATAGTTATTTCTCTGCATGTGGAAGGCATTTTGCCTTAGAAGACCACGGGGATTTTTTTTTTTTTTATGGCCTTGCACTGCTATGAAGATACAAGTCTACCAGAAAAAAACAAAAACAAAAACAACTCTCTGACAATGTGGTCTTTGCTGTGCACAAAGTTCTCGTGGCTTTTTTCCTTTCACTCAGCATCAGATCATATAAGTCTTTCCAGGCCTCTCTGAATTCTTGTTGTTCATTTTTTCTTATGGTGCAATAGTATTCCATTACATTCATGTACCATAATTTCTTCAACCATTCCTCAATTGATGGACATCGCTTTGATTTCCAATTTTTGGCAAATATAGAGTGCTGCTATAAATATTTTTGTATATGTGGGACCCTTTCCCACTTTTATGATATCTTGGGGATACAGTCCTAGTACATATATTGTTGGGTCAACGGGCATGCACATTTTTGTAGTCCTTTGGGCATAGTTTCAAACTACTCTCTAGAATAGCTGGATTATCTCACAGCTCCATCAACAATGAATTAGAGCTCCAACTATACCAAATCCTCTCCAACATTTATCATCTTCCGGTTCTGTCATGTTTGCCAATCTGATAGATGTGATGCAGTACTTCAGAGTTGTTTTCATTTGCATCTCTCTAATTAAAAGTGATTTGAAGCATTTTCTCATATGATTATGGATATCTTTAATTTCTTCCTCTGAAAATTGCCTGTTCATATCTTTTCATCATTTATCAATTGGGGAATGATTTGCATTGTTGTACATTTGACCCAGTTCTCTATATATTCTAGAAAAGGGGCTTTTATCCTCAAAATTACCTGTAAAAATTCTTTCCTAGTATACTACATCCCTCCAAATTTTGGTTGCATTGGATTTGGTTGTGCAAAAACTTTTCAGTTTAATGTAATCAAAATTATGCATCTTGCACTACATAAAGTTATGTCTTCTTTAGTGAAAAATTCTTCCCTTCTCCATAAATCTGTTAAATACACTATTCCTTTCTCCTCCAATTTGTCCATGGTATCAATCTTTATACTTAGATCGTTTACCTATTTGGACTTTATTCTTGTGTACGGTGTCAGGCATGGGTCTATGCCTACTTTTTTCTTCACACTGTTATCCAATTTTCCCATCCACTTTTGTCGAACAGTGAGTTCTTATCCCAGAAGCTGGGTTCCTTGGGTTCATCGAACAGTAGATTGCTATATTCATTGCCTATTGTGTCTTGAGTACATAGCCTATTCCACTTGTCAACCCGTTTGTTTCTGAGACAGTACCAAGTGGTTTTGATAATTACTGCTTTATAATACAATTTGAGATCTGGTAGCCCTTGGCCACCTACCCTACCATTTCTTTTCATTAGTCCCTTTGATCTTCTGGACCTTTTGTTCTTCTTGATGAATTTGGATATTATTTGATCCAATTATAGAAAATAATTATCTGGTAGTTTAATTGGCATGGCACTAAATAAGTAAATTAATTTAGCTAGAAATGTCATTTTTATTATATTGACTCAGCCTACCCATGAGCAACTGATGCTTTTCCACATATTTATACCTGATTTTATTTCTGCAAAAAGTGTCTTGTAATTCTGTTCATATCGTCCCTTGGTTTATTTGGGCAAGTAAACTCTCAAATATTTTATTATTTCTTCTCTAGCTTTAAACGGGATTTCTCTTTCTATCTTTTGCTGTTGAATATACTAATATATAGGAAGGTAGAGGATTTGTGCAGGTATATTTTGTAATCTAAAACTTTGTCAAAGTTGTTTATTATTTCAAGTAGTTTTTTACTTGAATCTCTGGGATTCTCTAAATATACCATCATCTACAAAGAGCAATAACTTAGTTTCTTCTTTGCCTAATTCTTATTCCTTCAATTTCTTTATCTTGTCTAATTGCTACAGTTAACATTTCTCGTACCATATTGAATAATAGTGGTGATAATGTATACCCTTATTTCAGCCCTGATCTCATTGGAAATGCCATCTAGCTTATTTTCTTTGCATATAATGCTTGCTGAAGGTTTTGGGTAGATACTGCTTATTATTTTATGGAATGTTCCCTCTATTCCTATGTTCTCCAGGGTTTTGGATAGGAATGGGTGTTGTATTTTGTTGAAAGCTTTTTCTGCATCTATTGAGGTGTGGTTTCTGTTATTTTGTTGTTGATATGATAGATAATGCTAATAGATTTCCTAATATTGAATCAGTCTTGCATTCCTGGCATGAATCCTTCCTGATCATATTCTGTTATTCTCGTGATAAGATGCTGTATTCGTTTTGATAAAATCTTGTATAAGATTTTTGCCTCTATATTCATTAGAGAAATTTGTCTATAATTTTCTTTCTCTGTTTTCTCTCTTCCTGGTTTAGGTACCAAAACCATATTTGAATCATGAAATTAATTTGGGATGACTCCTTCTTCTCCAATTTCAAAAAATAGCATATATAGTGTTAGAATAGCTGTTCTTTAAATGTTTGATAGAATTCACTTGTAAATACATCTGGCCCTGGCAATTTTTTTTGTAGGGATTTCATTGATGGTTTGTTCAATTTCTTCTTCTGAGATGGGGTTGTTTAAGTATTCAACTTCCTCTTCTGTCCACCTGGGCAATTTGTCCTTTTTAGAATACTCATCCCTCTCACTTGGATTGTCAAATTTATGTGCATAATATTTGGGCGAAGTAATTTCTAATTATTTTTTTTTAATTTTCTCCTCATTGGAGGTCAGTTCACCCCTTTAATTTTTTTATATTAGCAATTTTATTTTCTTCTTTATTTTTTTAAATCAATTTGACCAAATGTTTATCAATTTCATTAGTTTTTTCATAAAACCAACTATTAATTTTTTATTAGTTTAATAGTTTTCTTAATTTCCATTTTATTAATCTCTCCTTTGATTTTCAGTATTTCTAATTTAATATTTTTGAGGGGACTCTCAATTTGTTCTTTTTCTAGCCTTTTCAACTGCATGCCCAAGTCACTGATCTCCTCTTTCTCCATTTTATTTATGTAGGTATTCAAAGATATAAAACTTCCCCTAAGAACTGCTTTTGCAGTATACCATAAGATTTGATATATTGTCTCATTATTTTCATTCTCTTGAATGAAGTTGTTGATTATTTCTATGATTTGTTGTTTAACCCACTCCTTCTTTAGGATTAGATTATTTAGTTTCCAATTGATTTTTTGTTTGTCTTTTAATGGTCTTTTTTTACATATATTTTTTATTGCATTATGATCTGAGAAGGATGCATTGACTATTTGTGCCTTTTTACCAGGACTGTGAGGTTTTTTATGTCCTAGTACATGGTCAATTTTTGTATATGTGCCATGTACTGCTGAGACAAAGGTATATTCCTTTCCATTTCCATTCACTTTTCTCCAGAGATCTATCATATCTACATTATCCAGAGATTTATTTACCTCCTTAACCTCTTTCATGTTTATTTTGAGGTTAGATTTATCAAGTTCAGAGAAGGGGAGGTTGAGGTCCCCCACTAGTACAGTTTTGCTGTCTATTTCTTCCTTCAACTCCCCCAATCTCTCCTCTAGGAATTTGGATGCTATACCACTTGGAGCATACATGTTTAGTGATTGTTGGGGTGTAAGGTCGGTTTTCACGTGAACATTCTCCAGTTAGGTAAAGGTGAGGGCTTCTAAACCACAGAGCTCTCACGAGGCACCCCAGGGAACAGCTGAGAATTGAGGAGTGAAACACGAGCTATCTTGTTTTTCCACCTCTTCTCAGTGGAACCTTACTGGGGAGAGCATCCCACCTTTGAGATTGGTCTGTGGTCTGAGCACACCTGTTGTTAATTGGCTATGGGGCTGAGAGAGCTTAAATGGGTACAGGAAAGACTGGGGGTTGAGTTCCTCTCTCCTCCGGAAGGAGGAGGGGGCTCCACAGAGAGAACTCATCCTGCATGCTGACATGTAGCTGGTATCCGGAATAAAGCTTACACTTCTGTTTGACTCTGGAGGTCTCTTCTCTCATTACATTTATCCAGTTGGCCACCAAAGATCTGAGTTAGGTAAGGCCCAGCAGCCCACGGCAGTTAGGCCGGACAAGTGATAGTATTGCTTCATTGTCTATGGTGCCTTTTAGCAGGATATAGTTTCTTTCCTTATATCTTTTGATGAGTTCTATTTTTGATTTTACTTTGTCTGAGATTAGGATTGCTACTCCTGATTTTCTTACATCAGTTGAAGCACAATATATTCTGCTCCAATCTTTTGCCTTCACCTTATGTGTATCTCCCTATTTCAAATGTTTCTTGTAAATAACATATTAGTGGATTATGACTATTAATCCATTCTACTATTCTTTCGATTCTAGATTCTTTCGATGACCACTTTGCCCTCTGGATCTAGCACTTCTGGGCAGTTTTCCTTGCTGATTTCTTGGAAGATATTGTTCAGACTTTTTTTTTCATCATGGCTTTCTGACAGGCCACTAATTCTTAAATTTTCTCTCCTGGATCTATTTTCCAGGTCAGTTGTTTTTTCCAATTAGATATTTTACATGTCCTTCTGTCTTTTCATTCTTTAGATTTTGTATCACTGATTCTTGTTGTCTCATAGAATCAATTTCTATTTGTCCAATTCTAATTTGTATCAGTTTGTTTTTTTCAGTTAACTTTTGCATCTCCTTTTCCATCTGTCCAATTTTTCCTCTTAAGGAGTTATTTTCTGCAGTTAATTTTTGTATTTTCTTTTCAATTTGTTCAATTTTTCCAGTTAACTTTTGTGCTTCTTTTTCCACTTGTTAAAATTTCCTTTTTAAAGAGATGTTCTCATCAGGGAATTCTTTTTTCATAGTTTTAAACTCGTTGGCCAGTTTTTCTTCTATTTTCTTCTTCAGCTGCTCCAGAAGAGCTGATTGTGTGTGTGAGCAGTTCATAGTCCCTGCTGATGTTTCAGATGGAAGTATGATCTCGCTACTGATCTCTTTGGTATTTGTGTTCTTGTCTTTGTCCTCATAGAAAGATTCTGTGTTTTTTTTGCCCTTGTTTTGTTTTTTCCTGCTTGTCATGGTGATTGTGTATTGTGGCTTCTGGTTCTTTCAGTTAGAGGCTGCATAACTTGGTGTTGAGCTGATTGGTATGAAAAAACACTAAGGGCAAATATCTTTTTATGTTTTTGTTTTGTGTTTCCCTGTTCAGCCCTGGGACTAGTTTGTTAAGTGTGGGGAAAGGGGTGGTCTGGTCAAGGGAGATTGCCTCAGTTGAGCTGAGGCAAAGGCAAGCTCAGGGGTTGATAATCCCAGCTCCCCTGTCTTCTTTTTCCATTTGTTAAATTTTCCTTTTTAAAGAGATGTTCTCATCAGGGAATTCTTTTTTCATAGTTTTAAACTCGTTGGCCAGTTTTTCTTCTATTTTCTTCTTCAGCTGTTCCAGAAGAGCTGATTGTGTGTGTGAGCAGTTCATAGTCCCTGCTCATGTTTCAGATGGAAGTACGATCTCACTACTGATCTCTTTGGTATTTGTGTTTTTGTCTTTGTCCTCATAGAAAGATTCTGTGTTTTTTTTTGCCCTTGTTTTGTTTTTTCCTGCTCGTCATGGTGACTTCCTGTTTCCCCTGGAGTTCTGAGGTATGCCTGGATCCTAGTGTGAGTCTCCACCTCCCATAGAGCTCCTCTCCTTCTGGTGCACCTCTGCCACAGTAGGAGGAATCCCCCTTAGCTATTTTCCTAGCCTGAAGTATTATGAGACTATTTGCTTCCTCTATTGTTCCCACTGATCCAGGATTTTTCTGGGAAAATATTTTATGGTTCTTTTGAGGTCTTCAAAGGAGAAGAAGAGAACACTTACTGATCACTCTGCTATCCTGGCTCCCAGAAGTTCAAGAAGGTGATTTATATACATTAATCTGGGAGCTGAAAGTCTCAGCAGCTGCTGAGGGTGATATCTGGGACTCGGGGACTATCATTCGCTTGACTCTGTTAATCTCTCACCCTGGGCTGCCACTTTGCCTTTCCACCTGCTGATGTCCAGATTTCCCTGCGGCCTTTCCACTCTGCTGCACTAGATGTGCTGCACTGTGCACTGTGGCCTCACTGAACTCATTTGTTTCTATGGAACAAATCCTTCCTTCCACCTTCCAGTTTGTCCTGGGCTATGAATCTACCGCCATCTGTCTCCTGTTGGATTCTGCACCTCCAAAATTGGGTTAGATTCTCTTTTTAAAGGTATATGAAGGAGTTTGTCTAAGAACTTAGGTAAGTTGTTGCTCTCACTCCACCATCTTGGCTCTGCCCCCTTGATGAGATGTCTTTCTTTGGTTCTACTCCCTGACAATTGTTTCTTAGTCTTTCTTCATGGTTCTTAATATAGGCAGTGCCCAATAATTCTGAATCCCTTCTCCTAAGGGTTCTCTTCTGAGTACTTTTATCTTCTCCTTCTTATTTTTCTTGGTGATCTCATAAATTCTCATGGATTCACTTATTATATCTATACAAATATTTCTTCAATATATTTGTCTCACCCTCAATTCATTTCTGACCTCCATTCTTACATGGCCAACTAGTTATTGGACAGCTTGAACAGAAATTCCCTATCTTATATTCAGTATGACCAAACTGAACCTAGTGCTTTCCTTCTAATACATCCATTTCTCTCTAACTCCATAATTACTTTTAAGTGTAGCACCTTCCTCTCATTCACCAAACTGACAACTAATGGTCATATTTCACCTATCTACCACTTCAATTTCCAATCTATTGTCAAGTATTATCAATTCTTCCTTTGCAAAATATCTTATATATACACCAAATCATCTTTTCTGACATCACAAGATTGATAGAAACACTTATCATCCCATTCCTGAACTGTTGCAATTACCTTTGCTTGATCTCCCTTCCCTCAATTTACTCCCTACTTCAGTCAATTCTCCACTTGGTTTTCAATGCAGTCTTCCAAAAGGATAGGTCTAATTTTTTCATGGAGATGTTGCAACCATTCACTCAATGAATTTGGTGCCACTCCTATTACTCCAGGATCAAATACAAAGTCACCTGTGGGATTTACAAAATGTTTCTCATCCAAGCATTTCCTTACTGTTACTGTCTTTTCATTTTATTCTTCCTCAAATAATCCTCTTGATTTTTCTTACATGCAACACTCCATCTCACCATGCCAGGAATTTTCACTGGTCATTTTCTATGCCTGAAACTATTTTCCAGTCTTCATTCAAATGTTAACTAAAATCCTACCTTCTGGAAAACCCTTTTTACAGTTTCTCTTTAATGTTAATGCCTTACTTCTGAGATTAGCCCTGACTATTTAATACAGTTTGTTTTTCTTTCCAAGAATAGACTGCAAACACCTTGAAGGCAAGATCTTTTTCTTTTTTTTTTCTCCATTGGATACTCAATATTTCATAAATTCCCTGGTACCTAGTACATGTTTAAGCAATCTTTGTTGGCATTTAGATGTAACAATGGTATCTGTCTTTCGATATTTGAAAATAATTTAGTCAGGTTTTCTAGTCACTTTCTCTGGTTAGGAAAAGCAAGAGTTACTCCAAGTTCCAAGGGAATTTCAAATGCAGAAGAAGGGTTTCATTGTGGCAATGAAGCTCTGCCCCCAAAGCCCATAAAATACCTGTAATAAATTACTGTAAACAAATTATAGGGAAGCATAAGCCACAAAACTACAGAGTGAAAGAGATTTCCAGACCAAGGCAGTCTGGAAAGCCCACAGGAAGTGTCTATTGTGCCAGGTGCAGAATGGAGCTCAGCTCAACCGTGGCTTCACTGTGGCAAGAACAGGAATGGAGCAGACTTCAAGGTGTCACTGGAAGCAGCTTCAGGTCCCAGATTCCTCAACTCACAAGCACCAAAGACAGCTTCAAAGGTCAGTGAGAAAGCTCTTTCACTTGGGTGAGAAGGGAATGTAACAATTTAGCCGCAGGCCCAGGCAACAGCAGCTTCCATTGCTGGAGCCCTGCCTTAAGACGCTGGGGTAATTGAGCAGCTGAAATGAATCTCAGCCTTACTTGGGGGTCCTGAGGTGAGGACGGTTGCTGGCTGGTGTGGTGGAGTCGGTAGTGGTTCTGGAGATGAAATCCTGCTCACACACTAGAGCACAGGCCAGAAGAGGAATAAACTCCTCTCACAAAATTGTGCCACCTTGGAGGAAATGAGAACTTAGAGGTCCTCAGAGTATACCCTCCTCTTGAAAAAGGACTCAAAAGTCAAGTAACTGGCTGAGAAAGAGCCCAAAAAAATGGAAAAAGAATAAGGCAACAGAAGGTTACTTTCTTGGTGAGCAGGTCTTTTCTTCCACTCTTTCAGATGAGGAGGAACAATGCATACAATCAGAGAAAGACGTAAAAGTCGAGGTTTCTGCATCCAAAACCTCCAAAATAAATATGCAGTGGTTTCAGGCCATGTCAAACCTCAAAAAGGATAAAAAGGATTTTGAAAATCAAGTAATAGAGGTGGAGGAAAAATTAGGAAGAGAAATAAGAGTGATTCAATAAAATCATGAAAAGCAAGTAAGCAATTTGGAAAAGGAGACTCAAAAAATGCTGAAGAAATCAACACCTTTAAAAATAGACTAAATTAAATGGCAAATGAGGCCCAAAAAGCCAATAAGGAGAAGAAAGCTCTAAAGAGCAGAATTAGACAAATGGAAAAGGAGACTCAAAAGCTCACTGTAATAATAGTTCTTGAAAAATTAGAATGGAGCAAATGGAAGCTAATGACTTTATGAGAAACCAAGAAATTACAAAACAAACCACCTGAATGAAAAAATGGAAGGCAATGTGAAATATCTCATTGGAAAAACAACTGACCAGGAAAATAGATTGAAGGAAGTCAATTTAAAAATTATTGGACTCCCTGAAGACCATGACCAAAAAAGAGCCTAGGAATCATCTTTCATGTAATTTCCAAGGACAACTCTCATGATATTTGGAATCAGAGGGTAAAATAAATATTTAATAATATTTAAATAAATATTGAATAATATCGAATAAATATTGAAAGAATACACCAATCCCCCTGAAATGAAAAACTCCTTAGAATATTGTAGTCAAATTCCAGAGTTCCCTTGTCAAAGAGAAAATATTGCAAGCAGCAAGAAAGAAACAATTCAAGTATTGTAGAAATCCCATGTGGCTAACACTGGATCTGGCAACTTCTCCATTAAGGGATTGAAGGACTTAGAATAGAATATTCTGGAAGTCAAAGGAAGTAGGACTAAAACCAATAATTACATATTCAGCAAAACTGAGTATAATACTTCAAGGGAAAAAATGGTCATTCAATTAAACAGAGGGTTTTCAATCATTCTTGATGTAAAGATCAGAGCAGCATAGAAAATTTGACTTTCAAACACAAGAATTAAGCGAAGCACGAAAAGGTGAACAGAAAAGAGAAATCACAAGGGAATTACTAAAACTGAAGTGTTTACATTTCTACATGGAAAGGCAATATCTGTAACTCTCGAAATTTTTCTCAGTATTAAGGTAGTTGAAGGGATTATTTGCATATATGTAGACAGAGGGCACAGGGTCAGTTGAATAGGAAGGGACGATATCTAAAACATAAAATTAAGGGGTGAGAAAGGAATATATTGAGAGGAGAAAGGGAGAAATGGAATGGGGCAAGTTATGTCTCATAAAAAGGCAAGAAAAACTTTTTCAATGGAGGTGGAAAGGGGGAGGTGAGAGGGAAAAAGTGAAGCTTACTTTCATCACATTTGGCTTAACAAGGGAATAGCATGCATATTCAATTTGGTATAAAAATCTATCTTGTACTACAGGGAAGTAGAGAAGAAGTGGATAAGTGGGGTGTCAGGTGATGAGAGAAAGGAGGGCAAATGAGAGGAGGGGGTAATTAGATGCAAGCACTTTTGGGGAGGGATAAAGTCAAAAGACAGAATAGAATAAATGGGGGGGGCAGGTAGTATGGGGGGAAATATATTTAGTCTTTCACAACATGACTATTTTGGAAGTCGTTAACAAAACTACACATGGATAGCCTATATTCAATTACTTGTCTTCTCAGTGGGATTGGGTGGGGTGGGAGGAAGGAAGAGAAGTTGAAACGCAAAGCTTTAGGAACTAATATGGAAAATTCTTTTTCCATGTAACTGGGAAATAAGAAATACAGATATTGGGGTATATAAATTTGTCTTGCCCAACAAGAAAAGAGAGAAAATGAGGATAAGAGAGGGGAGGGATGTGAAAGAAGGGAGGGTAGATTGTGGGGAGAGGTAATCAGAATGCATAGTGTCTTGGGGTGGGGTGAGGGGAGAGATACGGAGAAATTTTGGAACTCAAATTCTTGTGGAAATGAATGTTGAAGACTAAAAATAAATAATTAAATTCGAAAAAATCTTCTTGCTACTTCCATAGCAACCACATTTTGGAATTTTAGTAATACCATCCAGGGGATGTCATGTAAGGAGTTTGGGGCTGTTCTTAGGTTAGTTGAATTTCTTTTTTTGGAAACTAAACCAAACTTTTACAGTCACATATAGGTGAGAGGGATGCTGGAATAATAAATACCAGTACTTACAGCTAGGAATTCCTGGATTCAAGTAATATTACTAACACATACTACTTATGTTTCTTTGATCAAAACAATTAACTTATCAGCACCTCAGGAAACTACATAGGAATTTATGGTCTTTTTCCAAGTACCAATTTTCGTGAGTAGAGGAAATTTTCTCCTTAAGAAGTGTCTTATACCAGTGCAATGAAGTCTATCGGTGTATCTCTTTCTCAATCTATCATAAAGCCATAATATGTTTGCAGACTCTCTCTCTCTCTCTCTCTCTCTCTCTCTCTCTCTCTCTCTCTCTCTCTCTCTCTCTCTCTCTCTCTCTCTCTCTCTCTCTCTCTCTCACACACACACACACACACACACACACATATATGTATTCTATAAGAAAATATTAACTTAAAATATAAAAATATACATATTCTGTCAGTATATATAGAGATATTTCAATTCAGAAAATGTTATCACAAATTATTTTTTTACATATGAAGTGCTCATTTTTTAAATTTTGATTTATTTATTTTTTGTTTCCAACATTTATTTCCACAAGATTTTGAGTTCCACCTTGTCTCTCCATCTTTCCCCTCCCCATCCCAAAACATTGTGCATTGTGATTAACCCTTTCCCTAATCTGCTTTCCCTTCTATCACACCCCTCCCTTCCCTTATCCCAATATTCTCTCTTTTCTTGTAAGGCAATATATATTTCTATACCCCATTACCTCTATTTCTCATTTCCCAGTTGTATGCAAAAACAGTTCTCAACATTCATTCCTAAAACTTTGAGTTCCAACTACTCTCTCTTCCTCCCTCCCCACACATCCCCAATAAAAAAGCAAGCAATTCAATATAGGCTACATATGTGTAGTTTTGCAAAAAATTGCCTTAGTAATCATGTGGTGTAAGAGTAAGTATATTTCCCTCCATTTTATCCTGCCCCCCATTTCTTCTATTCTCTCTTTTGACTTTGTCCCTCCTCAAAAGTGTTTACTTCTAATTTCTCCTTCCTTCCATTTGTCCTCCCTTCTATCATTCCGACCCCACTTTTCCCCCCTCTCCTATTTTCCTGTAATGTAAGATAGATTTTCATACAAAAGTGAGTGAGCACTTCCCCCCTCCCCAAGCAATGGGTGATGAGAGAAAGTTTCATTTGCCCTCTAACTTCCTACCTTTTCTCCTCTATTGACAAATGTTTTTCCTGGATCTTTTATGAGAGATAATTTGCCCCATTCTATTTCCCCCTTTCTCCTTCCAATATATTCCTCTCTCACCCCGTAACTTTATTTTATCAGATATTATTCTTTCCTATTCAACTCACACTGTGCTCTCTGTCTCTGTCTCTCTCTCTCTCTGCATATATATATACTTTCAAGAATTACAAATGTTATCTCTCAATGTAGGAATGTAAATATTTCAAATTTAGGAAGTTCCATCTTATTTCTCTTTCCTGTTTGCCTTTTCATACTTCTCTTCATGCATCTGTTTGCAGGTCATATCATGTATCCAGCTCTGGTCTTTTCATCAAGAATCGTTGAAACTCCTCTATTTCATTGAATAACCATTTTTTCCTCTGAAATATTATACTCAGTTTTGCTGGGTAGGTGATTCTTGGTTTTAATCCTAGTTCTTTTGACTTCTGGAATATCATATTCCAAGCCCTTCCATCCCTTAATGTAGAAACTGCTAGATCTTGTGCTATCCTGACTATATTTCCACAATAGTCAATTTCTTTCTTTCACGTTGCTTAACATATTTTTTCCTTGAAAGGGAATGTGGCTACGATATTCTTAGGAGTTTCTCTTTTTGGATCTCTTCCATGAGGTGATTGGTGAATTCTTTCAATATTTATTTTGCCCTCTGGTTCTAGAATATCAGGGTAGTTTTTCCTTGAAAATTTCATGAACGATGATGTCTCGGTTCCTTTTTATTTCTTTATTTTTAGATTGCGACATTTATTTCCGCAAAATTTTGAGTTCCAATTTTTCTCTCCATCTCTCCCCTCCCCCTAAAACCTTAGATTCTGAGTACCCCTTCCCTCAGTGTACCCTCCCTAATATCACATTCCACCCTTCCCTTATCCCCATCTTCTCTCTTTTCTTGTAGGGCAAGATAGATTTCGGTACTCCATTACTCTTATTATTCATTTATATGCAATAACAACATTCTCAACATTCGCTTCTAATACTTTGAATTCCAATTTCTTTCCCTTCGTCCCTCCTCACCCATCCCCACTGAGAAAGCAAGCAATTCTATATAGGCTATATATGTGTCATTTTGTAAAACACTTCCACAATGTTCATGTCATGTAAGAGTAACTCTATTGACTTTGGCCCTTTGCAAACGTCTTTACTTCTAGTTACTCCTTTCTCCCATATGCCCTCCCTTCTATCATCCCCCACATCTCCTACTTTCCTGTAGTGTAAGATAGATTTTCATACCAAATTTGGAGAGCATATTATTCAGTCCTTAGGCCATATATGAAGAGAGTAAGCTTCACTTTTCCCCCCTCACTTCCTCCCTTTTCTCCTCCATTGAAAAACATTTTTCTTATCTCTATTATGAGAGATAATTTGCCCCATTCCATTTCTCCCTTTCTTCTCTCAATATATTCTTCTCTCAGCCCTTAATTTTTTTATAGATATCATCCCTTTTTGTATATATCATTCTTGTGCTGTGTGTGTTTGTCTGTATAATCCCTGCATCTATCCAAATACTAAGAAAAAGTTTCAAGAGTTACAAATATTATCTTTCCACACAGGAAAGTAAGCAGTTCATCTTTAGAAAGTTCTTTATGATTTCTCTTTCCTGCTTATCTTTTCATATTTCTCTTGATTCTAGTATTTGAAAGACATATTTTCTCCTCAGTTCTGGTCTTTTCATCAAGAATACTTGCAAGTCCTCTATATCAATGAATGACTATTTTTTCCCTTGAAGTATTATACTCTGTTTTGCTGGGTAGGTAATTCTTGGTTTTAATCTCATTTCCTTTGACTTCTGGCATATCCTATTCAAAGCCCTTTGATCTCTTAAGTAGAAGCTGCCAGATATGTGTTATCCCAATTGTATATCCACAAGACTTGAACTGTTTTCTCTAGCTACTTGCAATATTTTCTCCTTGACCTGGGCACTCCGAAGTTTGATCATAGTATGCCTAGGAGTTTCTCTTTTCAGGCCTCTTTCATGAGGTGATAGGTGGATTCTTTCAATATTTATTTTCCCCAATGGTTCTAGAATATCAGGGCAGTTTTCCCTGATAATTTAATGAAAGATGATGTCTAGGCTCTTTTGATTATGTCTTTGAGGTAGTCCCATAATTTTCAATTGTCTCTCATTGATCTATTTTCCAGGTAAATTATTTTTCCAACGAGATTTTTCACACTATCTTCTATTTTTTTCATTCTTTTGGTTCCATTTTATAATTTCTTGGTTTCTCATATAGTCATTAGCTTCCCTCAGCTCCACTCTCACTTTTAAATAACTATTTTCTTCAGTGAGCTTTTGAACTTCCTTTTGCATTTTGCTCTTTTTGCTTTTTAAAGTTTTCTTCTCCTCCTTGGCTTTTTGGACCTCTTTTTCCAATTTAGTTACCCCCTTTTTAAAGTTTTTGTTTTCTTCAGCATTTTTGAGTGTCCTTTGGAAAGCTTTTTACTTACTTTTCATGATATTCTTGGGTTCGTCTCATTTCTCTTCCCTATTTTTCCTCCACCTCTCTTGATTTTCAAAATTCTTTTGAGCTCTGCCATGGCCTGAGACAATTGCATGTTTATTTTGGAGGTTTTGGATACAGAAGCCTTGACTTTTAAGTCTTTCTGTGATGGTATGCATTGTTCTTCCTCATCTGAAAGGATGGAAGAAAATACCTGTTCACTAAGAAAATAGCCTTCTATTGTCTTATTTTTTCCCTTTTTGGGGCACTTTCCCAGACAGCTACATGACTTTTTAGTCCATTGTCAAGAGGACGGTATAATCTAGTGTGCTGTAAGTTTTCAGTTCTTCCAAGGTGGCATAATCGAGGGAGAGGTATATACTCCTCTCCTGGCTTGCACTCTTCTCTGGGAGCTAACGAAACTTTTCTGTCACAGATCTGCAAATAAAGTTCCCTTTCCAGAGCCTGCAAGCACCTCCACCTCACCAACCCCCTTTCTCACCCCTGACTACTACTGTAGGTTGAGATTCAAATCAGCAGCTCAAATCCCCCAGGATATTTAGATGGAGTGCTCCAATGCTGGAAGCTGCTGCTGCTACTGCCGCTGCTGCCCCCACCTAGGACCAGGACTCAGGGAGAACTCAAAACTTATTCCATATATTATACTGCTTATTTCCTCATACTCAAGCTTGATATTACCATTTTAGAGAAAATGAAACCAATATGTTTTAGTTTTGTTTCCTTAATACATTATCATCATTTACTGTTTCAGTGGATTGAGCTGGATCTAAAGTCAGGAAGACTCATCTTCCTGAGTTCAAATCTGACCTTACTTACTACTATTGACCTGGACAAGTCATTGAACCTTGCTTGCCTCATTTTCTTCATCTGTAAAATAAGCTGGAGAGTGAAATGGCAAACTGTTCCAGTTATTCTTGCCGACAGAAAAACAAATGAAGTCGCAAAGAGCAGGACTCAACAGAAATGA
This sequence comes from Bettongia penicillata ogilbyi, assembly GCA_023548195.1. Classification (NCBI taxonomy): domain Eukaryota; kingdom Metazoa; phylum Chordata; class Mammalia; order Diprotodontia; family Potoroidae; genus Bettongia; species Bettongia penicillata. Next base: position 4,005,535 of record JAJHZJ010000257.1, read on the forward strand.
CAAAGCAACGGCATAATTTCTTTTTCTTTTTCCTCAGTATTATTCATTCTTGATGCTCTTCCTATCCACAATATTCTTCCACTGTCTGACATTTCCTTTTAGTTCAATTATTCTCATAAAGTGAAATGAATCAGTTATAAAGAAAGACAGACAAAAACCAAATGCTTATCATTTGGTATTTCTCTTTCCAGGAGCATTCTCATTTCACTGGGGTTCAAATTTAGAGATTAAAATAGTGAAATGGAACTGAGCAATTAAGCTTATGTTTTTCAGACATCAAAAAGGGACTGGATATATGTGTATACACACAGTAATACACATGTATACACGTATGTGTATAAATCTATTTCTTTCTATACAGAAAGACAAAAGGGAGCTGCAGAAAGATAGAGATATGGACAGAGATGGAGTGACTAACACAGACACAAAGAGGCAAAGGGAAAGAAACACTCAGAGAAATATATAGGGAGCCAGAGGAAATACAGAGAGGGATAGATAAGAAGGGGAGGAAGAGGAAAAAAAAATAATAGGGAGAAAAGAAACCAGGAAAAAATAAGTGGAAGGAAGGAAGGAAGGAAGGAAGGAAGGAAGGAAGGAAGGAAGGAAGGAAGGAAGGAAGGAAGGAAGGGTGGAAGAAAGACTGTAAATGGTATACTATGCTACAATTCCTTTTCTATTCATTCCTAAAAGATATCTTTCTCAAAAGATAAGAAATGCATATCACTTCATTCTCTGCAACATTTTCATATTCCTTCACTCTCTATGCTAAAACCATGTTAAAGATTTTTATGGAATGGTTTCTTATAAATGGACATAGTATAATAAAATTTGTACACATGTATTTATATGTGTATATATGTGTGTGTATCTAGTGTCATTCAATAAACTATGATAATTAGAAACTAGGAGAAGGATGCCTGGCTCATAATGATATTCACCAGATAATTTCTGAGTGTTTATATGAATTTTAAAATCATAAGATTATTTCCCTTTTTAATATGTAAAGGATCATTTGCCTTTACTGAATTCAGATGATTAGGGATAGTGTTGGTGGTAGGAGACAAAAATCTTGCAAAAGTAAATTATATTCCTTTTCTTTTGGCACAAAACAAAATCAGCTTCCTACAACTAACCTGGTATTTAATTGCATTGATTTCTCCATGTAATTAATCTAGATATTCATGGCTAAATAAAATATCTTCTCTTTTTTTAATTTTAATTTTTAATGTTTTACAATCACTACCATAAAACTTAGACTTTTCCCCCACTACCTACACCCCCCTCCCCAAACGGCACGCAGTTCTATATAGGATCTACACATACTTTCCTATTGAATACGTTTTCACTACAGTCATACTATGTAGATGAACTAAAATAAATGGAAGAAATCATATAACAAGTCAAAACACAATACACATACACACACACACACATACACACACACACACAATGTTCTCTACATTCTTCGAATGAATTCCATAGTTCCTTCTCTGAGTGTGGAAGGCATTTTGTCTTAGTAGACCATTGAGAATTTTTTTTTAAGTTCTTGTGTTGTTACAAAGTTCCAAGTCTAACACAAAAATCTCACACATTGTGGTCCTTGCTGTAAGCAAAGTTCTCCTGGTTCTGCTCCTTTCTCTCAGCATCAGATCATATAAGTCCTTCCAGGCCTCTCTGAAGTCTTCTTGTTCATCATTTCTTATAGTGCAGTAGTATTCCATTACATTTATATACCATAATTTATTCAGCCATTCCCCAATTGATGGATATCCCCTTGATTTCCAGTTTTTGACAGCTACAGAGTGCTGCTATAAATATTTTTGTACGTGTGGGATCCTTTCCCATTTTTATGATCTCTTTGCAATACAATCCTAGAAGCAATATTGCTGGGTCAAAGGGTATGCACATTTTTGTAGCTCTTTGGGCATAGTTCCAAACCGCTCTCCAGAATGGTTAGATGAGCTCACAGCTCCACCAACAATGAATTAGTGTTCCAACTCTCTCATATCCTCTCGAACATTTATCATTTTCCTGCTCTGTCATGTTTGCCAGTCTAATAGGTGTGATGTGGTACCTCAGAGCTGTTTGCATCTCTCTAATCTAAAGTGATTTAGAACATTTTTTCATATGATTGTAGATATCTTTAATTTCTTCCTCTGAAAACTGCCTGTCCATATCATTTGAGTATTTATCAATTGGTGATAAAATTTCTTTTCTATTGAGGAAAATTATTTTTAATTAGTTGGGCAACTGGCTCCTTTCTGCATTAGATTGAAGTCTGCCTTTTGGGGGGTTTCTCTTTTTTGTTTGTTTTAAAAATAATCTTTTTAAAAAAAATTTTTTTAGTGTTCTACAATCATTTCCTTAAAATTAAGATTTTATCCCCTCCACCTTTCCCCCACTACCCCCCTCCCTCCCCATGACAGCATACAATTCTGTATAGGTTCTACATATACTTTCCTATTGAGTATATTTTCATAATAGTCATGTTATATAGTCGAACTAAAATAAATGGAAGAAATCATATAACAAATCAAACATAATACACTAAAACCCACACACATACAAGCATGATCTGATACTTTCTGCGAATGACCTCCATATATCTTTCTCTGAGTTTCTTTTTCTTCTCTTATTACTACAGTTAATATTTCTAGCACCATATTGAATAATAGTGGTGATAATGGACATCCTTGTTTCACCCCTGATTTTAATGGAAATGCTTCTAGCTTATCCCCATTGCATATAATGATTGATGAAGGTTTTAGGTAGATACTGCTTATTATTTTATGGAAAGTTCCCTTTATTCCCATGATCCACAGTGTTTTTAATAGGAATGGGTGTTGTATTCTGTCGAAAGCTCTTTCTGCATCTATTGAGATAATCATGTGGTTTTTGTTAGTTTTGTTTTTGATATGATCAATAATGCTAATAGTTTCTCTAATATTGAACCAGACCTGCATTGCTGGTATGAATCCTACCTGATCATAATGCATTATTTTCGTGATAAGATACTGTATTCCTTTTGCTAAAATCTTGTTTAAAATTTTTGCATCTATATTCATCAGGGAAATTTGTCTATAATTTTCTTTCTCTGTTTTGTCTCTTCCAGGTTTGGGTATAAAAACCATATTTGTATCATAGAAAGAATTTGGGAGGATTCTTTCTTCCCCAATTTTCAAAAATAGTCTATATAGTATTGGAATTAACTATTCTTTAAAGGTTTGATAGAATTCACCTGTGAATCCATCTGGTCCTGGAGATTTTTTCCTAGGGAGTTCATTGATGGCTTGTTCAATTTCTTTTTCTGAGATGGGGTTGTTTAAGTATTCGACTTCCTCTTCTGTTAATCTGGGCAATTTGTATTTTTTAAAATATTCATCCATCTAGTTTAGATTATTGAATTTGTGGTCATAAAGTTGGGCAAAGTAATTTCTAATTATTGTTTAAACTTCCTCTTAATTGGAGGTGAGTTCACCCCTTTCATTTTTAGTATTAGTAATTTGATTTTTCTTCTTTCTTTTTTTAATCAAATTGACCAAAGGTTGATCAATTTTATAAGTTTTTTCATAAAACCAACTATTGGTTTTATTTATTAATTCAATAGTTTTCTTAATTTCAATTTTATTATTCTCTCCTTTGTTTTTCAGTATTTCTAATTTGGTATTTTCTTGGGGATTTTCAATTTGTTCTTTTTCTAGCTTTTTCAGCTGTATGCCCAAGTCACTGATATTCTCTTTCTCTACCTTACTTGTATAGGTATTCAAAGATATAAAACTTCCCCTAACAACTGCTTTTACAGTATCCCATAAGATTTGGTAGGTTGTCTCATTATTGTCATTCTCTTGAATGAAGTTGTTGATTATTTCTATGATTTCTTCTTTAACCCATTCCATCTTTAGGATTAGATTGTTTAGTTTCCAATTGATTTTTGTTTCTCTTTCCATGGCCTTTTATTACATATAATTTTTATTGCATTATGATCGGAGAAGGATGCATTGATTATCTCTGCCTTTCTACACTGGATTGTGAGATTTTTATGTCCTAGTACATGGGCAATTTTTGTAAACATTCCATGTACCGCTGAGAAAAAGGTATATTCCTTTCTGTTCCCATTCAATTTTCTCCAAAGATTTATCAAGTCAACCTTATCTAAAGTTTTCTTTACCTCCTTAACCACTTTCTTGTTTATTTTGAGGTTAGATTTATCAAGTTCAGAAAGAGGGAGGTTGAGGTCCCCCACTAGTATACTTTTGCTGTCAATTTCTTCCTTCAACTCCCCCAACCTCTCTTCTAAGAATCTGGATACTATACCACTTAGAGTATACATAATATACATGTTTAGTAATGATATTGCTTCATAGTCTATGGTGCCTTTTAGCAGGATATAGTTTCCATCCCTATCCCTTTTGATTAGATCTATTTCTGCTTTTGCTTTGTCTGAGATTAGGATTGCTACTCCTGCCTTTCTTACATCAGATGAAGCACAATATGTTCTGCTCCATCCTTTGATCTTTATCCTATGTGTATCACCACTTTTCAAATGTGTTTCTTGTAAGCAGCATATTCTTGGATTATGACTTTTAATCCATTCTGCTGTCTCCATTTTATGGGATTATTCACTCCATTCACATTCACAGTTATGATCACAATCTGTGTATTTCCCTCCATCTTCTTTCCCACCATTTGTGCTTTTAGCTCTCCTGCATTCCTTCCCCTCCTCAATAGTATTCACTTTTCACCACATCCTCCTGCTGCCCTCCCCTCCTTCTTTTAGCCCCCCCTCCCTTTTATTTCCCCTTACTCTTATTGCTTCTTCCCTTCCTTTTCACCTCCCTCCCCTTTCTTCCCCCTTCCTCTCCTACTGCCGATATAGCTAGTTAGAATTATCTATTTAAGTTTATTGTTCCATCCTTTAAACAAATCAGATGAAAGTACCTCTCACACAATGCTCATCTCCCTCCCCTCTTTCCCTCTACTATGATTTTGTTCTTCTTGTGATGGAATCTGCTATTTTCTGCTTCCTCCTTTTCACACCTACTATTACAATCGCTTCTCATGTTTAAATCATATTTTTTATCATGATATCATTTACTTTATATCCATTCCCCCTATGCTTATCCCTTTTATATTTCTTAATAGATGCACAGTTCTCAAGATTAACAGATATCATCTTCCCTTATAGGGAGGTAAACAATTTGCCCTGATGAGTAGCAAGTTGTTCCCCCCCCCCCCCCACTGTTTACCTTTTTATGATTCTCTTGAGACCTGCATTTGAAGATCGAATTGTCTATTAATCCTGGCGTTTGGGTCAGGAAGCTCGGGAAATTCCTTACTTCGTTGAATGACTTTCTCCTTGCCTGAAATGTTATGCTGAACTTTACTGAGTAGTTGATCCTTGGTTGTAGTCCCAACTCCTTTGCCTTAAGGAATACTGGGTTCCAATTCTTTCAATCTTTTAATATAGAAGCTGCAAGGTCCTGTGTAATCCTGACTGTATCTCCTTGGTATTCAAATTGTTTCTTTCTGGTTGCTTGTAATATTTTCTCCTTCAGGGGCGGAGTCAAGATGGCGGAGTAGAAAGACGCACGTTTACGAGCTCTGAACCCACAGCCCATAGAATTAATGTAAAAAGAGATCCCCATAAGTTCTAGATCACTGTAAGGTGTGCAGAAACAGAGTGGAAGAGATTTCCATTCCAGAGAGCCCTGGAGAGCCGTCCCCAGGGTCCGTCACGCCCCAGAAAGCGGACCACTCCCCAGCGCTGCCCTGGCCATGGCCCCAGAGAAGCAGATCCGAGCAGGCTTCAGGGACGGAACCTCTGGCGGCCGGGAAAGTCCCTCGTCACACAGAAGCTGCAGGTCAGTGAGAGAGATGGCTGGGCTGGATGAGAGGGGGAGCGGAGTGTCTCCGTGACTTGGGCCCCCTCCGGAGGAAGCAGCGGAGGCAGAGGCGGGGGCGGCAGTGGAGGCAGAGGCAGGGGAGGTGGTGAAGGCAGTGGCGGCACGTCGGCGCCCGGGACTCCCCCAGCAGCAGGCAGGATCTTCATTACTGAGAGTCTCTGCATAAACCCCCTGAGGGAGCTAAGCCTGGGACACGGCCCTGCCCCACCCAGCTCCATTACTGAAGGTCTCTACATAAAGCCCCTGAGGGAACTGAGCCTGGGAGGCGGCCCTGCCTTCACCACAGCACCAGAACTAAAGCTCACATTGATTAGCAGCCACGCAGCATGGAAAGCCCATTTGAGTCTCAGACACCAAGCACTAGCTGGGTGGATCTAGGCGGGGATGGACAGGAATCTCAGAAGTCAAGTAACTGGCTGGGAAAATGCCTAGAAAAGGGAAGAAAAACAAGACTATAGAGAGTTTTTTCGAACAAATGCTAATGATCCCGACTTTCAGATCTGACAACGACAAGGACATATGCTTGCCATCAGGGGAAGACGTGGAGGGCGGGGCCTCCGTACCCCAGACATCGCAGGGGGATGTCGGGTGGGCTCAGGCCTTGGAAGAGCTCAAAAAGAATTTTGAAAAGCAAGTTAGATAGGTGGAGGAAAAACTGGGAAGAGAAATGAGATAGATGCAAGAAAAGTATGAAAAACCGGTCACTACCTTGGTAAAGGAGACCCAAAAAAATGCTGGAGAATATAAGACCTTGAAAAATAGGCTCACTCAATTGGCAAAAGAGGTTCAAAAAGCCAATGAGAAGAATGCTTTCAAAAGCAGAATTAGCCAAATGGAAAAAGATGTTCAAAAGCTCACTGAAGATAATAGTTCTCTCAAAATTAGAATGGAACAGATGGAGTCTAATGACTTTATGAGAAACCACGAAATCACCAAACAAAACCAAAAGAATGAAAAAATGGAAGAGAATGTGAAATATCTCATGGGAAAAACAACTGACCTGGAAAATAGATCCAGGAGACACAATTTAAAAATTATGGGACTACCTGAAAGTCATGATCAAAAAAAGAGCCTAGATATCATCTTCCATGAAATTATCAAGGAAAACTGCCCTGACATTCTACAACCAGAGAGCAAAATAAGTATTGAAAGAATCCATCGATCCCCACCTGAAAGAGATCCAAAAAGAGAAACTCCTAGGAACATTGTGGCCAAATTCCAGAACTCCCAGGTCAAGGAGAAAGAAACAATTCCAGTATTGTGGAAATAAAATCAGGATAACTCAAGATCTAGGAGCTTCTACATTAAGAGATCGAAGGGCGTGGAATAGGATATTCCAGAAGTCAAAGGAACTAGGACTTAAACCAAGAATTACCTACCCAGCTAAACTGAGTATAATACTTCAGGGGAAAATATGGTCTTTCAATGAAACAGAGGACTTTCAATCATTCTTGATGAAAAGATCAGAGCTGAAAAGAAAATTTGACTTTCAAACACAAGAATGAGAAAAAGCATGAAAAAGTAAACAGGAAAGAGAAGTCTTAAGGGACTTACCAGATGTGAACTGTTTACATTCCTACATGGAAAGACAATATTTGTAACTCTTAAAACTTTTCAATACCTGGGTAGTTGGTGGGTCCATACACACACATGTACACGCATGCACGCACACACACATACACACGTACAGACATACAGAGACAGAGAGCACATTTTGAATTGAATAGGATGGGACCATATCTTAAAAGAAATTAAGGTAAGTGGTGAGAGAGAAATGTAGTGGGAGGAAAGAGGGTGAAATGGAATGGGGTAATTATCTGTCATTTAAGAGTCAAGTAGGAGACTTTTTAGTGGAGGGAAAAAGAGGAGAGCTGAGAAAAGAAAAAAAAAAAAAACAAGACGTTTACCCTCATCACATTTGACTAAAGGAAGGAATAAAATGCACACTCATTTTGGTATGAAAACCTATCTTACAGTACAGGAAAGTGGGGGAGAAGGAGATAAGCAAGGGGTGGGATGATGGAAGGGAGGGCAAAGGGAGGAGGGAGCAATTTGAAGTCAACACTCTTGGGGAGGGACAGGATCAAAAGACAGAATAGAAACAATGGGGGACAGAATAGGATGGAGGGATATACAACTAGTCTTACACAACATGACTATTATCGAAGTCATTTGCAAAACTACACAGATATGGTCTATATTGAATTACCTAGCTTCCCAAAGGGATTGGGTGGGGAGGGAGGGATGGGGAGAATTTGGAACTCAAAGTTTTAGGAACAACTGTTTAGTATTGTTGTTGCTACTAGGAAAGAAGACATACAGTTAATGAGGAATAGAAAGTAATATAGCCCTACAGGAGAAAAGAGAAAATGGAGACCAGAGAGGGGAGGAATAACAGAAGAGAGGGCAGATTGGAGATAGGGAAAATTAGATTGCTTGGGGTATTGGTGTGGGGGGAGGGGAGAAAAGGGAAGAAAATTTGGAACTCAAAATTTTGTGAAAATGAATGTAAGAAGTTAAATAAATAAATAAATTTTAAAAAAATTTTTCTCCTTCACTCGATAGCTCTGGAATTTGGCAACTATGTTTCTTTGGGTTTTGAGTTTGGGATCCCTTTCAGGAGGGGAATGGTGGATTCTTTCAATTGACTGTTTTGCCCTCTGAATCTAGCACTTCTGGGCAGTTTTCCTTAATGATTTCATGGAAGATATTGTCCAGGCTCTTTTCTCCATTATTTGTTTCTGGCAGGCAAATAATTCTTAAGTTTTCTCTTCTGGAGCTATTTTCCAGGTCAGTTGATTTTCCAATTAGATATTTTACGTTTTCTTCTATCTTTTCATTCTTCCGATTTTGTTTGACTGATTCTTGCTGTCTCTTTGAGTCATTAGTTTCTACTTGCCCAATTCTAATCTTTATCAAATTGTTTTCTTCTGTTAACTTTTGCATCTCCTTTTCCATCTGGCCAATTTTTCCTTTTAAGGAGCTATTTTCTCCAGTTAATTTTTTTATTGCCTTTTCCATTCAATTTTCCCCGTTAGGTTTTGGATTTCCTATTCCATTTGACCTTTTAGGGAGTTATTTTCCTTTTGCATTTGTTCAATTTTCCTTTTCAAAGAGATGTTCTCATCAGTGAATTCCTTTATCAAAATTTTAAAATCATTGGCCAGTTTTCTTGTATTTCCTTCTTCAACTTTTCCAGGAGAGCTGCTTGTGCTTGCGAGCAGTTCATAATCCCTTCTGAAGTTTCAGATGGAAGTACAGTCTCAGCTCTGACCTCTTTGGTGTTTGTGTTTTGGTCTTTATCTCCATAGAAAGATTCTATGGTTCTTTTGCCCCTCTGCTTTTTCTTGTTCATGTTGTTGATTGAGTGTTGTGGCTTCTGGTTCTTTCAGTCTGAAGCTACAGAACTTTTTGCTGAGCTGATGTGTGAAAAAGCTGAAACCAGGTTTTTGTTTTGTGTTTCCCTGATCAGCCCTGGGTTTAGCTTGTTAAGTGTGGGGAGGAGTGGTCTGGTCACAGGAGATCTCCTCAGCTGAACTGAGGTAAAGGCAAGCTCAGGGGCTGGTAGTTGCAGCTGCCCTATTGTCTTTCTGATTCCCCTGCAGCTAGATTCTGATGCATGTTCCCACCTCTCCTGGGGCTCCTCTCCTGGTGCTGAGGCTTGCCTTGGTCCTAGTGCACGTTTTCTCCACCCCAGGTTCTCTGTGCCTCCAGTTTGCCTCTTCCACAGTAGGAGGAATCCCCCCCTTAGCTATTTTCCTAGCCTCAGGTGTTATGAGACTATTATTGGTCCCTTTCCTGTTCCCAGTCATCCGGGATTTTTCTGGGGAAATATTTTATGGTCCTTTCACAGTCATCAAAGGGCGAGGAGAGAGCATTTACTGATCATTCTGCCATCCTGGCTCCCGGAAGTTCAAGTAGGTGACTTACCAAAGTTTAATCTTAGAGCTGAAGGTCTCAGGAGCTGCTGCGCTGATATCTGGAGCTCCGGGGCTCTCCCTGGCTCAGTTCGGCTTGTCTCCCACCCTTCGTGCCTCTCTGCCGGTTCCACCCACCATTCTGATGTTTCTCAGGTCCCTTCTGCTGTGCTGCGGGCTCACCTCCGAGGAACAGAACCTTCCCGTGAACCTTCCAGTCCAGTCTGAGCTCCGAATCCATCACAGTCTGTCTCCCACTGCATTCTTCACCTCCAAAATTTGGTCAGATTCTCCTTTCAGTGGTATCTGAAGGAGTTTGTTGGAGAGCTTAGGTGAGTCGTTGCTCTCACTCCGCCATCTTGGCTCCGCCCCTCCAGTCTGCCATATTTCAACTGATGTGATAGAACACTGCCAGCCAAAATGTTATGGCAAAAGATAAACTTTATGATTCTATTTATTATATTTTTTTTAAAGTTTCACTCAAACAAATCAAAACAACTAAAATGGCATCAAATATCTCTGATATTTTTTATATTCAAATTATATAGGGAACTAGCACAAATATGTAAGGCCAAAACTTATTCCTTCTTATTGAAACATATCCCTTAATCTCAGCTTACTCAGACAGCAATCTCTTATCACCAAATAACAAAAAAGAAAAAAAAAAGCATTAATGGCAAAAAGTATCTTGTAATTGTGTTCATATTGTCCCTGGGTTTGTTTGGCAGGTAAACTTACAAATATTTTATAATTTCTACCCTACTTTTAAATGGGATTTCTCTTTCTATATCTTGCTGTTTGACTTTGTTACTAATACATAGGAATGCAGAAGATTTGTACGAGTTTATTTTGTAATCTGCAACTTTGCTAAAATTTTTTATTGTTTCGAGTAGTTTTTTACTTGAATCTCTGGGATTCTCTTAGTAGAGAAAGGTAATTTCTAAAAGGTACTTCTCACAGAGGGCATTCTTTCTTATGCCACTGTCTATTCAGAAATTAAATTTGTTTTGTGTGCGTGTGTGTGTGTGTATGTATGTATGTATGTATGCATATATGTATGTTTTAGACACTGTGATTAACAGGTAGAAGAAAAATGGCAAAGAACACAGGAGGTAGGTAGAAAAGTGAAACTCTATCTAATGACTTAAAGTGATCAACAACTGCTTTAACTTAATTTCCATAACTAACAAATATCTATCAAAAGAGGGGATTTTTTTGTTGCTTTTCTATTCCTTTTCTATTTAAACTTAACCTGATAATCTATACATTTGCTCATGTATTCTCAATTACAATAAATTGGAAAACGAAAGAAAAATATATGTATCAAGTTTCTTGAATTCTACTTTAAAGTACAGGTAAATGGATATCCCGATGAAGGATTGAACTGTAGCAGAAGTAATATTAGTTGCTGTGAATTCGTCTTAATTCATATGACTGGTTATTAAGCATAACTTTCTCCCTCAGCAAACAGAAGAATGGCGAAGAATGAATAAATCATTCAAGTACTTACAGAGTGCTTTCTGTGTTCCAGACACCATGCTAGGTGTATTAATTTTGTGCAAAAACTTTTCAATTAATATAATCAAAGTTATTCTTTTTATCTTTTATAATTGTGATTATTTGTGGATGGAGAATGCATCTCCTACACAAAGGAGTATCTATGAAAAATACCTGAGAAAAATATTATCTGATTATTATCTTTAATATTAATGCCACATGTCCATTTAGAGTGTATTGTAAAATATCATATAAGCTGTATATTTAAACCAAGTTTCTTCCATTCTGTTATGTAGTTTTCCCAGTACACACAAGTGTGTATGCGTGTGTCTATGTGTTTGAGCAATATCATATAGCTTTAATGATTTATGCTTCACAAAACAGTTTTGTGTTTGGAAGTCCTATTATTCCATCACTGCTAACTTTTTCATTGAGGGCTTAATATTTTAAATCTTCTATTTATTCAAATGATAAGATTGTAATAATAATTGCAAAAAAAAGGTGTTTTATCATGTTTTACAGGAGTTAGGTGGCATATTGGATAGAATGCTTGGCTTGAAATAAGGAAGACTCATATTCATGAGTTCAAATCTGTCCTTAGTTACTAACTTGTATGACCCTAGAGAAATTATTAGCTGTTTGCCCCAGTTTCCTTATATATAAAATGAACTGAAGAACAAAATGACAAATTATTCTACTATTTTGTCAAGAAAACACTAAAGGAGGTCATAAAAATTGAATATGACTGGAAATTACTGAAAAGCACCATATTAATGTTGATTGACTTTTTTAATTAAAAAGAATTTTATCCACATATTGAGGAAATCATGTGATCTTGGACTGTTTTTTTAATGTGATTAATTTTATTTATTGTTTTCCAAATATTGAATGTTCCTTTTATACCCATTAAAAATTCAACTTGGTTGCAATGAGTGATTTCTTCAAGAATGACTGTAGTTTGTTTCATATAATTTAATTTATTTCCATCAATGTTGATTATTAATGTTGGCCTTTGTTCTTTCTTAAGTGTTTTCTCCTTCTTTACTATGACTTTTAGTATTCTGTTTTCTTAATTAAAAATTCTACTAAAAAGCTTTCTTTCTCAATGTTTGCATAGCAGTGGTTTAAAATGTTTTTTAAAATTTGATAGAATTACCTTTTTGAATTACTTATGAAAAAGAAGATTTTTGTTGTTCTTGTTGTTTGCTTCTTTTAGTTTTCCTTTCACAATTAATTTTATTAATTTTCTTTCTGATATTGCTTTATTTTAGGTATCAGTTTAGTCTTCTGTTTCTGTGAATATTTTATGTATTGGAAGGTAAGTTAAGGATTGGCACATTGCTAGTCCTTTACTAGAAGAAATGAGTCTACATCTGATTACTAATTTGCATGGCTATGTATCAGAAAGTTCCTACATATCTAACAGTTGGTTTAAGTCAGTCAGCTTCATTTATGAAAGGACTTTAATTTTTCCTAATCATAACAAGTTTTGCCAATTTTACATAGTCCAAATATGCAAAGTATATGATTTTATCAGAGACCACTTAACAAATTTTCTTAATCACAACGCTCTTGTGAGCTATAAGGCTATATATGTGTCAGAGTCTCACTGCTCTTTGATCAAATGTTTCTAACGTCCTTCTTCTACTTGTTCTCAGTGTACCCATCAACAGCAATCAGATATGAGTAGAGATTTCTGGGATCTCAATTAGCACACATGGACTCTATGCCAACGCTAACGTATGTGCTTGCCACCTTGCTTACACATGGGACTGAAGGACTGAGGACCCCAATTGAATATGCCTGTTTTCTTGTCGTTGAGCACATAAATTCCTTCTTGATACCTCACCCAGAATGCAGCTACAAAATTCCTCTATTTTTTGTTTTCATTTTAAAAATATAGCTATATTGTAGATTCTGCTAATTGTTATTTTCTGACTTTGCGTTATTTTTCTTTTGTTTCATATTTTCTATTCTTTTCTTTTTTTAATAAGATAGACAGATTAACTTTGTTGTTCTTAAGCTTCAAAAAAATGTAGGCAATAGTCCTTCCAGAACTTACCTGACAATGTCATTATGAGGAAAAACATTTTGACAGCACATCCCTATACCAGTATGAGTTACTTTCATAGTTTCATAGTTTCTCTTAGTAACCCATAAAGCCAAAATCTTTCTGAACCTGATCTAGACTTATTTTGAAATAATTAATATTTGATCCATGTATGAATTCTTGGGGATAGAAGACTTTTATAAGATTATTAATCCCCTGTGTAAATAAGTACTCCTGTATTCTTTTTATTTTAGAAAACCTGTCTTTCTTGAGTAAATAAATATAGGAATCACAGATACGCCTTTCTTAAGAGGTTCTTAGATAACAAACGCTGTCAGAAGCAAAAATTATCATTCCTTGATGTCAAAAGTCATAAATACTATTGAGGAAAACAACATATATAGGAGAGTAATGATAAAGAAGGGCCCTTTAGCCCAAAAAGTAATGGATATGATGAGTAAGGCCATAGGATGGGCATACCTTATATGGGAACAATGGTATATTTTGTTGGATCATAATTCATGATTCCAGAACTTGAAGGTTTGAAGAAGAAAGGCATATTTTAGGTACCTAGGTACTTCTTGGTGGCTTCTTGTATAGGACACTAGATCTGGAGACAGAAGCATCTGAAACCAGATCTTACCTCAGATTCTAGATGCATGATTGAACAAATCATATAACCTCTACGTACCTTTCTCTTCATATGTAAAATGGTGATTATAATAGCATCTACTCCCTAGCATTGTAAAAATCACATCTAGCATATAAAAAGTGCATAATAATTCGTTTCCTTCCTTTGTAGTAACACCTCCCTCAATTGACTGAAATAAGTAATGTAGAAGATAATACATATGAACACTTTCCAGAATTTATATTTCTATATATTATCATTTATTATAAAAGAACTCATGTCAAGTTCACATAACTCTGTTTTCCCCCTTTGTACTCTAAAATATATCTTAATCATGATAATAAGTACTTTGAAATTAATATGATAAAAACTCAAAAAATTCTCATGTTTTACTTAAAGAGTCATTTCAAATTTACACCTTGCAGCATACAACTTTTCGTTATTTCTAATTGATTTTTTTTGGTTGCACTTTTAAAATAGAAAGACAATAACTATTTGAGTAAACAGTGGAAGAAAATTTTATTAACTAGAAATGTGAAAAAGCAATATATCCTGTCTGTCAGGCTACCAGATGGCATTAGAAATACAATACATCATCTGTTTATTTTCCAGTGGAATTAATATAAATTTTATAAACAGCGCATGAGCTACTTCGTGTGTTATGATACCAAAACCAAGGTGTAATTTAGTTGTGTGGGACAGAAGAATGCTTTCATACTTTAAGTATCTATGATTTTCCTCGTATAGTTTCAATATCCACCAGTAGAGAGAGGGGTCATTCTTTGTCGTAGTTGAAAACCATCATATTTAATTATAGAAACATTATAGTAAGCCTGTTCAACTTACTCAGGCTAATCTTTGTCCAATAGACATTTACTACCTCATCAGGCCTGCATTTGGCAACCTTGCATATTGTTAGACCTTTACTTAGTTTTCTCCCCACTGGCTTAGTTATCACTTAAAGAATTCAGGGTCATTTTCACAGTTAATAAAGCACAAAGGAAATACTTTAACAAATATTTAAAAGTACCATGAAAAGAGATGAAACAAAAATTCTAAATTCCAGAATTAACCATCAAAAGTGAATAGATAGGAAAAAAAAGCTGGATTTTTAGCTTGTGAGTTCACCATCTCTGAAGTCAGACTCATTTTCTTTTTTCACCAAGCCTTTGAAAAGACTGGAAATGAGTGGGAAACACTTTCCGAGAACTATTGACTATGGCTGGGAGACTAAAAGTTCTGAAAGTCAGTTTTGGAAATCACACCAGGTCTCAGAGCCTAACATTGTTTATATCAAGGTTGCCTGCAAAAATTATGAAAGAGAAGGCATACAGTGAGGCATTAGTGTCTACTGGTGACCAGACCATTATCTAAATCTAAATCACCCATGTTCTGAATATAAGACAAACCAAACAGCATCATTAGAAGCAGCTACTAAAGGTATTGAGCAAGCAAAGGCTGAAAATAAGGACAAATTTGCTGTGACCACAGATAATCAACTAATCACCAAAGGTATGAATGTGTGCATTGGTAACTGGAAAGTAGATGGCTGGAAAACAAGTAAATATAAAGTTGTTGCCCACAAAGACCAATTGACCAAGTTTGATAATGTGACTTAGCACATAAATGTTGAGTAGAAGTATGTACCTGCTGCTTTGCAAGTTCAAGGCAATTCTGAAGTTCAAAGATTAGTCAGAGAAGCAACTGGAAAGTGAGAAGACTCGATCAATACTTGGCAGATGGTAAACTTTAAAGTGTCAATTTCTTTAAGCCTGCAATCTAATTTTGAAATTAATCTCTTTGCCCTTTCTCCCTCCTTGTGTTGTAGTTCTCTTCCATGGCTATCTTTGAACATTCCCTTCATTAGCTTTCTCAGTTTTCCTGTGTTATTTTAATTTTTCTTCAATAATATAACAAAATACTATGTAGTATACTATAAACATACTGTGAACAACGGTAAAAATTGTTCACATGCACTAATAATAAAAAGAGAAAGGCAGATATCCCCATATCTGTTAGATAAAACTGCATATTTGGCTTGCTCAAATCTTACCCCAAACCACTTAGAAACAAATCCAGACTACTTGACTGTTCACATGACTTTGGGGTAATGAGAATCCCCAACTTTTCCTTTACGTAAAATCGACTGTGAAATAAATCTTACTTTCTGCCTTCAGACCGTTTTCTAAGGACTCCCTGGCTTTACCATTTGCCCTGCTTGTATGCCCTCTACTATCCTAATGTCATATGACCTGCTGACAATCTAAAAATGCCTATCTAGGTCATGAAATCTGCCCCTCTGCCACATTCTTATGGCATTTGGGACTTAGAACTTCAAAAAAAACCTCTTTTTATTCACCTAGTGACTGAACTCTCTAATATGGTATCTTCCACCCACAAAGTGTGAACTTGACCATAGATTATCTTTCTCTAGTTGTTGTCCATTCCCAGTACTAGTATAGCCTTTGGAACTCACTAAGAATAAGAATTCAATAAATTGGTTTGTTATTTAAAAAGTGAATGCATAAAAAGGTGTTATTTGTCAAAATTATATTCAATAGAAGAGATACAAACATAAAAAGGAGACATTTCCTGCAATGGAGTTCATATCCATGTAGTTAAATACAATAGATATATGAGATTGTGACCAGAGTAGGGTATTTCATATTGGAAAATGAAAAGGACAATAATTAGGATCATGGGGGATAAATTGACATCTACTTTTCATGAACAATTAACAGAGTCGATTTGACCATGGATACAGTACAGGAGTCTTGCTCATCAGTCATTTTTTCAGTTGTTTCTGATTCTTCATGATTCCACTTAGCATTTTCTTGGCAAAGATACAGAAACAGTTTGCCATTTACTTCTCCAACTCATTTTCCAGAAGAGGCATCTGAGAAAAACAGGTTTGAGTCATTTACAAAGCGTCACATAGCTAGTGAGTGTCCGAGGTTAGATAGGAACTCAAGAAGGAAAGTGTTTTTCACTCTAGGTTGCCACTCTATCTGCTGTGCCACCTAGATGCTTGGAAGAAAAGAAAACAAAACTATAAGAGGAAAGAAGTTATTTATTGATGCAAATTATGTCTTGAATCTGTCAACAATTGGAAATGTTTGACGGAGATGAAGTGAACCATAGACAAAATAACTAAAGTTTCTAAACTTTCACTTGTCCAACTTTTAAGGCGGCTTGGTTTTGTTTTGTTTTTCTTTTGGCAGTCAATAAAATTTATTGAGTAGCTACTCTGCGCAGAACTGTACTGCACTGGTTACTGTCATGGAGATGCAAAAAGTAAAAACATAAGACAAAAACATGGTACCTGTCATCAATGAACTTACAATCTAGATCAAAAGAAAGAATACATAAATATGAAATAACTGAAAAAAGCTATTTACAGAGCAACACATTAACAAATGCAAACTTATATAATAGAAACTGAGTACATAAGTTCTGAGGGAATTTGGATTAAAGTGAACAGAGGTGGGACCAGAGGGGATATATTATCAAGGAAGACCCCTCTAAAGGGGCTAAAAGTCAGATTGTAAAGGTGAGGGACACTCATTCAAGAGAAGAAGGAAAGATACTTCTTAGGGGGTGATTAGAACAAGATTCATAAGATAGGAAAAATAAAGATATCTCTTCATAGCTGTAGAGTAGGAATGGAGGGAGGAAAAGGAAATTACTGACATTATTTTCCTCCATGAATATTCCATAGATCAAAGACTGAATGAGTCCCACTGTGCATACAATCAGAGTTCATATTTATCTTCTTTTTTTGTATTTAAATTTATTTAAGTTTTCAACATTCATTTCCACAAAATTTTGAGTTCCAGATTTTCTCCCCATTTCTCCCCTCCCCCATCCCAAAACGCCAAGCATTCTACTTGCCATCACTTCTAACATCCCTCCCTTCCCTTATCCCTTATTCCCTTATCCCTTCCCTTATCCTTCTCTTTTGGCCTGTAGGGCAAGATAACTTTCTATACCCCATTACCTGTATTTCCTATTTCCCAGTTTCAAGAATAATAGTCAACAGTTGTTCCTAAAATTTCGAGTTCAAACTTCTTTTCCTCCATCCCTCCTCATCCATCCCCATTGGGAAGGTAAGCAATTCAATATAGGCCATATCTGTGTAGTTTTGCAAATGATTTCCATAATAGTCGTGTTGTACAGGACTAGCTATATTTCCCTCCATCCTATCCTGCCCTCATTTCTTCTATTTTCTCTTTTGATCCTGTCCCTCCCCAAGAGTGTTAATTTCAGATTGCTCCCTCCTCCCACTGCCCTACTTTCCATCACCCTCCCCACCCTACTTATCCCCTTCTCCCCCACTTTCCTGTATTGCAAGATAGGTTTTCATACCAAAATGAGTGTGCATTTTATTCCTTCCTTTAGTCAAATGTGATGAGAGTAAGTTTTATGTTTTTTGCTCTCACCTCCCCCATTTTTTCCTCCATTGAAAAGTATTTTACTTGCCTCTTTTATAAGAGATAATTTGCTCCATTCCATTTCTCTCTTTCTCCTGCCAATATATTTCACTCTCAGCCCTTAATTTCATTTTTAAAGATATGATCCCGTCCTATTCAATTCACTCTGTGCTCTCTGTCTCTCTGTCTCTCTGTCTCTCTGTCTCTCTGTCTCTCTCTCTCTCTCTCTCTCTCTCTCTATATATATATATATATATATATATATATATATATATATGAGTGTGTGTGTGTGTGTGTGTGTGTGTGTGTGTGTGTGTGTGTAATCCCACCAACTACCCGGATGCTGAAAAAAAGTTTGAAGAGTTACAAATATTGTCTTTCCATGTAGGAATGTAAACAGTTCAACTTTAGTAAGTCCCTTATGGTTTCTCATTGCTGTTTACCTCTTTATGCTTCTTTTGATTCTTGAGTTTGAAAGTCAAATTTTCTTTACAGTTCTGGTCTTTTCATCAAGAATGCCTGAAAGTCCTCTGTTTTATTGAAAGACCGTTTTTCCACCTGAAGTATTATACTCAGTTTTGCTGGGTAGGAGAATCTTGGTTTGAGTCCTAGTTCCTTTGACTTCTGGAATATCCTATTCCACACCCTTCGATCTCTTAATGTAGAAGTTGCGAGATCTTGTGTTATTCTTATTATATTTCCACAATACTTGAATTGTTTCTTTCTAGCTGCTTGCAATATTTTCCCCTCGACCTAGGAACTCTGGAATTTGGCTGCAATGATCCAAGGAGTTTCTCTTTTTGGATCTCTTCCAGGAGGTGATTGGTGAATTCTTTCAATATTTATTTTGCCCCCTGATTCTAGAATATCAGGGCAGTTTTCCTTGATAAATTCAAGAAAGATGATGTATAGACTCTTTTTTTGATCATGGCTTTCAGATAGTCCCATAATTTTTAAATTGTCTCTCCTGGATGTATTTTCCAGGTCAGTTATTTTTCCAATGAGATATTTCACAAAATGTTCCATTTTTTTATTCTTTTGGTTTTGTTTTTTGATTTCTTGGTTTCTCATAAAATCGTTAGCCTCCATCTATTCCATTCTAGTTTTTAAACAACTATTTTCTTTAGTGAGCTTTTGAATTTCCTTTTCCATTTGGCTATTTCTGTTTTTTAAAGCATTCTTCTCCTCATTGGCTTTTTGAACCACTTTTGCCAATTTAGTTAGCCTATTTTTGAAGGTGTTATTTTCTTCAGCATTTTTTGGGTCTCCTTTAGCAAGGTGTTGACCCGCTTTTCAGGCTTTTCTTACATCTCTCTCATTTCTCTTCCAAGTTTTTTCTCCACTTCTTTAACTTAATCTTCAAAATCTTTTTTGAGCCCTTCCATGACCTGAGATTGGAAGCCTTGACTTTTATGTTTTTCCCTAATTGTAAGCATTGTTCTTCCTCATATGAAAGGATGGAAGAAGATATTTATTCACAAAGAAATCAACTTTCTATAGTCTTATTATTTTCCCCTTTTTTGGGCATTTTCCCAACCAGGTACTTGACTTTTGGGTTCTTTGCCAAGAATAGCATATACTCTGGGGATCTGTAAGATCTCAGTTCCTCCAAGGTGGCACAATCAAATGCGTACATTGGTCTGGGAGCAACCAGAAACTTTTGTGCCCAAAATCTGTGAGTCCTAGTTTGCTCTCCACAACTACCTGGACTCCAGTTCCACCAAGCCAGCACTGGGGACTGAGAGTCAGATAAGCTGCTCAGTTCCCATAGAGGCTTTACGATCCAACAATGGATCGAGACTGCTGTGAGAGCTGCTGCTGCAGGATAACCTCTGTCACCTCTGCCTGAGGCTGGAGCTATTGGGATACCCGGCTCCCTTCTCGGCCAGCTACAAAAACTCTCCCACTGACCTTTGGTGACTGTGGGTTGAGACATCTGCAAACCACTGCTACTGCTGCTGGTGATTCCACCCCTAAGGCCTGCTCAGGTCCTCTTCCTGGTGCTATGATGTGTAGTCAAGGCTGAGCTGGGCTCCACTCTGGGTCTGGTGTGACAGACCATTCCTGATGGCCTTTCAGGTCACCCTGGGCTGGAAATATCCTCCACTCTTGCTCTGCGGCTTCTGTTGCTCTAGAATTTGTTAAGAGTCTTTCTTTATGGATATTTTATGGTATGTGGGGGAAGAACTAGTGTATATGCATCTGCTCTTCTGTCTTGGCTCCTCCCACCTCTTGGATGATATAGTGGAGAATAAAAGAATGGCGGTTCCAGCCAAAAAGGGCAAGATGGGGCTGGGCTCTACTCCACGTCTGGTTCAACAGACATTTTCCGTGGGCCTTTGAGGTCACCCTGGGCTGGAAATCTCCTCCACTCTGTTGTTTTCCACTTCTGCTGCTCCAAAATACATTGAGAGTCCCTCTCTATAGGTATTTTATGGACTGTGTCGGAAGAGCCAGCGTATGTGTATCTTTCTACTTTGCCATCTTGGCTCCACCCCACCCCAGCCCGCAGAGTTCATTTCTTTAAGGTAAAATGGGCAGGGAGTTAGTAACAAGGTCTTTTATATGAATTGGAAAGAATTAATTCCTTCCTGAGAAGTTCAACAAAGGCTCTTTTGTCTTGCTTAAAAAAAATGACAATGAAAATATGCATGGACTTGGTTCTGTTTTCTCTTTAAAAATATTAGAATTCTTCACATCCCTTATCAATTTGAAACATCACAAAAATATTTAGTCAAAAGAACATTTTTATAGCAATTTGTGGCAAATACATTTGTGTTTTTGAAACACAGGTTTCATATCTTTTCCATGTGAACTTTTGTGTAGGAAATAATTTGCCTATTTGTTCTATGTATTTCAAAGGGGAAAGGGAGCACATGAAAATCAATGTTTCTTCCCAAACTACTACATAGCTTGCAAATGTCAGAAGTGGATTCCAATCACAGTAAATCTTTCCTGCCTCTAAATGGAGCATATTTGTCACTAAATTATACTGTCTTTTACTGTGTTTAGTTGTACTCAGCACCAAGTTATCCCTACACAGATGTCAAGAACTGAGAATGAAAGGGTAAAATGTCAATACACATTGTTTGGGCATTACTCTTAAAAAAAGAGACAGGGGTTTACAGGTATAGAATGTTGTATATACGTACATTCATTGTATAAACCTGTGCTTACTTTGTTAAGAGGGTGTTTAGTAATGGTGTAGAGTGGCTATATACATACATATGTTACCAGAGTTTGTGGGGGTGTTTAGGGAGAACTAGCATTTCCGGTGTGAGTACTTGCTGAGAACTTTTCAGTCTCCCCATCCACCTTTGGTGTTCATCTGCCACCTAGTTCTTATGTGTGGCTCCCAAAACCTGTAGCATGTACAACAGACACATTGGTTGAGGGCAACCTATAGGCCTCAAACATGTTGGTGGCTGACAATGATGTGTACCCCAAGCATGTGAAGATTTTCCCAAGAAGAATGGTGAGAGGAGAACAATTTGTTTCAAAAGATATGTAGGTGACTGAAGTGATAACCAAGATTATCCACTGGACCTGGGACATTGTTTTGAAATTTATCTTGCCACTGGAATTCAATGACTTTAAGAGAGAGGCTGAAAATCGTATGCAACTCAGTCTTACTTAAATTCAATTCATGTACAAATAAAAACAGCACCCCAACACATCATTGACCTTCAAAAAGAAGAATGAATGCCAGCATATGCTAAAATAACAAAAGGTTTCTACTTTTTAATGAACAAGTATACGACAACAATTACACAGTACCTGTGTAACCTTAAGAAGTAACTACTTTCTGTTTATCAGTTCTTCATATATAAAATGAGGGATTAATATTGAGGCATTTCAGTGATACACTATTTAGAGCACTGAACAGAGAGGCAGGAAAATTTGAGATCAAATCTAGATTCAGTTCCTTCTTAGCTGTGTTATTCTGTTCAAATAACTTTATATTCCTTTCCCTCAGGCTTTACAAGATGCGGATAATAAAAACACATACAGGTCAAGATAATTTTAAGAATCAAATGAACTATTCACTTCTAAATATTTTTTCGAGTTGTAAAGGGTTATATTGTTATTGTTCAGTTTTTCATAACCCCACTAAAATTTCCTTGGCAAAAATATTGAATTTGTTTTGCATTTCCTTCTCCATATGTGGAAACTAAGGTAATCAAAGTTAAATAACTTGCCCAAGGTCACTCAGATAGTTAAGTGTGTGAGGCTTGATTTGAACTTAGCTTTTCCTTACTCCAGGCGCAGTGATTAATTTTCTAAGTCACTGTCTGTATGTCTTATTTCCCGGCTGCATTTTAACACAATTTTTTTAAAAAAATCATTTTAAAACTGAGTTCCACATTGTTTTACCTCACTGGTAAGTCAAGTAATTTTTTTTATTTATTTAACTTTTTACATTCATTTTCACAAAATTTTGGGTTCCAATTTTTTCTCCCCTTTCATCCCCTCCCCCCACCCCAATACACCGAGCAATCTAATTTTCCCTATCTCCCATCTGCCCTCTCTTCTGTCATCCCTCCCTTCTCTTGTCCCCATCTTCTCTTTTGTTCTGTAGGTCCAGATGACTTTCTATTCTTCATTAACTGTATGTCTTCTTTCCTAGTAACAACAACAATGCTAAACAGTTGCTCCTAAAACTTTGAGTTCCAAATTCTCCCCATCCCTTCCTCCCCACCCATTCTCTTTGGGAAGGCAGGCAATTCAATATAGGCCCTATCTATGTAGTTTTACAAATGACTTCCATAATAGTCGTGTTGTGTAAGACTAACTGAATTACCCTCCATCCTATCCTGCCCCTCATTGTTTCTATTCTGTCTTTTGATCCTGTCCCTCCCCAGGAGTGTTGACTTCAAATTTCCCTGATGGTAAGAATATTTCCTCGTCATCAGAATTGAAAGGTGGGAACATATGTACCCCCTCAAAGTAGCTCTTTATAGTCTTATTTTTCTTCCCTTTTCTGGGCATTTTCCCAGCCAGTTACTTAAGTTCTGAGATTCCTGTCCACTCCCGCCTAGATCCGCCCAACTAGTGCTTGGAGTCTGAGATTCAAATGGGCTTTCCCTGGCAGGCGTGCCTGCTAATCAATGTGAGCTTTAGTTCTGGTGCTGGGGTGGAGCAGGTCCACCTCCCAGGCTCAGTTCCCTCAGGGGCTTTTTGCAGAGGTCTTCAGTGATGGAGCGGGTGGGGCAGGGCCGTCTCCCGGGCTCAGTTCCCTCATGGGCTTTATGCAGAGACCTTCAGTAATGGAGCGGGTGGGGCAGGGCTATCTCCCAGGCTCAGCTCCCTCAGGGTGTTTATGCAGAGACTTGAGCTTCTGCCTGCCTGCTCGTGGAGTCCCGGAGACCGCCGCTGCTGCCTCTGCATCTGCCACTTCCTGTCCCCACTTCTGCCTCTGCTGCTTCCTCCCGAGGGGGCCCGAGTCACGGAGACATCCCCCTCCCCTCTCGTCCAGCCCAACCATCTCTCTCACTGACCTGTAGTGTCTGTGGGCAGAACGACCTTCCCGGCCACCAGAGGTTCCGTCCCTGAAGCATGCTCGGATCTTCTCCTCTGGGGCCACCCAGCCAGGGCAGCACTGGGGTGGGGTCCACTTTCCAGAGTGCGATAGACTCTGGGGATGGCTCTCGAGGGCTCTCTGGAACGGAAATCTCTTCCACTGTGTTTCTGCACACCTTGCAGTGATCCAGAACTTGTGGGGAGCTCTTCTTACATTAAAATCATGGGCTGTGGGTTCAGAGTTAGCATACGTGAGTCTTTCTACTCCGCCATCTTGACTCCACCCCTCAAGGCAAGTAATTTAATGCAAGATTGTGAAAGCAAGTACCCTGACACACACAGGAGGTCCTGCTGTGCAGGTCCTTAAATCTGCATTTCTCAAAGGAAAATAACTTTTGAGGGATTAGCAATCACTTAAATCAGCACATATATCATTTACTCTTTCAGGGGACAAAGTCAGCACCATGAACTTCAGAGAAAATACAAACAGTGAAACGAAGGTCAACAGACAGTGCTTCCAACTGTCTGAATGTAAGTAATACCTACATAGTTAAAAGAGAGAGAAGCACCAACATCTGGGTTTTCAAATCTGTAGGGCTCCTTAGCAATTTCACAAATTCTCATCTGACACACAAACCTTCTTCCAAAAACTTAGTGTGTGTGTTCATCCTTCATTGCCAAAGAAGAACATGCCATCAGAGAAATGATGACATGACTTGCACTTGAGTTTATTTTGAGTGAGAAAGGGCTGTGCAGGTCACCAGCTTCACTTCTCCAGAGCCATCTGAATTCAGTGATGAGATATCCATCAGGATGGTTGGAGATGACCCAGGTGGAGGAAATTGGGGTTAAGTGACTTGCCCAAGGTCACACAGCTAGTGAGTGTCAAGTGTCTGAGGTGAGATTTGAACTCAGTTCCTTCTGACTCCTGCACTGGTGCTCTATCCAATGTACAACCTTGTTGCCTCACTTCCAAAAAAAAAAAACAAAACCCAAAGTAAAACCTCAGCTCAGAGCACTTATACACTGTTTAGTGGCAGAGGACATCACAACCCTTGAAGACCAGTTCCTCATTAGAAGATTAACTAAAAGCTTGGGACTCCAATTATCAAGCCTCCCTTAAAGGGAAGGCCCATCAATGAATGGAGAAAATCTTTAACTCTTGTAATTATCATTACAACGTTATACATGTGTGGTCATGCAAAACACTTCCATAATAGTCATTCTGTGAATGACTTACTATCCCATTTATTCTACTCTATTTTATTCTCTCCTTTGACATTGTCCCTCCTTAAAAGTGTTTCTTCTGATTGCCCCTTCCCAGAATCTTCCTTTCCTTCTGTCATGCCCTCCCCACTCTCTTATCAATTTCTCTCTACTTTCTTGTAGGATAAGAAAGATTTCCATACCCAATTGGTGATGTTTGTTATTCCCTACTTAAGCCAAATTCAATGAATGTAAGGTTCACTCACTCCCTTTTATCTTACCCCTCTTACCCACTGTAAAAGCTTTTTCTTGCCTCTTTTATGTGAGTCAGTTTTCTCCATTCTGCCTCTTCATTTCTCCTTCTAAATTGCATGCCTCTTTCACCCCTTAATTTTCTTTTTTAAACATCATCCCTTCATGTACAAACCTCAATAGAAGCATGAAAAGGTAAAGGGGAAAGATAAATCATAAGGGACTACTTGAAGTTGAATAGTTTGTATTCCTATATGGAAAGACGGCAGTTTTAAGGAATGAGAGCTTTCTTAGTATTAGAGTAGTTGGAGGGAAATTATTATTGCATTTAATTCTTAAATCAGCGTTGGCCTGTACTTGCTTTGTAGTATCAATCTATTTGTCTTTCTGTCTGTCTATCAGTCTCTCTTTCTATCTATCTATACAAGCATTCATCACATTCAAATCTCTCTCTCTGTATATACATATATATAATATATGTAATATATATTATATATAATATATATGTACTTATATACATGTATATATGTATATAAGTGTGTGAGTGTCTGTCTTGTGTTTGAAAGTCAAACTTTCTACTCAACTCTGGTATTTTCATTAAGAATGCTTGAAAATCCTCTATTTCATTGAATTTCCATTTGTTCCACTGAAGAATTATACTCAATTTTTCTGGGTGTGTGATCCTTGGTTTTAATCCTAGCTACTTTGACTTTTGAAATACAATATTCCAAGCCCTCTGATGCCTTAATGTAGAAACTGCTAAATCTAGTGTTTCCACAACACTCGAATTGTTTCTTTCTGGCTGCTTGCAATATTTTCTCTTAGACATGCAACTCTGGAATTTGGCTACAATATTCCTAAGGGTTTCTCTCCTCCAATCTCTTTCAGGAGGTGATTGGTGGATTTTTTCAAAATTCATTTCACCTTATTATTCTAGAATATTAGGAAAGTTTTTTGTTTTTTTTTTTTTTATCATGGACTTCAGGTAGACCAATGATTTCAATATTATCTCTTCTGAATCTATTATCCAGGTTAGTTTATTTTTTTTCAAATGATATATTTCACAATATCTTCTATTTTTTTCATTCTTTCGGTTTTATTTTGTAATTTCTTTTTTTTTCCTCACAGAATCATTAGCTTCCATTTTCTCCATTCTAATTTGTAAGGAATCATTTCCTTCTGGGAGTTTTTGTTCTCCTTTTCCATTTGTGGAAATTATCCTTTTCAAGGCATCGTATCCTCATTGGCTTGTTGGAATTCTTTTGGCTGTGTTCTGGTCTATGAGTGACCACACACACTTTTTTCTGCCTTGGAACTGTGGGGAGGATTCCCTCTCCACAACGGCCACAAGCTTGACCACATCAGTGCTCCATCTCAGCCCAGGACCACCACCCAGGACTCTGAGCCAGATTCAAGCAGCAAAAACCAAAAATCCTGCCTCAGCACCAACAAAGAAATCCATGCAGGCCCATACTGATAAGCTGCTTGATTCCACCACTATTTGTGAGCCAAAAGCTTTGGAAGCAATCACTTTTACTGCTACAGCTGTCTCTGCCCTGAGGCTAGGACTGGATAATGCTCCTCTTTCACTCAGGTCCCACAGACTTTTCCTACTAACCTTCAAAGTTGTTTTTACCCTTTGTGGATTGAAAAATCTGAAAATCACAACAACTGTCAGTGATTCAGTCACCTGATGCTTGCTTCAGTTTTTCTGGGGCCCTGTTCTTTACTGCTACAGCCCATGCTGCTCTCTCATCCTGGAATATGAGACATTTCCTGTCAATCTTCCAAGTTATTTTGAGTTGGAAATCTGTTTTACTCTGTTATTTTGCATATTCTGATGCTCTAGAATTTATTTACAATATTTTTACAGGTATTTGGAGGGGTTTGGGGGAGAAATCAAGTAAGTCTCTCTGCTCTTCCATCTTGTTTCCACCCCCTTCCTGAGTCTTTGAAGGTTGGATTTTGGTATTATTGACTACTTTTCAGGTCTTGCATATCTCTAAATCTCTGGTTCTGTACAACAGTCAGATAGCTATGGAGAACATTCATCTTCTATAAGCCTTTGAGGCTAAACTGTTGATATCAGGCAATTCAATGGAATTTTCTTTAAATCTCCTTCTAGTTCTAATATAGTATTTGTTATATCAATCAACTGCCATGTGAATCCTTTTGAAAAAAAAAAAAAAGCTATGTTTATTCTCCAAATTAACACTTGGTGATTTAAAAATGTTGGATATTGTTTTTTTTTGAAAGTATAGTTTATCATTAAGTTGTTTTTTTTCTTATTATTTTAAATAAATAACTGGGAAATTACTGCATTAAAAAATGACCTATCTCAATTTGCCCCTCTATATTTTCTAGCGGCCTAGGCAGGGAATACTGTTTTTACCCCTCATATCCACATATCAGTTTATTAAAACTGCTAATAGGCTAATCTCTTCGGTATAAGTGGCTTAATAAATTTGATAATTCATTAACTTGTTAAGGAATATATTTTTTTGTTTTATCCTGAAAGACACGTGGTTCTCTATGACATCAAATTAAACTTCAAATGCTCAAACTTACAATATACCTTTATTCTCCCTTCTAATAGAATTCCCTAATTCTTTTTTATTTTGAATATATCTTAGAATGAATGCATCTTAAGAACAAGGATTATTTCATGTTTTGGAATCTCTCTCACTAGAGCCTAGATTGCTTAGGACTTGACACATCATTGAAACTTAATAAATGCTTTTTGATTGTTATTTTTAGGATAAAAGCATAATTTAAAAAGTTAGAAGGGACTTTAGAGATCATCTCATCCAAATAGTTTGCTTTCCTTTTGCACATGACAAAAATAAGATCCACTGAGATCAGTTGCCTTGGTGAGATTATAACTACCCAAAGAAGCTTTTGAGCCCAGATCCTTTTTCTACAGAGATAGTGTTTTTTTTTTTCTATTTCGAGATGGTGTTCATTTGCATGCTATATTCTTTAATTAAGACGATATAAGTTCCTTGAAAGCACAGGCTACGATTGCAGACATACAGAAAATACTTAATACACTTTTATTAAAATAATCAATGATTCAAATTCTTAGAGACATAGTATTGTTTTAAGTCTGAAATAAAACCGAACTTGATGTCACCATATACGAAGGTTAGGATGATTGGATAAATCAATTAAATGACTAGTAGTTTAAAGAGATAAAATGTGAAGTCAATGCCAAACACAGGCTGTGGATTAAGAGTAAAAAGGCTTTGAAAGTCACTGAGTGAAGAGAAATGACACAAAGTAGGAAATTTGTTTCAAGGGGCTAAATTATTGCATCACATTTGGTTTCCATGACTTCAATTCTCTTCTAAAGTTTTGTCTTATGCCAAAAGCCTTTCTCTTACTTCATTAATTATAATGGTTTCCCTGCAAGATTCACTCCAATTTCTCCTTTATACATTTTTATTGTCTAAAGTGGTTTATATGTTGTCTTATTTTGACTGTGAGTAGAGTATAGAGTGTTCAGTTAAGAATGACATTTCTGGTGTGAGACTTGTAGAGCCCCGTTCAGAGTTACTTCCCACTTTTGATATCTATCTGAATCTGATTCACTCAGCTCTCATCTGTGACTCCAAAAAGCTGCAGCGTTCTCAGCAGGCACACCTCAGGAAACTATTTAAATAGACAGACTAAACCAGGTAGAAGGTAACAGAGGGGTCTCAGACCTACTGGGGACTTAGTACGGTATCTATCTCAAACATGCAAAGACTTCCATCTATGGAATGGGTAAATGAAAGTAATTGTTCCAGTGGCTATGAAGATAACTGAATGAGGTACTGTGGAGTGCTTGGAGATTGGTTTGGTATCAAAGATGCCAACGTTATCCACTGCATCTGAAGTCATATCATAGCTTTTGTGTAGTTAATGGACGCTGAGGGCTCTAGAAGAGAGAGAGGTCAACATATGCAAGTGACTCCACCTTGCTTAAAGCCAATTTAAGTGTGAGTCGAATTATATTACCCAAACTGTTTTACCATTTTTACCTCCCTCAAAGTTTGATGGCAACAGACAAGGGACAAAATAGTGGGAGTGGAATCATTCAAAGCTATAGTCACAGCCCTATACAGAGGTGGTCCATGCCAAATGGTCATCTTCTCACTTGAATGCAACATTAGGGTCTTTTGGCAGCTCTATAAATGTATGACCAGCCTTTTAAAAGGACAGAGCTACTCATCTCATTGTGTGAGAGAAAAGGTAGAAAAAATTGCCCCCAAATTATTTGTTTTTGATAACCCTGGTCTACTTATCACGCAGGTGAGTCATCAAAATATACAGAAAAATATATAACAAAAAATTTTCTAAGATAATTAAACTCAGTTCAGCCAAGATAACAATGTAAAGGCAGGGACTAGCTGAATTCTCTCCCCAACTCCTCCAAATACCTTCAAACGTGACTTTAAACAAATTCTAAAGTGGCAGAACCCAGAAAAAGACAGAGTGAAACACATTTCCAGTCCAAGACAACTTGGAAGCCATAAGGAAATGTCTATTCCACAAGGGTGGGAGAGAAACAAAGCCCAGAGCAAGCCATAATAACACAGCCCCAGTCCCAGCAAACAAGGAGCAGACTTTGGGAGTGACCAAATAAGTAGGGGCCATGGCTAGTTCCAGAGCTCTCAACTCACAGATTATAAGGGGGATGAATAACTGCTAAGCAAGAAATAACATTTTTTTGTTTGTTTGTTTGCTACCACTAGCAAATTTTGCTAACAAAATAGCAAATTTTGCTAACAAAATAACTCTGTTATTTTGCCTATATTTGAGTTCATATCACAGTCCCAGGTGGCAGTGCCAGGGAAAGGAGGGGTAATCACAGAATAGAGATTTTAGCAGCAGTGGAGAGGGAACCCTCATAATTTCAGAGCGGAAAAGAGTGCTTATGGTCACACATATCAGAGTACAAGTCAAGAGAGTAGTAAACACTTTTCCTTAAATAATACCACCTTGGAAGAACTGAAAAATGTATAGATCCCTGGAAGTAGCTCTGAAAACAGCTACATAAATCCCCTGAAAGTTGGAACAATGCACCTTCCAGCCTGGAATCAGAGTTCTACTTTAAAAAAAATTTTAAAAGTTAAGAAAACAGATGGGAAAATGAGCAAAAAAGAAAAAGGTAAAAAAATGACTATTCAAAGTTACTATCACAACAAGGAAGATCAAAATACACACTCAGGAGAAGAAAACAAAGTCAAAGCTCCTACATTCAAAGCCTCCAAGAAAAATAGAAATTGTTCTTATATCATGGAAGAGTTCAAACAGGACATTGAAAATCAAGCAAGAGAAGTAGAGAAAATATGGGAACAGAAGTGGGAGTGATGCAAAAACAATACCATGAAAAATAAGTCAACACCTTAGTAAAGGAGACACAAAAAATAAGGAAGAAAATAACTTCTTAAAACAGTCTAGGTTAAATTAAAAAGGAGGTCCAAAAGATCAGTTTTTTAATTATTAAAGAAAATAATTAAAAAAAAGTTAGAACGGAGAAAATGAGTCTTTGAGAAATGAAGAAACAATAAAAAAAAATCAAAAGATAAGAAAAGATAGAAAACAAAGTGAAATTTCTCATTGGAAAAAAAAATGACCTGGAAAAATAGTTCCAGGAGAGGTAATTTAAAAATTATTGAACTGCTGAAAGCCATAATAATAATAAAAAAAATACTTAGAGAATCTCTCAAGAAACTTAAGGAATACTGCCCTGGAATCCTAGAAGGAGATGGAAAAACATATATCAAAATAATTCACTTATCACCTCCTAAAAGAGATTCCAAAATGAAAACTCATAGGACTATTATAGTCAAATGCCAGTGTTCCCAGGTCAAGGAGAAAACATTGCAAGCATATAGAAAGAAACAGCTCAAGTATGGTGGAGCCATAATCAGGATAAATATGATTCAGCAACTTCTACATTAAAGAATCAGAGAGGAGATGGTGGACTGAGAGCACAGACTCACCTCAGGTCTACAAAAATTCCTTTAGATGCTTGTAAAAAGAGAATCTGAACAAATTTTGGAGTTGTAAAATCCACTAGGAGACAGAGTGTGGCAGATTTACAGCTCAGGACAACCCACTAGGTAGATGGGAAGATTTTGTTACATGACACTGGGAGAGTACACAGTGCACAGGCTTTACCAGAGTAGTCCCTACCATAGTGGAACACAGCAGGAACCACCAGTATGGACTGCATCATAAGCAGCAGGGTGACTCTAAACATATCAGCATTGGAGAGGAGTCCAACAGAACTGAGGGAGAGAGAAGTGTGGGGCTGACAGCAGCAGCTGCAGTCACTTCTGAGATTATCAGTCCGTAGACTAAAGTTACCTACATGATCTTCCAGAAGCCAAGATGGCAGAGGAAACAGTAAGTGCTCCCACTCTCCTCCTGTTGACCTTGAAAAACTGAATGAATATTTCCCCAGGAAAAAATCTTGAAATACTGAGATAAACAAAAGGGGCACAGTATTCTCCCAGCTTGGGAGACTAGGGAGATCATCAAGAAGAATCCCTCTTGCTGCGGCTGAAGAGGGCTAGCGTAGGACAAGAGGTGTGCCAGACAGACACATCTCAGAAAACCAGGAGGAGATCCTGAGCCCGGAGGAATGGAAACCATAAGTGCCAATGCCAGGACCAAAGGAGTACCTTAGCACAGCCAAGGGAATTGGGCAGACATCCGCACAGTAGCGGATGCACCAGCCACTGTGTCTGTCTGTGCTCTAGTTCAGGGAATGAGGAGACTCCTGTGACCAGACCACCCCTGCCCCACACTTTGTAAAGTGAGCTTTAGTGTAACCCTGGAGAAACTTAGAAAGACTTCTCCTGGCCTCTGCTTTGGCAAACATCAGCCAGCTGAGCACTACATAAGCTGCAGAATTCTAGTTTCAAGCTGAAAAAACCTGAGGACATAACACATAAAGCCTCCCGATCTAAGCACAAGAAATGTGGGACAGAGCCTCCTGTGCCCCACAAGAAGAGAAGCACTTTAAAAGCCCAGAAAGAGACAATCACATGGGCAAGAAGCAAACAAAAAAAAGAAGATCATAAGATCTTACTATAGGAACAAAGAACAAAAATTCTAATTCAGAAGAGGACAGCATTCATACTGTACTCATACCCAAAGGGAATATGAACTGCTCTCAAGTCTAAAAACATCCATGAAAGAATTCAAGAAAGATTTTAAAAGCCAAATCAAAGAGGTAGAAGAAAAATTGGTCAATGATTTTAAAAAAATACAATTGAAAAAATGAAAGAAAAAAAAGAATTCACAGAATAAAACAGCTCCTTAAAAATGAAAATTGGGCAAATGGATAAGGCAGCACAAAACCTAACTGGGAAAATTAAACAAGTGGAAAAAGAAATACAAGATATAACTGGAGAAGATAACTCTTTAAAAGGGACAATTGGACAAATGGAAAAGGAGGTACAAAACTTAACTGAAGAAAACAATTTGTTAAAAATTAGGATTGGACAAGTAGAAGTTAATGACTCTATGACACATCAAGAATTAGTCAAAATTTCAAGAATGAAAAAATAGAAAAAAGAATGTAAAATATGTCATTGGAAAAACAATTGAAGGAGGAGCCAAGATGGCAGAGTAGAAAGACTCACGTATGCTAACTCCGAATCCACAGCCCAAAAATTTAGTGTAAAAAAAAACTCCCCACAAATTCTGGAGCAGAGCAAGCCCACACCAACACAGTGGAAAAGATTTCTGTTCCAGAGAGCCCTGGAAAGCCGACTCCAAAGATCCGTCGTGCTCCGGGCAGCAGAGCCCACCCCTGAGCTGCCCTGGCCACGGGGCCCCAGAGGAGATGCAAGCAGGCTTCAGGGACAGAACCTCCAGCGGCCACAAGGGTCCCTCCACCAACAGGCACTACAGGTCAGTGAGACCAACGTCCGGGCTGGCCAAGAGGGGAGCGGGATGTCTCTGTGGCTTGGCCCCCCTCGAGAGGCAGCAGCAGAGGCAGAAGCAGAGGCCCTGGACTCCCGGAGCAGCAAGCAGGAGCTCAGGGCCATTACCGAAGGTCTCTGCATAAAGCGCCTGAGGAAACTGAGCCTGGGAGCCTGCCCTGCCCCCACCCAACCACCAGAACTTGAGCTCACATTGAATAGCAGCCACGACTGCCCCTGAAAGCCCTGAGGCTGGGAAGCGGCATTTGGATCTCAGACCCCAAGCACTAGCTGGGCAGATCTAGGCGGGGGTGGAGAGGACTCTCAGAAGTCAAGTAACTGGCTGGGACAATGCCAAGAAAAAGGAAACAAAAAAAGACCATAGAGAGCTACTTTCTTGGGAAGAGATGTTCCTTCCTTCCTTCATTTCTGATGAGGAAGTACAATGCCTGCCATCAGGGAAAGACGTGGAGGCTAGGGCCTCTCTATCCCAGACATCCGAAGTGGATGTCTGGTGGGCTCAGGCCATGGAAAAGCTCAAAAAGGATTTTGAAAATCAAGTTAGACAGGTGGAGGAAAAACTGGGAAGAGAAATGAGAGAGATGCAAGGAAAGCACGAAAAACTGGTCAATACCTTGGCAAAGGAGACCCCAAAAAATGCTGAAGAAAATAACGCCTTGAAAAATAGGCTCACTCAATTGGCAAAAGAGGTTCAAAAAGCCAACGAGGAGAAGAATGCTTTCAAAAGCAGAATTAGCCAAATGGAAAAAGAGGTTCAAAAGCTCACTGAAGATAATAGTTCTCTCAAAATTAGAATGGAACAGATGGCATCTAATGCCTTTCTGAGAAACCAAGAACTCATAAAACAAAACCAAAAGAATGAAAAAATGGAAGAGAATGTGAAATATCTCAATGGAAAAACAACTGACCTGGAAAATAGATCCAGGAGAGACAATTTAAAAATTATGGGACTACCTGAAAGCCATGATCAAAAAAAGAGCCTAGATATCATCTTTCATGAAATTATCAAGGAAAACTGCCCTGATATTCTAGAACCAGAGGCCAAAATAAGTATTGAAGGAATCCATCGATCACCACCTGAAAGAGATCCAAAAAGAGAAACTCCTAGGAACATTGTGGCCAAATTCCAGAATTCCCAGGTCAAGGAGAAAATATTGCAAGCAGCTAGAAAGAAACAATTCAAATAGTGTGGAAATACAATCAGGATAACACAAGATCTAGCAGCTTCTACACTCAGGGATCGAAAGGCATGGAATATGATATTCCAGAAGTCAGAGTTACTAGGACTAAAACCAAGAATCACTACCCAGCAAAACTGAGTATAGTACTTCAGGGGAAAAAATGGTCTTTCAATGAAATAGAGGACTTTCAAGGATTCTTGATGAAAATACCAGAGCTGAAAAGAAAATTTGACTTTCAAACACAAGTATCAAGAGAAGCTTGAAAAAGTAAACAGCAAAGAGAAGTCATAAGGGACTTACCACAGGTGAACTGTTTACATTCCTACATGGAAAGACAATATTTGTAACTCTTAAAACTTTTCAACATCTGGTTAGTTGATGGTACCATACACAGATGTAGACACGCATACACACACACGTACATGCGTGGAAACACACACATACATACATGCACCCACACACAGAGACAGAGAGCACAGAGTGAATTGAGTAGGATGGGACCATAGCTTAAAAGAAATTAAGGTAAATGGTGAGAGAGAAATGTAGTGGGAGGAGAGAGGGTGTAATGAAATGGGGTAGCAGGAGACATTTTAGTGGAGGGAAAAAGAGGAGAGCTGAGAAAAAACATGACGTTTACCCTCATCACATTCGATTAAAGGAAGGAGTAAAATGCACATTCATTTTGGTATGAAAACCTATCTTAAAGTACAGGAAAGTGGGGGAGAAGGAGATAAGCAGGGTGGGGAGGATGATGGAAGGGAGGGCAATGGGAGGAGGAGGCAATTTGAAGTCAACACTCTTGGGGAGGGACAGGATCAAAAGACAGAATAGAAACAATGGGGGGCAGGATAGGATGGAGGGAAATACAATTAGTTTTACACAACACGACTATTATCGAAGTCATTTGCAAAACTACACCGATATGGCTTATATTGAATTGCCTGCCTTCCCAAAGGGATTGGGTGGGGAGGGAGGGATGGGCAGAATGTGGAACTCAAAGTTTTAGGAACAACTATTGAGTATTATTGTTATTGGTACTAGGAAACAAGAAATACAGTCAATGGGGAATAGAAAGTCATCTGGCCTATAGGAGAAAAGAGAAGATGGGGACAAGAGAAGGGAGGGAGGATTGAAGAGAGGACAGATTGCTGATAGGGAAAAGTAGAATGCTCGGTGTATTGGGTAGGGGGAAGGGACAAATGGGGAGAAAATTTGCAATCCAAAATTTTGTGAAAATGAATGTAAAAAGTTAAATAAATAAATTTTAAAAAAAGAAAAAGAAAAACAATTGACCTAGAAAACAGATCCACGAGAGAAAAATCTAAGAATTGTTGTTTTACCAGAAAGCCAAGATGAAGAAAACAGCCTGGAAAATATCTTCCAAGAAATCATCAAGGAAAATTTTCCCAAGTTCCTAAAAACAACGTGCAAAATAATCATTGTAAGGATGCGCTGATCACTTCCTGAAAAAGATCCCACATTGAAAATATCAAGAAATTTTGTTGCCAAATTCAAGAAGTATTAAGTTAAGGAGAAAGTACTTCGAGCTTCAAGAAAGAAACCATTCAAATATCAAGGACCTCAACTTCTCCCTCTGTTTCATTGAATATCCATTTATTTCCCTGAAGGATTATGCTCAGTTTTGATGGGTACGTGATTTGGGTTGAAATAATAACTTCATTATCCTATGAAATATCATTTTTCCCAGCACTCTCGTTCCTGTTTTTTTAATTGTTTAACTAATAATAATTAAACAGTTATTTAATTTTTAAAATTAATTAAAATAATTCCATTTTTTTCAGGTTTAAACAATCACTTCCATGGGTTTGAAATTGTCTCCCTACCTTCTCCTTTCTTGAGATGACATGCAATCTTATATGTATTATACACATACATTCTTATTAAATACATTTTCATATTAGTCATGTTACACAGACAAATTAAAATGAATGGGTGAAAACACAAGCCAAAGTAAAATATGAATAAGATAGTAGTGAAAAGATTTCAGAAACTTATCATGAGTGTAATACACTATAATCAGGTAAAATTTATACCAGGAATTCAGGGTGGTTCAATATTAAGGAAACTATCAGCATTATCAATCATATCAAGAACAAAACTAATTAGAAACCTTATGATTATCTCAATAGATGCAGAAAATAAGAAAAAAAAAACTTTTGACAAAATACAGCCATTCCTATGAAAACACTGGAGAGCATAGGAATAAATGGAGCCTCCCTAAAAATGATGAGTGATATCTACCTAAACTCATCAGCCCGCACTATATGTAATGGGGAAAAGCTAGATACATTTCCAATAAGATCATGGATGAAACAATGATGTCCATTATCATCACTCTTTTAATTCATTTATGTAACATAACTAATGTGAAAATGTGTTTCATAAGAATGTATATGTATAATCCATATGTTATTGCATGTCATCAATACAGGGAATGGAGGGAGGGGGAGAAAATTTAAAATTTGTGGAAGTGACTGTTGAAAACTGAAAACAAATAAATTAGTTAAATATTAAAAAAAAAAACAAGAATAAGAGGGATTGGAATATTATGTTCTCGAGGGTAAAGGAGCTATGATTACAACCCAGAATCACCTACCCATCAAAATGAAACATAATCCTTCCGGGGAAAAATGAATATTCCATGAAATAGAGGACTTTCAAATATTTTTAATGAAAACATCAGAACTGAATAGAAAAGTTGACTTTCAAATACAAGATTCAAGAGAAATATAGAAAGGTAAACAGGACAGAAAAATCATGAGGAACCTAATAAGATTAAACTATTTTCATTCCTACATAAGAAGATGATATTGATAAATTATAAGTCCTTTCTCATTATTGGACTAGTTAGAAAGAGTTTATTGAGACAGGGGGCACAAGTCTCAGCTGAATGTGAAGGGATGATATCTAAAGAAATAAAATTAAGGAGTGAGAGAAAAGAATGTAAAGGGAGAAAGAGAAAGGCAGAAGAAGAATTGGGTAAATTATTTTACATAAAATGAGAAGGCAAAGCTTTTACAGTGGAGGGGAAGTGAGTGAACCTTACTTTCATCAGAATTGGTTCATAGAGGGAATAAAATGCACACTCAATTGAGTATGGAAACCTATCTTACCCTACAGAAAAGTAGGAGAAGATGAGAATGAGGTGGGATCGATAGAAGGGAGGAAAGATTATCAGAGGGGGTATTTCAAAGCAAAATGCTTTCAAGGAAGGATAAGATTAAAGGAGAATAAAATAAAAGGGCAGGATCGAAAAGAGGGAAA
Organism: Bettongia penicillata ogilbyi; assembly: GCA_023548195.1. Classification (NCBI taxonomy): domain Eukaryota; kingdom Metazoa; phylum Chordata; class Mammalia; order Diprotodontia; family Potoroidae; genus Bettongia; species Bettongia penicillata. Next base: position 4,043,350 of record JAJHZJ010000257.1, read on the forward strand.
TATAATTGTCAGTATTAACAGTGAAACAAATTTTGAAGTAACTTTCTCTGATAAAGTCTTCATTTCTCAAACGTAAACAGGACTGAGTCAGTTTTTTTTTTTTTAAAGAGCCATTACCCATTTGATAAAGGGCAAAAACATGATTAGCTTTCAGATGAAGCAACCAAATCTAGCAATAGATAAATGAAAAAATACTCTAATTCACTATTGAGTGCAGACATACAAATTAAAACAACTCTGAACTATTAACTCATACCCATTTGATTGGTTAGTAGAACCAAAATGGTAAATGGCAAATATTGGAGGGGATATGGACAAAATGAGACATTATTGCACTATTGGAGTTGTGAACTGATCCAACCATTTCATAGAACAATTGGAACTATATGAAAAGGGGTACAAAGTCATGAATAGCCTTTTATCTAGCATTAATACTACTAAGTCTGTATCTTCTCTGCCCCTAAATATACAAAACAAAAAGGAAAAAAAAGACATATATGTATAAAAATATTGATAGCAACTCTTTTCTGGGGACCAAGATTAAGAAATCAAAGGGATGCTTATCAATTAGGCAATTGATGAACAAGTTGTAAAGTGTGATTGGGATGGAATACTATTGACTTATAGGAAATGGTGAGCAGATTGCTCTCAGAAAATACTGGAAAGTGTATGTATATGCTAACCTCATTGTTATATACTTCTGAAACCTAGACAGCATACCAGTGTCACACCAGAAGCTATCAATTTGATTTAAATTTTCTTAAGAATATTCTGAAGATCACATGGCAAGATAAGGTACCAGACACTGTTATCCTTTCTCTAGATGAATTACAAAACAGTCAGACTCTACTGCTGAGAGAACAATTCTGATGGTCTGGCCACATTATCTGAATGTCAAATGTTTGTTTGCCTCAAAGATTATTTTAGGGAAAATTTACTCAAGGCAGATGCTCAAATGGAGATCAGAAGAGGAAACAGACACAAGAATACTCTCAGGGTCTTTCTGAAGAACTTTTATATTGATTATGAGACATGAGAGATACTAGCGTGTGCCAGTCCAGCATGGTGTGCCCACATCAAAGAAAGTACTGTTCTCCATGAGCAAAAACAAAAAATTGCAGTAGTTCAAAAACTGATATATATATATATATATATATATATATATATATATATATATATATATATGTATATATATATATATGTACAAATCATGAGATATCTCCACTCCAAATGTTCATATAACTATTTGTGCCCAACCTGTAGTAGAATTTTCTTCACCTCATAATGGTCTGATCAGACACAATAGGATGCACTGTATCTTGACCCCCACATAGTAATGCCATTTAAGTCCTGTTTGAGAATGAAGGAAAAGAGTACTGGGGACACTTTGAGAACTGAGGCTAATTTTGCATTTGTTTTTCTCTTAGAATTCACAGAATGTTCAACAGGAGCTGGAACGCATTAGGTTCTTAACAAATGTTATTTGTTTTAACATCCTTTGCATCTTATATGAATATATCGAGTTAACTGGAATTCATCAGTTCCAGTTAACACTATGCCAGCAATGAGTGTTCCAGGAACCTACTGTGGTGGAGTGACTAGGTTGGTGAGGAAAGACCTTGGCTTCAGTATTGATATGAGTCTGCTCTACCATTTTTCTCACTTTCTCTCACCTAAATCTGCAGCACCTGGAAAGATTGCAAGATTCTAGAGAGAATTTGGCTTCCCATCCAGAATTAGTGCCATGTTTGGCCGACAGGATCATTTGCAAGTATACTTGATTAGAGTGATTAGTTTATGTTCTAAGCTTGCAACCATTTTCTCCTGCCCTATACGTATCCGTGAATCACAGGTTATGAATCAGACTTTTTCAGGTTGGGAATAGTGAAGGGAGTATTTTTTATGAATGTTTATTACTGTATCAGCTTCAGAAATACTTGTCTATAAATTTCTTGAGGCTGGCTTGATAAAATCATTTTCAATTCATAATTGTTGAGGAAAGCTTATGGGTCATGACTTTTATTTAGAGAAACAATTCTTCTCACAAAAAGCAAACAAATGAATGGTTCAGTTATTTCCTGAGAAGCATAAAGTGGAATTTTAGCCTTGCTCTGAGACCGACAACTTGTTTTATAGTGAATATTAGAGAAAAAAACCTCAATACTTACTTACATGGATTAAAATTACCTTTCATTTTAAGGTAAGAAGAAATCACTTCTTTTCATTATCATTTCTTCCTTTTGCTCCATATCTTTTCCCCTTCTATTTCCTTTCTGTTTTTCGAACACTTCTTGTACCTTGTCCCCTCCCATTCTTACATTTCCCCATACCCAATCATTTCCTTTTCACTTTCCCTCTTAAATCTCCTATTCTTTTTGTTCTCTCTCCCTCTCTACCTATTTTCTCCTTCTCAAAAAACTAGAGCTAGAAGCATATGTGTGGATTAAACAGATTATATAGGACTAAACATGTAATAAACGGCTTTTGAATTGGGACAAACTGGGTGGTGCTGCCTCAGAGTGATAAGCAGTAGCTTTGACCTACTTGGTTCAAATGGGAGACAGCAGAGGTGTAAGCTTTTCTGACTCACTTCATAAATATGCCCAAAGTGAATCAGTGAATAGTCAGAAACTATGGTGGCTGCCTTCATACAATTAAATTGACATACAGTCAATTATTACAGTTATCAAAGCTGAGAAGTTGAAAAAGGCTAATGTTTGGGAAAATGCAGTTTAGAAGATTAACAGAGAATGTTTATAGTAACCTTAAAAGCCACTTGCTGGCATTAAAGACTCTTTGAAAGAAAGCTCATGTCTATGGAAAAGACTAAGAAAGTGCATACACACACACACAGACTAACTTGTTGGGCAGTTCCATTGTCACACATATGAAAAGAATAAAAATAGCATTGGGAACGGAAAGAAATGTTTTGCAATCATCTGAGATCATGGGTTGGCGACTATTTTCAAAGGACAGAGAGTTAGCATTTCCATTTCTTCACAGAATGAGATGGCCTGGATATCTGCAAATTTAGGTCCTTTTCTTTGGCCAGGAAATATGTAGAAGGGACAGCAATGTGTAATTCCTTGATGCCCCGGTTCTAAATTATCTTCACTATATTGATGACAGAAATAATTCAGTGTGGAACTCACTTGCATGTTTGCATAGCCATAACAAACTTCTAAAAGAAAATGCTGATGTCAGCGTGGCTGATTTTTTGAGGTATTTCAAAAGACATCCTATTTCTTAAAATGACGAAATAGAATGAGCATGAAATTTGGGGTCAGAAAGCCTGAGCCCAAACCTCAGTTTTTCTGCTTCTTACCTGTGTGAACTTGGGAAATTACTTCCTCTGTACTACCTTAAATATTCTAAGTTTTAAACTAAAAATAAAAATGCATCAACATCTCCAAATCAGAAATCATTATCCTTTCAAGTATAGCTCTTTCAAGTACTGATGCTACTATTGAGGAAGAGGAAAAGGAACAACAATTTATCATACGCCTACTTTATGCTTGTGAACTTCCTAAGTAGTTTTCAAACATTATCTCTTGAACTTCAGAGCAAATCTGTCAGATAGGTGCTGTATTATCCCCATTTTACAGTGAGAAAACTGAAGCATAGAGAGGTTAAGTGACTTACTCAGGTTCACAGAGCTGGAAGATATCTGGGACAGCATTTGATATCATCTCTTTTTTAATTCCCAATTTAAAAGTCTAGCTACTTCATGATGAATTTCATTCCTTAACAAAAAAGTGAGCAATGATCCAGAAGGATCCCTGGTGAAATGTAAATACACAATATAGTAATGGTCTTCTGGACCTTCTAAAGTTTTGTTATGGCATTAATTAGTTCACCACATAGCCTAATTTTTATTTTAATTCTTTATCTTCAATTTCAATTGGCAATTACTTACTTATAACCTACATATTTATGAGAGATTTATTCTCCTAAGGTATATTTCTGAATACTCTCCTCATCGATTCTGGTTAGAAACGGTCCTGCATTACTGATGTAATAATATATGATATGATATATGAAGTGACACAAAATAATATATGATGTGAAACACTATTATATGATATGAGACTAGATTATGTTTCATGCCATGCAATGCTTTATCATTCTGGCTTTATCATTTCTCTCCGAATATTTTTAATGACATCTTCTATGAATATAATTCATTACAGAAAACTTTGTCTTTTCTTTCTTTCCAGGGTGAACCCTGAACATTAGTTCTTGAATATTTTTTCCGTGAAAATTGTAAAATCATACATAAACTACTTAAGTCTCATTCACACTCTTTTTTTTTAAAATAAAATTATTTTATTTGTTTTCAGTGTTCGACAATCACTTCCAAATAACTTAGACTTTTCCCCTTCCACACTCATTCCCCTCTCTGTCCCTATTCCCTCCTTGAGAGAGGGTGCAAACTTATATAGATTCTACACATACTTGCCTATTAAATACATATTACATGGAAGAATTAAAAGGAATGGAAGAAACCATTAAAAAAAAACATAAAAAAAAGAAAATGCACTGGTTATATCTAGGATCCAATTCCCTAGTTCTTTCTCTGGATGTAGAAGGCATTTGGCATCAAGAGTCCATTAGAAACTCTTTAAGTCCACGCATTGCAATGAAGTACTAAGTCTACCAGAAAAATACATCTCACACTCTGGTTGTTGCTTTGCACAAAATTTTCCTGGATTTGCTCCTTTCACTTAGCATCAATTCATATGAGTCTTTTAAGGTTTCTCTGAAGTCTTCCGGTTCATCGTCTCTCATAGCACAATAGCATTCCATTACATTTATATACCACAACTTGTTCAGTCGTTCCCCAATTAATGGGTATTCCCTTGATTTCCAGTTTTTGGCCACCAAAAAGAGAGCTGCTGTACATATTTTTGTACATATGGAACGGTTTCTCATATTTTTTTTAATATAAATTTATTTAACTTTTTACATTAATTTTCACAAAATTTTGGGTTCCAAATTTTCTCCCCTTTTATCCCCTCCCCCCACCCCAATACACCAAGCATTCTAATTTTCTCCATCACCAATCTGCCCTCTCCTCTATCATCCCTGCCTTCTCTTGTCCCCATCCTCTCTTTTGTCCTGTAGGGCCAGATGACTTTCTATTCCCCATTAACTGTATTTCTTATTTCCCAATAGCAAGAACAATACTAAAGAGTTGTTCCTAAAACTCTGGGTTCCAAATTCTCCCCATCCCTCCCTCCCCACCCATTCCCCCTGGGAAGGCAAGCAATTCAATATAGGCCATATCTGTGTAGTTTTGCAAACGACTTCGACAATAGTCGTGTTGTGCAAGATTAACTGCATTTCCCTCCACCCTATCCTGCCCCCCATTGTTTCCATTGTGTCTTTTGATCCTGTCCCTTCCCGAGTGTTGACTTCAAATTTCTCCCCTCTCCCATTGCCCTCCCCTCCATCATCCCTCCCACCTTGCTTATCTCCTTCTCCCCCACTTTCCTGTATTGTAAGATAGCTTTTCATACCAAAATGAGTGTGCATTTTATTCCTTCCTTTAGGCGAATGTGATGAGGGTAAACTTCATGTGTTTTTCTCAGCTCTCCTCTTTTTCCTTTCACTAAAAAGTCTCCTGCTTGCCTCTTGAATGAGATATAATTTACCCCATTCCATTTCACCCTCTTTCCTTCCACTACATTTCTCTCTCATCATTTACCTTAACTTCTTTTAAGATATGGTCCCATCCTATTCAATTCACTCCGTGCTCTCTGTCTCTGTATGTGCATGCATTTGTGTATGTGTGTGTGCATGCCCACGTGTACATGTGTGTGTTTGTGTGTGTGTGTGTGGTCCCACCAACTACCCAGATACTGAAAAGTTTGAAGAGTTACAAATATTGTCTTTCCATGTAGGAATGTAAAAAATTCACTTTTGGTAAGTCCCTTATGACTTCTCTTTGCTGTTTACTTTTTTATGCTTCTTCTCATTCTTGTGTTTGAAAGTCAAATTTTCTTTTCAGCTCTCGTCTTTTCACAAAGAATGCTTGAAAGTCTTCCATTTCATTGAAAGACCATATTTTCCCCTGAAGTATTATACTCAGTTTTGCTGGATAGATGATTCTTGGTTTGAGTCCTAGTTCCTTTGACTTCTGGAATATCCTATTCCAAGCCCTTCAATCCCTTAATGTAGAAGCTGCTAGATCTTGTGTTATCCTGATTGTATTTCCACAATACTGAAATTGTTCCTTTCTAGCTGCTTGCAATATTTTCTCCTTGACCTGGGAATTCTGCAATTTGGCCACTATGTTCCTTGCAGTTTCTCTTTTTGGATCTCTTTCAGGCAGTGATCGATGGATTCCTTCAATACTTATTTTGGCCTTTGGTTCTAGACTATCAGGGAAGTTTTCCTTGATAATTTCATGAAAGATGATATCTAGACTCTTTTTTTGATCATGATTTTCAGGTAGCCACATAATTTTTAAATCGTCTCTCCTGGATCTATTTTCCAGGTCAGTTGCTTTTCCAATGAGATATTTCACATTCTCTTCCATTTTTTCATTCTTTTGGTTTTGTTTTATGATTTCTTGGTTTCTCATAAAGTCATTAGACTCCATCTGTTCCATTCTAATCTTGAGAGAACTATTGTCTTCAGTGAGCTTTTGAACCTCTTTTTCCATTTGGCTAATTCTGCTTTTGAAAGCATTCTTCTCCTCATTGGCTTTTTGAACCTCTTTTGTCAATTGAGTGAGCCTATTTTTCAAGGTGTTATTTTCTTCAGCATTTTTTGGGGTATCCTTTAGCAAGGTATTGACCCGTTTTTCGTGCTTTCCTTGAATCTCTCTCATTTCTCTTCCCAGTTTTTCCTCCACCTGTCTAACTTGATTTTCAAAATCCTTTTTGAGCTCTTCCATGGCCTGAGCCCACTGGACATCCACCTCAGATGTCTGGGATAGAGAGGCCCTAGCCTCCACGTCTTTCCCTGATGGCAAGCATTGTACTTCCTCATCAGAAATGAAGGAAGGAAGGAACATCTCTTCCCCAAGAAAATAGCTCTCTATGGTCATATTTTGCTTCCTTTTTCTGGGCATTTTCCCAGCCAGATATTTGACTTCTGAGATTCCTCTCCAACCCCGCCTATATCTGCCGAGCTAGTTCTTGGGGTCTGAGATTCAAATGCTGCTTCCCAGCCTCAGGGCTTTCAGGGGCAGACATGGCTGCTGTTCAATGTGAGCTTAAGTTCTGGTGCTTGGGTGGGGGCAGGGCAGGCTCCCAGGCTCAGTTCCTTCAGCGGTTTTATGCAGAGACCTTCAGTAATGGCCCTGAGCTCCTGCCTGCTGCTCAGGGAGTTCCGGGCCTCAGCTGCCTCTGCTGGGCCCTTGGCCACCACCTCATGAGGGGGCCCAAGCCATGGAGACACCCCGCTCCCCTCTGGGTCAGCCCAGACGTCTGTATCATTGACCCAGAGCACCTGTGGGTGGAGGGACCTTTGTGGGCGCCAGAGGTTCCGTCCCTAAAGCCTGCTCGGATCTGCAACTCTGGGGCCACATGGCCAGGGCAGCTCATGGGTGGGGTCCCCTGCCTGGAGTGCGACAGATCTTTGAAGTCAGCTTTCCAGGGCTCTCTGGAATGGAAATCTCTTCCACTGCATTGGTACATGGCTTGCAGTACTCCAGAATTTGTGGGGAGTTCCTTTTTCAGGAAATTTATGTGCTGTGGATTTGGAGCTAGCATATGTGAGTCTTTCTACTCCACCATCTTGGCTCCTCCTGCTTCATTTTCTATGGTGCCTTTCAGCAGGATATAGTTTCCTTCCTTATCTCTTTTGGTCAGATCTCTTTACCCTTTTGTTTTATCTAAGATATGCATTGCTACCCCTGCTCTTTTTTTTTACATCATCTGAAGCACAATACATTCTGCTCCAATCTTTTACCTTTACCCTGTTTGTATGCCCCTGTTTCAGATGTGTTTCTTGTAAACAACATATTGTTGGATTATGGTTTTTAATTCATTCTGCTACCCATCTCCATTTAATGGCACAGTTCATTCTATTCGTATTCACAGGTATGATTACTATCTGTGTCTTTCCCTCCATCCCCTTTTCCCCAAGATCATGCTTTTAGTTCTCCCTTCCCCCTTCCCTCCACAATACTTTTAATTTTTCAGCACTGCCTCTCTCATTCTTCCCTCCTTCTTTCAGCCCCCCTCCCTGTTAATCCTCATTTCCCTTACTACTTATTCCCTCCTTTTCAGCCTCCCATTCCCTTTGTTTCTCCTTTTCCCTCCTACTGCCTATAGAGCTAGTTGTATTTCTATACTTAACTGAGTTTGTTGTTCACTCCTTGAACACAATTAGATAAGAGTACCTCTCAAACAATGCACATGTCTCTCCCCTCTTTCCCTCTACTATAATACATTTTGTGCCTCTTCCTGTGATGTAATTTATCTTCTTCTGATGCCTTTTCATATCTCCCATTACAATCCCTGCACACTCTTAAATCACACCTTTATCATGACACCATTTACTTTATATGCGCACTCCCTCTATCTATGTATATCCTTTTTATATATCATAATAAATATACAATTCTCAAGATGAACAAGTACCATCTTCCCTTTTAGGGATGTGACCAGTTTGCTCGTATTGAATAACAAGATTTTCCCCCCCGTTTACCTTTTCATGCCTCTCTTGACACCTGCATTTGAAGATCACATCTTCTACTAAACTCTAGCCTTTTCGTCAGCAAGTTCTGAAAATCATTTATTTCATTAATGTCCATCTCCTTGCCTGAAATATTATGCTCAACTGTGCTAGGTAATTCATCTTTGGTTGTAGTCCAAGCTCCTTTTCCTTATGGGATATCATATTCCTGTTCCTTTGATCTTCTAATGTAGAAGCTATAAGGTCCTTTGTGATCCTGACTGTAGCTCCTCGATATTTGAATGGTTTCTTTCTTGCTGTCTGAGGTATTTTCTCCTTCACTTGATAGTTCAGAAGTTTGGCAACGACATTCCTTGGTATTTTTAATTTGAGATCCCTCACAGGAGGTGAACGGTGGATTCTTTCAATGATTATTTTTCCCTCTGGATCTAGAACTTCTGAGAAATTTTCCTTGATGATTTGTTGGAAGATATTATCCACGCTCCTTTTTTCTTTATGGCATTCTGGTAGACCAATAACCCTTAGATTTGATCTTCAGGGTCTATTTTCCAGGTCAGTTGTTTTTCCAATTTGATATTTTACATTTTCTTCTATCTTTTCATTCTTTTGTATATTTACTTATTTTTAGTTTTCAACATTCATTTCCACAAAATTTCGAGTTCTGAATTTTCTCCCTATCTCTCCCTTCCACTCACACCAAAAACCCATGCATTCTGCTTACCCCATCCTCCAATCTGCTCTCCCTTATATCATCTCCCTCCCTTCCTTCAATCACAACTGCTTTCTTTTCTTTTAGGGCAAGATAGATTTCTATACCCCATTACCTGTATTTCCTATTTCCCAGGTGTATGCAAAACCAATTCTCAACATTGTTTTCTAATACTTTAAATTCCAACTTCTTTCCCTTCCTCCCCACCACCCCATGCCCCCTGAGAAGACAAGCAATTCAATATTGGCTATATATGTGTCGTTTTCCAAAAGACTTCCTTATTTTATGTAAGACTAACTATATTTCCCTCTCTCCCTCTTTCCGTTTGCTCACTCTTCTATCATGACCCCTATTCCATTTATCCCCTTCTCCCATACTTTCTTGTAGTATGAGATAGATTTTTATACCAAATTGAGTATGCATGTTCTTCCCTCCTTAAGCCAAATATGATGAGAGTAAGCTTCACTTTTTCCCTCTCACCTGCCCCCTTTACTCCTCCATTGAAAAAGCTTTTTATTGTCTCTTTTATGAGAGATAATTAGCCTCATTCCATTTCTCACTTTCTCCTACCAATATATTCCTCTCTCACCTCTTCATTTTATTTTTGGGGGGTATCATCCCTTCCTATTGAACTCACCCTATGCTCTCTGCTTACGAATAAATAAATAAATGCATGTGTGTGCATATATATATATATATATATATATGTATATAGATACAGATGCATATGTTTGCATATAGATATAAATACAGATGTGTGTGTATAATGTGTATGTATATGTAATTCCTCCAACCACCCAAATATGAGATAAATTTCAAAAGTTACAAATATTATCTTTTAATGTAGGAATGTAAACCATTCAACTTTAGTAAGACCCTTATGATTCCTCTTTCCTGTTCACTTTCCCATGTCTCTCTTGATTCTTGTGTTTATAAGTCAAATTTTCTATTCAGCTCTATTCTTTTCATCAAAAATGAAAATCCTCTATTTCATTGAATGACCATTTTTCTCCCTGAGGTATTATACTCAGTTTTGCTGAATAGGTGATTCTTGGATTTAATCCTAATTCTTTGACTTCTGGACCATCATATTGAAAGCCTATCGATCCCTTGATGTAGAAACAGTCAGATCTTGATTGTATTTTCACAATGTTTGAATTGTTTCTAGTTGCATGCAATATTTCTCCTTGACCTGGGAACTCTGGAATTTGACTATAATATTCCCAGAAATTTCTCTTTGCAGATCCCTTTCAGGAGGAGATTGGTGGATTCTTTCAATTTTTATTTTACCCTCTCGTTCCACAATATCAAGGCAGTCCTTGATTATTTCATGAAAAATGTTTTCTAGGCTCTATTTTTGATCTGAAGTGGTCCCATAACTTTTCAGTTATTTCTCCCAGATTTATTTTCCATGACAATTGTTTTTCCAATGATGTATTTCACATTATGTTCCACTTTTTCCTTCTTTTGGCTTTGTTTTGTAATTTCTTGGTTTCTCATAAAGTCATTAGTTTCCACCTACTCCATTCTAATATTTAAAAAAAACTATTTTCTTCAGTGAGCTTCTGAATATCCTTTTCTATTTGATAATTCTGCTTTTTAAAGTATTCTCCTCATTTAATTTTTGAGCCTCTTTTGTCAATTGAGTTACCTCTTTTTAAAGGTGTTATATTTTCAGCATTTTTGGATCTCCTGTAGCAAGCTGTTGACTTGCTGTTCATGATTTTCTTGCATTACTCTCATTTCTCTTCCCAATTTTTCCTCCACCTCTCTTACTTGATTTTCGTAATCCTTTTTGAGCTCTTCCATAGAATGAAACCATTGTATATTTGTTTGGAGGTTTTGGATGCAGAAGCCTTGACTTTTAGGTCTTTCTCTGATGGTATTCATTGTTCTTCTTCATCTGAAAGAATGAAAAAATATATTTTTTAACCAAGACAGGAGTCTTCTATTGTCTTATTTTTTTTTTCCATTTTAGAGGCATTTTCCCAGTCAGTTACCTAATTTTTCAGTCTTTTGTCAAGTGGAGGGTATATTCTAGGGAAATGTAAGTTCTCTGTTCCTCCAAGGTGGCACAGTCAAGGGAGAAGTGTTTCCTCCTCTCCTGACTTGTCCTCTTATCTGAGAGCAACTACAGCCACTCTTCTGTCCAGGATCTGTTAGTAAGATTCCCTATGCAAAGCCTCCACCTTTTCCACCAAGCTTGTGCTCTTCCTTACCCCAGGCAGCCAGTCAAGCCTGAGACCCAGATTAGTGGCTCAATTCCCCTAGGGTCTTTAAGTTAAGGACTCCAAACACGGACTCTCCTGCTGCAGTGGCTGCTGCTGGTGGGTCAGACCATCTTTTTCTTCTCCCCCAGGTGAAAATCTTCCTCAATGACCTTTGAAACTATCTCTGGCATTTGTGGGTTGGGCAATCTGGTAGTTACTTCTTCCAGAGGAACCCTGAAGCCTGCTCTGGTCCTGTCCCTGCTGTATGGCACTGAATATGATGGGAGGGCTTTGCTCCACTCTGAGCCCAGTAAGATAGACCTTTCCTGTTGGCCTTTCAGTTTACCTATTGCTGGAAATGTCTTTCACTCTGATGTTTTGTGGTTTCTGCTGCTCTAGAATATTTTAGAGTCATTTTTTTGCAAATATTCAATGGACTATGGGGGAGGGGAGCTTATACAGGTCCATCTTTCTACTCTGCCCCAGCATTTGTGTTTTCAAAGCTGGGGATCTCCTTTGTTGGCTTCCCAGAGTTTTGTCTGGCACACAAAGTTTCTTCCAAAAACTCTTTTCATTCTTTAGATTCTATTTGACTGATTTTTGATGACTCATAGAGTCATTATCTTCTACTTTTACAGTTCCAACTTTTATCATTTTTTTTCTTCATTTAGCTCTTGCATCTCCTTTTCTGTCTGCCTAATTGTTCCATTTAAGGATTTATTTTCTCTAGTTTGGTTTTGTCCTTCCTTTTCCATTTGTCCAATAAACCTTTTCAATTCTTCTGCCATTTCTTTTTTCATATGTTTTAATAATTGGCCAGTTTTTCTTTTATTTCTCTAATTTGGCTCTTCACATCCATCCTGACATCTTCCAAGTATTCCCTTTGTCCTTCAGACCACTTCATATTGCCTTCTGAAATATCAGGTGGAAGTACAGTCTCATTGCTGATCTCTTTGGTATTCATGTTTTGGTCCTTATCCCCACAGAAAGATTCTATGGTCTTTTCTTCTTTGCTTCTTATTCATGATGATCACCCTTTTCTTGGCTTTAAAAGTAGATCTCTGGGTCTGGGGCACAAGAGACTCCATCCCACAGATTTTGTTCTAAAACTTGAAGCTTTGTGTGTTGTGGCCTATAGTTCTTTCAGCTAGAACCTAAAATACTGCAGCTTACCTGTTGCTGAGCTGGCTAGTGTTGGAAAGCAGAGACCAGGTGAAGTCTTTTTGGGTTTCTCCAGAGTTATCCGGGAGCTAGCTGTGTTAAGTGTGTGAGAAGAGTGGTCTGGTCATAGCAGGTTTTTTCTACTAAGCTATAGCATAGACAATCTCAGTGGTTGGTAATCCAGTCTGCACTACTGTCTTCTCGATTCCCCTGGCATTCTGAGACATGCCTGGGGTCTTGAGGCCTGCTGTTGCTGGCTTCACCCCCCTGGGGCTCAGGATCTGAGGTGGGGCTGTCTGGGATAGCTCTGGTCCTGCATTGGTCCACTTCAACCGCAAGAAGCGGGACTCCCTTTAGCAATCTTCCTAGAATGAAAGGCTAAGAGACTGTTTACCCCTTCTGCTGCTCCCATTGTTTCAAGGATTTTCCTGGGGAGATATTCTCTGGGATCTTCAAGGTCAACAAGAGGAGGGAGATGATAATTATCTATCACTCCACCATCTAGACTCCCAGAACCGAAAATCCTCATTCACATTCTTAAAGCTTAGTTAATGCCATGCCATCATAATTACGTTTTCTGTGTTGTATGGTTCATAGTATCTTAAACTTGTGCACAGCAGTGATTAGAGTAGGTTTTAATTTTTTATTGTTTCATTTTTTCTATTGTTTTAAAGGTAATTGAGACTCAGGGACATTAGCTGACTCAAGCAAGGCCATAGAGGTAATAACATGCAGTGCCTTTGCAAATTTTCCAACAAAAAATCCAGGTCTCTTCCTGTCTACTTTCTTATTCTGACTTCTTAGGCTTCAATTTTCAGTCAGCACAGAAATTGCAGAAGTTGGAGGATTTCTGATTTCCATCAGTTATATCTTAGGTAAAGCAATTGAGAAAATACAGGGTTTGGGATGACATGTAATGGGATGCCCAGAGAGAGAAGTTTTGTTGGGTTTGTTGTTTCTTTGTTTGTTTGTTTTTTATCTAGAAGAGACTGTTTCTAGGTATTCCTAGATTACCTAGACATAGAGGGAAGAATGAAACTACTAGCCATAGTAACAAAAAGTACATAGATCTCACTGGACAAAAAGCATTCAGCACATTGTGTATGGATGCAGGTTTAGAGCCAAAGGGAACAAGCTCATGTCTGATTTTACTATATCATTGTAAAGAAATTTTGGTCTCTGACTAAACATTTAATTTCTTCTTCATTAAATTCCTTGATTGTTCTTTCACATTAGGTGTTGAGGAGCAAAAACACATTTTCGTTTGTTTGTTTTAGAGGGCACTCTTCATACAATTTAAGTTGATATCATAAATGATTAAGATCCTCTGGATCAGTGAGGAGAGATAAACTGAAAAGGACTACTTGGTCAATGGAAATCCAAAGTCCTAGTACCTCATGAGGAACAGATCTCCAAACAGAGGGGAGTAAAATAGTGTCATTGAGAGGGGAGGATTAGAAGGATTAAGATGAATGAATGGAATGCTAAATTAATAATGCCAGAATGGAAACAATCAAACCTGAGAAGTGATAAATGATGATCCCTGATACTGTGAAGGGCTATTGTAAAGTGGGTGAATTCTGTCCATTGTCAATTTCCAAATATTATTTTTAAAAATGGTTCAGAATATACAGTATGATGAAGTGAGATGCAGTTGCAGGCCAACATTTCCATTAAACTATTATCTTACAATAGCATAAACTGAGATTTCTGTACTTTCTCTCAAATATGATAGTTGTAACTTACTTTTTTATCTTCTTTTACTTCTCTCGTCCTATCACCTTGTCCCCTGACTCCTTTCAATATTCTATCTGAACTGTTTTATCAGGAGGGGCAATAGAACCTTTGTAATGCAAATATTATAGCCACAGTAGCCATGTGGATATGAATGTGTATTTCCAAGGTAAATTCACAAAATGTAAACTCTCTTCCTTAAAGAGGAAATCAAGAAACTTATTCAAACACCAGAAGGCCAAATCTATTATAGTAACAAATAAATCTATACACATTATCAATGCAGGGAGCTCTGTTTTCCTGAAATTTTGTATTCATCAGGCCTCCCCACATATATCCTCCCTTAGGCAAATTCTCTCTCTCTCTGTCTCTCCCTCCCTCCCTCCCTCTCTCCCTCCCCCCGCTCTCTCTCTCTCTCTGCCTCTCTCTGTCTCTTTCTCTCTCTCTGTCTCTCAGCTCTACCTCACTCTCAGCAACACCCTTCCTGCCCCACCAATTTTGCAAGACTACTCAGACCATTCCCTCTATGTGACTGAAACTGTGGGCTGGGCCACAGCTCAAAGCAGGTCACACGACCCCATTAAGTGGCAGGGAAGATCTTCAAATTCTCTTACCATTACACCTTTTCATCAGTCATGTATGTATCTGAATCATTTTTTTCAAATATTCTGCATATGGAATGGACTCAAGGCTCACCTTCATGCCAGCTGATGTTCCATTTAGCTTATTCATATCCTTGAGAATATGAAGCATAACAGAAATTGACTTTGCATTCTGATTTTGATCCCAACATGTCATAATAAGAGTTGAACATCATAGTTCCTAAGGTACTATCTAAATTTTCAATTTTATTATTGTGTGAGCAAAGAGAATTAATCACCTATGTATTCCTGGTAGCCGTACCTCTCTTCATGCCTTAAGTTTTGACATTTATTGACTTTTTCTTTTGTCTTGTTTTCTTGTACAATCAGGACTCTGACTCTTTTCAATTGAAAGTTCATTAACACTGTTTCCAATTTGCTTGTTTAGAAAACACACTGAGAGGTCGAACTAAGAAGGTGGAATAAAGGCAGGAACTTGTTTGATCTCTTCCCCAAACCCCTCCAAATACCTGTAACTATGGCTCTAAACAAATTCTAGTGTTACAGAACCCACAAAACGAGAGAGTGAAACAAATATCGAGCCAAGACAACTTGGAAGATCAAGAGGAAGTGTATGAGAACAGAATGCATTCTGTCATGGGCTACACTGACAGGGTCCAAGTAGGCCTTAGAGACTGAATCACTGGCATCTCTAGTAGTTTCCAGTTTTCGCAACTACAAATATCAAAGACAGCATAAGCTGTCAGAATAGAAAGATAAAGAAAACAAAATGAAACATTTCACTGGAAAAACCACTGGCATAGAAAATATATGCAGGAGAAATAATTTTAAAATTATTGGACTTCCTTAAAGTCATGACAAAAGAAGAGTTTAGATATCCTCTTTCAAGAAATTATCAAATTATCTGAAATTCTAGAACTAGAGGGTAAAATACAAATGACAAAAATCCACTGATCATCTCTTGAAGAAGTCCCAAAAGAAAAACTCTTAGGAATATTATAAACAAATTATAGAGTTCCCAGTTCAAGGACAAAATATTGAAAACAGTCAGAAAGAAACAATTTGAGTATTATGGAAATACAATCAGGATAACACAAGATCTAGCAGCTTCTATGTTAAGGGATCAAATGGCTTGGATTATGATATTCTGCAGGTCAAATGAGCAAGGATTGAAACCAAGAATAACCTACCCAACAAAGTCTGAGTATGCTATTTCAAGGGAAAAGTGGATATTCAATGAAATAGAGAAATTTCAAGCATTTTTGATGAAAAGACTGGGGCTGAATAGAAAATTGGACTTTCAAATACAAGTCTTAAAAGAAGCATGCAAATGTGAACAGGAAATAGAAATCATAAAGAACTTAGTACAGTTAAACTGTTTACAATGCTACATGGAAAGATGATATTTGTAACTCATGAGATCTTTCTGAGTATTAGGGTAGTTAAAGGAAAGAGATAGATAGATAGATAGATAGATAGATAGATAGATAGATAGATAGATAGAGGGCACAGGGTGAGTTGAGTATGAAGGGATATCTAAAAATAAAATAAAAGGGTTAAAGAGGAATATATTGGGAAAAAGGGAAAGGGAGAAATAGAAAGCATGTATTATTTCACATAAAAGTGGCAAGAAAAAGGTTTAACAATGGAGGGGAAGAAGGAAGAGGTGAGAGGGTATGAGTAAACCTTACTCTCATAAAATTTGGGGAAATAAGGGGAAGGAGATAAGGGGGGCTACAATAGAAGGGAGGGCAAATTGGGTAAGGGACAAGTCAGAAGCAAACACTTTTGAAAAGAGACAGGATCAAAAGAAAAAAACAGAATAAATGGGGGGATAGGATGGAGGGAAATATAGTTATTCTATTCAACATGACTATTATGAAAGTGTTTTGCATAACTATACATATATAACCTATATCGAATTTCTTGTCTTCTCAGTGAGGGTGGGTGGTGAGGGAAGAAGTGAGGAAATTTACAACTCAGATTAAAAATATGTTAACAATTGTTTTTACATGCAACTGGGAAATAAAATATACAGGCAATGGTTTATAGAAATCCATCTTGCCCTAAAGAAAAGTAAAGGGAAGAAGATAAGAGTGGAAAGTAATAGAAGAAAGGGCAGACTTGGCAAAGGGATTATCAGAATGCATGCCATCTCAATGGTGGGGGGAGGGGTGATTTGGGGAGAAAATTTGGAACTCAAAATTTGTAGAAAAGAATGTTGGTGCTACAAATAAATAAATAAACTCATAAATAAATAAATGGATGGATGAGTAAATAAATAAATAAATAATGATAGTAAAAAGAAAATATCCTGGGAAATCATTTTGAACATTAACAGCAATGTTCTGGTGCTGATCAACTATGAAATATTTGGCTACTTTGATCAATACAACCATCTCAGACACTTACAGAAGACTTACGATGAAAAAAACATATTAATCTCCATCGAGGGAACTAATAATGAATTCTGAGAGCAAATTGAAGTATAACTTTATCTTTTTGCATGTGTTATTGTGACATGACATATATGGAAATATATTTTCAATGAACAAAAATATACTAACAATGTCTTGCTTCACTCTTATTTATGAGTTCAATTGAGGCCCAGTAAGACTTTAAATTTTTAATGTGTGCCTATTAAATGTAATTGTATAAATTTGCCTCTCTCTTCAAGCTTATCTTTGCCATTCCTAACAGGAATGTGAGTGTTGCTACAGAATACCACCTAGAACAATGTCCTTTGAAAAAATGATAAAAATCTCCCTTCCTCGATGTCCCGAATATTCGGAGGAAGATTGAAGAACATTTATTTTCTTTAAAAGTTCATACTTCAAAATTGTAACAGTGATTCACTGCTTCAAGTTTGTTTGTCAATTGATCAACCAAGAGTTTACCAGGATTACTGGCAGAATTGGGTAGATGTCAAAAACAAAATGCAAACATTCCCTTTTTTCACAAATGAATTCACAAGACATTCCTGAATACTGTAAAATAAGACACCAGTGTTTTCTGGAAAGAGCATAGCGGGATCTTAAGGGAATGTATTCAGCTTAAAAGAGACCCTACACATCTGACCTATAGTGTCTATATGTTTAATTTTACTGGAGGAGTATGTAAACTCAGTGGGAGTCATGGGACAAGGAAATGATAAGGAGGGATTAAGTGTAGCATGGATAATATGAGAAAAGGCAGTGAAAATATGAATCAATTATATGATTTGTTCAAACTATTTTCAAGGGAGCAGTTTATGCGTGTATAAAATGAACTCTCCTACTGAGGAAATTGAAGGTCTTAAGGAAGGGTTTGACAAGTATGATGAAGGAATAAAAGAGCCTATCACACCAGTAAAGACCATCTGAAGCAATAGTACACATTTAGCTCAGAGAAAATAAGGCAGTGAGAAGAAATTACTAACAAAATAAAATTAATAAGTCATAGTTAGTCTTACTATGTGACAAGAATTGTGAAAAGTTCTGGAAATGCAAAAAAAAAATATGAAATACTTCCTTCTCTCCAAGGGATAAAAATACTGCTTGATTATTATAATAAGTCCAATATTTTCTAGCTTTTATGTGAACTTCTCCTAGAACTGTTTTTGTGGTTGATGTTCTTCTTTCTCCTTTCCTTCTTCTTCTTCTTCTTCTTCTTCTTCTTCTTCTTCTTCTTCTCCTTTTTTCTTCTTTTCCTCCTCTTCTTTCTTTTTTTCCTGATGTTGAATTATTATAATACCATAGTAATACATATTTTTGAAAGATAATGAAATTTAATTGGAAACTTGATACATGGAAGAATCCACCACTAGAGTCTCATTAACCAAGTGGTATTTACAGTATTAACCACTAGACCTCTGGAGAGAGAAGTATTTAAATTCAAATTCCTCTAAAAGAAAAGTACGCATAAAGTATCCCCCCCTCCATATCTATCTATCTCTCTATCTATCTACCTGTCTATCTATCTATATGGAGGGATGTATGTATATATACATACACATACATATGTATACCCACACATATATGTGCATTTGTTATTCATGTATATACTTGTATGTGCCTTGATAAATGCACGATAGTTTGGGAATGGTATAAGCTAGTAACTTAAGGAATTCAAGGATTTCTTAAGAGGAAAGCAATGCTTAATCTGAATGCTGATGGATTTATTGGATAATATTTTTAGAAAAAAATTGGAATGTAACACAGACTTTGAAAAGACATAAATATAGCAGATGGAATTCCATTTATATAGAACACCATACTTGGCTATATTATGAAGTTAATGGATAGGAACAATGTGTTAGAAGACAGAAAATATAAAATGAGGCTAGGTGTTGAAGAGATTTGGGTAGAAAAGATCCAATTTAATCTTGAAGAAAACAAGAAATGTTTAGGATCTACTGGATGGAGGTTATGATATGATCATGCCTGTTTAAAAAATGCTTTGCCAACTTCATTGCAGATGTATTAGAGTAAGAAGAAGTTTGCTATAGGGAAGCCAAATAAGAGTCTATTGCTGTACTCTAGATTAGAGTTAACAAATTCCTGAAATAGATTGGTGACTGTGTGTATCTTCATCAGACCACATATTAGAGAAGTTTTGGGGACATAAAAGTAACAAGGTTTGGGAATTATTTGGGATTGTGAGGTTAATAAGAATGAACAGCAAAGGGTATTATAGAATTACCAAATCTGGTGATTCATAACAATGGCAGTTTCCTTAGTATGAGTCAGGAAACTAAGAAGAAGAATATTTTTGTTAGAAAGATATGAAGCTTTGTTTTGGACGTGTGAAGTACATTCATTTTGAAATGTGATAAAGGAAGTTGGTCATGTGGTACTCAAATTTAGAAGAGAGACCTTATGACTTTATGGTTTTGAGAATTATCTGCATAGAGATGACTAAGGAATCCGTGGGAATTAATGAGGTCACCAAATGAGAAACAATAGAGAGAGCAGATAACAGTCCTAAGCAAAGCCTAAAATTACACAGTATAGAATATATGGTAAATTCCCCAAGGAAACTGAATGGCAAAAGAAGAAACAGAAGATAATTGTACAAAATCTCATGGAAAAGAGGGTAACCAGGAGGAAATGATGGCCTTTAGTATCAAGAACTGTGGAGAAGTCGAACGTTTGAGAACTGAAGAAAGGTCATTAACTTTGGAAATTACGAGATCACCATTAACTGTAGATAAGTTTCAGTTGAGTAATGAGTTGGAAGCCAAATTATAATATTTTATTGAATAGTGTCGTATGCTTTAATTCACTTTCCTGAAGTTTCTGATTGATTTATCTTTTCAGATTCGTGTATTTTCATTAACCATATGATCCAATAATACAAATGGAAATGCTGCTGACATTGAAAATAAACAGCATCTGAATTAGAATTCCTGCATTCTTTCTTTGGTTACTAGATGAATTACCTTGAAAATATAGGAAGAAGAGAGGAAGTTGGGGCAAAAAGTATGGATACCTCCTGCAAGGAGTTTGGAATTATCTTTTCTTACTTCAAGCCTATGAATACCATTCTATGAGGGAGAAACTTTCAAGAACTTTCAAGTGTGAGTAATGATTTTTTGGGTTTGTTATCGAAGTACACTCTCAAACAGAAATGTGTACATAAGATCTGAGGTCTAGCATTAGAAAGATCCTTAGGGTCTTTATACTCCTTCCTCTCATTTTACAAATAAGGAAATTGAAATGAAGGTAAGTTAAGTGAATTGCCCAAATCACAGGGGAAGTAAGAGAAAAAAATAGAAGTTTCCAGTTCAGGTCCAGGTAATCCAAGTTCAGTATGCATTCCACTGAATCACTGGACTAGTCTCCAACACCAAGATGATATGAATCTGTGATACTGTAAGTTAACTGGACACTTTGTGACTCTCTCTCGGATATGGGCAACAAGCATTCAGTTGATAAGCTTTCTTTAGTAATCACTTAACTTTGTGCCAGTCAAAACATAATACTATGGGCTTGTTTTAGGGGTAGATAGGGAAGAAATGGGCTGCAACCTAAAATGGATGACACTTTGCTTCACAGGGGAGATTTGGGGGAAAGGTGAGGAGAGAAGAATATAAGCTAAATATAAAATAGCATATACAAAATCCACAGAGTTCACATGCATAGATATTCATATATACATACATACACACATATATGTATGTCTGTGTACACATATACAAACAACATAGATTGCAAGGAAAACATGCCACCTTTGTTCAGTCTTTCACAATATTATATACATATACGAATATATGCACATGCATGTGTGTATATTGTTGTATTTTATTGCTTAATATGGAAAAATCACTTGTTTGTTTAATCAAGTTTTTACACATTACTTATTTTAATTTTACCTCCACTTAGTTCTGTATCTGTACTGTAAAATGCCATGATGACAGTTTTCTAAATAGGAGATACCAAAATAAAATATGCCAAGAAATTGAAACACATACTACTTGAGAATTTAGGGTGATGCAAGTGAGAGAATTATACCTGTTAGTGGTCTAAGGAGAATCAATTGAAACATGCAAGGAAGGTGGGTTTAAGTATGTGTGTGTGTGTTTATATGGGTGTCTGTGTCCGTGTGCTTCTATTTTGTCCCCTTACCTAACATTGTGTGTTTGTGTGTTTTCCTTCAGGTCTGTAATATCAAAAACTTCTCTACATGTGACAGGAACACAATGCAACAAACTTTTAATTAAGTGCCATAGGAATTTTTAGGCAGGAAATTAGTCATCAGAGGGAGCTCATGTTATTCTTTATGTGTGAAAGTAATAGAGTGAGGGAAACATAAATTGTAGACACTGGGGTGGAGCCAAGATGGTGGAGTAGAAAGACTCATGTATGCTAGCTCCGAACACACAGCCCATATATTTCCTGCAAGAAGAATTCCCCATGAATTCTGGATCACTACAAGGTGCAAAGAAGCACAGTGGAAGAGATTTCCATACCAGAGAGCCCTGGAGAGCTGTCCCCAACATCCATCACACCCTGGGAAGCGGAGTCCACCCCTGCGCTGCCCTGGCCAGGCGGCCCCAGAGGAGCAGATCCGAGCAGGTTTCAGGGACGGAATCTCCGGCGGCCAGGAAGATCCCTCCGCCCACAGACGCTACAGGTCAGTGAGAGACACGTCTGGACTAGCCGAGAGGGGAGCGGGGTCTCTCCACAACTCGGGCTCCCTTGGGAGGCAGCAGCGGAGGGAGCGGCAGAGGCAGCCACAGAGGCAGAGGCACCGGCGGCGGACCCTGGGACTCCCAGACCAGCAAGCAGAAGTTCAAGGCCATTACCAAAGGTCTCTGCATAAACCACCTGAGGGAACTGAGCCTGAGAGAAGGCCCTGCCCCTACCTGAGCACTAGAACTTAAGCTCATATTGAAGAGCAGCTGTGCCTTCCACAGAAAGTCCATTTGAATCTCAGACTCCAAGCACTAGCTGGGCAGATCTAGGCAGGGGAGGACAGGAATCTCAGAAGTCAAGTAACTGGCTGGGAAAATGCCCAGAAAAGGGAAGAAAAATAAGAATACAGAGAGCTACTTTGAGGGGGTACAGATGTTCCTGCCTTTCAATTATGATGATGAGGAACTATTCTTACCATCAGGGAAAGACATGGAAGGCTGGGCCTCTGTATCCCAGACATCCCGAGCGGATAGCCGGTGGGCTCAGGCCATGGAAGAGCTCAAAAAGGATTTTGAAAATCAAGTGAGACAGGTGGAGGAAAAACTGAGAAGAGAAATGAGAGAGATGCAAGAAAAGCATGAAAAAGAAGTCAATACCTTCGTAAAGGAGACCCAAAAAAATGCTGAAGGAAATAACACCTTGAAAAATAGGCACACTCAATTGGCAAAAGAGGTTCAAAAAGCCAATGAGGAGAAGAATGCTTTCAAAAGCAGAATTAGTCAAATGGAAAAAGAGGTTCAAAAGCTCACTGAAGAGAATAGTTCTCTCAAAATTAGAATGGAACAGATGGAGTCTAATGATTTTCTGAGAAAGCAAGAAATCACAAAACAAAACCAAAAGAATGAAAAATGGAAGAGAATGTGAAATATGTCATTGGAAAAACAACTGACCTGGAAAAAAGATCCAGGAGAGACAATTTTAAAATTATGGGACTACCTGAAACTCATGATCAAAAAAAGAGCCTAGACATCACCTTCCATGAAATTATCGAGGAAAACTGCCCTGATAGTCTAGAACCAGAGGCCAAAATAAGTATTGAAGGAATCCATTGATCACCGCCTGAAAGAGATCCAAAAAGAGAAACTCCTAGGAACATTGTGGCCAAATTCCAGAATTCCCAGGTAAGGAGAAAATATTGCAAGCAGCTAGAAAGAAACAATTCCAGTACTGTGGAAATACAATCAGGATAACTCAAGATCTAGCAGCTTCTACATTAAGGGATCAAAGAGCATGGAATAGGATATTCCAGAAGTCAAAGGAACTAGGACTCAAACCAAGAATCACCTACCCTGCAAAACTGAGTATAATACTTCGGGGGAAAATATGGTCTTTCAATGAAACAGAGGACTTTCAAGCATTCTTGATGAAAAGACCAGAGCTGAAAAGTATATTTGACTTTCAAACACAAGAATAGGAAGAAGCATGGAAAAGTAAACAGCAAAGAGGAGTCATAAGGGACTTACCAAAAGTGAACTATTTACATTCCAACATGGAAAGACAATATTTGTAACTCTTGATACTTTTCAGTATCTGGGTAGTTGGTGGGACCACACACACACACACAAACACACACATGTACACGTGGGCATGCACACACACATACACAAATGCATGCACATACAGAGACAGAGAGCACAGAGTGAATTGAATTGGATGGGACCATATCTTAAAAGTAATTAAGGTAAATGGTGAGAGACAAATGTAGTGGGAGGAAAGAGGGTGAAATGGAATGGGGTAAATTATATCTCATTCAAGAGGCAAGCAGGAGACTTTTTAGTGGAAGGAAAAGAGGAGAGCTGAGAAAAACACATGAAGTTTACCCTCATCACATTCGACTAAAGGAAGGAATAAAATGCACACTCATTTTGGTATGAAAACCTGTCTTACAGTATAGAAAAGTGGGGGAGAAGGAGATAAGCAAGGTGGGAGGGATGATGGAGGGGAGGGCAATGGGAGAGGGGAGAAATTTGAAGTCAACACTCGGGGAGGGACAGCATCAAAAGACAGAATAGAAACAATGGGGGACAGAATAGGATGGAGGGATATACAACTAGTCTTACACAACATGACTATTATCGAAGTCATTTGCAAAACTACACAGATATGGCCTATATTGAATTGCTTGCCTTCCCAAAGGGAATGGGTGGGGAGGGAGGGATGGGGAGAATTTGAAACTCAAAGTTTTAGGAACAACTGTTTAGTATTGTTCTTGCTACTAGGAAATAAGAAATACAGTTAATGGGGGATAGAAAGTCATCTGGCCTTACAGGACAAAAAAGAAAATGTGGACAAGAGAAGGGAGGGATTATAGAAGAGAGGGCAGATTGGTGATAGGGAAAATTAGAATGCTCGGTGTATTGGGGTGGGATGAGGGGATAAAAGGGGAGAAAATTTGGAACCCAAAATTTTGTGAAAATGAATGTAAAAAGTTAAATAAATAAATTTTTGTTAAAAAAAATTGTAGACACTGGGTCAGAGAAGTTAAGGGATTATTCAAAGTGTTCTTTCATTAGTTCTCAAATCCCAGGTCCTTGGAATCCCTATTCCCAATAGCAGCATGCAATTAATAACATGCTATTTAATAGATACATTGATAGTATATGCATATGTATACATATAAAAATGTGTATATATGTATACATGCACATATGAATGTGTGCATATGTATGTCTCTCTATATATGCATATATGTGTGTATGTGCATGTGTGTATATAGGTGTATGCATATGTGTGTGTGTGTGTGTGTGTATACTGTAATGTGGGTATTATCTTGTCTCAGAACACGAAGTCACTGAGAGTGAAAATCAATCTTTAATCTTTTTTTGAGTCTCCGGTGCCTAGCATTGTGCCTAGAACACAATAAGCGTTTAATACATACACACTGAATGACCAGTTTGCATCACCAACTTTGAAAGAAGGACAAAGGATGCAAAGTAATGTGATCATTGTTCTTGTATGGCCATTTTTCCATTAACCCTGCACATTATTTAACGTAAAACACTCTTTTCATATTTGTGTAAAAAGAAAATCAAGCAGAATAAAACTTTGCCTCAGATTGAACTATATTGTTTAATAAACAATGTTCAAGGGCAGGAATTTTCCAAACTTTGAGAAAGACTGGATGTCAATGAAATTAGATGTCCTGGCAGATAAGGAAAATAAATCAAGTGAATTCGGGATTGTACGAAGTAATGCTCAAATTGCTTTACTGATGGAACAATGACATTTAAGAAAGTGTTTAATTAGTGACTAGATCATGAGTTTGGAACCTGTGACATCAAGGCCATATGGTACCCTCTAGGTCCTCAAGTATGGCCCTTTGAATGACTACTTCACAGAACAAATTCTTTTATTGAAGGGCTTTGTTCTGTGAAGTTTGGAGAGAGTCAAAGGACTGCACTTGAAAAGTTAGGGTGCCACATGTGGAGTTGAGGCTGCAGTTCCTCACCCCTGGACTAGATGTTCTTGAGTCAAGGGTGACAGAAAGGCATTTTCCACTGATTGTAAGAATCACTTAAATAGACTCCAAGGTCCACTCCAGTTATTGAGTGTTATAATTGGCATTTCCATGGACTAATGCTAATGATCCTTTTCCATTGTTATTTGTCAAAACAGTTACATATCTTTATCTTATTACATATATATATATATATATAATGTATATACATATATATGTGTGCATAAATATCACTATATATGTCTATACAAATATACAAATATATACATATAAATATACATATATATGTACAAACATATATACATATATTTATACAAGTTTGTGTGTATGTGTATGTGTATTTGTATAGACCTCCCCATGTAGTCCACAGTTAGGTCAAAATTCAGTCTAACAGAATTTCCAGCTAAAATGACCTATACCAAATATATTATTTATGAAATTCTACCTCCCATTCCCACACCTTTGTAATGGATATCCATCATGTCTGGAATGTTCTCAGTCTTTATTTCTAGATCTTGAAATATATAGCTCCCTTAAGTTCTTTGCTCCAGTGCTACCTCCTATAGGAATTTTGCCTGTTTATTCCTATAGATTGTGTTACAGACCTTCATATCCTCTGACTTATTTGAACTAATTTTTTCATGAAATATATTTTTTCGGTTTTGTAATCTCTAAGGGCCGTTAAGTCAGACAGTAGAAAGAATGCTGGACCTGAACTCAGGAAGACTCATCTTCCTGACTTCACATCTGGCCCTGGACAATTCCTTAGCTCTGTTTCCCTGTGTTTCTCATCTGTAAAATGAGCTGGAGAAGGAAAGGTTAAATCAGCCAGTATTTTTGACAAGAAAACTCCGAATGGAGTCATGAAGAGTTGTACATGACAAAACAAAAACAAAAATTTCTAGTAATGCATTAGCTCATCAAGATCAGAATCTGTTTAGTTTTCTTCTCTGTGTTCTCAAAAATTTCAGTGTCCAGTATGCATTAGCTGCATTTCAAATTGAATTGTATTTAATAGTAGGACATTGCACAGAAGTTATAGTTCAATGATTGCCAGGATTAAGAACATCAGTAATCTCCTGCTAAATTACATATATTTATACAACTATTATTATTTTCACAAATGGAATAAAGAAAATGTTGGAGGAAGTCCAATTCTCATCCTTTACATCAACATCAAAGGATTTAAGGATATTAGTCATCTATAGCTTTTTGTTCTGCCATACAATCATGTGTGACTCTTTGTATGCAGGGTCTTCTTGGCAAACAGTAACCTCCTATTTCTTTCTCCTGCATGTCTTCATTTTGCAGATTAGTAATTTTGGCAATAGGAATTAAGTCACTTGCTCAGGGTCACACCGCTAGTAAATATCTGAACCTGGGTTTGAACTCAGATCTCTCAGAACTTCCTGACTCCAAGCTGAGTGATCTATCCATTTTGTCACCTAATTATTCCAATAATGATGATTTTCTATTATAACAAGCCACCGTTATTAATCCAGTGTGTCATTACTCTATATTTTATTGAAGATATTACCTGAATTCTTTTTGAATGCATGCATAAATTATGCATATAGATTTTATATATATATATATATATATATATATATATATATGTATGTGAAAAATGACTTTTATTTTCAGTGGCCTGTGAAAAACTTAACTTTCCAAATATTTTTGGCATAGATTGTGTTTGTTCTTCGTTGCTGAAGAAGACCATGTCATCAGAGAAACAATGACACGACTTGCACTTGACTGTTTTTGAGTAAGGGAGGACTGTGCAGATCACCAGCCTCACTTCTTTCCAGAGCCATCTGAATCCAGTGACCAGACATTGATGAGGATGAGGCAATTGGGGTTAAGTCTCACAGCTGGTGACCAGATATTCATCAGGATGACTGGAGATGAGCCAGGATGAGGAAATTGGGGTTAAGTGACTTGCCCAAGGTCACACAGCTATTGAGTGTCAAGTGTCTGAGGTGAGACTTGAATTCAGGTCTTCATGACTCCTGCACTGGTGCTTTATCACCTGCACCAGCTAGCTTCTCTGGCATAGAGTAGATATAGTCTCAGTAAACAGGTAATTGTGTGGAAGAACTGCCAAAAGATTTCACCAAGTATTGGAGGGCGTAAATATTGGTAGTTTTTGCTGTTGTTGTTGTTTTTTTTAATCTTGCAGCAAAACTGACTCACCCCCCCCTCAGAAAAAGTCACCTATTGATTCTGTTGAACACTATGTCTCCTCTTAAACTATGTGAGGGAATGATTTGTTTCTGTATTTGTCTTTATGTAACTACCACCTTCTGTGATGTCTAAGAAATGTAGGGGATTAAGAAATGCTAGGCTATTTTAGTTTTCTTAATTCGAGTCACTCAGTTTCTCTGACGCAAATTTCACTACCACCTCCAAAACTAACTTTCCTTATTTTCTATCCCAGTATCTACTGCTTTGGCATCATTTTGGTTTCATATCTACTTTCTCATCCAATAGAAGTTTGAAATTTCCTCCATAAATTAACTACAGATAACTATTATCCAACATCTTACTCCTCTGTATCTTAAGATCATAAGTGCTTCCTTGAGTTAACCCTTTAATGCATTTGCTACGTTGGTCAAGTAAATTGTGTTCTATCTAACATAGCTAATAAGTCTCTCCATTGTAAAGGAGGTTGAAATTCTGAAAAGAGATGTAATCAATTCTATTTAAAGACTTTCCGGCGTGATTGAACAATAACATAGCTCATAGTCGTGTTGTTCCTATTTCATCTTTATTCATTTTCACTGTTTGCAGAAAAAGGGGAGACCAACATAGAAAAAAAAAGTTAGTGAGGGACACACTGGAAAAAGCACAAATTTGAGGAGGGATGTGTAGCCTCAGGCTTAGGGGAGTATAGTGCCTCTGATTGGTTAAAAAAGACAGGGAAAGCCTTAGGGGAATGCAGCAGTTTGTAGAGAAATTTGACTTTACTGATGAAGAAGACCCTGAAGTGGACCATGAAAGGTTACTAAGGGGTCGGAGCTCAGTTCAGGTGGGGAAAGAAGTTCTCACAGGTACCCATCTCCACTCAATGATGTGGAGGTAGTTTATGAAGAACTTTTATGTCTCACTGTCCTTCTTATCTCCCCCCACTCATACATTTTCAAAAAGCTCTTCACTTCAAAGAGATGCTTGTTTTTCTCGCTGAGCATTCTGAAGTACTTTCTCTTGGTTGTTGACCTCATTAACTCTTATTAGTTTAATTATCTCTATGCAGAGGACTGTCATATCTATATCATTAGAACCACTACCTACCAGACTCCAGTCTCTCATGAGCAGGTCATCATTTGACATATTAACATGAATGTCCCAGGGGCATCTCAAACTCAATACATCCAAAGCACATTCATTAAGTTTCTTTCAAAAATATATTTATTTATAGTTTCCAAAATTCATTTCCACAAGATTTTGATTTCCAAAATTTTCCCCATTTCTCCCCTTCCCCAACCCCAAGACACATCAAATTCTCATTACCATTTCTGTCTAATCTGCCCTTCCTTCTACCACAAACATCCTTTCCCTTATCTCCGTGCCCTCTATTTTCTTGTGGGGAAAGATAGATTTCTATATCCCATTACTTGTATTTCTTATTTCCTAGTTACATACAAAAACATTTTTTTAACATAGGACAGGATAGGATGGAAGAACATATAGCTAGTGTTTCACAACATGAATTTTATGGACGTCTTTTGCATAACTATACATGCATAAGCTATATTGAATTGCTTGTTTTCTCAGTGGGGATGAGAGGAGGGAGGAAGGGAGAGAAGTTGTAATTCAAAGTTTTAAAAACAAATGTTTGTAGAATATCAGGGCAGTTTTCCTTGATAATTTCATGAACAATGATGTCTAGACTCTTTTTTATCGTGGCTTTCAGGTAGTCTCATAATTTTTAGATTGTCTTTCCTGGATCTATTTTCCAGATAAGTTCTATTTCCAAAGAGATATTTCACATTGTCTGCTATTTTTTTTCATTTGTTTGGTTTTGTTTCATAAGTGCTTAATTTTTCATAGTCATTAACTTCCATCTGCTCCATTCTAATATGTAAGGAATTATTTTCTTAATTGAGCTTTTAGATCTCCTTTTCAATCTGGCCAATTAGGCTTTTTAGGTCATTTTTATCCTCATTGACTTTTTGGATCTCTTTCACCATTTAGATTAGTCAATTTTCTAAAGTGTTATTTTTGGATCACCTTTAACTAGCAGTTGACTCATTTTTCATTATTTTCCTGCATCACTTTCCTTTCTCTTCCCAATTTTTGCTCTACTTTTCTTACTTAATTTTCAAAATCTGTTTTGAGTTCTTCCATGGCCTGAAACCAATTCATATTTTTCTTGGAGACTTTGAATGGAGGAACTTTGACTTCATTTTCCTCTGTTTTCATCTTTGGTTTTCCTTGTAACCAAAGTAAGATTGTATAGTCTGATTCTTTTTTCCACTTTTTCCTTATTTCCCCACGGGTTTACTTGACTTTTGAGCTCTCTGTCAAGGTAGTTCTCTGCTTCCAGTGAGGGTGAGGGGTGTACTAGCCCCTCGATTCCCCCACTATCTGTGAGCATAGAGCTCCAGAAAGTGGCTGCAGCTGCCCCTACTACTGCTATGGCTAGGCGTGGGTTCCTCCTCCCTCTCCCCCCTCAGCCACACTGGGGCTGGGTCAGGACCTCTCCACTCTCCTGCAATGGTCCCACGGGTTTTTCCAACTGACCTTCCAACTTATCCTCAATGTTTTGGGGTCCTAAACTCTGGAAACCACAATAAGTGTGATTCAGTCTCCCCAAGGCCTCCTAAGGTCCCCACCATGTATTTGCAGTGCACACTGGACTGCACTCTGTTCCCAAAATGGTGTGTTAGATGCTTTCTGGTGACATGCCAGGGTGTCTGGGTCTGGAGATTTCCTTCACTCTGTCATTCTCTCAGTTCTGCCTCTCGAGAATTTTTTAGAACCATTCTTACAGGTATTTGGCTGGGCTCGGCAGGAGAGATCTAGGAATTCCGTGTTGTTACTCTGTCATTTGGCTCTGCCCTCCCATTATATTTCCTTCAAATTCCACCTGTCTTTTGCACTGCTTTCTGCATTTCCATCCATATAGTTATTTCAATATGGAACCTTATGTCATCTTTGATAGTTTACTATCATTCAGTTTACATATGAAGATAACTGTCAACTTTTCTCACTTCGTCCTTCACAAAATCTCTTAATTATGTCCCCTTCTATAATAACTCATTCATCCCCATACAATGAGGCTTCTCATGGCTGTTGTTTAACTAATCTAATATTTTTCTAGACATTTATTAACATTTTTTTTCTTTTCAGCATTAAGTTTCAAAAGATTTTTAATTCCAATTTTTTCCCTTTCCTTCACTACACCCCTTCTCCAAGGCAACCGGCAATTTTATATAGGTTATATATGTAAAATCATATTAACCATATTTCTACATCAGTCATATTATGAAAAAAATCAGGCCAAAACAGAATAAGCAAGAGAAAGAAAAATAAAGAGAAAGATATGTTTCAATCTACATTCAGGCTCCATAGTTATTTCTCTGAATGTGGATAGCATTTTTCATCGTGACTCTTTTTGAATTGCTTTAGCTCATTGCATTGCTGAGAACTAAATCAAACAGGTTGTTCTTGGTTTGTATGATGTTCTCCTGGATCTGTTCATGTAACTCAACATCAGTTTATTAAAGTCTTTCCAGGTTTTTCTGAAATTTGATTGATCATCATTTCTTGTGTAATAATAACATTTCATACTAGGCATGGCCTTTGGTCCAGCAATAACACTGTCTGTATCCCAAAGATGTTTTTGTTGAGGCCAAATATTGGAAGTTGAGGGGATGCCTTTGAGCTATGGAATGACTGAACACATTGTGGTACATGAATGGACCTATTTCCAAATTGCTCTACATAATGGTTGGATAGGTTCTCAACTTCACCAATAATGAATTAGTTTTCCAATTTTCCTCTTTTGTCGTGGTCATCAATCTGAAACTTGTGATGTGGTACTTCATGGTTGTTTTAATTTGCACCTCTCTAATCAATAGCAATTTAGAACATTTTTTCATATGATGATAGATAGCTTTGATTTCTTCATCTGAATAATCCCTGTTCATATCATTTGACCGTTTAAAAATTGGGGAATGAGTTGTATTCCTATGAATTTGACTCATTTCTCTATATATCTTAGAAATGAAGCATTTATCAGAGTCAATGTTTGTAAAAATTGTTTCCCATTTTTCTGATTCACTTCTAATCTTGGTTGCGCTGGTTTTGTTCCTGCAAAAATATATATTTTTTTAAATTTAATGTAATCAAAATCACCTGTTTTGCATTTTAAAATGACCGTACATTCTTTCTCCATAGATTTGACAGGTAAACTACTCCTTGCTCTCCTAATTTTTTTGTATTTTTACCCATTATGTTTAAATCATATACAAACTTGATCGGCATTTTGGTATATGCTGTAAGATGTTGATCTATACCTACTTTCTGCCATACTGTTTTCTAGTTTTCCAGCAGTTTTTGTGAAATAGTTGATT
Source organism: Bettongia penicillata ogilbyi (assembly GCA_023548195.1). Lineage (NCBI taxonomy): Eukaryota > Metazoa > Chordata > Mammalia > Diprotodontia > Potoroidae > Bettongia > Bettongia penicillata. The sequence goes on from JAJHZJ010000257.1 coordinate 4,075,625, forward strand.
CTTACACCAGATGCTGGAGTCTTTGGGTTTACAAAGCATTAGGTTACTATAGCTATTGACTACTGTGTCTTGTGTATTTAACCTATTTCATTGATCCAGTATTCTATTTCTTCACCCATACCAAGTAACTTTGATGATTGCTGCTTTATAATAATATTTATGATATGATATAACTGGGCCACCTTCCCTTGTTTTTCTTTCCATTAATTATCTTGATATTTTTGACGTTATATTCTTCCAGTTGAATTTTGTTAGCGTTTTTTCTAGCTCTGTATTTATTTTTGTGAATTTGATTGTTATGGCCCGAGTAAGTGAAGTATTTTATGCATTACTATCATTTTAATATATTAGCTCAGCCTATTCTTGAGCAACCGGTATTTTCAAAATATTTAAATCTGACTTTGTTTGTGTGAAAAGTGTTTTATGATTGTGTTCAAATCATTTGGGAGTTTGTCTTGGCAGGTAGACTTTCAAATATTTTATATTGTTTACAGTAACTTTCAGTGAAATTTCCTTTTTCTGTCTCTTGCTGTTGGACTTTGTTAGAAATATATAGAAATGCCAATAATTTATATGGGTTTATTTTATATCCTGCAACTTTGCTAAAGTTGTTAGTTATTTCAAGTTTTTTTTAGTTGGTTCTCTAATATTCTCGAGATGTAGTATCTTATCAACTCCAACGAGTGACAGTTGTGTTTCTTCATTGCCTATTTTGAGTCCTTCAATTTGTTTTTCTTCTCTTATAGCTAAAGCTAATATTTGTAGTGGAATAATGACTAACAGTGGTGATAATGGACATCCTTGTTCAAAACAGATCTTATTGGAAATGTTTCTAGTTCATTCCCATTACATATAATGCTTGCTAATGATTTTAGAGAGATGCTACTAATCATTTTGAGAAAAACTCCATTGGTCCCTATGCACTGTAGTGTTTTAATGGGAATAGATGTTTCTCATCAAAATACTATTTTTCTGAAATTATTGTAGTAATCATATGATTTCCATTAAGATTATAATTTTTCTGGTCAATTATGCAGATAGTTTTTTTTTTTTCTAATATTGAATCAGCCCTGCATTCTTGCTATAAATCTCAACTTGTCATATTATATTATTGTTGTGAGAGGTTTCTATAATGGCTTTGCTGTTTTTTTCTTCTATAATTCTTCAGGAGAGAAAAAGTGTACATTCAGTGAGATGGATGACTTTGTAGTATTCTTAATAAAAAGATCAAAGCTGAATAAAACAATTGAACTTCAAGTAAAAATCTTAAGAGAAACTTAAAAAAAAAAAACAACCAATTAAGTATTCTGTGTAAAACTTGTTTCTGGGGTGGAGCCAAGATTTCAGAGTAGAAAGACACACACACACTAGCTCTTACCTCACAGCCCACAATGTATCTGTAAATGAATTCTGGAGCATCAGAAGCCACAGAACAATGGAGTGAAGGAGATTTTTAGCCCAGCCTTGGCCACGAGGCACTGGGAGGAGCAGAACCGAGCAGGCTTCAGAATCTCCAGCAGCAGTGCAGATCCCTCAACCCACAAGCTCTAAAGGTCAGTGAGAAGGTTTCTTCAGCTTTGGAGAAGGGAGCGGGGTGTCCCCATAACTCAGGCCTCCTCAGGTAGTAGCAGTGGACAGGAGCTCCCAAGGCAGGGAGTAGCCTGCATCCATTGTTGAACGTCCCCTGGTAAAGCCCCTGAGAGAACTGAGCCCTGTATGGCAGCCCTTCCCCTACCCGAGCAGCTGATATTAATCTCATACTGAATAGCAGTCCCCGCCAAAAGCCCCTAAGGGATTGGAGCAGCTCATCTGAATCTCAGTCCCCAGTGCTAGCTTGAAAGAACTGGAGCCAAGGTGGTGGGGAGAGGAAACTCAGAAGTCAAATAACTGGCTGGGAAAATGCCCTACAAAGGAAAAAATAAGACCATAGAAGGTTACTTTCTTGGGGAACAGGTGTCTTCCCTCACAATTTTGGATGAGGAAGAACAAGGCATACTGTCAGAGGAAATCAAGGTCCCTGTCTCCAGGGCCTCCAAAAGGAACTTAAATTAAACTCAGACAATAGAAGAGCTTGAAAAACGAGTTAGCAGCTTACTAAAGGAGAATTAAAAAATGCTGAAGAAAATAACAGCTTTAAAAAGAGGCTACCTCTATTGGAAAAAGAGGTCCAAAAAGCCAATGAGGAGAAGGAGCATTTAAAAAGTAGGATTAGCTAAATGGAGGAGAAGGTCCAAAAGCTTACAGAACAAAATAATTCGTTGAAAGAGAGAATTGAGTTCAGGGAAATGAATGGCTATAAAATAAACCAAGCAGTTAGAAAACAAAACCAAAAGTTTGAAAAAATAGAAGATAATGTGAAACATCTCATTGGAAAAACAACTGACTTGAAAAATGATCCAGGAGAAACAATTTGCAAATTATGGGACTATCTGAAAGTCATGATAAAAAAAGAGCCTATACATTATTTTCCATGAAATTATCAAGGAAAACTTCCCTGATATTCTAGAACCAGAGGGCAAAATAGATATTGAAAGAATTGAAATACAATTAGGATAACAGAGGATCTGGCAGCTATCACCTCCTGAAAGAGACCTGAACAGAGAAACTCCTAGGAATATTGTAGCCAAATTTCAGAGTTCCCAGATCAAGGAGAAAATACTGCAAGTAGGGGGGAGGAGCCAAGATGGCGCAGTAGAAGGACGCACGTTTACGAGCTCCGAAACCAAAAGCGCATAGAATTAATGTAAAAAGAGTCCCCCATAACTTCTGGGTCAATACAAGGTGTGCAGAAGCAGAGTGGAAGAGATTTCTGTTCCAGGGAGCCCTGGAGACCCGTCTCCAGGGTCCGGCATGCCCCGGAATGTGGACCCCACCCCCAGCGCTGCCCTGGCCGTGGCCCCAGAGAAGCTGACCTGAGCAGGCTTCAGAGACAGAAGCTCCGACAGCCGGGAAAGTCCCTCCGCCCACAGAAGCTACAGGTCAGTGAGAGAGAAGGCTGGGCTGGAGGAGGGGAGCAGAACATCTCCGTGACTCGGGCCCCCTCGGGAGGAAGCAGCGGCGGCAGAGACGGGGGCAGGAAGCAGCGGAGGCAGAGGTGTGGGCGGCGGCTGAGGCGGCAGCGTCCCAGGACTCAGGAATCCCCCAACAGCAGGCAGGATCTTCATTACGGAAAGTTCCCACATAAAACTTGATGGAGTTGAGCCTGGGAGACGGCCCTGCCCCCACCCTGCTCTATTACTGAAGGCTTCTGCTCAAAACCCCCAAGGGAACTGAGATTGGGAGGCGGGCCCCCACCCTGCCCCCACCCGCTCCATTCCCGAAAGTGTGTGCATAAAGCCCCCAAGGGATCAGAGACTGGGAGGCGGCCCTGACCCCACCCCAGCACCTGAACTAAAGCTCACTGATTGACAACTGGCAGGAGGAAAGCCCATTTAAATCTCAGAGGCCAAGCACTAGCTGGGCGGATCCAGGCGGGGGTGGAAAGGAATCTCAGAAGTCAAGTAACTGGCTGGGAAAATGCCTAGAAAAGGGAAGAAAAATAAGACTATAGAGAGTTTTTTCCAACAAATGCAAATGATCCCGACCTTCGGATCTGATGACGAAGACGTATCCTTGCCATCAGGGAAAGACGTGGAGGGCGGGGCCTCAGTAACCCAGACACCTCAGGGGGGTGGCAGGTGGGCTCAGGCCCTGGAACAGCTCAAAAAGGATTTTGAAAAGCAAGTTAGACAGGTGGAGGAAAAACTGGGAAGAGAAATGAGAGAGATACAAGAAAAGTATGAAAATCGGGTCAATACCTTGGTAAAGAAGACCCAAAAAAATGCTGAGGAAATTAACACCTTGAAAAATAGGCTCACTCAATTGGCAAAGGAGGTTCAAAAAGTCAATGAGGAGAAGAATGCTTTCAAAAGCAGAATGAGCCAAATGGAAAAAGAGGCTCAAAAGCTCACTGAATTTAATAGTTCTCTCAAAATTAGAATGGAACAGATGGAGTCTAATGACTTTCTGAGAAACCAAGAAATCACCAAACAAAACCAAAAGAACGAAAAAATGGAAGAGAATGTGAAATATCTCATGGGAAAAACAACTGACCTGGAAAAAAGATCCAGGAGAGACAATTTAAAAATTATGGGACTACCTGAAAGCCATGATCAAAAAAAGAGCCTAGACATCATCTTCCATGAAATTATCAAGGAAAACTGCCCTGACATTCTAGAACCAGAGGGCAAAATAAGTATTGAAAGAATCCATCGATCACCACCTGAAAGAGATCCAAAAAGAGAAACTCCTAGGAACATTGTGGCCAAATTCCAGAACTCCCAGCTCAAGGAAAACATCTTGCAAGCAGCTAGAAAGAAACAATTCCAGTACTGTGGAAATACAATCAGGATAACCCAAGATCTAGCAGCTTCTACATTAAGGGATCGAAGGGCGTGGAATAGGATATTCCAGAAGGCAAAGGAACTAGGACTCAAACCAAGAATCACCTACCCAGCTAAACTGAGTATAATACTTCAAGGGAAAATATGGTCTTTCAATGAAACAGAGGACTTTCAATCATTCTTAATGAAAAAACCAGAGCTGAAAAGAAAATTTGACTTTCAAACACAAGAATGAGAAGAAGCATGAAAAAGGAAACAGCAAAGAGAAGTGTTAAGGGACTTACCAGAAGTGAACTGTTTATATTCATACAGGGAAAGACAATATTTCTAACTCTTAAAACTTTTCAGTATCTGGGTAGTTGGTGGGACCACACATACACATGTACACGCATGCACACACATGCACACACATACAGAGATAGAGAGCACAGATTGAACTGAATAGGATGGGACCATACCTTAAAAGAAACTAAGGTAAATGGTGAGAGAGAAATGTAGGGTGAGGAAAGAGAGGGAAAGGGAAGGGGGTAATTAAATGTCATTTAAGAGGCAGGTAGGAGTTTTTCTTAGTGGAGGGAAAAAGAGGAGAGCTGAGAAAATAAAAAAACAAAAAACAAGAAGTTTTCCCTCATCACATTTGACTAAACGAAGGAGTGAAATGCACACTCACTTTGGTATGAAAACCTATCTTACAGTATAAGAAAGTGGGGGAGAAGGGGACATTGCAAGGGAGGGGATGATGGGGGGAGGGCAAAGGGAGGAGGGGGCAATTTGAAGTCAACACTTGGGGAGGGACAGGATCAAGAGACAGAAGAGAAACAATGAGGGGCAGGTTAGGAGGGATGGTAATCCAGTTAGTCTTACACAACACGACTATCGGGGAAGTCATTTGCAAAACTACACAGATAGGGCCTAAATTGAATTGCCTGCCGTCCCAAAGGGAATGGGTGGGGAGGGAGGGATGGGGAGAATTTGGAACTCAAAGTTTTAGGAACAACTGTTTAATATTGTTGTTGTAACTAGGAAAGAAGACACACAGTTAATGCGGAATAGAAAGTCATCTGGCCCTACAGGAGAAAAGAGAAGATGGAGACAAGAGAAGGGAGGGATGACAGAAGAGAGGGCAGATCGGAGATAGGGAAAATTAGATTGCTTGGGGTATTGGGGTAGGGGGAGGGGAGAAAAGGGGAGAAAACTGGGAACCCAAAAATTTGTGAAAATGAATGTAAAAAATTAAATATATAAATAAATAGGGAAAAAAAAAGAAAATACTGCAAGTAGCTAGAAAGAAACAATTTGAGTACTGTGGAAATACAATTAGGATAACACAGGATCTAGAAGCTTCAATATTAAGGGATTGAAGGGCTTGGAATGGGATATTCCAGAGGTCAAAGCAACTGGGAGTGAAACCAAGAATCACATTCCAAGGAAATCTGAGAATAATACTTAAAGGGAATAAATGGTCATTCAATGATATGGAGGACGTTCAATCATTTATATTGAGGAAAAAAGCAGATCTGTACAGAAATTCTACTTTCAAACACAAGAATCAGAGAAGCATGAAAAAGCAAACAGGAGAGAAAAATCATAAAAGACTTTGAAAAGCTGAACTATTTACATTACTACATGGAAAGAAAATATTTATAGCTCGAATCTTTTCTCAGTATTTGGGTAGATGGAGAGATTGTACATACACATACACACACATACAGAGAGAGTACAGGGTGTCTTGAATCGGAAGAGATGATATTCACACACACAGAAAAATAAAATATAATAAAATAAAAATTGAGGGGCTCAGGGAGAAAGATACCAGGAGGAGAAAGGGAGAAATGGAAAGGGGCAGACTATAACTTTTCGAAGAGACAGGAAGGATCTTGTTTAGTGGAGGAGAAAGGGGAGGGGGGAGAGGGAAAGATGAAGCTACTCTCTGTGCATGTGGCTGAAGGAGGGAATAACATGCTCACTAGATTTGAAATGAAAATCTATCTTACCCCACAGGAAAGTGGAAAAGGAGGTGACAGGTGAGGTGAGGGGAATGATAGAAGGGAGGGCAGATGGGAGAAGGGAGTGACTGAAAAAGAACACTTTCGAGAAGGGACAGGGTCAATTGAGGGAAAAAATAAGGGGGATAGAGTAGGATGGATGGCAATGTAGTTGGTATTACACAACATGACCATTGTGGATGTTTTTTTTTGTTTGGTTTGTTTTGTTTTGTTTTTGCAAAACGACACATATTTAGTCTGTATTGAGTTGCTTCCCTTCTCAGTAGGGTTTGGGGGGAGGGAGAGAAGTTGGAATTCAAGATATTGGCAACGAATGTTGAGAATTTTTGTTAAATATAATGGGGAAATAGGAAGTGTAGGGAATGGGGTATAGAGATTTGTCTTGCCCTACAAGAAAGGAGAGAAGATGGGGAAGTAGGAATGGTGGGGTATGATAGAAAGGAGTGTAGGTTGAGGGAAGGAGTAATCAGAATGAAGGGTATTGGGAAGCAGGGGGAGGGGAGTGATGGGGAGGAAAATTGGACATGTTACAAAGTGAGGTAAATGCAATTAGTATTAAAACAATTGACTGAACTAATTACTGAGAATAAATCAGAGTCATCTTTAGTTAGGGAAAAGAATTTTAGTGTAAATTTCCCAGAGGAAGGTAACCTAGGGTAAAATTTGACATTGATGGAAAAGTTAAGGTTTTAGTGGTAAATTTGATTTTGATTGCTATTTAGTCAGGAACTAGAACGTGTATAAAAAGGCATGTAAGCCACTTAAGGCTTCCTTCCAAAGCTATTCCTTAGCCAAAGTGAAATTGTAATCGTATTTGAAACCTGGTTGTTGGAACTTGCTATTTTTAGATGCAATGAGACTATTAACTGACTGTTCTTCTGAGTCTAACTCCAGATATGGATAGCAAGAAAGGTGGTATGAGCTTACAATCCAAGATGCCAGTAAGTCTATGAGATGCTGGTATGAACTGCAGAAGGTGATCTCATGATAAGGGTGGGAGAGCAGCTGTTCGGCCTAGGCTGAGGTAGGATTCTCCTGACTCAATTTTCCCACTGACACCTGGAAAGTTTTAAGCCTGACTGAATACAAGTTGACAATCTACTCCTGCCTGGAATTGACATGAAGTTGGGGAGGTAATGTTTCCCTGCAATGTCCCTACTCTTGGTGGCAGCTTTCCATAGTCAAAAGGTTTGTAAGCTTGATACCAGATCTGTTAAATTATAGATTATTGGTAGGGGAAAATCCGAGGTTAAGTCTAAAATTAAGCTATTAGGTTTAGGAATTTAGACCAACAACAGTAAGTTAGGGTCCTTCAGTTCTTAGTACTAGTATGGAGACAGATCAAGGGTTTGTGAATTTGAATATATAGTTATTATTTGTGTGTCAGTTGGTTAACATCTAAAAAAAAATTCATTTGTGGTCTATGTTGTAAATACTTTAAAACAAGTATCACTTCACCAAAAGTTGGAACTGCTTTATGTCGTATGAACTGTATTAAAAATGAAAAAAAATTAAAAAAATAAAACAAGAAAAAGTTTTACATGCATATCCAATTAATTGTTCTGTTTTTCTATTTTGTTGACATAAGAGTTTAGATAAATAAAATTTTCACTAAGCACTCTTTTGGGCTTTGAGAAATTATTATCTTCAGTTAACTTGGAACCTTCCTGTCCATTTCACTAATTACACTTTTTAAGGAGTTGTTTTCTTCAATGTGTTTGTGTCCTAGTTGGACAACTTCATTTTTATGGATTTTTTTTTTTCATTTCACGTAGACTTTTACTTGATTCTCTGGGATTGTCCAAGTATATCATGATATCATCTTCAAAGAGTGATACATATAATTTATTTTTGCCTATTCTAATTATTTCAATTCATTTTTCTTCTCTTATTTGCAAAGCTAACATTTTTATATCATGCTAAATAACAGTGGTGACAAGGGACATCTTTGTTTCACCACTGATCTTCCTGGAAATGGATATAGCTTATCCCCATTACCTAAAAGGCTGTTAGACAGTTTTAGGTACATACTACTTATCATTTTAAGGAAAACTTATGTATCTGTATCTATATATATTATAAATATAATATATTGCATTACACATATAATATATTGCAATATTATGTATTAATATACAATATAAAATATAATGTAGTAATTATATAGTATATACAACATAATTCTATATAATATATCTACAATATATAATATATTATTATGATTATATATAATATAATAATAAAAATATATAATATATACAACATATAATTAAATATTACATTATATATATATATAATATCTCTTAGCCTCTCAGTTTTTACATATATGTATGTAAAAGATACACATACACATACTCATATATATAGGTATAAAACTTTTCCTGGACTCCACTACTGTCAGCCCTCTAATTCATTATACATAGCAGGTAATTTTCTTGTAATATAAGTACATTTCATTATTAGAACTTAGTCAACACATACTTTTTGCAACCGATGTACATATATAAACACACATACACATACTTCTTTTTGGTGGTTTCAGAAATTAATGAGGCAAATATGCATTTGAAGTAGCTCATTTTTGCTATGTAGTAAAGTAAAATTGTCCAGTGGAGGAATTGCTGGATGTCCTCAGTAGACTTGTGCCCAAATTCTTGCCTGTGACTCATACTAGCCATATGACTTTGGATACTTAATCTCTTGGGGCCTCAGGCTGTGCGTGGTGCTTAGTATATGACTAGGCAGCTGGATGGCACAGTAGATGAAGCACAAGACCTGGATTCAGGAAGACTCATTTTCCTGAATTTCAATCTGACCTCATACTGTTATTAGTTGTGGGGCCCTGAGCAAGTCATTGCATCCTGTTTGCCTTATTTTCCTTATATGTATGGGGGTGGGGAGGAACTGGAGAAGGAAATGGCAAATCACTTGAGTATCTCTGCCAAGGTGAGGTCACAGGTAATTGGACATGACTGAAAAATGATTGAACTGAAAGTAAGATAGCTTCTGAGATCTACTCTGAATCTGTGTTCTGTTATATTGCTATATAATTTTACTAAAAACACATGTTGTCATAGAAGTGAGAAATTAATGCTTTTTCCAACCTCAGAAGATAATAGTTTCAGTACCCATCTTCTAATGCAAAAAAAAAAAAATCCTGGTACAAGAGTTGGAACATGTGGGTTTGAATCCTAGCTCAATTGCTTGGTCTCCAAGTATAAGTCATTTTGTCACTGTATGATAGTATACTTACTGATAAAATGGGAAAGGTTGGAATTAAATTACTTTGAACATTCTTAATAACCATAAATTATGATCCTATTAAATATATCGTTGTATCTAACAGTTGCTTGGATAGTGGACAGGACGTTTAATGACTTAAATTTTTAAAAATTGCATCTACATTCGTTAGGGAAACTGATCTGCAATTTTTTTTTTCTGTTATAGTTCATCACAGTTTAGGTATCAGACCCGTAACTGTATTCTAAAAAAGAATTTGGTAGGACTCTTCATTTGCCTATTTCCCAAGGAGTTCATATACTACTCAAATTAATTGTTCTTTACATGTTTTGTAGAATTCACCTATAAATTCATCTGGCACTGATGATTTTTTTCTTAGGGAGTTCAGTAATGGCTTGTTCAATTTCATTTACTGAAGTAGAGTTATTTAAATATTTTATTTCCTCTTCTGCTAATCTGGGCAATTTATGTATTTTTTTTAACTGTTCATACATTCTGCTTCAGAATATTGGCATAGAGTTGGACAAATTAGTTATTAATTATTGTCTTAATATCCTCCTCATTGGTGGTGAATTTACTCTTAATTATTGATAGTGATAATTTCTTTTTTTTTAAATTTTTAAAATCAAATTCACCAAAGGTTTATCTATTTTATTGAATCATTTTAATAAAGCTAGTTCAATAGTTAATCTTAATTTAAATTTTATTAAACTCTCCTTTGATTTTAAGAACTTTTAATTTGATATATAATTGTGAATTTTTAATTTCTTTTTTTCTAACTTTCAAAACTTCTTTTTTTTGTTTATTTTATGGTAAGAGTTATCTATTTCTGAGAGGATGAGTAAATGACTGAAGTAGAATATATTGTATTTTATCTGAAGAAAAAAGTAAAGGAACACTCCTGATCTCCGTCAAAACAAAAGGAAAAACAGAACTAACTGAAAGAGATAAGGAAGGAAAGTACATCCTGCTAAAGGGTAGCATAGAAAATGAAGTAATATCAATACTATACAGATATGCACCAAGTGGTATAACATTCAAATCCTTGGAGGAATTAAGAGTTTAACAGGAATAAATAGAGAGCATAACTGTACTCTTCAGACATCTTGACCTCCCCATCTCATAATTAGACGAATTTAACAACAAAATAAACAAGAAAGAAGTTAAGGAGGTGAAGAGAATCTTAGAAAAGTTAGACATGGTAGACTTCTGTAGATTCTATTTATATTTCTCTCTTGAAATGTGTTTCTTCTTAAGACCATAGTGTAGAATTATGTTTTTTAATCCACTCTGGTAACCACTTACATTTTAGAGGAATGTTCACCCCATTCATATGCACAGTTATAATTAGTGACTGTGCCTTTCTCTCCATTATTCTCCCCCAATCTGATTTATGATTTTCTCTCTCCTTTCTCCCTTTCTCTCCTTGCCCTTGTTTTGCTTCTGAACTCCTCCTCCCTCAGACTACCCTCCTGTTTACTACCCTTTTTCCCCCCTTTCCCTTACTAGGTCCTTCCTCCCTTCTACCCTCCCTTTTATCTACACCGTTCCTTTGCTTTCCATTTTTTCACTTCTACTTCCTATACGGTAAGATAGATTTCTAAACTGAAATGACTGTGTATGTTATTTTCTCTTTGGGCCAAATCCAATGAGATCCAAATTTCAAACAATGCTTGCTTCCCTCCGTTCTTTCCCTCTAGGGTAATAGGTATTTGTACCTCTTCCTGTGATGTGATTTATCTTTTTCTTCCTCTTCCTTTCCTCTTCTCTCAGTACAAACATTTTTTTCCTTCCCTATTATTTTTATTCTCACATCAAAGGCAACTTACACCCACATATTCTACGTATGTATGCCGATTCTAAATGATATAATAGATCACAGATCTAAAAAGTTACAAGTATCATCTTTCAGTATAGGAATGTTAATAGCTTAACTGTAATGAATAACATCTTTTTCTTTCCTGTTTAACTTTTAATATTTCTGTTGAGTGTTGCATTTTAAAATCGAATTTTCTGTTCAGTTCATTGTTTTGTTTTGTTTTAATATAGAATGATTCCAAGTTCCCCATTTCATCGAATGTCCACTTTTTTCCCTTGGAAAAATTATACTCAGTTTTGCTGCATAGTTAATTCTTGGGTGTAATCTAAGTTCTTTCCTTTCCAGAATATCATATTCCAATTCATTTATGTAGAAACTTTTGCATCCCACATAATTCTGACTGCCTGTATTATTTTCTACAAGACCTCATAAATTTGGAATTTGGCTATGCCGCTCATTAGAGTTTTCATTTGGGAACTCTACCAGGAGGTGATTGGTGGATTCTTTGAATGACTGTTACCCTCTGGTTCTAGGATGTCAGGGCAGTTTTCCTTGATAATTTCTTGAAGGAAGATGTCTAGCTTTTTTTGTTTTGTTTTGTTTTGCTTTACTTTTTTTAATCGCAGTTTTCAGTAGTCCAATAATTCTTAAATTATCTTTCCTATATCCATTTCTATGTAAGTTGCTTTTCCAGTGGAATATTTTGCATTTTCTTGTACTTTTTTCATTTTTTTATTTTGTTTGACTGATTATTGATGTCTTACAGAGTTATTAGCTTCCATTTGTCCAATTCTAATTTTCAACTATTTTATTCATTTAGCTTTTGTACTTCCTCTCCCACTTGGCCAATTATACTTTTAAGGGAATTATTTTTTGCTGTCAATTTTTGTTCTTCCTTTTGCAAACTATTGACCAATTCATATTCCCCTTTGGCATTTTCCAAATAGGAATATTGGCACTATTGTCTTCTTCTGATTTTGCATTTTATCTTCCCTTTTCCCGTAAAAGAGTATACAGTCAGTGTATCTCACTGACTTTGTGCCCTGGGGACTTGGGTGCTGGATGTTGGAGGCTACAGTAATCTGGCAGCTTACCTGGTTCTAAGCTGGGTCCCTAATGGTGGTGTCTGATATACTGAGGCCAGGTGAGGTATTTCTGTGTAACTCTGGGCTACTACAGCATGTGGAGACCTGCTGTTGAAGGACTCCTTCTCTGCCTAGCGTTCTGCTGGTGCGTGTTGTGTTTCTGAGGCGCATCCTATGGGGCCCCCTGCCTGTATTAAGACATCTGGGAGATCATGGTGTTGGTATTTGCCTTCTCCACTATTTTTTTTAAGTTCTCTCTTAAGAGCTTTATTTTTTTTGTTTTTTTTATCATCACATCACTTATTTTATACCCACTCCCTCTATGTATATCCCTTTTATATTTCAAAGTAAATATACAATTCTCAAGATTAACAAGTATCATCTTTCCTTACAGGAATGTAAACAGCTTGCCAATATTGTGCAACAAGTCTTTTTTTCCCCTGTTTACTTTTTTATTCCTCTCTTGAAACCTGCATTTGAAGATTGAATTTTCTATTGAGTTCTGGCCTTTTCATCAGGAAGGTATGGAAATCTCCCATTTCATTGAATGTCCACCTCCTTGCCTGAAATATTATACTCGACTTTGCTGGATAATTAATGCTTGGTTGTAGTCCCAGATCCTTTGCCTTATGGAATATTGCATTCTAATTTCGTCGATCTTTTAAGGTCCTGAGTGATCTTGACTGTAGCTCCTTGATATCTGATTTGTTTCTTTCTGCCTGGCTACAGAATTTTCTACTTTACTTGATACTTCTGGAATTTGGTAAGAATATTCCTTGGTATTTTTTGTTCGGGGTCCCTTTCAAGAGGAAAACGATAGATTCTTTCAATGACTATCTTGTCCTCTGGATGATTTCTTGGATGGTAGTTTCCAGTCTCTTTTTCTCATCATGGCTTCCTGGTAGACCAAAAATCCTTATATTTTCTCTCCTGGATCTATTTTCCAGGTCATTTGTGTTTTCCAATTAGATATTTTACATTTTCTTCTTTCTTTTCATTCTTTAGATTCTATTTGACTGATTCTTGATGTTTCATAGATTCATTGGCTTCTACCTGCTCAACTCTAATTTTTGTCAAATTATTTTCTTCAGTTAATTTTTGCTTCTCCTTTTCCATCTGTCCAAATGTTCATTTTAAGGAGTTATTTTCTCCAGGTAGACTTCATACTCCCTTTTCCACTTGTCCACGTGTCATTTTATATTCTTCTGTGATTTCCTTTTCATATTTCTAAAGTCATTGGTCAGTTTTTCTTCTATTTCTCTAATTTGGCTTTTAAAATCCTTCCTAAGCTGTTCTGAGAAGGCTCTTTGTGCTTCAGACAAGTTCACATTCCCTTCTGAAGGTTCACATGGGAAAACAGTCTCAGTACTGACCTCTTTGGTATTGATGCTTTGTTCCTTGTCCCCATGAAAAGATTCCATGGTATTTTATTTTCTGCTTTGCTTCTTACTCATGATAATCACCCTTTTCCTTGCTTTTTTAGTAGATCTCTATGTTTGGGTTATAGGGGGCTCTGTCCCACCGTTCTTGTGCCTGAAACTTGGGGCTTTGTGTGTTGTAGCCTCTGGTTCTTTCAGGTAGAAGGTAGATTTCTGCAGCTTACCTGGTGCTGACCTTGCTGGCATTGGAAAGCAGAGACCAGGTGATGTCTTTTTAGGCTTCCCTGGAGTTGCCCTGGAGCTAGCTCCTTAAGTGTGGAGGAGGGGTGGTCTGGCCACAAGAGGTCTCCTCTTCTGAGATAGAACAACATCAGTGGCTGATAATACCATCTGTACTAGTGTTTTCCCTATTCTCCTGGGGTGCTGAGGCATGCCTGAGGTCCTGGTGTTGGCAGTTGCTGGCTTCAAACCCCTAGGGCTCAGGATCTTCTCTGGTTTGTTGAGGTAGGGCTGTCTCAGACAGTTCTAATCCTGCTCTGGTCCCCTTTGGCCACAGCAAGTGGGATGATCCTTAGTGATCTTCCTAGCCTCAGATCTGTTTACCCCTTAAGTTGCTCCCACTGTTCCAGGGTTTTTCCCAGGAAAATATCGTCTGGGGTCATTAAGGTCAACAAGGGGAGGGAGATAGCAATTATGGATCACTCCATCATCTTGGCTCCTGGGATCATAAATCTCCTTTTCCACTCTTTTGGGACTCAGGATCTCTCTGGTTTGTTGAGGTGAAGCATGTCACTGTCTTTATGGGCCATCTCCTGTCCTGGAATGTGTTTCCCTTCTATGCCAGTGATAAGGACAGTTTTCGCTGATCCTCTAAGTCTGCCAGAGAAAAAGTTTGCACCACTCCATCTTTCTTCTGTCTCTGCTGTTCCATTATCTGTTCTGGGGCACCATTTTATCGGTTTTCAGAGAGGAGAAGCAGGGAGCATCAGCAATCTATTGCTTACTCTACCAGATTGCCTCCCAGAAGTCTCTTCTCCAATAATATTTTAGTTTGTTTCCAGGCCCCTAGCCTCTCCCCATGACAATATATCCTCCATAAAACTCCTGAAGTGGTTTTCTTAAAAAAAAAAAAAAAGAAAAGAAAAAAATTTGAACACGGTTATCTGTCATCTTATTCTGTAAAATCTCTTGACTCACTATCATATTCAGGATCAAATATGTCTTGAAATTAAAGTTCTTCTTCACAACGTTGCCCAATTCTAACTACCCAAAGAGGTAGTGAGATTGCCCCATTAGTGGTCTTCAAGCATAGACTGAATGACCATTTGTAAAGGACATTATAGTTCAATTTTCTTTTGCCTGCTGATCAGATTCCTTCCTAATTTTAAATTTTGGCATATCTTTGAATTTTTTTGCCCATTATTCTCTTGCATATACTTTTCTTCACCTAATTGATTTTCCTAACGCTTGATATTCTGTCTGTCTGTGATTATTTATACTAGCCACTTCCTAGCACTCAGATCTACTCATTGAAACTTCTATTTTCCTTCACGACTTAACTCAAGCACTATTTCTTCTCAAAAACTTTTCTTTTATTCCTAGATACCGGTTACTTTTCCTTAATTGTCTCCTGGAATTATTATCCCTTTTTTGGGATATAACAATGAAAGTATATGTTACTTGTCACCTTAGAAAGTAAACTTCTGGAGAGGAGCCAAGATGGTGGAGTAGAAAAATTGACATATGGTAGCTCCGAACGCAAAGCCCATAAATTACCTGCAAAAAGAACTCCCAACAAATTCTGGAGCAGTGGAAGCCACAGAACAACGGAGTGGAGGATATTTCTGTTCCAGAGAGCCCATAAAAACCGACCCCAAAGGTTCATTGTGCTCCGTATCCGGAGCAGAGCCCAGCCTTGCCTTGGCCACGCAGCCCTGAGAGGAGCAGATCCAAGTAGCCTTCAGGGACAGAATCTCCAGTGGCCATGCAGGTCCCTCCACCCACAGGCACTACAGGTCAGTAAGAGACACTTCTGGGCGGGCGGAGAGGGGAGCGGGGTGTCTCCATAACTCAGGCTCCCTCGGGAGGAAGTAGTGGAGGAAGCAGCGGCCAGAGGCTCCCACAGCAGGCAGAAGCTCCGTTGTTGAAGGTCTCCGCATAAACTCCCTGAGGGAACTGAGTCTTGGAGGCTGCCCTGCCCCCACCTGAGAACCTGATTTTAATATGACCCGGAATAGCAGTGCCACCCGCCGATGAAAGCCCTGAGGCTGGGGAGCAGCATTTGAATCTCAGACCTCAAACACTAGCTGTGCGGATCTAGGCGGGGGTGGAAAGGAATCTAAGAAGTCAAGTAACTGGCTGGAAAAATGCCCAGAAAAGGGGAAAAAATAACACCATAAAGGGTTACTTTCTTGGGGAACAAACACTTCCTCCTTTCCTTTCTGATGAGGAAGAATAATGCTTACCATCAGGTAAATACAAGGTCTCTGTATCCCAAACATCAGAAACAGATGTCTAATGGGCTCAGGCCATGGAAGAGCTCAAAAAGAATTTTGAAAATCAAGTTAGAAAGGTGGAGGAAAAACTGGGAAGAGAAATGAGAGAGATGCAAGAAAAGCAGGAAAAACGGGTCAATACCTTGCTAAAGGAGACCCAAAAAAATGCTGAAGAAAATAACATTGTGAGCCTATTGAAAAATAGGCTCACTCAATTGGCAAAAGAGGTTCAAAAAGCCAATGAGGAGAAGAATGCTTTCAAAAGCAGAATTAGCCAAATGGAAAAAGAGATGCAAAAGCTCACTGAAGAAAATAGTTCTCTCAAAATCAGAATGGAACAGATGGAGGCTACTGACTTCATGACAAGCCGAGAAATCATAAAACAAAACCAAAAGAATGAAAAAATGGAAGAGAATGTGAAATATCTCATGGGAAAAACAACTGACCTGGAAAATAGATCCAGGAGAGACAATTAAAAAATTATGGGTCTACCTGAAACCATGATCACAAAAAGAACCTAGACATCATCTTTCATGAAATTATCGAGGAAAACTGCCCTGATATTCTAGAACCAGAGAGCAAAATAAGTATTGAAGGAATCCAACAATCACCGCCTGAAAGAGATCCAAAAAGAGAAACTCCTGGAAACATTGTGGCCAAATTCCAGAACTCCCAGGTCAAGGAGAAAATATTGCAAGCAGCTAGAAAGAAACAATTCCAGTATTGTGGAAATACAATCAGGATAACTCAAGATCTAGCAGCTTCTACATTAAAGGATGAAAGGGCATGGAATTGGATATTCCAGAAGTCAAAGGAACTAGGACTCAAACCAAGAATCACCTACCCAGCAAAACTGAGTATAATACTTCAGGGGAAAATATGGTCATTCAATGAAATAGAAGACTTTCAAGCATTTTTGATGAAAAGACCAGAGCTGAAAAGAAAATTTGACTTTCAAACACAAGAATGAGAAGAAGCATGAAAAAGTAAACAGCAAAGAGAAGTCATAAGGGACTTACCAAAGTTGAAATGTTTACATTCCTACATGGAAAGACAATGTCTGTAACTCTTGAAACTTTTCTGTATTTTGGTAGTTGGTGGGATCACACACACACACACACACACACACGTACACACATGCATGCACACACAGAGTCAGAGAGCACATAGTGAATTGGATATGAGCATATCTTTAAAAAATTAAGGTAAACAGTGAGAGAGAAATGTATTGGGAGGAGAGAGGGTGAAATGGAATGGAGAAAATTATCTCTCACAGAAGAGGCAAGCAGGAGACTTTTTAGTGTAGGGAACAAGAGGAGAGCTGAGAGAAAAACATGAAGTTTACTCTCATCACATTCGAGTAAAGGAAGGAATAAAATGCTCACTCATTTTGGTATGAAAACCTATCTTATAATACAGGAGAGTGGGGGAGAAGGAGATAAGCAGGGTGGGGGGTATGATGGAAGGGAGAGCAATGGGAGGAAGGAGCAATCTGAAGTTAACACTTTGGGAAGGACAGGATCAAAAAAGAGAATAGAAACAATGGGGGTGGGATAGGATGGAGGGAAGTATAGTTAATCTTATACAACACGACTATTATCGAAGTCATTGGCAAGACTACAGAGATATGACCTATATTAAATCGCCTGACTTCCCAAAGGGAATGGGTGGGGAGGGAGGGATGGGGAGAAGTTGGAACTCAAAGCTTTGGGAACAACTGTCGAGTATTGTCCTTACTATCAGGAAATAAGAAATACAGGTAATGGGGAATAGAAAGCTATCTGGCCCTACAGGACAAAAGGGAAGATGGTGTCATGGGAAGGGAGGGATGATGGTAGAGAGGGCATATTGGTGATAGGGGAAATTAGAATGTTTGGTGTATTGGGGTGGGGGGAGGGGACAAATGGGGAGAAAATTTGGAACCCAAAATATTGTGAAAATATATGTAAAAAGTTTAATAAATAAATTTATTAAAAACCAAAACAAAAGAAAACAAAAAAAAAGAAAGTAAACTTCTCAAGGGTGGGAATTATATGATGTTTATCTCTATCTGCAGTGCATAGATACCTAGTAGAGTATTTTGAACATATATGACACTTAATAAGAAGTTATAGATTAATAATTAAAAATAAATATTTAATCTACATATTTCATTTTTAAATGACATAAATTCCCCCTCTGTGTCTGTTTTCCCTTCTTGAAGAGTCATCTTTAAAAATAGCTTTGTCTCAAAGATACATGAAAATATTTGCTTCCTATCTTGTTCCTTGTGGATCAATTTACAGGTACCTCTTTTGAATATTGCCTTATTTGTTATATGATTAATTATGCTAGTATATGTCATATAATGATACTTACCATATTAATATGATCTGTAAAGGCATTGATGACTTTACTAGATATAATCAAGATCTCTGCCCTTGGGATTGATTTAAAATAGTATTTGATGATGATTGGTGATAATGATGATGGAGATGAAAATTATTACCCCACATGTTTTTTATTTTACATTAATTAACTACCCTTTCTCTTTTCCCATCTGTTCCCTTCTGATTCACCACTGTCATAATAAAACATTATTCTTAAAAGCAGAATCTATTTTATTTTTATTTCTCTGTTCCTGGAGTCTTTCACATAGTAGACCTTCAACCAATTTCCTTCATCGATTAGATCAAATGTCGTTTTCAACATAAGGAATTTCTGATACCCCCATTACTACTGCATTTCACACCCAAATTTGTTTCTTTTTTTGAAATGTATGCAAATGCAGACTGTTTTCTGTGACATTATATAAGGTCCTTGAAGCCATGGGCAATTCATTTATGCATTTATATACCCAGTAATTGTCACAATGTTTTGTTCATAGTAGGTGCTTGTTGGTTCATGAATTAGTTGAATAAATGAATGAGACAAATAAATTACTCTATAGAATGCAGTGCTACATTTCGATGGAAATGATAATTGTCCAATGACATGCTAAGTACTTGGCTGACATAGCTGATCACCTCTCATCACACATACTACATTTACAATTCTGAATGGACTACGATGAAGAAAAGACCAAGCATAGCTTCAAAGTACAAGGCCAATTGAGCAACCTGTAGAAAATCTCAGAATAAAATCATGTGAATAACTTTATGGAGATTTAAAGAGTAGATCTAACTTTTGAGTTTAAACAAGATGCAATCCTTTTCTACCCAGGGAGATAGTTTTGCCACATTATCTTGTAGTTTTTCCAGCCTAGTTCCAGTATTTTAGAACAGTATCATTTTCATGTAATCCTTGGTTAACATATGTGAATGACTGGAATACTTCTGGAAACTTTCTAGGCAAACCCATCACTGATGGAACAGGCAACATGTTTCAAAATAATAATAATAGTAATGATAACAATAATAATAATAAATTACCACCCTATCCCTTCTCCCTATAACTACATAATACTGCTCTGTGTATTTTCCATCCCCTATTATCCCAATGAATTGTTTGATTCTGCCACCATTGCTTTGGTTTCAGATATTTAGTGGGTGAGATTTTAATTTGTCTCCTTCAATTGGGATTTCCAACTTACCACATTCATTTTCAGCTATATAACTCAGCTGAAATTCCTTTTTTTGTAGCACTGCCTATAGTGAAAAAAAAATCCTCCTCTAGTAGTCTCTGTTGCTTCATCCCTCATTACCATGTGTTAGAGATTGACCCGGTGTTGATAAGCATAGGAATTAAGTAAATCAGCTTCTGTACCCAGAAGGATTGAATTTAATATCCCACATTTAATTTTAGATAGGATCTGAAACATTTTAAGAGATATCGTTACCCAGAAAAGGAAATGATCTCAAACGGTTCTGTTGTGATATATAAAACTGTTAGAAGGAACCCTGAGAATGACGGTATAAGTTACCTTTCATTTGATAAACTAAGATTATTTGTGTTTAAAATCTCAGTTATCTTTCTTCAAATTTGACCATTGGTTTGCATTTAGAGTATGCTGTTTTTAAACATTTTTAATAATAAAATGTTTTTCAACCACAAAATAAATCAAAACATTAATAAGTACCAATTAACTTGCGGTCTGGGTCCATGCACATCTGACCCTAGGACATAAGGTGTTGGAGTTGAAACCAGTGATCAATAAATCAATCAATAATAATTTATTAATTATATTTTACATGCCATTTTGTTCGTTACTCAATGTATAAATCAAGAAGGCAAAAGTTCTCTACAAGAGAGAAAACAATACATATGTAACTACATGCAAAATACATAGAAAAAAATCGATTTCTCCAAATTCTAGATCCAGTACTACCTTCTACATAGGACGTTTTTCTTGATCCATATAGTGTTAGTGACCCTCCACAGAAAATTATTTTTATAGGTATTTGTATATCTATAGGTTGCTGCAAGAAACTGAAATAGGTCTTTTTAAAATGTCCTTTATTTTTTCCTAATCATCAACTCTTCCCCATTAATTGGTTCCTTCCATATAGCCTTCAAGAACATTAATTTTCTCTAGCTCTTCCTCATGGCTGGGGTTCTCTATATCCTTCTTTCTGTTATATCTATCTATTGCCAAGTTTTGCCATTCTATTTTGAAAAATTCCTCATGGAATCTAACGAAGTCATATAGAGAAAGAATTTATAAAAATCCAGCTCAAATTTTTTTTCATAATATCCAGAATTGGTGTTTGGGAAGGATGAAGAGGCTGTACAAGACGCTGAGGGGTGGTCAGAAAGGTAGGAGGAGAACAAGGAAAGAATAGTGACATAAAAATGTGGACGGAAAGAGTGTCCAAGGGGAGAGGGTGACTGAGTGGCAAAGCTGCAGAGAGGACCAGAAGGATAAAGACTGAGAAAACACCCTAAGACCAAAGAAATTCACTTATACTTCTTTACTTCAATTTCATCATCTATAAACTTTTGCCAATAGCAATGATCTCATAGGAGTGTGATGAAGATTAACTGAATTAATATAAATAAAGTACATTAAATAATACCAGCAATATTTTAATATAAGAAATCAAGCTTGACCTTATATTTGGTGAAGGCTTTAATGCAATAGTAGAATAAATTAAATGTTGGACTTGGATTCCAGAAACTGTATTCATACATAGTCTATGACGTTTTTGCTTTATGACCATGGATCCAGAGGTGGGGAACCTGAATTCAAACTTCACAGTACAAATTCTATTACTGCTACTACAACTAATTCTTTTACTACTACTACCACTAGCATTATCCTTATCCATTTATTAAGAGGATTTTTTCTGTGAAATTTGGATTCAATCAAAGGGCTGCACTTGAGAACCTAGAGTGCTACATATGGTCTCAAAGCCACAGGTTGCCCACCCCTGACCAAGTCTCTTATTTTCTCTGCAGAAAAGAGAAGAAATCGAGAACTATTCTAGCTGACTAAAGTTTATTGGACACTCATGGAACACTTTATAGAAAAATGCACCATGAGAAGAGAGAATCTCTCTAACTTCAACTAAGAAAGAGTGGTAACCACTGCTTAATTTGATCCAATAGATGTTTGCAATGCAGTTGTCAGTACTTGGACCAGTCAGTAAGCAAAACCACGTTACCTGTAAAAATTCACTAAAGAATTGCATGATGCTACAAATTACATAACCAAGAATGATCAAAATAAAAGGAGATTGCCTTAGAGCTAATGGATCTTAGAGATTTAACCTACTCCTTCAAATTTGGACACCATTATTTAATTGTTAATATTTATATATTTTAATTATTATTTGTTTTATTTGAACTGTGTGTCTCTTGTCTTCATCCTCCTACATTTTTAACATTAATGCTTTGTCTATTAATTTGATTCAAGATGTTATTGTTAACAGTAGGTGCTTAACCTTGACACAACTCCATGATGTGATGATTTACAAGTTTTCCTGAGAAGCAAATCCTCCAAACCTGCTACTTCCAGCCTCTTTGACATTAGACAAGCCATTGAAATTTTCAGGTCGTCAATTTCCTTATTTGTAAAATGAGAGACTTGGAAAATGACTTTAAAGCATGATTTTTGATCACCAAAAACACTGATGTATTTGAAACATTATTTTTTATTTATGACAATGAATTCTCTGGGGTCTCATTTAGTTCTTCCAGCAAACAGCGTTGCCAATTAAGATATGAAATGGACCTTAGAATGCATGTTGTTTAATATCCTTATTTTCTACTTAGCGAAATTACATCAAAATAAGCCACATATTAAGTAACAGAATACAGAAAAGTAACAGATGAACAGAAAACAGAAGCCTTCCAGACTTCAATAACATTATTCCATTTTATCTTTCATGTTGATACTCACTACTTTGCTGCACAAAATTATTCTGTTATTTCCACAAAATTTTGAGTTGTAATAAATGGTAGTTACATTTCCAATAATTTCCACATACTTGTATTGATTCTGTCATCCAGACCTCACTGCCTCTTCCAACTGGAAGAACTTCAAATATCTAAAGATAATCATTTCCCAATTTAATTTCCATTCCCAAATGGTTCTAAGGTTGCCAACCGGTTTGCCAACTATAACAGGGTAGCATGGTTTTATTAAAGTTTATAGGCCTGTATTACTTTCCCCTGGACCCACTGCCATTTGTAAGTATCCCATTGAAATGTGGTGACTAGATCTCAACAGAACTAGTGGTTCATCTGTTTAGCCAGAGGAATCCACTACAGAGGGATAATGATCATTCTTGTTTTAGACACTTGAATTTCTTTAATGACACGCTGGATCTCATTCTCCATCAGCAGCTGCCAGAAATAATTGAATCAAATTGATAAATGGTCAAATGAAAAGTCCCATACTAGTTTTGCATAAACATTTGCCAAGATATGTTTATCCTATCTCATATATTGACAACTGAGGCTTTTAAGACAAATGCTAAGCTTTATATTTTCCATTTTGAAATATCACCACATTGATTTGTTTTTATCACTTAAGCTCTTTATATTTTGGCTGATTCTTTATCTCTTTATTCACTGAATTAGCCATTCATATCAATATTGTGCCATAAATCAACTTGATTAGTTCCTTCCATATCTTCAACCAGGTTATTGACAGGAAAAAATTTTAAAAAAGATATAGTCCAGAAATATTAGACATTGAGTTAAGGGACTAAGAGTTTTGTTTTTGGCTATGCCACCGAAAATATTTTTCCAATTTAAAATCAATTAATTAATTTCATTGTGTATTGACAGTGACCCTTGTCACATGAATTGTATTACAACTAGAAAAATTAAAAACAACTCTAATTCAGAATTAGAAAGGATATTAGAACTCAGCCTCACCTCTGCTTGCAATATAAAAAATAACTTCATTTATATAGAATTTTCAGATTTTCAAAGTTCTTCACAACTCTTGTCTAATTTTATCCTCACAAATGAGGGAGCTTGGAGCTATTACTATCTAAATTTTTTTAATGAGTGGGCAGATAGGAGTTAAGTGACTTAACCATAGTCGTGCAGTCATTAAGATACTGAGAGTAGATTTCAAATTAATTCTTCCTGATGCCAAATTCAGTACTGTATTCATGGTGCTACATACTTCACTCAAATATATCAATAATTAGACAAACTGACAGTAAGATAGAGACAGGTAATAGATACGTGATAAATGTCATATTTTTGTCAATTTTTTGTTTCTTCCTCTGTAAAATTAGGGTTTTCTACTTATTGTCATATCTCATTTTAATATAGAATCTGAAATTTGCAGTTATAAAAGATACTTTAAATCATTTAGTCCTCATTTTACTGATGAGGAAACTGAAGCTCAGGAAGATTTAATCACTTTTCAAAGCTACAAAGTTAGTAAGTGACAGGGGATGACTGAACTCAGGTCAATTAAATTCTGACTCAGCATTCTTCATCTTGAGTCTTGTATTAAGTCCTATGATATTTAATATATGAAATTACCGTATATGCGAGTTTTTCCTCAGGAAAAAATAAACCACAACATCTAATTTTCCTTGTCACTCAATGAGCATTTTCCTTCTTTCATTCCTTTATCTAGGCAAGTAGAAAAGTCACACAAAACAGAGCTACTCAAGTTGTCGTCAGACTCCTGATCATGGAGTGAGGCATATATTGAATCTTTAATAATACTCACATGCCCACTTTCTCTTCCATAATGCTGACCAGACCTGATCAAATACCCACTCCTTCCTCTGCATGGCAATTTAGGATATAATATATTTGCATTATATGGTAATCAGCCCATCCACATTTGGGCAGGATATCTATGACCAGAAGATTCACTTACTCCATTCATGGGTTTAGGGAACCCACAGGAGTGTTTGACAATTCTGGCCACTTTGCTATTTTTTGTTACAAATCGCACTAGGAGGGGGAAATTCAGACAACTGGGAACCAAAAATGCATTTAAAGAAAGCAAATAGCACACCATAAATGCACATTAAAACAACTTTTAAGTATATGACTGAGAGCCACTCAAGCTATTCAGGAAACAAGGCAACTGTCAGGGAGTAATAACACTCCCTAGATAGTGTTTCTTGGCAAGTATTTAAAATAATGTGGGCTTAGGGGTAAAAAAAAATTGGTTGAGGATTCTATTATTATGATCATCCCAGACAAAGATATGAAGGAAGGCTGATTTCTGGAAACATATGTGGATAAATAAACTTGAATAGATGTTTTAAGTAATAATCTTTGACTTAAATATCATCTTTAAATTTCCCCTGCCAACTCACACCCAACCTCATATTCATTCTAGATTCTAAAAATCTAGTACACTGATTCAAAATTAATTTCCCAAAATAAATTGAGCATGTGCAACATACCACAAAAAATATGAGGCTATCAAAAATTTTAAGAAAGACTTTTCCCCTGCAATTCAGGAGCTTACAATCATGTGTATATTGTGTGAGGTGATTAGAAAATATGTCTAAGAGTTATGAAATAACAACATCAGACTATATCATGAAGTCAGCTATTCATCAACATACTTGCAATTTCATCAAAGGATGATAGATGTAGAACAAGAAAGGACATCTAATTCCACATTTTCTAGAGACAAAAATCTTAGCTCCAAATAATTTGTGACTTAAAGTATTTCAAGTTTATGATCAAGTACCAGAGGCAAGTTTTTAACACAAAAGCTTTAATGCTAGACTTAATGCTCTTCTCCCAGAAATGTGATTCCTCCTCAACTTACCCAAATAATCACTGTTCCACTCATATTCACTGACACCTACCCCCTCCTTCTTGTCCTATTTCATTTCTTTAACCAACACATACTCTAGTTTAGAGGTGTGGAACCTGTGACCTTGAGGTCATATGTAGCTCTCTAGGTCTTGAAGAACATCCCTTTGGCTGAATTCAAACTTCACTGAACAAGTCCTCTTAATAAAAGGATTTGTTCAGTAAAATTTGGACTCAGTCAAAAGGAATGATGAAAGATGTCCTCTGGTTCATGTATTTTTTTGAAGCTACAAACACGCAATTCTATATTTATCATCTATACACCAATGAAGTACTTGACTGTTTTATGGTAATCTCACTGCAAAACGTTCTTGTCTCTTTTTTTCTGATTAGAGATATTATTGTTCATGGTATTCACTGAATCACCAGATCCCAGACTGTTAAGATTAAATCAGTTAAGTGACTAAAAGAGTTTACATTGTAATCAGAGAGAAAATATCCAAGTAAATACAAATGAAACAAACTATATACAGGAAAAGATATTGATTAAGAAAGAGATAGCTCTGGAAATAAGAGAGGTTGGGAATATTTCCTGTAGAAAGTCAGATTTTAGTTAGGACTTAATGGAAATCAGGAATGTCAGTAGTCAGAGAGGACAAAGAAGGTTTCAGTTACGGGGACAGAGTCAGAGAAAATTGCAGGAATCAAGAAATGGAGTCTTATTCCTGGAACAGTCAGTCATACTGACTGGATTAAATATAACATTTTGGGGAATAAGATATAGGAAGGCTGAAATGATAGGAAGGGCCTAGGTTATGAAGGGCATTGCGTGGCAAACACCATGTGTATTTGGTCTTAGAGGCAATGGGAAGCTATTCGACTTTATTGCTTTGGAGGGTGATGACATGACAAGAATTAAGCCTTAGGAAAATCACTTTTGAGGCTGAATGGAAGATAGGTTTGAGTGGGGAGAGACCTAAACAGGGAGACCCCCTGATGAGATATTACAGAAATCTAAGCATGTTATGAAGAAGTCTTGCACCAGAAGAGACATCTATTACTGCATTTAAACATAGGCAACAGAGAGGTTTATGACCTCAACTTTTGGGGCACCTCCTATAGATTCAAATGAATTTTATTGCATCAAATATGTTTACCTCTTATAACTTCTACTTATTGCTCCTATTTATATTCCATGGGGTAAACTTAATCATGTATAATCCATCATCTATGAGAGAACATTTCAAATAAATACAAAGACCTATCACTTCCAAGCCTTCGCTTCATCATTTTAAACATCCCTGATGTCTTCTGCCAAATATAATGCAATCAATGTAATCAATTCATGCCCTTTATAATCCTGCTTACTCTTTTATGTATAATATTAATTTTGGAATGTTGTCCAAATTGTTGGCAACCAGGTGGAAATACAATGTTATAGATATGGTCTGAATAGGGATAAGTAGATCATTACTATCATTTCTCTATTTAAGGAAAGAATGATCCTCATGTATTCACCTCTTTGAAATAGGACAGTGACTTTTTTAAGGGTATGTTATCAGACAAGTCAAACAAGACACTCCCTATTTGCATCGTGTATCTATGTATTGTCCATAAAATCACTAATGTCTTTGTACCTATCAACACTAGAATGTCTCATGACTTGGGGTAATTTAGTATCAAGAGGTGACTATCAGTAAATGCTGTCAAAATGCAATTATTGGGGGGCAGAACTAAGATGGCAGAGGAGCAGCCTGGACTTCCTAGTGCATTCCTGTCAAATCCAGCCAAATACCTGTAAAAATGGTTCTAAACAAATTCTGGAGCTGCAGAACCCACAGAATGATGAAGGGTAGCAAATCTCCAGCCCAAGACAGCTTGGAAGGTCACTGGAAAGTGTCTGGCTCACCACAACAGGAGCAGAGCACAGTCAAACATGGGCCACACCAACACAGACAGGACCTCAGCAGGCCATGAGGAGACAGAATCTCTCACACCTGTGGTAGTTTCCAGACTTCAGGACCCAAGACTTTAAGGATCAATTGGAAGGTCAGTGGGAAAATCCTGTGGGATCAGTACAGGAGAGTGGAGTTGTCTTGACCCAGTCCCTCGGTGGCTGAGGAGGAAAGGGGTGGAGGAACCCACCCCCAGTCACAGCATCAGCAGGGGCAGCTACAGTCACTGTATCTGGAGCTCTGGACCCACAAATGTGGGGTAATCAAGTGGCTAACAGGATACCTCCCCCCACTGGAAGCAGAGAACTACCTTGAAAAGAGCTCAAGAATCAAGTAAATAGGCAGGGAAATGATCAAAAACCAGAAAAAGAATCAGACAATAGAATCTTACTTTGGTGACAAGGAAGACCAAGTCATGCAAAGAGAAGAAAACAGATTCAAAGCTCCTCCATCCAAAGCCTCAAAAAGAAAAAATAATATTTTGTCTCAGGCCATGGAAGAGCTCAAAAAGGATTTTGAAAATCAAGTAAGAAAAATAGAGAAAAATTGGGAAGAGAAATGAGAGTGAAGCAGGAAAATCACAAAAAATGAGTCAACTACTTGCTAAAGGAGACACAAACAATGCTAAATAAAGTAGCACTTTACAGAATAGACTAGCCCAAATGGCAAAAGAGATCCAAAGAGCCAATGAGGAGAAAAATGGCCTAAAATGCTCAATTGGCCAGATGAGAAAAGAGATTAAAAAACTCACTGCAGATAATAATTCCTCAAAGATTATAAGGAGCAGATGGAAGCTAATGACTTTATGAAAAAACAAGCAATTTAAAACAAACCAAAGGAATGAAAAAATAGTAGGTAATGTGAAGTATCTTCTTGGATAAACAATTAACCTGGAAAATAGATTCAGGAGAGACTATATAAAAATCATATGACTACTTGAAAACCATGATAAGAAAAGACCCTAGACATCATCTTTCATGAAATTATCAAGGAATATTGCCCTGATATTGTAGAAACAGAGGATACAATAAATATTGAAAGAGCCCAATGATCTCCTCAGGAAAGATATCCGTAAAGAAAAACTTCTAGAAATATTGTAGCCAAATTCCAGAGTTCCCATATCAAGGAGAAAATACTGCAAGCAGCCAGAAAGAAACAATTCAAGTATTGTGAAAATATCATCAGGAAAACAGAAGATCTAGCAGCTTCTACAATTAGAGATTGAAGGGCTTAAAATATGATATTCCAGAAGACAAAGAAGTTAGGATTAAAACCAAGAATCACCGACTCAGCAAAACTGATTATAATACTTCAGGGGGGAAAATGGTCATTCAATGAAACAGAGTAATTTAAAGCATTCTTGATGCTTTTAGTTCTGAATAGAAAATTTGACTTTCAAACACAAGAATCAAGAGAAGCGTGAAAAGGTAAACAGGAAAGAGAAATCATAAGGGACTTACTAAAGCTGAACGTTTACATTCTACATGGATAGATAATCTACATAGAGATAATTTTCTCATTATTTGAGTAGTTGGGAGAGTTATATACATATAGACGGAGGGCACAGAATGAGTTGGATACGAAGGGATGATAGTTAAAAAAATAAAATTAAGGGGTGATAGAGGAATATATTTTGAGGAGAAAGGGATAAATGAAGTGGGACAAATTATCTCTCATAAAGGAGGCAAGAAGAAACTTTTTAAACTGAGGGGGAAACGGAGGAGGTCAAAGGGAAAAAAAAATCAGGCTTACTCTAATCACATTTGGCTGAAGGTGGGAATAACATGCACACTTAATTTAGTAGCAAAATTGCTCTTAGTTATAGGAAAATAGAGAGGAAGATGAGTAGGTTGTGGGGGAGTTGATAGAAAGGAGGGCAAAAGGCAGGAGGGGGAAATTAGAAGAAAACTATTTTGGGGAGGGACAAGGTCAAAAGAGAGAATAGGATACATGTGATCCAGGATAGGATGGAGGGAAAATATAGTTTGTCTTTCACAACTTGACTATTTTGGAAGTCATTTGCATAGCTCCATATATATAGCCGATTCTGAATTTTTTGCCTTCTCAGTGGGGATGATTGGGGAGGGAGGAGGGGAGAGAAGTTGGAACTCAAAATTTTAAAAACAAAAGTTAAAAATTGTTTTTACATGCAACTAGGAAATAAGAAATACATGTAATGGGATATAGAAATCTGTCCTGCCCTACAATAAGATAGAGGACATGTCTATAAGTCAAAGGAGCTATGTGATAAAAGGGAAGGAAGATTGGGGAAAGAGGTAATCAGAACACAACGTGTCTTGGGGTGGGGAGGAGAAAGATGGGGAGAAAGTTTGGAAATAAAAGTCTTGTGGAAATGAATTTCTAAATCTAAAAGTAAATGAATAAATTTTAAAAATGAAAGGCAAAAATGCATTTATTAATTATATGATCCATTGGCAGTCATTGTGCTAAATACTGATAACGGAAATTTTAATGTGATATAAAACTTCATCTCAAAGAAATGAATATCTGTTTAGCTTAAACAACATTTAAAGCACGTTTTTGTGTCATGGCACAAATGGATATTCCATTGTTTCGCCATTTAGATTTTATTTCCCATAATTATTAATAAGACTTTTTCTTTGATTCACTTAATAATACACAAAAAACATAAAAGAAAAAAATTGAAAGCAAGTGTACAGAAAACCTGACTGTTCAAAGGATGCAAATGATAACCTATAAAAATATATATTATTCATATTGAAAACAAAATATCTTGCAGTAACCCAAACTAAGAAAAAAGAAATTAAGCAAACTATAAAATCAGTGAAAAGTCATAGAATTATCAGTCAGGTAAACTGATAATCAAAGACTACAAGTAATTAAATTAATCATTAGATGTCAATACATTTTTATATAATTAAAAATGAACAAACTAATCATTAAATTGATTCCCATTCACATTTTTTAAAAATTTATTTATTTTAGATTGCGACATTTATTTCCATAAAATTTTGAGTTTTAATTTTTCTCCCCATCTCTCCCCTCCACACACCCCCCCAATACCTTGCATTCTGATTACCCCTTCTCTCAATGTGCCCTCTCTTCTATCATGGCCCTCCCTTCTCTTATCCCTATCTTCTCTCTTTTCTTGTAGGGCAAGATAAATTTCTATACCCCATTATCCGTATTTCTACTTTCCCAGTTATATGCTATAATAATTCTCAGCATTCGATTCTAACACTTTGAATTCCAGCATCTCTTTCTCCCTGCTTCCCTTCCCATCCTCAGAGAGAAGGCAAGCAATTCAACACAGGCTATATATGTGTCATTTTGCAAAAAATTTGCATTATAGTCATGTTGTGTAAGACTAACTATATTGTTCTCCATCCTACCCTGCCCCCCTCCTTTTTTTCTTATTCTCTTATTTGATCTTGTCCCTTCCCAAAAGTGTTTACTTCTAGTTACTCCCTTCTTCCATTTGCTCTCCCTTCTATCATCCCGCTCACCCCACTTGACCCCTTCTCCCCTATTTTCCTATAGGGTAAGATAGATTTTCATGCCAAATTTAGTGTGCATATTATTCCCTCCTTAAGCCATATGTGAAAAGAGTAACCTTCGCTTTTCCACTCTCACCTCCTCTTTTTTATCCTCCGTTGAACAAGATTATTCTTTCCTCTTTTTATGAGTCATGGCCTGCCCCATTCCAATTCTCCCTTTATCCTCCCAATATTTTCCTTTCTCACCACTTAATTTTATTTTATTTTCTTGAATATCATCTCTTCTGATTCAACACAACCTTTACTGTGTGTGTGCATGTGTGTGCATGTGTGTGCATGTGTGTGTGTGTGTGTGTGTGTGTACAATCACTCCACCTACCCAAATAGGGCGAAAAGTCTTAGTAGTTACAAATATTTTCACGTAGAATTATGAACAGTTCAGCTTTAGAAACTCCTTAATGATTTCTCTTACCTGTTTACCTTTTAGTGCTTCTCTTGTTTCTTGTGCTTGAAAGTCAAATTTTCTATTCAATTCTGTTCTTTTCATCGTGAATGCTTGAAAGTCCTCTATATCATTGATTCACCATTTACTGCTTTGAAGTATTACACTCAGCTTTGCTTGGTAGGTGATTTTTGGTTTTAATTCCAGTTCCTTTGACTTCTGGAATATCCTATTTCAAGCCCTTCAAACCCTCATTGTAGAAGTTCCCAGATCCTGTGCACTTCCACAACACCCGAATTGTTTCTTTATAAATGCTTGCAATATTTTCTCCTTGACCTGGAATCTCTGAAATTTGGCCACACCAGTCCTAGGAGTTTCTCTTTTCAGGTCCCTTTCAGGAGGTGATCAGTAGATTCTTTCAATATTTATTTTGCCCTCTGCTTCTATAATATCAGGGCAGTTTCCCTTGATAACTTCATGAACGATAATGTCTAGCCTCTTTTTTGGTCATGGATTTCAGGTAGTCCTATAATTTTTAAATTGTCTCTCCTGGATCTATTTTCCAGGTCAGTTGTTTTTCACATTATCTTCTATTTTTTCAGTCATTTGGTTTTGTTTTTTAACTTCTTGATTTCTCTCATAAGTATTAGCTTCCCTGAACTCCACTCTCTATTTTAAGGATTATTTTGCTCATTAAGCTTTTGAACCTTCCTTTCTATTTGACTAATTCTAATTTTTTAAAGCCTCCTCCTTATTCAATTTTTGGACCTCTTTTTCCAATGAAGTTAGACTCGTTTTAAAGTATTGTTTTCCTCAGCATTTTTTTTTGCTTCCCCTTTAGCAAGATGCTAACTCACATTTAAAGCTCTTCTATTGCCTGAGCCTAGATCAAGTTTCCTTTGGAGGCCCTGGATGCAGGGACCTTGACATCCTATGACAGTATGCCTTGTTCTTCCTCACCTGAAAGGATGGGAGGAGACACCTGTTCACCAAGAAAGTAACCTTCTATGGTCTTATTCTTTTCCCCTTTTCGGGGTATTTTCCCAGTCTGTTACTTTGCTTCTGAATTCTTTGTCAAGAGTAGGGTCCTAGTGCTCCTCCTTCCCCTAGTACTGTCGTCAAGGCTGAGATTAAAGTCAGCTACTCAATTACCCCAGGGTCTTTGGGTGGGTGTGGGGCCGGCACTCAGGGGCAGATCAGCTGCTCAATTCCCCCAGAGGTCTTAAGCTGAGATGCCTGGGCAATGTACCCTGGTTGTCTCCCAGGCCACTGCAGCTATCTTCAGCCTGCTGCTGCTTCCCCGCCTCAGTCACTGCCTGGGGCCAGTGTTGGGGGTACCCTTCTCGCCTCTCGCCCACCTGTGAAAGCCTTCCCACACTAACCTTTGGAGATTTCTTTGTAGCTTGTGGGTTGATGGATCTGGGACCCTCTCTGCTAGGAATTCTGCCCCAGAGGTCTGTTCATCTCAGTGCCACATGACTGGGGCTGGGCTCCAGTCTGCTTAGTGTCACATGAGATAGACCTTTCCTGTTGGCCTTCCAGGTTACCTTTGGCTGGAAACCTCTTTCACTCTGTTATTCTGTTGCATCTTCTGCTCTAGAATCTGTTGAGAGTCATTTTTCAAAGGTATTTTGTAGCCTGTGAGGGAAGTGCTAGAGTACATATATCTTTCTACTCTGCCATCTTGGTTCTGCCCCTCTTCTCAATTTTTTTTTTTCACACAAAAAAAAGGAAAACTAAAACACATTTCACAAATCTTATATTATGAGGAAAAATTTTCATGATACCAAAACCAGCAAAGGACATGCTTGAAAAACAAAGCTATGGACTTCTCTCATTAATGAATATTATTTTAGTCACACAAAATTAAACAATTATGAGGACATAGCAGTAAGATAAATAAAAGTGGTTAACTGTAGCTCAAGAAGACGATTATTAAATGTCTTATGCTTTCATGGAACTTTTGCTTTTCTGGTGTGAAATAACATGCACAACAATGTATAAAACACATATTATAAGAGAGACAGGGGGAAAAATCAGTTTTTACTGATGGGGTCAAAGAAAGTGGAACCTCCAGAGTTCAGAGAAACAAGATTTCTCAAATTGGAAATGATTATAGATGACTTTCTAAGCTTATCATATTTAAATCTCATAACTCATATTACAATTTTATTCACAATAGTATCTATTGATATTACTGATTTAATTGAATAACTGGATACTTGTTAGTTCTATTAGGAGAAGAGAAATGATTTAAGAAATTTCAAAAAATGTATAATAAAAAAATGTGTCTGGGGAAAAACAGTAGCACACAATATATGCAAATCCTGACAGGTAGGTATTTGCCAGTAAGTCAAATTACACTTAACATTTGACAATGAAAACAAACCAGACATGTAGGAAAGGTGTAATAGTAACATGGTATCCCAGTGAAGTTTATCAGAAAGGGAACGTTAGGAAAGTCAAAGGAAGGAACTTCATATAAATTGTAGTTCTGGGACAATTACCCAACATTTGGGTAAATGGGGATAAATAGAAGGATATGAATGTAGACAACTATCAAAATTGGAAATAAAGAGATCTATTGCTAAGAACTGAATGCAAAGGAATGAAGGCTGGGTCGGGGAAATGCTTAAAAGGAACTAAGGAAATATCCAGTTATAATCAGATTTGTAACACATAATTATTTCAATTGCAGCCAAATTCACTTTAGTAAATGAGGTGAGATGGAGGAAAATTTGACAGTGGGTGTAGTAAATATGTTTGACTGTCAATCATATCTCCAAATGAATACTATGCCTTCCTCAGTAAAAGTTAGGAAGATAAATTCTGGGAAAGAAATTTCCCATTAATGGAAATTTCATAGTAATTTTTCTGGGTGGCAAAGGCCAGAAAAGAACCAGGGTGTTCGAGTACTTAACATTGAGGAGGGATATAATTATAGACTTTCAAGAAAAAGATACTCTTGACTTTCCTCAAGGATAAAAATCCATCCACATGGGGGACAGAGCCAAGATGACAGAGTGAGAGCAATGACTCACCTAAGCTCTTGGACAAACTCCTTCAGATACCTCTGAAAGGAGAATCTAAACAAATTTTGAAAGTGAGGAATCCAGTGGGAGATAGACTGTGGTGGATTCGGAGCCCAGGAAAGACTGGAAGGTTCACAGGAAAGATCTCTTCTGCGGGGGTGAGTCCACAGCACAGAGAACAATGCATCCAGTGCAGCAGAGCGGAAGGGCCCTGGGAAACCTTAGACAGCAGCAGGGGGAACGTGCAGAGTGGCAGCCAAGTTTGGGACACCAGCAGAGCCAAACGAGTGGCAGCCACTGAGCTCCAGATATCAGTCACAGCAGCTCCTGAGACTTTCAGCCCACAGATTAAACATCGGTAAGTCACCTACTTGGACTTACCCCGGAAAAGTCCTGCATCAGCGGAAATAGCAGAAGAGGCAAATAGTCTCATAATACCTGAAGCTAGTAAAATAACTAAGGGGATTTCTCTTACTGTGGAGGAAGCAAACCGGAAGGACAGAGGATCCAGGGTGGAAGAAACTTACACTCGTACCCAGGCATGCCTCAGCACCAGGAGAGGAGACCCAATAGGGGTGGGAACCCATACTAGCACCTAGGCATGCCTCAGCACTCCAGGGGAAATGTGAAGAAAATAGGGCAGCTGGGATCACTGTCACCTCAGCTTGCCTTTGCCTCAGTTCAACTGAGGATATTTCCCATGACCAGACCGCCCCTCCCCGATACTTAACAAGCTAATCCCAAGGCTGATCAAGGAAACACCAAACACAAACATACTCTTAGTTTTTTTTTTTTTCCCACAAGTCAGCTGAACACCAAGTTCCGCAGCTTCTAACTGAAAGAACCAGAAGCCACAACACACAATCATCTTCATGAACAACAACAACAACAACAAAAAGCAAAGTAAGTGCAAAAAAAACCCAACATAGAATACATCTATGGGAATAAGGACCAAAACACAAATACCAAAGAGGTCAGTACTGAGATTGTACTCCCATCTGAAACTTCAGAAGGGACTATGAACTGCTCACATGCACAAACAGCTATCCTGGAACACATGAAGAAGGAAATATAAGAAAAACTGGTTAACGATTTTAAAATTATAATAAAATGAATTCACTGATGAGAACATCTCTTTGAAAAGGAAAATTGAACAAATAGAAAAGGAAGTACAAAAATTAATTAGAGAAAACACCTCCCTAAAAGGAACGGTTGGTCAAATGGAAAAGGAAGCACAAAACCTAACTGGAAAAATTGGACAAATGGAAGAGGAAGTATAAAAGTTAACTGAAAAAAAACAATTTGATATAAAATGGACACTATTTCTATCTGGGTCCCTAGGCCAAGAGATCTCTGTTAGGTGACTGGGCAGAATAGCTTGCCTAGTAACAGTTTTCTTCTGTTGTTAAGCCCCTGTCAAAATGTTATTCCCCTTTGGTTTAATATCTGATAAATTGTTAACAGTCACTTCTTGTTTAGTCCATTTGCATGGTAACCACCTGTCCTGCCCCATGTTAGCCCCCCATTACCAGGTAACCATCTTCTGCTTAGCCCACCCTCCTTTCCTGATTGGTTACTTCTACTGGCACCTGTTTTCTGTTGGGGGTCCTGTGCCTAGTAACTCCCTGACAACCCCTTCTGTTTTGGGGGTTCTTGCTTAGTAGTC
Source organism: Bettongia penicillata ogilbyi (assembly GCA_023548195.1). Taxonomy (NCBI): domain Eukaryota; kingdom Metazoa; phylum Chordata; class Mammalia; order Diprotodontia; family Potoroidae; genus Bettongia; species Bettongia penicillata. The sequence goes on from JAJHZJ010000257.1 coordinate 4,111,776, forward strand.
ACCCCCCCCCTTACTCTGTAAGAACCCTGTTTGTTGTGGAAACCGCAAGGCTGTACCGAGTAGCGCTGAAATGCTTAAAATGCACTCACACACCTCAGTTCGGGGTTGTCTCCTCTGGGTCTCTACATGAGGTAGCTGCCAGCCTGGCTAATAAATGACGCTCTCAAAATTCCTAATTGACCTTTGCCTGTGACTTATTAATTCAGTCCATTTCACATGGAGCTTCCACCGATATCGCCTTTGGCTCTGTATGTACAGGCAAGCTGTCTGTCCTGCTTCACTGGGTTCGACTCTAACTTTGGGGGTGGCCAACGGGATTTATCTCAGCCCCAATTTTGGAACACAGTCCGAGGTCAGGATTTCGGTAGCAAAATTTTCCTGATCTGGCCAAAAATGAGCGTCCTGTCTGTTCTGGTGAGTACTCTGGTATAGTAAGTGGCTGGGCTGGATGCAGTGGTAAGAAGCTCTTACTGACCTCCATGGGACGCCGCTGAGAGTCCAGGTTTGACCCCTCTGTGAGAGGCTGCGGGAGAGTCCTGGATGACCTATGCAGATATTGCATGAAGTCCTTGACTTCTGAAGGTATTGCAAGAAGTCTGTAAATTCTGCATGTACTGTGAGGTTCTAACTACCTCACTGGGTCCTGACTTTGTCTTGTCTTTTTGTTCTGTGTTTCTGTTTAATCAAACTTTGTGTCTTACTCTCCCTCCCTGCTCTCATGGGCCAAGTACAATCAGGTCCCGAGAAAAATTATTCTGTCAACAGGAATGGCCCACCTTTGGGGTGGGTTGGCCACCTGGAGGGTCATTTGATAAATCAATTGCAGGGCAGGCATGGAAAATAATGAATAGGAACCCGGCCATCCATATCAGATCCCATATATCAGCATCTGAACAGTGATAGAAAGTAAGCCAAAGTTGTCTGTATATGCGTTCTGTCTTTACATGTTCTCTGTGTATGTGTGTGTTTGTGAGTTATTATGGCCGGCTCCACTGTAGCTGGAATTCGGAATGTTATCTCTTTTCCTCCCCCTGCTCCCTTCTCTTTGATGGCTAAAGCATCAGGGAGAAGAATGGGAGAGAAAAGGAGAGAAACTAATTTTACAATGAATGCAAGGAAATGCTGTTTGTGCAGTTTTAAAGGGGCTGTAGTCAAAACCCACTAGGAGAACAACAGGGGTAGAAAGTTTAAGGATTTTTGGAAAGTTGTTGGAGAATTCTCTCTCTTTCTACCTTCTAACCCTGACCAGGTTGCGAAGGTGGAGAGAAAGACAAGAAAAAATCGGGAAATTTTTCCCCTCAAAAATTCTCTCTCTCTCTCTCTTTCCTCCTTCTAACCCTGGTCAGGTAGTGAAGGTGGAGAGAAAGATGGGAAGAAATTGGGAATTTTTCTCCCCTCATATCAGCAAGGCAGATTGAATAGCTTGTAATTACCTCATGCCTCACCTAAAAGAGAAAAGCTTTTGTATATGGGATACAACTAAAAGGTAGTTTTTCTGGTCATATTTCAAGTGAGACATGTCACTCTTAATTGGATGTTAGAAACAGGTCAGAATTTGTTGTATTATTTGGCACTAAGGCAATTTGAGAAGGCTTTGAACTCCCAAATGGAAAGGAGGGGACTAGGTGCCTATGGACTTGTTTCAGAATCTCCTTCATTTTTGCTTGTGATTTCATGACCTTTCCTTTTAAAAACATTTTTAAGGAGTGCATACAGACATGAAATTTTCTTGAGTAAAAATTAGAGCCATTAAGATTTTATTTTACTCTGAAATCCAGAAATAATGATAGAGAAAGTAATTTGTAATCTGAATTTTGCTGGAACAAAAGAGGTTGGAAAAATTGTGTAAAACCAGTTATGTTATTTAAAACCAGGTATTTTCACCTTTGCCTGTTAAAGAAGTTACAGCTATCATTTATAAAAGTTATAAGATTGTCAACTAAGTCTTTGAAGTTGCTGTTTTAATGCTAAACCTAAAATTATTAATTGGTCACTGTGTAGAAAGAAATGAATGGAGTAAAATTTATTTGGACTGGTTCCGCCCGACTGGTTCTGCAGAACAGTCCTCATGTATCTAGGGGTTGGCAGGCATGGGACTTTTGCCAATTCCTTTTGTTTTGTAAAATTACCAAGGCTCCTTTCATGTGGACAAAGTCATCAGTCCTAAGAAAAATTTGTTTGAACCAATGAATGTGACTTGCTGAGAAGTTGTACAAATAACTGTATTTGGCTTTAAGTTGTGATTAATGACATTTGCTGTTTAAGGTAAAAGCATTTGGGACCATGGATATTTTGTTTAAGTCTGAATTCGGGTACAGTTGTCTGCATTAAATCAGTACCTGAGAGAATATGCCACAAGTGGCTCAGAGGGACTGTAATCCCCCATCCTGTACTGTTATCAGGTGAAATTTGTATCTGGAGAGGAAACACCAAGGCGACAATTCTAGACTCAATCTAGGATGGGATCCTCCTGGTCAGTTTCTCCATTGTATCCTTTTATAAGGAATGTTTCCCACCTGACTATTCCTGGGTCTGGTTTTAATACAGATACTGCATGATTGGAAAAATTTTACTCATACCTGAATTCAAACAGAGTTAAAAGATGTTTTACTCACTGCCAGCAGTTACTCCGGGTGCTTTTTACCAGGGAGGAATGCGACCGTATCCTCTTGGAATCCCGAAAGGGCGTCTTGGAGCCAGATGACCACCCCTCCTCTGACCCTGCCCATCTTAACCGCCTACTCCCTAGAACCTGCCCCAGCTGAGACCCCAATGATGACCAAGGTAAGGAGGCTCTCCACAGGTATCGCCAGTTGCTTTTGGGAGGGCTTAGAGCTGCGGTTAGGAAGCCCACAAAAATGTCTAAGGTTAGTGAATTTAGGCAAGGCAAGGATGAGATTCCTGCTTATCTCAAGAGATTGATGGAGGCATACAGATTATGCACCCCTATTTATCTGGAGGATCCAAACAACCGGAGGGCCATAGTAATTGACTTTGTTTCCAGTTCTGCCCCTGACATTCGAAAGTAAATCCAGAGAAAGGAGAGGTTCGAAACTGAACTCTTGGAGGTGGCCCGTAAAGTCTCCAGAGTGGTGATTGTGGCCCTAGCTGAAACTTCCCCAGGAGTTGAGGGTGACACTCTCTGTGGGGGGGTCATCTGCAGCCTCTGTCCTGAAGAAACCCCTGGGCCCTGTTGTCTCACTCTTCCATCTCAGTTCAGGGGGCCACTGGCCAAGTTAAGAACGTTCTTGTAACCAGAGCAAGGGACATCCACCTAGGCAAGGGCCTGGTTTCTCATTCTTTCCTGGTCATGCCTGATTGCCCATATCCTTTATTGGGTCAAAACTACAGGCTGTCATTTCATTCTCTGGCCCTTCCCTTGCTCTGGAATTTGAGCCTCTACCCCAGCTGATGGTATCCTGCCCTCTCTCGGAAGAATCAAGGCTAATGACTGTTTCTGATAACCACCCAGATGCCACTTCACCTATATTGTCAGAATTTCAGCAGGAAGTTCTCGGCGTATGGACTGAAACCCATCCTTTTGGTTTGGCAAGGCACCAGCCCCTGAGGTAGTTCTGCCTCCTGTAACTGCCGTGCCCAGTCAGCTAACACTCTGCTCTTGCCTGTTCATCAGCCCGGTTCCGGGGATCTCCGTCCAGCTCCAGACTTCTGTGAAGTGAACAGTCGGGTAGAAACTTACCATCCTACAGTTTCTAACTGTACACCTTTTTTTTCCTCTCTGGCCCCTTCTTTAATGTGGTCCACAGTCCTGATCTGGGAAGATGCTTTCACTACTGTTCATGTGCATGACTGTGCATATCAATAAAAGGGTTTGTTGACTTCGGTGGGAAAAGGGGTGAGGAAGCAGCAACAGATATGAGATCTGTTGGATGCAGTCTGGCTACTTAAAAAAGTTGCTGTCGTATGGCCCAGTTTTTGTGCAAGCTCTTTCAAAAGCTATCGGAGTTAGGTGGAAACTACACCATGCCTATAGACCCCAGAACTCAGACCAGGTAGAAAGGATGAATAGGACCCTGAAGGAGTATGTTGCTAATCTTAAGGTTGAAACTGGTGAGATCTGGGTGAGTCTCCTTCCCTTTGCTCCTCCCTTTGCTCTGCTTTGGTCTAGGTCTCTCTCTCTCTCTCTCTGTCCTCTTTCGAAATCATGTTTGGAGTACCCCCCCCCAGTTGTTCCACCAGTTGTTGTTCGGAGCGTTGGCTTCCCGATTTTTCTAATGTTGCCCTCCTCAAGTCCTTACAGGCTCTGCGTGAGGTCCAGAGTACCCTCAAATCGTTATCCTCACTTGATCCTCAGTGGACCGGGCCTTTCAAGTGATCCTGTCAAATCCATCAGCAGTTGATGTTGCAGGATGCAAGGCGTGGATACATGGTTTACACGTCAAGCCAGTAGCATCACCATCTGCCCAGCGGACAGTACATCCATCTGGATACCTCAGGCCCCATCTTACTTAGATCGTTCTGTTCTCCCTCCTTTTGTTTCTCTTCTTTCCTACAGGCTGCTCCAGGACCCATCAACCCGTCCCCTACTTGTGGACTCTAAGCAGGACTGGCCATGGGACAGTTATTGCTCAGAATTCCTCCTTTGCGGCAGTCAGTTTTCACTTTGATCTGTGCGCCCTCATTGGCCTCTTCACCAGTCTGCCAGGATATGGGTGTGGGACTCTGGTGGATGACCTGCCCCAGGTGTATTTGTATTCTGAGCCTGAAGCCCGGGAACACTTCAACCTACAAGGACGTGTTCCCAGGGCTGCTCCTATCCTGATTCCCATTCTAGCAGGATTGGGTATAGCTGGTTCAATAGCTGTGAGCACAGCCTCCCCAGTCACGGGCAGCAGCCATTTCAATGCTCTTAGTGACCACATAGACCAAGACATCAGAGATATAGAGTCTCAAATCTCGCATCTAAAGTCTGCTTTAGATTCCCTAACCGAGGTAGTCCTGCAAAACCAGAGGGGTCTAGACCTTCTGTCCCTAAAACAGGGTGGCCTCTGAATGGCTCTAGGAGAGACCTGTTGTTTTTATGCAAGCCACTCTGGGGTGGTCCGAGAGTCCCTCGCCATGGTCGGCAGATGTTTGGAAGAACGAGAGTCAACTCGACAACACTCCATGACATGGTTCCAGTCTTTGTTCAACTGATCACCCTGGCTAAATACTCTGGCGTCCGCCATAGTAGTACCCCTGATACTCCTGTGCCTTGGTCTACTAATAGTCCCTTGCATTGTGAACTGTGCCTCTAGGTACATTAGGGATCACATACAATCTGTAAGACTGTTTGCTTTGCTTCTCGCTTATTCCCCTTTGGACTCTGATGAGTCCCCCGTTTAAATTGGTCACATGAAAAGGGGGAAGTAAAATGGACATTATTTCTCCCTGGGCCCCTAGGCCGAGAGATCTCTGTTAGGTTACTGGGAAGAATAGCTTGCCTAGTAACAGTTTTCTTCTGTTGTTAAACCCCTGTGAAAATGTTATTCTCCTTTGGTTTAATATCTGACAAATTGTTAACAGTCACTTTTTGTTTAGTCCATTTGCATGGTAACCACCTGTGCCCCGCCATGTTAGCCCCCCATTACCAGGTAACCATCTTCTGCTGAGCCCCCCTCCTTTCCTGATTGTTTACTTCTACTGGCACCTGTTTTCTGTTGGGGGTCCTGTGCCTAGTAACTCCCTGACAACCCCTTTTGTTTTGGGGGTTCTTTTCTAGTAGTCAGCCCCCCCCCTTACTCTGTCAGAACCCTGTTTGTTGTGGAAACCTCAAGGCTGTACCGAGTAGCGCTGAAATGTTTAAAATACACTCACCCATCTCAGTTCGGGGCTGTCTCCTCTGGGTCTCTACATGAGGTAGCTGCCAGCCTGGCTAATAAATGATACTCTCGAAATTCCTAATTGACATTTGCCTGTGACTTATTAAGTCGGTCCGTTTCAGATAAAGATTAGAACTGGGCAAGTAGAAACTAATGACTCAATGAGACAGCAAGAATCAGTCAAGTAAAATCTAAAGACTGAAAATATAGAAGGAAATGTAAAATATCTAAATGGGAAAACAACTGACCTCGAAAACAGATCCAGGAGAGACAATTTAAGAATTATTTGCCTGCCGGAAAGCCATGATGAAAAAAAAGACTGGACAAAATCTTCCAGGAAATCAAGGAGAACTGCACAGAAGTACTAGATCCAGAGAGCAAAATAGTCATCAAAAGAATCCACTGTTCACGTCCTGAAAGGGATCCCAAATTCAAAACCCCAAGAAATATTGCTGCCAAATTCCAGAATTATCAAGTGAAAATAAAAAATGCTACAGGCAGCCAGAAAGAAACAATTCAAATATCGAGGAGCTACAGTCAGGATCACACAGGACCTTGCAGCTTCTCTATTAAAAGATCAAAGGAATTGGAATCCAATATTCTGCAAGGCAAAGGAGATGGAACTAAAAAAAGGATCAATTCCTCAGCAAAGTTCAGCATAATATTTCAGGCAAGGAGACGGTCATTCAACGGAGTAAGGGATTTCCAGACAAAAGGGATTTCCTGACAAAAACGCCATAACTTAATAGACAATTCGATCTTCAAATGCAGGTCTCAAGAGAAGCATAAAAAGTAAACAAGAAGGGGGGAGCAGGGAACTTGTTACTCAATATGGGCAGACAGTTTACCCCCCTATAAAGGAAGATGATACCTGTTAATCTTGAGAGTTGTGCATCTATTATGGAATATAAAAGGGATATACATAGAGGGAAGGGGTATAAAGTAAATGAGGTCATATCAAAAATATGATTTAAGTATGCAAAGGGAGTGTAATAGCAGGTGTGAAAAGGAGGAAGCAGAAAATGGTAAATTGCATCACAAGAAGAAGTACAAAATAATACAAGAGAGAAAGAGGGGAGGGAGTTGAGCATTATTTGAGAGGTACTGTCATCTGATTTGTTTCAAGGAAGGAACAATAACCTTAAGTAGATAATCCTAAATAGCTCTACAGGCAGTAGGAGAGGAAGGGGGAAGAAAAGGGAAGGAAGCTAAAAGGGGGGAAGAAGCAGTAAGGGTAAAGGGGAGTAAAAGGGAGGGGGGCTGAAAGAAGGAAGGGAAGGTTGCAAGAGGAGGTGGTGAAAATTGATTACTGTTGAAGAAGGGAAGAGAGACAGGAGAGTCAAAAGTACAAACGGTGGAACCATAACTGTGGATGTGAATGGAACGAACTCTCCCATAAAACAGAGATGGATAGCAGAATAGATTACAAGTCATAATTCAACAATATGTTGTTTACAAGAAACACATTTGAAACTGGGGGATACCGACAGGATAAGGGCCAAAGGTTGGAGCAGAAATATATTGTGCATCAGTTGATGGAAGAAAGGTAGGGGTAGCAATTCTAATCTCATACAAGGCAAAACCAGAAATAGATCTAATCAAAAGAGATAAGAATGGAAATTATATCCTGCTAAAAGGCACTATGGACGATGAAGCAATATCATTACTAAACATGTATGCTCCAAGTGGTATAGTATCCAGATTCTTAGAGAAGACGTTGAGGGAGTTGAAAGAATGAATTGACAGCAAAACTATACTAGTGGGGGACCTCAACCTCCTCCTCTCTGAATTTGATAAATCTTACCTCAAAATAAACAAGAAAGAGGTTAAGGAGGTAAATAAAACTCTGGATAAGGAAGATATGATAGATCTTTGGAGAAAACTGAACGGGAATAGGAAGGAATATACCTTTTTCTCAGTGGTACATGGCACATTTACAAAAATTGACCATGTAATAGGACATAAAAACCTCACAATGCAGTGCAGAAAGGCAGAGATAATTAATGAATCCTTTTTAGATCATAATTTAATAAAAATTATGTGTAATAAAAGGCCATGAAAAGATAAACCAAAAATCAATTGGAAACTAAACGATGTAATCCTAAAGAAGGAGTGGGTTAAAGAAGAAATCATAGAAATAATCAAAAACTTCATTTCAGAGAATGACAATAATGAGACAACCTATCAAATCTTATGGGATACTGCAAAAGCAGTTCTTAGGGGAAGTTTTATATCTCTGAATGCCTACATAAATAAAATGGAGAAAGAGGACATTAATGACTTGGGCATGCAGCTGAAAAAGCTAGGAAAAGAACAAATTGAAAATCCCCAACTAAATACCAATTTGGAAATACTGAAAACCAAAGGAGAGATTAATAACATTGAAATTAAGAAAACTATTGAATTAATAAATGAAACCAATAGCTGGTTTTATGAAAAAAACTAATAAAATTGATAAACTGTTGGTCAATTTGTTTAAAAAAAAGAAAGAAGATCAAATTATTTATATTAAAAGTGAAAGGGGTGAAGTCACTTCCAATGAGGAGGAAATTAGAACAATAATTAGAAAATCCTGTGCCAGAACTTTATGCCCACAAATTCGATAATCTAAACGAGATAGATGAGTATTTTAAAAAATACAAATTGCCCTGATTAACAGAAGGTAAAGGTGAATACTTAAACAACCCTTTCTCAGAAAAAGAAATTGAACAAGCCATCAAAGAACTTCCTAGGAAAAATTCTCCAGGACCGGATGAATTTACAAGTGAATTCTACAAACATTTAAAGAACAGGTAATTCCAATACTATACAGACTATTTTTGAAAATTGTGAAAGAGGGAACCCTCCCAAATTCTTTCTGTGATACAAATATGGTTTTGACTCCTAAACTAGGGAGAGACAAAACAGTAAAAGAAAATTATAGACCAATTCTCTAATGAACACAGATGCAAAAACTTTAAATAAGATTTAAATCGAATACAGCATATTATCACGAGAATAACACATTATGATTAAATCGGATTCATGCCAAGAATACAGGGCTGGCTCAATATTAGGAAAACTATTAGCAATATCGATTATATCAACAAAAAATTTAACAAAAACCATATGATCATCTCAATAGATGCAGAAAAAGCTTTCGACAAAATACAACACCCATTCCTATTAAAAACACTGGAGAACATAAGAATAAAGGGAACTTTCAATAAAATAATAAACAGTATCTATCTACTTCACCATGAATTATATGAAATGGGGATTAGCTAGATAAATTTCCAATAATATCAGGGGTGAAACAAGGATGTCCATTATCACCACTATTATTCAAAATGGTACTAAAAATTTTAGCTGTAGCAATTAAGCAAGTTAAAGAAATTGAAGGAATAATAGGCAAAAAAGAAACTAAGCTATCACTTTTTGCAGATGATACAATGATATACTTAGAGAATCCCATTGATTCAAGTAAAAAAAACTATTTGAAATAATAAACAACTTTGGCAAAGTTGCAGATTGCAAAAAAATCCGCCCAAATCTTCTGAATTTCTATATATGAGTAACAAAGTCCAACAGCAAGAGATAGAAAGAGAAATCCCATTTAAAGCTAGAGTAGACACTCTAAAGTACTTAGGAATTTACCTGCCAGGGATTATATGAACAAAATTACACAACACTTCTTGCACAAATAAAGTCAGATTTATGTAAGTGGTAAAACATCAGTTGCTTATGGGTAGGCCTGGCTAATGTAATAAAAATGAAAATTCTACATAAATTATTTGATTATTTAGTGCCATACCAATTAAACTGACAGATAATTATTTTCTGGAACTGGATAAAATAATATCAAAATTCATCTGGAAGAACAAAAGGTCCAGAATATCAAAGGGACTAAAGAAAAGAAGTGCTAGGGAAGGTGGCCTAACACTATCAGATCTCAAATTATACTATAAAGCAGCAATTATCAAAACTACTTTGTATTGGCTAAGAAACAGAGGGATAGACAAGTGGCATAGACTTGGCACTCAATACACAGTAGGCAAGGAATACTGCAACCTGTTGTTTGATAAACCCAAGGACCTTAGCTTCTGGGATAAGAACTCACTGTTCAACAAAAATTGCTTAAAAAACTAGATAACAGTGTGGCGGAAACTAGGCCTAGACCCATGCCTGACACCATCCACAAGAATAAAGTCCAAATGGGTACACAATCTAGGTATAAAGATTGATACCATGAACAAACTGGAGCAGCAAGAAATACTGTATTTATCAGATTTATGGAGAAGGCAGGAATTTTTGACTAAAGAGGAGGTAGAAAGCACTATGAAATGCAAGATGGATAGTTTTGATTATATTAAACTGAAAAGTTTTTGCACAGCCAAACCCAATGCAACCAAATTTGGAGAAATATTGTAAATTGGGAAAGAATTTTTACCGCTAATCTAGGGAATAAAGGACTCATTTCTAGAATACATAGAGAACTGCCTCAAATGTACAACTATACAAGTCATTCCCCAATTGATAAATGGTCAAAGGATATGAACAGACAATTTTCAGAGGAAGAAATTAAAGATATTGATATTCATATAAAAAAATGCTCTATCTCATTTTCGATTAGAGAGATGCAAATCAAAACAACTCTGAGGTACCACATCAAACCTATCAGATTGGCAAACATGACAGAACAGGAAAATGATAAATGACATGGGAGAATTGAAACACTAATTCATTGTTGGTAAAGCTGTGAGCTCATCCAACCATTCTGGAGAGTGGTTTGGAACTATGCCCAAAGGGCTACAAAACTGTACCTAACCTTGGACCCAGCAATATCGCTACTAAGACTGTATCCCCAAGATATCATAAAAATGGGAAAAGGTCCCACATATACAAAAATATTTATAGCAGCACTCTTTGTGGTGGCCAAAAACTGGAAATCAAGGGGATGCCCATCAATTGGGGAATGGCTGGATAAATTATGATATATGAATGTAATGGAGCACTATTGCTCCATAAGAAATAATGAACAAGAAAACTTCAGAGAAGCCAGGAAGGATTCATATGATCTGATGCTGAGCAAAAGGAGAAGAACCAGGACAACTTTGTGAACAGCAACGACCACATTGCCTGAGAGTTTCTTTCTGGTGGACTTGGAACTTCGTAATAAAGCAAGAACTTAAGAAAAAATTCCAATAGTTTTCTAAGGCAAAAGTCCTTCTGCACTCAGAGACAGAACTATGGAACTCATTCGCAGAATGTAGCAGATCGTGTGTGTGTGTGTGTCTCTGTGTGTGTGTGTGTGTGTGTGCATGCGTGCGTTATGTTTTGATTTGTTATATTATTTCTTCCATTTATTTTACTTTGTCTTCACAGCATGACTACAGTGAAAACGTATTCAATAGTAAAATATATGTAGATCCTATATAGAATTGCATGCCATCTTGGGGAGGGAGGGGTGTGGTGGAGAGTAGGTAGAGGGGGTAAAAATAACTTTTAATGTACTGATTGTAGAATATTAAAAAAATAAATAAAATAAAAAAATCTATCAACATTTTGGTTCTCTTGATTCTCTCTTGTTTTTCTTGGAAAAAAAAAATTGGTTTTCTGATTTCTAGGAGAAGCACAAAATATCAGATTGTGATAACGACCAAGAATTTGCTATACTTGTTAGAGCAAGAGATTCTTGGTTGAGGAGGGAACTGGGTTTTGAAGTGTCCACCATTGGACAGGTGGAGGAATAGGGAGCTAGATTAGTCTTTATAAGGATAATCTTCAGGAACATTTAAAAAGAATATATAGAGATAATCAGAAGTAATTGGATGAGCTCACCTATTTCAGCCTATTGTGGGAAGTGTGATCATACCTATATATGCTTTAAGATTAGAAGACTTTCATGCTATTTTAGAATTTTTCTGGTTAGAATCTCTATGACTATTCTGGTTGTATTCCAATCTATGAACCAGGCTTACTAAGTCTGAGTCCCTTCTTCTTCTGTTCCCTACAGTGTTTTCACCCATACACCCACTGTGTTGGGGAGATTGGTATTGCAGAAAATCCAATACACTTGCAGCTGTAGCTCCACAGGGTGCGTAGAAAATCTACATGGAAGTCGGAATTGAGCTAATAATTAAGTTGGATTTTGGTTACCACACAGAAGAATACTCAGATGAAAACACCAGAGGTGGAAGTAAAGACCTTTGGAGGCTAATTCAAAACAAACGATGTGAAAAAAAAGTCAAGCTGTGTAGAAATATCATTATATTGTTAAAAGGACATTAAAACATATCACAGATGAAACAGTTTTAGCAACTAAAAAATCTCAATGAGATTTGTCTTTCTTCTCTCTGTCTTGACTTGAATCTCTCTCTCTCTCTCTCTCTCTCTCTCTCTCTCTCTCTCTCTCTCTCTCTCTCTCTCTCTCTCTCTCTCTCTCTGTCTCTGTCTCTCTCTTACTTTCTCTCTCTCCAGACTCTTTACACTCTATGTCTAAATCTTTATATTTTAATGTTTCTATTTTTTCTTAGACTCTGTTTCTTATCTATTTTTACCTCATACTCTTATTTTGCCAGTTTCAATTTCTTATACTAATTTTTCCCCACTACATTTGGCAGTGACATAGAATATTTTTTATAGTTCAACCACCAACAATTTAATGGTGTTTAGAGACTAGTATATACTCAATGAATTAGATTTTATGAAATTTAAAGTTATAGACTTGATCATCATGAAACCTGGATTTTTTCATACATTGAGGGACGTTATGTCCTTGATGGGGTTTTCCTATGAATAGTACAGATCATACTCCAATCATACCTACCCATTTTAGAGTGATTTGTACCAAGGCCATCTATAAATGCACCCAAAGGACACTGACCAATTAAACAATAACCACTTCATTTCAATAAATATTTATTTTTTTACTAATTTATTTTTAATTTCCAACATTCACCTCCATAAGATTTGGAGTTCCAAATTTTCTCCCCATATGTTCCCTTCCCCATCCCAATAGGACAAGCTTTATGGTCACCCCTTCCCACAATCTCTCCTCCCTTCTATCCAACCTGTCCCTTCTCTAATCCCCTTCACTCTATTTTCTTGTAGGGAAAGATAGATTTATATAACCCATTGCCTGTATTTCTTATTTCCCAGCTGCATGTAAAAACAATCATCAATATTTTATTTAAAAATTTGAGTTCCACATGCTTTTCCTCCTTCCCCACCCATCCCTATTGAGAAAGCAAGCTTCCATAACCATCCTGCCACCCATTTATTGTAGCCTTTCTTTTGACTTGTCTTTCCTAAAAGGTGTTTATTTCTGATCACCCCCCTCCTCCCATTTTCCTTTCTATCACCCACCCTCTCTTATCCCCTCCCCCCCTACTTTTCTGTAGAGTAAGACAAGATTATCATACTGAATTGACTATGTGTCTCATTCCCGCCAAAGTCAAATTGGAAAAGTGTATGATTCAGTCATATCCTCTCCCCTCCCTTCTCTGCCCTTCCATTCTAAAAACTTTTTCTTGCCTCTTTTATGTGAGATAATTTAGTACATTCTATTTCTCCATTTATACTTCTCCTATTACATTCCTCTCTTATCCCTTCATTTTATTTTACTCATTCATATTCTTCAACTCACCCTGTTCCCACTCTGTATATGTATATATATATATATATATATATTTCCTCCATCTACTCTAATACTGAGGAAGACTCTCAAGGGTTAGAAATATTATCTTTCCATGTACAACTGTAAACAGTTCAACTTTAATAAGTCCCTTGTGATTTCTCTTTCTTGTTTACATTTTCATACACAAACACACATACATAAATAATATACACATACATACACATTCAATATACACATATGTGTTTATGCGTATTGTGTATACATATATGTAGTATGTATGTGTGTATGCATATTCTCTCTAACCACCCTAATACTGAGAAAGGTCTCATGAGTTACAAATACCATTGTTCCATGTAGGAATATAAACAGTTCAACTTTAATGCGTCCCTTACTGCTTCACTTTCCTGTTAACTTTTCCATGTTTCTTTACATTCTTGTTTTTGAAAGTCAGATTTTCTATTTATCTCTGGTCTTTTCTACAAGAACACTTGGAAGTCCTTTATTTCAGTGAAATTACACTTTTTCCCCTGAGGGATAGTACTCAGTTTTTCTGGGTAAGTGATTCTTGGTTTTAATCCTAGCTCCTTTCATGTCTGGAATATCATATTACAAGCCCTGCAAGCCCTCCAATCACTTAGCTTAAAACCCGCTAAATTCTGTGATACAAATATGGTTTTGACTCCTAAACTAGGGAGATCCTGAGCCTCAGGGAGGTGGAGCCCACAATCGCCAACACCAGGAACCTAGGTGTGCTTCAGGACAGCCAGGAGAATCTGTAAGACACTAGTACAGACGGGGTTCACCAATTGTTGACCTTACCTGTGCTCTAGCTCAGCAGAGACCTGCTGAGGCCAGACCCCCACCCCCACAGTTAATGCAGTTAGCTCCAGGGTATCTCCATGAAAACTCAGAGAGACTTCACCTGACCTATGCTTTGGCACACCAGCCAGGTAAGCACCAGGTAAACTGCAGCATTTTATCTAGCATATTTATCTAGCTGAACGAACGAGAAGCCATAATATACAAATCCTAACCTTCTCAGCACGAGAACTGTGGGACAGAGCCCTCTGTGCTCCAGAAGCAGAGATTCAATTTCGAAGCCAGGAAAAGGGTGACCATCATGAACAAGAAGGAAACCAGAAAAGAAAAAACATAGCATCTTTCTATGGGGACATGGACCAGAACAGGAACACCAAAGATGTCAGCATTGAGACTGTACACAAATTTGAAACTTCAGAAGGGAATATGAACTGGTTTTAAGGCCAAAGAGTATTCTATGAAGAGTTAAAGAAGAATTTTAAAAGGCAGGTTAGAGAAGTAGAAGAAAAACTGGCCAATTAATTAAAAAATATGGGGAAAAAAAGAGAACGGATAATTAAAATAGAAAACTGGACAACTGGAAAAGGAACTACAAAATCTAACTGGAGAAAATGAATCCTTAAAAGGAACAATTGGTCAAATGTAAAAGGAGATGCAAAAATAAACTGAATATACACATACACACACAGAGACACATATATAAATAATTTCTTGATTTCTCATGAAGTCATTAACTTTCATCTGCTCCATTCTAATTTAAAGGAATTATTTTCTTTTTTATCATTAATTTTATTTATTTTCAATGTTCTACAATCACTACCATATAACTTAGAATTTTTTTCCTTCCCTCCCCCAGGTGGCATACAATTTTATAAAGGTTCTATGTATACATCCCCATTAAATACACTTTCATGATAGTCATGCAGGATAAAAGAATTAAAATGAGATTAATTAATTAAAATGGAAAAAATCGAATAACAAACTGAAATGTAATACAAAAGCCAATGTTCAGCTAATTTCTACGATTCAAATTCATAGTTCTTTCTCTGCATGTGGAAGATATTTTGCCTTAAAAGACCACTGGGAATTTTTTAAGCCCTTGCAATGCAATGAAGTTGTCTCGCAGAAAAATACTCTTGCAAACTGTGGTAGTTGCTCTGCACAAGGTTTTCCTAGTTTTGTTTCTTTTACTCAGTATCAGATTATATAAGTCTTTCCAGGCCTCTCTGAAGTCATCCTGTTCACCATTTCTTATGCACAACAGTATTTCATTACATTTATATACCATAATTCATTCAGACATCCCATAATTCATGAGCATCTCGTTGATTTCCAGTTTTGGGCCACCACAAAGAGGGCTGCTACAAATATTTTTGTACATGTGGGACCCTTTCCCATTTTTATGCTCTCTTGGGGATACAGTCCTAGAATCGGTACTACTGGGTCAAAGTATATGCTTATTTTTGAAGCCCATTGGGCACAGTTCCAAACCACACTCCAGAATGGTTGAATCAGCTCACAGGTCCACCAACGATGAATTAGTGTTCCAACTCTCCCACATCATCGCCAACATTTATCCTCTTCCTGTTCTGTCATGTTTGCCCATCTGAGGGGTGTGATGTGGTACCTCAAAGTAGTTCTGATATGCATCTCTCTAATCAATGGTGATTTAGAGCATTTTTTCATATAACTAGAGATAACTTTAATTTCTTCCTCTGAAAGCTACCTGTTCATATCCTTTGACAATTTATCAACTGGAGAAAGACTTGTATTTTTGTACATTTGACTCAGTTCTCTATATATTTTAGAAATCAGGCCTTTATCACAGACATTAACTGAAAAATGTCTTTTCCAGATTTCTGCATCCCTGCAAATCTTGGTTGCATTGGGTTTAGTTGTGCAAAAACTTTTCAGTTTAATGTAATAAAAATTAACCATTTTTTACTTCATAATGTTTTCTATCTCTTCTTTAGTCAAAAATACTTCCCTCCTCCATATATATGATAAATACACAATTCCTTGCTCCACTACTTTTCCACAGTATCAATCTTCATACCAAATCTTGTAATCATTTCAACTTTATCTCATGTGCAGTGTCAGGCATTGGTCTATGCCTAGTTTCCATCAAACTGTCATCCAGTTTTCCCACCAATGTTTGTGGAACAGTGAGTTTTTATCCGAGAAGCTGGAGTCCTTGAGTTTATCAAACAGTAGATTGCAATATTCATTTTCTACTTTGTCTTGAGTACCTAGTCTATTCTTGTCTACCCTTCTGTTTCTTAGACAGTGGTTTCCATTATTGATGCTTCATAATACAACTTGAGATCTGATAGCACTAGGCCACCTGCCCTAGAATTTCCTTTCATTATTCCCCATGATATTCTGGACCTTTTATTCCTTCAGATAAATTTTGATATTATTTTTTTCAAGATCTAGAAAATAATTATCTGATGGTTTAATTGGTATGGCAGTAAATAAGTAAATTAAAATAGGTAGAATTGTCATTTTTATTGTATTGGCTTGGCCTACCCATGAACAACTGATGTTTTTCCACTTACTTAGACCTGACTTTATTTTTGTCAAAAGTGTCCTATAATTGTGTTCATATTATCCCGGGGTTTGTTTTGGCAGGTAAACTCCTAAATATTTTACAGTGTCTACCTTTAAATGGGATTTCTCTTTCTCTCTCTTTCTATTGGGGCTTCTTACTAATATATAGAAATGCAGAAAATTTGCACGGGTTTATTTTGTAAACCTGCAAATTTGCCAATGGTGCTTATTATTTCAAGTAGTATTTTATTTGACAACTTAGGATTCTTTGAGTATATCATAATATCATCTGCAAAGAGTGATAACTTAGTTACTTCTTCACCTATTCTAATTCTTTTAAATTTTTTGTCTTCTCTCATTGCTACACCTAACCATATTGAATAATAGTGGTGATAATGGACATCCTTGTTTCACCCCTGATCTTATCGGAAATGCATCAAGCTAATCTCCTTTGCATATAACGTTTGTTGAAGATTTTAGGTAGATACTGCTTATTATTTTATGGAAAGTTTCCTTTATTGCTATGCTCCTCACTGTTTTTAATAGGAATGGATATTGTATTTTGTCAAAAGCTTTTTCTGCATCTATTGAGATAATCATATGTTTTCTGTTAGTTTTTTTGTTGATATGATCAATAATAATGACAGTTTTCTTAATATTGAACCAGACCTGCATTCCTGGTATGAAATCTACCCAGTCAAAATGTAAATTTTGTTGATCAGTTGCTGTATTCTTTTTCATAAAATCTTTTCTAAAGCTGTTGAACCTACATTCATTAGAGGAATTTGTCCATAATTTTCATTCTCTGTTTTGGCTCTTCTTGGTTTAGGTATCAAAACTATATTTTTATCATAAAAATAATTTGGGAGGACTCCTTCTTCCCCAATTTTCTCAAATAGTCTATATAGTATTGGAATTAATTGTTCTTTAAATGTTGGATAGAATTCACTTGTAAATCCATCCAGACCTGGAGAGTTTTTCCTAGGGACTTCATTGATGGGTAGTTCAATTTCTTTTTCTGAGAAGGGGTTGTTTAAGTATTCAACTTACTCTTCTGTTAATGTGGGCAATTTTTATTTTTAAAATACTCATACATCTCATTTAGATTGTAGAATTAATGGGCATATAGTTGGGCTAAGTAATTTCTTAGTATTGTTTTAATTTCCTCCTCATTGGAAGTGAGTTCATCCCTTTAATTTATGATATTGGTAATTTGGTTTTCTTCTTTTTTTAATCAAATTGACAAAAGATTTATCAATTTTATTAGTTTTTTTCCTAAAACCAAATATTGTTTTATTTATTAGTTCAATATTTTTCTTAATTTCAATTTTATTAATCTCTCCTTCGGTTTTCAGTATTTCCATATTGGCATTTAGTTGGGGATTTTCAATTTGTTCATTTTGTAGCTTTTTCAGCTGCATGCCCAAGTCATTGATGTCCTCTTTCTCTATTTTATTAATGTAGGCATTCAAAGATATAAAACTTCCCCTAAGAACTGCTTTTGCAGTATCCCATTGGATTTGGTAGGTTGTCCCATTATTGTCATTTTCTTCTACAATTTCTTGTTTAACTCAATCCTTCTTTAAGGTTATTCATTTTCCAATTAATTTTTGTTTAATATTTCCATGGTCATTTATTTCATATAATTTTTATTGCATTATAATATGAGAATGATGCATTGACTATCTCTGCCTTTCTTCACTGAATTGTGAGGATTTTATGCCTTACAACATGATCAATTCGTGTATGTGTGCCATGTACCACTGATAAAAAGGAGTATTCATTTCTATCCCCATCCCATTTTCTCTGGAGATCTATCATGTCTACCTTATCCAGAGTTTATTCACCTCCTTTCTTAATTTTTTTTAATGTTAGATTTATCAAGTTCAGAGAGAGGAAGGTTGAGTTCCCTCACTAGAATTGTTTTGCTATTTATTTCTTCCTGCAACTCTTGCATCCTGTTCTCTAAGGATCTGGATGCTATACCACTTGGAGGATACATGTTTAGTAATAATATTGCTTCATTTACTATGATCTCTTTTAGCAGGATATAGTTTCCTTCCTTATCTATTTTGATTATATCTTTCTGCTTTTGTTTTCTCTGAAATTAGGATTGTTATGCCTGCTATTCTGCTCCAACCTTTTACCTTTATCCTGTTTGTATGCCCCCGTTTCAAATGTGTTTCTTTTAAACAACTTATTATTGGATTATGACTTTTAATCCACTCTTCTATCCGTCTCCGTTTTATGGGAGAGTTCATTCCATTCACATTCACAGTTATGATTACAATCTGTCTCTTTCCCTCCATCCTCTTTCCCATCATTTGTGCTTTTAGTTCTCCCTCTCCCTTCCCTTCCTCAGTAGAGATTTCACTTTTGACCACCACCTGCAGATGATGTCCCTTCCTTCTTTCAGAGCCCCTCCCTTTTACTCTCTTTACACTTCCTACTTCTCTCACTTTTGGCTTCCCATTTCCTTTCTTCACCCTTCCCCTCCTACTGCCTATAGAGTTAGTTAGAATTATATACTTAATCAAGTGTATTGTTCCCTCCTTGAGCCAAATCAGATGAGAGTACCTCTCAAACAGTGTGTGTCTCCCTTTCCTCTTTCCCTCTATTATAAGAGAATTTTGTACTTCTTCTTGTGATGTAATTTACCATTTTATACTTCCTCCTTTACACATCTCCTGTTACAATTCCTTTGCATTCTTATGTCACATTTTTACTATCACATCATCTACTTTATACCAGTTACCTCTATCTATGTATCTCTCTTTTATATTTCATAATAGATGTACAATTCTCAAGATTAACAGGTTTCATCTTCCCTTATAGGGAGGTGAACAGTTTGCCTAAATTGAGTAACAAGTGTTTCTTTTACCTTATTTACCTTTTCTATGCCTCTCTTGAGACCTTCCTTTGAAGATTCAATTTTCTTTTGAGTTCTGCCCTTTTTCTCAGGAAAGTGTGGAAATCCCTTATTTCATTGAATGTCCATCTCCTTGCCTGGAATATTATGCTGAACTTTGCTGGGTAATTGATCCTTCCTTGTAGTCCCAGCTCCTTTTCCTTCATGAAATATCATATTCCAATTCCTTTGATCTTTTAAGGTAGAAGCTTCAAGTTCCTGTGTGATTCTGACATTAGCTCCTCAATATTTGAATGGCTTCTTTCTGTAGTATTTTCCCCTTCACTTGACAGATATGGAAATTGGCAACAATATTTCTTGGTGTTTTTAGTTTGAAATCCCTTTTGGAAGGTGAATGGTGATTATTTCGATGACTTTTGCCCTCTGCATGTATCACTTCTGGGCAGTTTTCCTTGATGATTTCTTGGAAGATATTGTCTAGATTCATTTTTTTCATCATGGCTTTCCAGTAGGACATTAATTCTTAAATTTTATCTCCTGGACCTATTTTCCAGGTCAGCTGTTTTTCTAATTAGATATTTTTCATTTTCTTCTAGCTTTTCATTCTTTAGATTTTGTTTGACTGATTCTTGATGACTCATTGAGTCATTAGTTACCACCTGCTCAATTCTAATTTTTATCAAATTATTTTATTCAGTTAACTTTTGCATCTCCTTTTCCATCTGGCCAATTATTCCTTTTAAGGAATTATTATCTCCAGTTAGTTCGTGTAATTCCTTTCCCATTTGTTCAATTTTCCCAATTAAGTTTTTTGCCTCCTTTTCCATTGGTTCACTTTCACTTTTTAAAGAGCTGTTCTCTTCATAGAATTCTTTTTTTTTTTCATACTTTTAAAATCATTGGCCAGTTTTTTCTTCCATTTCCTTCTTCAGCTTTTCCAGGAGAGCTCTTTGTGCATGGGAGCAGTTCATAGTCCCTTCTGAAGTTTCAGATGGGAGTACAGTCTCAATACTGACCTCTTCCATATTGTCGTTTTTTTCCCTGTCCCCATGGAAATATTCTGTGGTCTTTTCATTCTTACTTTGATTCTTTTTATTCTTAATTGCCCAATTCTAATCTTCATTAAATTGTTTTCTTCCATTAACTTTTGTATCTCCTTTTCCATCTGCCCAATTTTTCCTTTTAAGAAACTATTTTCTCCAGTTAATTTTTATACTTCCTTTTCCATTTGCCCTTTTAGGAATTTATTTTCTCCAGTTAATTTTTGAACTTCTTTTTCCATTTGTTCAATTTTCCTTTTCAAGGAGATATTCTCATCAGTGAATTCTATCTTAATAATTTTAAGATCATTGGCCAGTTTATCTTCTATTTCCTTCTTCAGCTGTTCCAGGAGAGCTGCTTGTACTTGCGAGTAGTTCATAGTCCCTTCTGAAGTTTCAGATGGAAGTACAGTCTCAGCTGTGACCTCTTTAGGGGTTTGTGTTTTGGTCCTCATCCCCATAGAAAGATTCTATGGTTCTTTTGGCCCTCTGCTTTTTCCTGTTCATGATGTTGATTGAGTGTTGTGGCTTCTGGTTCTTTCAGTCAGAAGCTAGAGAACTTTTTGCTGAGCTGATGTGTGAAAAAGCTAAAAGCAGGTTTGTGTTTGGTGTTTCCCTGGTCAGCCCTGGGTTTAGCTTGTTAAGTGTGGGGGAGGAGTGGTCTGGTCACAGGAGATCTCTTCAGCTGAACTAAGGCAAAGGTACCCTCAGGGGCTGGTAATCCCAGCTGCCCTATTGTCTTTCTGATTCCTCTGGACAGCTGAGGCACTCCTAGATGCTAATGCGTGTTCCCACCCCTCCTGGGGCTCCTCTCCTGGTGCTGAGGCTTGCATGGGTCCTAGTGTGAGTTTTCTCTGCCCTGGGTCCTCTGTCCTTCCGGTTTGCCTCTGCCACCGTAGGAGGAATCCCCCTTAGCTATTTTCCTCGTCTCAGGTGTTATGAGACTATTGGTCACCTTCTTCTATTTCTACTTACTGATCTGGGATTTTTCTGGGGAGATATTTTATGGTTCTTTCACGGTCATCAAGGGGGGAGGAGAGAGCATTTACTGATCACTCTGCCATCCTGGCTCCTGGAAATTCAAGTAGGTGACTTACTGAAATTTGATCTTCAGGCTGAAGGTCTCAGGAGCTGCTGTGCTGATAATCTGGCGCTCCGTGGCTCTCACTGAGTTGGTTCGGCTTGTCTCCCGCCCGGGTGCCCCTCCTCTGGTTCCGCCCACCACTCAGGTTTCTCGCATCTCTTCTGCTCCACTGCACTGGCCGTGCTGCGCTGTGCGCTGTGGGCTCACCCCCCCCCCGGAACAGATCCTTCCCGTGGACCTTCCAGTCCAACCTGAGCTCCAAATCCATCACCGTCTGTCTCCCACTTGATTCCGCACCTCCGAAATTTGGTCTGATTCTCCTTTCAGAGGTACCTGGAGGAGTTTGTCCGAGAGCTTAGGTGAGTCATTGCTCTCACTCCTCCATCTTAGCTCCGCCCCAATTCTTTTTATTCTTAATGATGATGCTTTGTGTACTTTAACCTCTGGTTCTTTCAGCTACAAGCTGGCAAACCTGGTGTTGGGCTGGCTGGCATGAGAAACTTTAGGGTAGGTGCCTTTTTGCTTTTTGTTTTGTATTTCCTGGGATTAGCCCTGAACCAAGCTTGTTAAGTGTGGGGGAGAGGTGATCTGGTCACTGGAGATCTCATCTGTGCTAGAGCAAAAGCTAGCTCAGTGCTTAGTGATACTGGCTGCTCTATTGTCTTCCCTTTTCCCCTGGAGCACTGAGACACACTTGAGACCTAGTGCGAGGTTCCATCCCTCTGGAACTCTGACTTTCTGGTACAGATCCATTTCTTCACCACAGTAAGAGAAATGTTCTTTAGCTCTTTCCCTAACTTCAGGTTTTACAAAACTATTTGCCCCTTCTGCTGATCCTGAAATGGATGGAGTTAATAAATCACAGGTAAGTGTCAATTAGGAATTTCGAGAGTGTCATTTATTAGCCAGGCTGGTGGCTGCTTCATGGACCGACCTAGAGGAGACAGCCCCAAACTGAGGTGGGTGTGTGCATTTTAAGCATTTCAACACTAATCGGTACAGCCTTGCGGTTTCCATAAGAAACATAATTCTGAAAGAGTGGGGGTGGGGGACATATTGTTAGGCAAGAGCCCCCAAACAAAAGGAGGTTGTCAGGGTACTGCTATACAAAGGACCCCAACAGAAAAGAGGTGCCAGGAGAGGCACCCAATCAGAGAATGGTTGTCATTCAACAAAAAGTAGTTGTGAGGAAGGGGTGATGCCCAGCAGAGGGTAGTTGCCTGGAAAAAGCATCTAACATTAGGGGGGCACAGGTTGTTGCCATGCAAGAGAACTCAGCAGAAAATGGCTGTTAACAACTCAACAGATATTTGGTAACCCAAGGGGAGGATAACATTTTGACAGGGGCCCAACAAAAGCCTCATGCTCGGCAGTTTATCCAACCCTTCCCGGCAACCTAACAGATATCTCTCAACTTAGGGGCCCAGGGAGGAATAATGTCCACTTCACCCCCCTTTCATGTAACTAATTACAGAGGAGACAGCCACCAACATAGCTAATAAATGATGCTCTTGAAATTCCTAATTAACTCTTGCCTGTGATTTATTAACTCTGTCCATTTCAATCCCAGCAATCTAGGATTTTTCTGGGGAAATATTTTATGGTTCTTTAAAGGTCAACAAGGGGAGGTTGAGAGAGCTTTTACTGATCACTCAGCCATTTTGGCTCCGGGGAGCTCAAGTAAGTGACTTACATATGTTCAATCTGCAGGTTGATAGACTCAGGAGTGGCTGTGGCTGAAACCTGGGGCTTAGTGGCTGTGACTCACTCGGCTGCACTGGTCTCTTGCCCTAGGCTGCTCCTCTGCCATTCTGCCATGCTTCCCTTGTCTCAGGCCACCCCAGGGCTTTCCTGCTCAGGACACTGTGCTGAGGTCTGTGTGCTTCTCCACCCCTGGGGAACAGATCCTTCCTGTAGACCTTCTGTCCTGGTCTGTGAATCTGCCACAGTCTGTCTTCTATTGGATTCTGTACCTCCATAATTTGGTCAGATTCTCTTTTTAGAGGTATCTGAAGGAGTTTGTCTAATAGCTTAGGTGAGTAGTTGCTCTCACTCCACTATCTTGGCTCCACCCAAAATATATAGAATTACTTTCTTCATTAATCTTTTGGACCTCCTTTTCCATTTGGCCAATTGTGTTTTTTAAGGCATTTTTCTCCTCGTTGGCTTTTTGGACCTCTTTTGTCATTTGGATTAATGTATTGTAAGATATTATTTTCTTCAATATTTTTGAGTCTCCTTTCACAAGCAATTGATTGATTTTTCATGATTTTCTTGCTTCATTCTCATTTCTCTTCCGATTGGGTGTTCTACTTGTTTTACTTGATTTTCAAAGACCTTTTTGAGCTCTTATATGGCCTTAGACCAAGCCATATTTTTCTTAGAGGCTTTGAATATTGGAATTTTGACTTTGTTGTCTTCCTCGCATTGTATGTTTTGATCTTCCTGGTCACCAAGTATGATTCTATAATCTGATTTTTTTATCTTTCCTCATTTTACCAGCCAATTACTTGTTTTTGAGTTATTTTGCAAGGAATTTCTCTGCTTCCTATGGAAGTGATTGTGGTGTGGTTGTGTGCTGTCCAAACTTCAGGAATTTTGTGAAACTTTCAGCTCTTTCAAATTTTTTATGATCAGAGGAGAGGTTTTGACTCCTCTCCTTATCTGTGTTCTGGACTATGAGTGATCTCAAGCACTTTTCTTTGCCTTGGAACAGTGAGGAGAATTTCTTTCCCACTGCTACTATCAGTTCCAGAACACCAGTAATCCTCTTCACTCCAGGACTGCCACCAAGACTGCAAGTCAGATCCACGCAAGGAAAAGTAGGCGAATTTTTCCTCATTACTGGCAAAGAGATCCGTGCAATCCCTCTTTGAATAGTCACTAGATCCTCATGCAATCTGTGGGCCTGGCACTCCAGAAACAGTGACTGCTGCAGTTACTGTTACTGTTGCAAGTGCTGCAGATTCCATTGCCCTGGGGCTGGGACTGGGCCGCACTCTCTCTGTCACACAGATCCCATAGGCTTTTTCTACTGATCTTCCAATTTTTCCTCAGTGTTTTGGGGTTGAGAAGCCTGAAAACTACCACATTTGCCAGTGGTTTAGGCCCTGTTTGATGCTTGGGCAGCCTAATATGAACACTGCTAAGCTTCCAACCTGGAGTGATAGAAAATTCCTTTTGAATTTAGAATATATCTTAGGCTTGTGACTTGTTTCACTCCATCATTTTGTGAATTCTACCACTCTAGAACATGTTTAGAGTCCTTTGCACAGATAATTGTAGGGGTTTGGGGGAGACATCAAGCATATCTTTGATTTTAGTTTGCCATCATGGTTCTACCCCTTCCATAAGTATTTATTAGAATCTTATTAGAAAAGCAGAGCACTGACCTCTGGAGATTGAAAGATAAATTCACAACCAGAATCTGGACTCATAAAGCTAATACTCTTGTGGGTGATTCAACATCTAATAACTTAGTGAATTATCACCAATTAGAGATCAGAAAGAGCTTCTGAATATTTGAGAGCAATTGGAAGGTGGAGTCCTTTTCTAGATTTTTTTACACTCATTTAACAACAATGAACTATGAAAGGTATGAAAAAATGGGAATGGCAAAGAACTGTAGCACAACTTAAATTCCACACAGAATCCTTTGATTGTGAATCCTAATATTTAATGGATTTTAGTTATAGCTACTAATATGGCAGGTAATAAGCCTAAGGTTAGTTATTTCAGGTATATGCTTTTCTGTTTGTAGCAAGATTTTCAGCCAGGGAGTACAGGGATGGTAACAGTAGGTTTCTAGGTCCTCTCACATGCTACTCCATGTCTCAACTCTTTTTCCCCCATACTGTACTCAGTCCCTACAATATTCTTCTAATCTGTTTCTTTTTGGGGGGGTTTCTGTGTTGTTTTTTATGATGAACCTGAAATTCTACTTCTTCCAAGCTCTTTTCTTTTCCCTTCAACTATTAGCATACTTCACCCTAAGACCACTTCTCATTTTTGGATAACATTTTTATACAGGTGTTTGGTACAATCCTTACAACACAAGAAGTACTAAAGAGATATTTGACTAGATTTAGGGTTATTACATCAAATTTAGATTTGAAATTGATGTTTTTCATTTTTAAAATTGCTTTTAAATAATATCTATTTTTTCCCAATTACATATGAAGACAAATTTTAGCACTGACTTTTTGTAAGATTTTGGGTTTCAAATTTTTCATCCTCACTCCCTCTCTCTTCTTCTCCTCATCCAAAAATGGTAGAAAATTTGATACATGTGATACATAAGCTATCATGCATTGTACCAGTGCTATATTCACAGCATCTACTGTGACCATGAATATCCCACCACAATTCTGAATCACAAAATACAGCAGTCTGAACACGTGGAAGATGGAACCACAAAATTTATTCAGGCACCAAAAAGTCAAATCCATCCCAGCAGCTAAAATCTATAAACAATAATAATGCAGAGGACAACACCTGTTCCAAGCTTTCCCCCATTAGGCTTCTTACAAACCATCTCTCTTTAAAAAATCACAATCAGTTTACCTTAAACAAAATCACAAAGAAGCTTTTTCATTTAGGCTAGCCAGCTGCCTGCTTGACTGTATTCTTCCTAGTTCTGACTCCTTTCTAACCAATTTTCTCTCACCTCTACTCTATCTCCACCTCTTCCTGTTCCATCCTTACTGCTCTAACCCTCCTTCTCCATACCTTCCTGTTCCATTTAACTTAGACTCATGTGACTCAGGTTTCCATGTGACCCAGACAGGTCACATGAGTCTGTTAATGAATGAGAAAGATCTTCACATTTAAATTACCATTTTATCATGTAAACATATTTTCATATTAATCACAGTCGTGAAAGAAGAAACAAATAAAAAAAATAATTCAACAAGTGTAAAAATTATGTATCAATCTGTATTCAGAGTCAAGTGTAAAAATTATGTATCAATCTATATTCAGAGTCCATAAGTTCTTTATGTGGATGTGGGTCATATTTTCCTTCCTGCATCTTTTGTCCTTATCTTGAATAACTGCATTGTTGAGAACTAAGTCATTCATAGTTGGTCATTATATAATGTTGTTGATATTGTGCACAATATTTTCCTGCTTGTGCTCATTTCACTTTGCATCAGTTTGTGCAAGTCTTTCCATGTTTTTTCTGAAATCTTCTGTGCAGCAATTGTTTTTGAACAATACCAATCCATTACATTCGTGTATCACAGCTTGTTCAGTCTTCCACTTTCCTTTTAATCTTGGTTGCATTGGTTTTGTGTGTACAGAAGCTTTACATTTTGATATATCAAGTTTTTTTCCTTTTATATTTTGTAATTCTCTCTATCTCTTCTTTGGTAATGAATTCTTCCCTTTCTCTTAGATCTGACAGGTAGATTATCCCTCGTTCTTCTAATTTGCTTATATTTAAATCATGAATACATTTTGACCTTACCTTTTTATACTGTGAGATGTCGCTCCATATGAAATTTTCATCCTATTGCTTCCCAGTTTTCCCAGATGTTTTAGTCAAATGTTGACTTTTTATATCAAAAACTGGGATCTTTAAACTTATCAAACATTATATTATTATGGTTGTTAACTAAAGTGTCTTGAGCACACAATCAATTCCACTGATACAATACTCTCTCAGTCAGTACTAGATAGTTATCTTTATTGCAATCTTATAATATATTTTGATATCTTATATTGCTAGGCCACATTACTTTACATTTTTTTCCATTAATTCTCTTGATATTTTATTCTTCCAGATGAAATTTATTATTATTTTGAGCTCTATCAAATAGTGGTTTGGTAGTTTGATTTAGATGGCATTGAATAAGTAAATTAATTCATGCAGAAGTCTTACTTTTATTATAAAGAGATTGGTGGGACTCCTTCTTTTGGTTATTTTTCTAAATAATTTATATACTACTTGAAATATTTTTTATTTAAATACTTTGCAGAAATAAGTAATGGACCCATCTGGCTCTGAAAGTAAATTACTATTTTTTTTTTAGTTTCTCTTTTTAAATGGGGTAATTTAGGCATTTTGTTTCCTGATCTGCTAACTTAGGTAATTTAGATTTATCATTCAGGGATGTAGCTCAGATTATCAGATTATCAAAATATCTTAGTCACAATATTTCCTAATGATTGCTTTAATTTCCTCTTCATTGGTAGTTTTTCTCTCTTTTTTCTTTTTTTATAATGAATATTTGGCTTTTATTTATCTTTCTTTTTTCTTAAACCAAATTAACCAATGGATTATCTATCTTACTCTTTTTTCATCATAAAACCAGTTCCTAGATTTATTTACTAGGTCATTTTTTTTCTGTCAACCTTTCTTTCAATTACTTTTAACTTTCAGGATTTGAATATTGGTGCTCAAGTGGGAATTTTCATGTTGTTTTTTTTTTTCTAAATGTTTACATTGCAGAGGGCAGAGCCAAGATGGTGGAGTAGAAAGATGCATACACTCTAGCGCTTCCCCCACAGCACACAAAATACCTGTAAAAAAGGACTCTCAACAAATACCAGAGCAGCAGAAGTCACAGAAGAACAGAACAAAAGATGTTTCCAGCCAAAGGTAACCTAGAAGGCCAAAAGGAAAGGTCTATCTCACAGGACACTGAGTTGAGCAGATCCCAGCCCTGGTCACACAATACAGGGAGGAACAGGACTTGAACAGACCTCTGGGGCAGAGTTCCCAGCATTGAGGGTCCCACATACCTCAATCCAAATCAACAAAGAAAGCTCCAAACGTCAGTGTGGGAGGACTTTTCCAGCTTCGCAAGAGGGTAATGGGGTTCCTCCAGCAATAGCCCCAGGAGATGGAAGAAGCAGCAACAGCAGACTGCAGGCAACTAGAGTGATTGGGAAGCAACCTGGGTCCAAGGTCCAGGCAGATCAGCTTAAAGCCTCTGGTGGTAGGGAGCAGCTGATCTAAATCTCAGCCCTGAGTGATGGCCCTGCTCCCACCCAAAGCCATGGGGAATCAAGTAGCTGAGGTGAATCTCAAAATCTCAGCCTTGAACAAGATACTGGGGAAAGTAAGGACAATAGGACCATATTCTTAACAAAGGATTCAGAAGTCAAGTAACTGGCTAGGAAAATGCCCTAAAAAGAAAAAATA
This sequence comes from Bettongia penicillata ogilbyi, assembly GCA_023548195.1. NCBI lineage: Eukaryota > Metazoa > Chordata > Mammalia > Diprotodontia > Potoroidae > Bettongia > Bettongia penicillata. The sequence goes on from JAJHZJ010000257.1 coordinate 4,140,725, forward strand.
AGACCATAGAAGGTTACTTTCTTGGTGAACAGGTGCCTCCTCCCATCCTTTCAGATGAGGAAGAACAAGGCATGCTGTCACAGGAAGTTAGGACCCCTACCTCTAGGGCCTCCAAAGGGAACTTAAATTAAGCTCAGGCAATAAAAGAGTTTGAAAAGTGAGGTAGCAGTTCGCTAAAGGAAAACCAGAAAAATAAATGCTGAGAAAAATAACACCTTTAAAAAGAGCTTAACTCCATTGGAAAAGGAGGTCCGAAAAACCAATGAGGAGGAGGTTTTAAAAAACAGAATTAGCCAAATGAAAAACAAGGTTCAAGAACAAAATAGTTTTTTAGAAGAGAGAATCGAGTTCAGGAAAGCTAATGACGATAAGATAAACCAAGCAGTTAGAAAACGAAACCAAAAGTTTGAAAAAATAGAAGATAATGTGAAACATCTCATAGGAAAAACAACTGACCTGGGAAATAGATGAAGGAGAGACAATTTAAAAATTATAGGACTACCTGAAAGCCATATCAAAAAAGAGCCTAGACATTACCTTCCTTGAAATTAACAAGAAAAACTGCCCTGATATTCTAGAACCAGAGGGCAAAATAGATATTTAAAGAATCTACAGATCACCTCCTGAAAGAGACCCAAAAAGAGAAGCTCATAGGAATATTGTGACCTAATTTCAGAGCTCCCAGGTCAAGGAGAAAATGTTGCAAGCAGCTAGAATGAAATAATTCAAATATTGTGGAAATGCAATCAGGATAACACAGGATCTGGCAACTTTTACATTAAGGAATTGAAGGATTTGGATTAGGATATTCCAGAAGTGAAAGGAACTGGGATTAAAACCAAGAATCACCAACCCAGAAAAATTGAGTATAATACTTCAAAGGAATAAATGGTCATTCAATGATATAGGGGACTTGCAAGGATTCATGACGAAAAGATCAGAGCTGAATAGAAAATTGTGCTTTCAAACACAAGAATCAAGAGAAGCATTAAAAGGTAAACAGGAAAGAGAAATCATAAAAGTCTTTCTAAAGCTGATCTGCTTACATTCCTAAGTGAAAAGAAAATATTTGTAACTCTTAAGACTTTTCTCAGTATTTGAGTAGGTGGAGGGATTGTACATACACACACAAACACACACACAGAACAGATTGTGTTGAATCAGAAGAGGTGACATCCAAAAAATAAAAAAAAAATATATATAAAAATCAAGGGGTGAGTGAGGAAAATGTTGGGAGGATAAAGGGAGAAATGAGATGGGGCAGCCAATTATTCATAAAAGAGATAAGAAAAATCTTGTTCAATTGAGGAGAAAAGGGACAAGGGAAGGGGGGAAAAGTGAAGCTTTACTCTTTCCACTTATGGCTTAAGGAGGGAATAACATTCTCACTAAATTTGTTATGAAAATCTATCTTACACTGCAGGATAGTAGGGGAGGAGGTGACATGTGAAGTGAGGGGAATGAGGGAAGGGAGGGCAAATGGTAGAAGGGACTACGTAGAACACATTTGGGAGCGGAAAAAGTCAAATGAGGGAATAAAAAAACAAGGCTTGATAGAGTAGGATAGAAGGCAATATAGTTAGTATTATGTAACATGATTACTATGGAAGTCTTTCACAAAAGACATTTCTTTAGTCTATATTGAATTACTTGCTTTTTCAGTGGGGATAGGGAGGGAGGGAGGGAGGGAGGGAGAGAAGTTGGAATTCAAAATATTGGAAAGTAATACTGAGAATTATTATTGCATATAACTGGGGAATAAGAAACACAGGTAATGGGGTGTAGAAATTTATCTTGCCCTACAAGAAAAGAGAGAAGATAGGGATAAGGGAAGGGTGGGGTGTGATAGAAGGGAGGGCTCATTGAAGGAAGGGCTAGTCAGAATGTAAGGTATAAGGTGGTGGGGAGAGGGGAGAGATGGGGAGAAAATTTGGACATGTTACAAAGTGATATAAAAGCAATTAGTATTAAAACAATTGACTGAATTAATTACTGAGACTAAATCAGAGACAACTTTAGTTTGGCAAATGGAATTTTAGTCTAAGTTTCCTAGAGGCAGGTAACTTTGGATAAAATTTGGCATTGGTGAAAAAGTTAAGGTTTTAATGGTAAATTTGATTTTATGATTGTTATTTAAGTAGGAACTAGAACAGGTATAAAAAGGCATGTAAGCCAGTTAAGACTTGCCTCAAAAGATGTTCCTTAGCCAATGTGAAATTATACTCATATCTGGAGCCTGGTTACTGGAACTTGCTATTTTAAGAATCTATGGGACTCTTAACTGATTGTTCTTCTGAGTCTAACTCCAGATATGGATAGCAACCAAGGCGGTCTGAGCCTCCAATCCATGATTCCATTAAGCCTGTGAGATGCTAGTATGAACTGTGAAAGGTGATCACATGAGAAGGATGAGAAAGCAGCTGTTCAGCCTGGGCTGAAGTAGGATTATCCTGACTCAATTTCCCCACTGACACCTGCCAGATTTTAAGCCTGACTGAATACAAGTTGACAATATACTCCTGCCTGAAATTGACAGGAAGTTGGGGAGATATTGTTTCTAATAAAAATAAAATGAGAAAAAAAATTTTACATGCATATCCAATTAATAGATCTCTCCTTTTTCTACTTTGTTGGCATAAGAATTTAGATAAATAAATTTTGCACTAAGCACTGTTTTGCGTTTTAAGAAATTATTATCTTCGGTTAACTTGGTACTTCCCTCTCCATTTCATCAATTACACTTTTTAAGGGGTTGTTTTCTTCAATGTATTTCCTAGTTGGACAGTTATATTTTCACAGAATTGTTTTCTCATTTCAAGTAGACTTTTCCTTGATTCTCTAGGATTGTCTAAGTATATCGTGATATTGTCTTCAAAGAGTGAAACGTGTGATTTCTTTTTTGTCTATTCTAATTCTTTCAATTCATTTTTTCTTGTCTTATTTGTAAAGGGAACATCCTTGTTTTACTCCTGATCTTATTGGAAATGGATATACCTTATTCCCATTACCTAAAAGGCTGTCTGATGGTTTTAGGCTGATGCTACTTATCATTTTAAGGAAACCTCCATTTATTTTTATTCTCTCTAGTATTTCTAATGGGAATGTTTGCTGTATTTTTTAAAAAGATGTTTTTTCCACATCTGTTGAGATAAGCATAGGTTTATGTTAGTTTTGTTGTTTATATGATCAGTTATGCAGATAGTTTTCTTAATATTGAACCAAGCCTGCATTTCTGGTATAAATCATAACTGACCAAAGTATATCATCTTATGATAAGTTGCTGTAATGTTTTTGTTAATAATGTATTTAAAATGTTTGCTTCTACATTCATTAAGGAAATGGGTCTATAATATTATTTTTCTGTTTTGACTCTTCGAGGTTTAGGTATTAGTACCGTATTTGTATCATAAAAAAGAGTTGGTAGGGCTCCTTTTTTGCTGATGTTCCCAAATAGTCTACATAACACTGAAATTATTTCTTCAGTTTGATAGGATTTGCTTGCTCTGGCCCTAGAGATTTTTTTCCAAGTCGGGGAGGCATTGGTGGGTTGTTCAATTCTTTTTTTTCTGAGATGGGGTTATTTAAGTATTTAACTTCCTCTTTTGTTAATCTAAGCAATTTATATTTTTTTTAGATATTCATCTATTTCACTAAGATTGTCACATTTAATGGCATACAATTGGGAAAAAGTGTTTCTAATTTTTGCTTAATTTCTTCTTCATTGGTGGTGAATTCACCTTTTTTATTTTTTATGTTGGTAACTTGGTTTTCTTTTATCTAGATCAAATTTTCCAAAGCTTTATTTATTTTCTTGTTTTTTATCTTAATCTAACTCTTCATTTTATGTATTCAGTCAATAATTTTCTTAACTTCAGTTTCATTAATCTCTTGATTGGTTTTCGGTATTTCTAATTTGGTATTTAATTGAGATTTTTTAATTTGTTATTTTCCTAGCTTTTTCAGTTGTATGCCCAATTCATTGATCTCCTCTTTCTCTGTTTTATTTATATAAGCATTCAGAGTTACAAAACTTCCCTTAAAAACCACTTTTGCTGCATCTCGTAAGCTTTGGTATATTGTTTCATCACTGTCCTTCTATTAAATAGAGTTATTGTTTGTTTCTATGATTTGTTGTTTGACTCACTCATTCTATAGGATCAGATTATTTCATTTCCAATTAATTTTTAGTCTATTTTTCCATGGCCCCTTATTACATACAATTAATTTATGCCTTAGTACATGGTCACTTTGCCTGTGTGTGTGTGTGTGTGTGTGTATGTGCTGTGTGTATGCAAGCTGACAATCTACTCCTGCCTGGAATTGGCATAAAATTGGAGAGATATTGTTTCCCTTCAATGTTCCTACTCTTAGTGGCAATTTCCTGTAGTCAAAAGGTTTGCAAGCCTAGTACTAGATCCATTAAATTATAGATTGTTGGTAGGGGAACATCAGAAGTTTAAGTCTAAAATTAAGCTATTAGGCTGCTAGCATGCCTGGATACTTTCCATCCTGTACTAGTTTCCTTCAGCTATAGCATGAGGGACATTTCCTGGTTCTAACAAGCCCCCAAGAATGAGAAACATGCTCACATTAAACAAAAAACACTACCCGTTGTGAAAACAGGAAAGTTTTTATTAATTGTTCCATCCATTCCCCCTAAATGGACATGTAGACTCCCCAGTAAAGTTACAGGAAGACTGCAAAACGTTCAGAAAGATGAGGTTTCTTGTACTGTTTTCTTAACTTTGGATCTCACAGGATGCCATCCCCTAGTGATGTGATTCCATGTTCTCCTCTCTCACAGCTCCTTGGACTTGTGAATTAATTTCTGACCTCTGAACTGTCCATGGTAGGTCATGACACATCACCTAGGAATGTGGAATACAGAACTTTCTTGATTCCCACATCTTCCAAAGGAAAACAAACAAACTGCTGCACCTCACCTTTTAGCTGACTCTACTGTTCTAGGATATTTCCTGGGGTGGTAGTTTATGGGTTTTTCAAAGTCAGTAAAAGAGAGTGAGAGGGATTTACTGATTACTCCTCCATCTTGGTTCCCAGAAGTATGTATTTTTTTTCTTTCAGTCGAGTTTGACCTTTTTTCCCCTTAAAGTTGTTGACTCTCTCTTGCATACCTCTCATTTCTTTTGCTAATCTTTCTTCGACTTCCCTTGGCTTTTAAATCCTTTGTGAGCTCTTTCAGGAAATCTTTTTGGACTTGAGACTTCTCCATATTCCCCTTCTATGTTTCACATGCAGGCATTTTGACAATGTTGTTCGCCCTCATCTGAGTCCATGTTTTGATATTCTGTGTTACCCTGTTAGATTTCTATAATCACAGGCATATTTTTCTGTTTCTTGCTTCATTTCTCTTTTCCTGTTTTAGGGCTTTTAGTGTTGAGCTCTTTCCTGGGACATAGAGAAAGCTCTCCCAAGCTTCTCATGCTGGGGCCTAGGGCCTAGGTCATTGGCTTTTATGATTTAGGGCCTCAGGGGCTAGTGGCTTGCTTATTGTGCTGGGGTGTCCTGACCTAGTTGTACTCGTAGTTGCCTGGCAACTACAAGTTGCCTGGGCTTCCAATTAGCCTCCTGTGTTAGGGCTGAAGGCCTCACAGATGGCCTGTTGTGCCAGTGGACTGCTGAGCCAGGACCAAGGGACCTTTCTTGCTGATCTTGGCTGCAACTAAGAGTCACCTGTTGGTTTGCCAAGAGATTATCTATGCTGGGCTCCACTAGTGCTAGAGTGTGTACTTTTACCAAAGTGTGATAGACCTTTCTTGAAATCTTTTTTTGTCATCTGAACCTGGAAAACTGTTTCACACCACCTTTTAGAATTCATTTGGAGGCTTGATTTAATATTTTTTTCTGAGGAAAACTATGGCAAGTTCAGGCTACTTCCTGGCTTCTCTCTTCCATCATGCCTCCACCTCCAAATATTAGTCCTGAACACTTGAATGGACCTGTAAGTTCCAATAAGAAAAGGGGAGGAAGGATAGGATACCAGACAGAAGATATAGATTATGAAAAGGCAAGTGAAGCAGTTTACTGAGCTTTTTTAGTTTGGGAAACAAGATACACAACATTTTATCCCATAGAATATTGACTGGAGCTAATAAAGAATAAAACATGAAAGATATGTTCTAATCAGATTGTGAAGGTTTTAAAATAATTTTTATTGTTTTATAGACACACACACACACACACACTTCCAACATACTTTACAGACAGCTAGACCACTCCTTAGATAAAATGCTGGCCCTGAAGTCAGGAGGACTCATATTCATGAGTTCAGTCTGACCTCAGATACTACCCAGATGTGTGATTCTAATTTAAGAATTTAATCCTATTTCCCTCAGTTCCCACATGTGTAAAATGAGATGGAAAAGGAAATGTGAAATCACTACAAGTTCTTTGCCAAGAAAATCCAAAGTGAAGTCACAAAGAGTCCAGCATGACTGAAAGAACTGAACATCAACATCATGTTTTACAGTTTGTGAATAATGTGGCATATTTTTTATTTGATGCTCCCAAGAATGCCATCATGGAGTTACTATTACTATTACCAAAATATTATAAATGAGTCAAATAAGGCTAAGAAAAGTTAAATGACTTGAACGGGGTCACATATAGCTAGTAAATAATTTAAGCAGAGTTAAAATTCAAGTGTTCATAAATAGAACTACAGCACTATGACACTTAGCTTTTGAAAGACTTTAGAATTCTTGGTGGCTGGTCTTAATAATTGAAGAGAGACAATTCATACCCTTCTGGTGCAGTCAAAGTACAGTGTGTCTGACTGTAGCTGGCCACACTAATACATGTGCCAAAATCCCTACCACAGTTTGGACACAGATAGCCCATATAAACTTTGTGAATGGAGACATTTCTAAATTTGTACATCTCTTATTCCTTTTGAGTTATTGCAATTTTACTTTGCTCATATAACAAAGTGCTTTTTGTGAAGTGGGTACGTCAGAATGTTTTGTTCTGTAACATTCCATGTCCCACAATTAACTGCAAAATTCTTCAGAGAAATCTTGAGAGTGCCATTGTACTGTGTCTTCAGACCTCTGTTTGAGTGCTTGCCTTGTGTGAGTTCTGCATAAAATAGTTTTTTAGGCAAATCTGTATTTGACATTCAACATCTTCAGCCCCTCAGAGTTGTGCTCTCTGCAGTAGAGTTTGAATGCTGCAAGTTCATCTTGAGAAAGGACCTCAGTGCCTGGTAGCTTTTCATGGCAAGTTATCAGAATATTCCCAATCTGGTCGTGGTCCTTCATTCTCAAGGAGGACCAAAATGGCATCACCATGATAAAGTGAAGTGTCAGTGTTTATGACTGTGGTTGGTCAGACCAATATGAGCTTGGAACACTCTACCACAGATTGGGCCCAGATAGTACATGTGAATATTTGGGGTAGGTATTCCAAATTTGTGCATCCTGCATAGACTTTGTGCCATCTCAATTCTGCTTTGCTCAAAGAGCACAGAACCCTTTTTGACATAGGCACACCATGCCGAGTGGTCCTGTGCCAGTGTCTCCCATGTCACACAATCTAATATAAAGTTCTTGAGAGAGGTCTTGAGACTATCCTTGTATTGCTTCTTCTGAACACCATGTGATTGCCTGCTCCATGTGAGTTCCACACAAAACAGTCTTTTTGGCAAGCATACATTTTGCATTTGAACAAGGTGGTCAATCCATAAGAGTTGCACTTTCTGAAGCATAGTTTGAATGCTTGGCAATGAGAACAAGGGCCTCAGTGTCTGGTACCCTATCCAGCCAGGTGATCATCAGAATTTTCCTAAGATAACTAAAATGGAAGTGATTCAGTTTCCTGGCATGACACTGGTAGATCGCCCATGTTTCACAAGCATACAGCAATAAGGTCAGCAAAAGGCACAAGTGTAGATCTTCACTTTAGTGGCCAGTCTAATACCTCTTCTCTCTCAAACTTTTCTTCAGAGCCTCCCAAACACTGGGCTAGCTCTGGAAATTGGTGCATCAGTCTCATTGTCATGTGCACATCTGAAAAGTACACTACCAAGGTGAGTTAACTTATCCACAACATAGTGGTCTCAGTGAAGGGGAGAGACATGAAGCTGGCATGCATTTTGCAAGCAAAGCTAGTCTAGTAACCAAGCTGGTGTGCTTGACAAAAGGAGTGAATTACAGGCTCATGCCAATGCAATTGCCGCTTGTGGGGAAATGTCATGGCACCACCATCAGTGCCTATGCTCCCACCATGAAAAACCATGATGAGGTCAAAGAAAGATTTTATGAAGACCTAGAGACTCATAATCAATGTACTGAAAGAGGACAAGCTTATAATTCTGGGCGACTTTAATAGTGGGGTATGCTCAAACTATCAGACTTGGCAGGGAGTCCTAGGGAGGAATGGAGGTGGAAACAGTAGCAGCAATGGTCACTTACCGTTACACAAGCCTTGGGATTAGTTGGTTTGAGGGCGTAATTCAGCCCCATCTACAGGAATTTTTACCTACAGTACAATGAAAGGAGTTGAACATTTGAGCCAGGCAAGATTGAGGAAATCTCTGCTGGCAACAAATGCCAGACCCAGCCGTGCTGAAGAAAGCAGCAGAGTAAGAAGGAACCAAGACACTTATGAGTGCAGAAATGGTGAATCAGAATGCCCCTGGCTGTCTTGTAGGAGATAGGAAATTTGGTTTGATGCCAGGCTAAAGGGGAGAGCTAAAGATCTGAAGTAAGAGGCACAATCCCCCACCCCACAAGGTTAGAGATGATAACAAAAAGTAAGCTATTACCCCAAAAATACATAGGCAAAGGAGAAAATATTCAATTATTGAAAGTTATTATGGGAATAGCAAAGACTGGGGTTCATCTTCAGAAGAGAATGTTGAAGCAAAGAAACTCTGCTTTACATCAAATGGTAGCAACATATAATCATATGCTCCCCAAAATATTCATAGAACTTAAAAATGACTTTAAAAATCAGATGAGATATGGAAGACAAAAGAAAAAAATAAGAATTATTCAAGAAAAACAAGAAGGTTGTGAAAGTCACCCAGTTGGAAAAGGAGATCCAGGATCTTAAGGAAGAAAATGACACCTTGAAAATTAGAAATGGGCAAATTGAATCAAGTGAAGTTATAAGAGATCAAGAAATAATTAAACAAAATATAAAGAATGAAAATGGATAGAAGAAAAAGTGAAACATCTTATAACAAAACATCAGGAGAACAGATCAAAAATAGAAAATGTAAGAATAATTCCACTACCTGAAAGCTATGATAGAAAAAAGAATCTAGATAAAATAACACAATAATACTTTTTTTAACTAAATTTATTTATTTAACCTTTTACATTCATGTTCAAAAAATTTTGGGTTACAAATTTTATCCCCATTTGTCTCCTCCCCCCACCCTGATACAATGAGCATTCTATTTTCCCCTATCACCAATCTGCCCTCTCTTCTATCATCCCTCCCTTCCATTGTTCCCATCTTCCCTTTTCTCTTGTGGGGCCAGATAACTTTCTATTCCCCATTACCTGTATTTCTTAATTCCTGGTAGCAAGAACAATACTCGACAGTTGTTCCTAAAGCTTTCAGTTCCAACTTCTCCCCATCCGGCACTCCCCACCCATTCCCTTTGGGAAGGCAGGCAATTCAATATAGGCCATATCTGTGTAGTTTTGCAAATGACTTCGATAATAGTCGTGTTGTGTAAGAGTAACTATATTTCTCTCCATCGTATCTTGCCCCCCATTGCTTCTATTTTCTCTTTTCATCCTGTCCCTCCCCCAAAGTGTTGATTCCAAATTGTTCCCTCCTCCCATTGCTCTCCCTTCCATCATCCCCCACACCCTGCTTATCCCTTTCTCCCCCACTTTCTTGAGTTGTAAGACAGGTTTTCATACCAAAATGAATGTGCATTTTATTCCTTCCTTTAGTCTAATGTGATGAAAGTAAACTTCATGTTTTTCTCTCAGCTCTCCTCTTTTTCTCTCCACTAAAAAGTCTCCTACCTGCCTCTTCTTTGAGAGATAATTTGCCCCATTTCATTTCTCCCTCATTCCTTCCAATACATTTCTCTCTTACCACTTAAAGTCATTTGTTAAAGCTATGATCCCATCCTATTCAATTCACTCTGTGCTCTCTGTCTCTGTGTGTGAGTGCACATGTGTATGCGTGTGTGTGTGAGCATTCGTGTGTGTGGGTGTGTGTGGGTGTGTAATCCCACCAACTACCCAGATACTGAAAAGTTTCAAGAGTTACAAATATTGTCTTTCAAATTTAGTAAGTCCCTTAAGACTTCTCTTTGTTGTTTACCTTTTCATGTTTCTTTTTATTCTTGTGTTTGAAAGTCAAATTTTCTTTTCTTCTCTGGTCTTTTCATCAAGAATGTTTGAAAGTCGTCTATTTCATTGAAAGACCTTTTTCTTCCCCGGAAGTATTATACTCAGTTTTACTGGGTAGGTGATTCCTTCGACTTCTGGCATATCCTTTTCCATGCCCTTTGATCCCTTAATATAGAAGCTGCTAGATCTTGTGTTATCCTGATTGTATTTCCACAATACTGGAATTGTTTCTTTCTAGCTGCTTGCAAGATTTTCTCCTTGACCAGGGAACTCTGGAATTTGGCCACAATGTTCCTAGGAGTTTCTCTTTTTGGATCTCTTTCAGGTGGTGATCAGTGAATTCCTTGAATATTTATTTTTCCCCCTGATTCTAGAATATCAGATCAGTTTTCCTTGATAATTTCATGAAAGATGATGTCTAGGCTCTTTTTTGATCATGCCTTTCAGGTAGTCCCATAATTTTTAAATTGTCTCTCCTGGATCTATTTTCCAGGTCAGTTGTTTTTCCAATGAGATATTTCACATTCTTTTCCATTTTTGCATTCTTTTGGTTTTGTTTTGTGATTTCTTGGTTTCTCAGAAAGTCATTAGCCTCCATCTGTTCCATTCTAATTTTGAGAAAACTATTTTCTTCAGTGAGATTTTGAACCTCTTTTTCCATTTGGCTAATTCTTCTTTTGAAAACATTCTTCTCCTCGTTGGTTTTTTGGACCTCTTTTTCCCAATTGAGTTAGCCTATATTTAAGGGTGTTATTTTCATCAGCATTTTTTTGAGTCTCCTTTATCAAGGTGTTGACCTGCTTTTCATGCTTTTCTTACATCTCTCTCATTTCTCTTCCCAGGTTTTTTCTCCACCTCTCTCACTTGATTTTCAAAATCCTTTTTGAGGTCTTCCATGGCCTGAGCCCACTGAATATTTATTTTGGGTGTTTGGGATACAGAAGCCTTGACTTCTATGTCTTCCCTGATGGTAATCATTGTTCTTCCTCATCAGAAGGGATGGGAGGAGATATCTGTTCCCCAAGAAAGCAACATTCTATGGTTTTTTTCCCCTTTTCTGGGCACTTTCCTAGCCAGTTACTTGACTTCTGAGATTCTTCTTCAACCCCCCTAGCCTCCAGATCCACCCAGCTAGTGATTAGGGTTTGAGATTCAAATGCTACTTCCTAGCCTCAGGGCTCTCAGCAGCGGTAGGGCTGCTATTCATTGTGAAATTATGTTTAGCTTCTCAGGTGGGGGCAGGGCCACCACCAGGGGCACAGTTCCCTCAAGGGATTTATGTGGAGACCTTCAACAATGAATATGAGCTCCTCCCTGCTTTGGGAGCCCCTGTCGGCTGCTGCTTCCACTGCTGTCTCCCAAGGGGGCCTGAGTTATGGAGACACCTCGCTCCCCTCTTGGTCAGCCAAAAAGGCTCTCTCACTGACCTGTGGGATCTGTGGGTGGAGGGACCTGCGCTGCTGCTGGAGATTCCGTCCCTGAAGCCTGCTCGGATCTGCTCCTCTCAGTGCCATGTGGCCACGGCAGGACTAGGCTCTGCCCCGGGTCTGGTGTGCAACGGACCTTTGGTGTCATTTTTTCAGGTCTCTCTGGAACAGAAGTCTCCTCCACCCTGTGGCTGTGTGGCTTCTGCTCCTCCAGAATTTGTTGGGAGTTCTTCTTTACAGGTATTTTATGGGCTGTGGGTTAGAAGTTAGAATATGTGAATCTTTTTTCTCGGCCATCTTGGCTCCTCCCCTACAATAATACTTAAAGAAGATTGTCCTGAATCATTAGAATAAGGAAATGGAAGTGAGATATATAAAATATGATCATTCCTTGTAAGATATTGTACAGGGCACATTATAGTCAAATTCTTAAGTTCCCAGAAAAATATTAAAAGCAACAAGAAAAAAGAAAAACAAAACAATGGTTCTACAACTAGAATCACAGAAGACATAGCAGTGGAAACACTAAAGGACCACTTGTCTTGGAACACCATACATTTAAGAGGAAAAGAACTGGAGTTCTGCTAAAAAAATATCAAGCAAAGTTAAGCATAATCTTGAATTAATGAAAAATGGACATTTGATCAACTGTCAGATTTTCAAGACTTTTCTTAAAACAAAACAAAACAAACTGAATTTGACTGAAGATTTGACGTACAAGAGCCAAGACAAACATAAGGTACATATCAAAGACTGATTCCAAGTGATTCAATAAGGACACCATGTTTACTTTACATATATTGCCATTAGTAATTGGGTAGTTCATAAGAAAGAGTGGGGTAGATCTGACTATGATATGACTAAAATGTAAAACCATTTAGGAACAGTGAAAAACAGTGATAAATTTCTACAAATGAGGTGCAAGAAGAAGAAGAAATAAGAGGAATCAGATGGAGGAAGAGGACTGGTATCTCTGGTAACCTACTTTCATCAGCAGTGGGGTTAAATGGGAATAATACGTACGTAAATGTATACATGCATATATACATATATATGTGTGTGTATATATATGTATGTATAAGTGCATATACAAACACATATGTATGTACATGTAAAAGGCTTCTCTAAATTCGAAAGAAATAAAATAAGTAGTTAGGAAGGGGGAGAGCATAAAGGAGGGATATCTAAAGGGGAGGGTGATAGAATAGGTTTTCAGGTACTATAGAAGGCCTTTACATTTATGGGAATGGGAGGACAGGGGAGGTGTCCTTGGAGGGAGTAGACTAAGTTAAAGGAGGGCAATGAATTGGTTAGAAGCAAAGCAGAGGAGTCAGTAGGGATAGGAAACAAGAGATATGCACAAACATATAAACAAAGATCAGGAATAGAGTTTGTTAGGGAAAGTATCTTTTTCATATATGTATAAATATATGTGTGCAGATAGAGATAGAGATAGAGATAGATATCCACACTTAATTGCGGCAGGGGAGTGCGATAGCAAATCAAAATAGGATTTTTCCTGTTTTTGCTTTAGTATAACCTAGTGCCTCTGATTGAATCTTACCTTTATCAACCAAACATCTTTACAAGCAGTAAAGTACAAAAGCAAGTTTCTTTGAGTAGAAAGTGTATGTATATGCATTGTTAATTATTTTAATGTGATTAAAGATCTTTTCCACTCATTGATGGACTTGTCCACTGTAGGAAACTTGAGTAGGGAGCTTGTTTTGTAGGAGGTTCCCAGGTAATTTTTTTTTAATTGAGGTTCAGAGTCAAAGGTTTGCTCTCTGCCTCTAAAAAGTGATATAAATACTCTGAGTTGAGGTTTTACCTTGGGGCTTAGTTTTACCAAGAACGTATGGGTGTCAGATGGGGACTCTGAGAGGCAGCTAAGAAACCTCCCAACTTTGAGAACCCAGATGCCATTCTTACCTCTCTGGTAGCTATGGTCAGACAGCTGTACTTGTCTATTGAATTATGGTCAGGCAGAGGAAGCTACATCTGTCAATCAGTGTGATCTTGTGCCAAAAGCTATTGTCCTTGGGTTTATCGAACACTACATTTCTACATTCATTGATTACAATGTCTTGAATAGCTAACCTATTCAACTGATCTGCCTGTTCGTATCTTAGCCGATACCACGTGGTTTTGATGAATGCTGCTTTATAATACAATTTGCAATCTGGTGGGGCTAGGCCAACTTACCTAGTATTTCTTTTAATTAATTTCCTTTATCCTCTGGATCTTTATTCTTCAAAAAAAATTATATTACTTTTTCTAAGTCTAGAAAATAATTTTCTTGGAGTTTGATTTTTATGGCACTGAATAAGTAAATTAATTTAAGTAGAATTGTCATTTAAAAAAATTATATTAGCTCAGCCTACCCACAAGCAAACGATGTTTAACGAATTACTTAGATTTGACTTTATTAGTGTCAAAAGTGTCTTTTAATTGTGTTCACAAAGTCCCCGGGTTTATTTTGGCAGGTAGTCACCCAGATATTTTACAGTGTCGATCATAGCTTTAAACAGAATTTCTCTTTCTGTCTCTTGCTGCTGAACTTTTCAAGTAATATATATATATATATATATATATATATATATATATTATATATATATATATATATATATATATATATAAATGAAGATGATTTATTTTGTTTTGTAGTCAGCAACTTTGCCATGGTTGCTTATTATTTGAAATAGTTTTTTACGTGATTCTCTGTGATTCTCTAAGTATATCATTGTATATGCCAAAAGTGATAGCTTAGTTTGTTCTTTGCCTATTTTAATTTCTTCATTTTATTTTTCTTCTCTTATTTATAAAATTAACATTTCTATCATATTGAATTATATTGAATACCAGTGGTGATAATGGACATCCTTATTTCACCCCTGATTTTATTAGAAATGCATCTAGATTGTTTTCATTACAGGTAATTTATTCTAATGGTACTAGAGAGAAATGACTTACTCTCTTAAGAATAGCTTCATTTATTCCTGTATTCTCCAGTGCTTTCAATAGTAAAGTGTGTTGTATTTTGTTTAAAAAAAACTTTTCTGCATCTATTTAGATGCACATAATTTCTGTTAGTTTTCTTGTTGATATGATCAATAACGCTGAAAGATTTCCTGATATTGAAGCAGCCCTGCATTCCTGTTATATATCCTACCTGATCATAATATATTATTCTCATAAAAAGTTGCTATATTCTTTTTGCTAATATCTTACTTAAAATATTTGCATCTGTATTCATTAGAGAAATTGATCTATAATTTTCTTTCTCTGTTTTGGCTCTTCCAGGTTTAGGTATCGGGACCAAATTTGTATCATAAAAAGAATCTATTTGGACTTCTTATTGGTCAATTTTCTCAAATAGTCTATATAGTGTTTGCATTAACTGTTCTTTAAGTGTTTGATACAATTCACTTGTAAATGCATCCAGATCTGGAGAGTTTTTCCTGGGTATATCACTGATACCTTGTTCAACATTTTTTTTTTTTTCTGAAATGGGGTTATTTAAGTATTTACCTTCCTCGTCTGTGAATCTGGGCAATTTGTATTTTTCTTAAATGATCATCCATTTCCCTTAGATTTTCAAATTTATGTGTATACAGTTGCGCAAAGTAATTTCTAATTATTCATTCAAGTTCCTCCTTGCTTGAAATGAGATCGCCCTTTACATTTTTTATATTGGTAATTTGGTTTTCTTCTTTCTTTTTTAAATCAAATTGAGCAAAGCTTTATAAATTTTATTGCTTTTTAAATCTAACCAACTGTTAGTCTTTTTTAATTATTATTATGTCAATAGTTTTCTTAATTTCAATTTTATTAATCCTTCCTTTGGTTGTCAGCACTTCTAATTTGATATTTACTTAAGGAATTTCAATTTGTTCTTCTATCTTTCTCAGCTGCATGTCCAAATGATTGATCTCCTCTTTCTCTATCTTATTCATATAGTCATTCAATTATATAAAAGTTCCCCTAAGAATCGTTTTTGGAGCGTCCCATAAGTTTTGGTAGCTTGCCTCATTATTGGCATTTTCTTGAATGAAGTTAAACCACTCATTGCATAGGATAGTTTATTTGGTTTCCAATTAATTTTTGGTCTTTTTTTTCCATGACCATTTATTACATATAATTTTTATTACATTATGATCTGAAAATGATTCATTGACTATCTCTGCACTGGATTATGAGGGTTTTATACTCTAGTACATGGCCAGTTTTTGCATATGTGCCATGTACTGCTGAGAAAAAGGTATAATCCTTTCCATCCCCATTCAATTTTCTGTAGATATCAATCATATCTACCTTATTCAGGTTTCTATTCACCTCCTTAACGTCTTTCTTGTTGATTTGCAGTTTATATTCATCGAGTTCAGAGAGGGGGCAGTTAAGGTCCTCCACTAGTATAGTTTTGATGTCTATTTCTTCCTACATCTCCCATAACTTCTCCTCTAAGTATATGGATACTATACCACTTGGTGCATATATGTTTAGTAGTGATATTGCTTCATTGTCTATGGTACCTTTTAGCAGAGTGTATTTTCCTTCCTTATTTATTTTGATTAGATCTATTTCTGCTTTTACTTTGTCTGTGATTACAATTGCTACCACTGTTTTGTTTTTTTGTTTTTTGCATCAGCTGAAGCATAATATATTCTGTTCCTATCTTTTACTATGGCTTTGTGCGCACAACCCTGTTTCAAATGTATTACATCTAAACAATATATTGTAGGATTATTGTTTTCAATCCTTTCTGCTATCTGCCTTCATTTTATTGAAGAGTTCATTCCACTGACAAACACAGTTATAATTACTATCTGTGTCTTTCTCTCCTTCCCATGTTACCCCATTTATGCTTTAATTTCTCCCTTTTCACTTCCCCTCCACAATAGTTTTTTTTTTTTTTTTATGACTGCCTCCCCAGTGTTCCCTCTCTTCCATCAGCCCTCCCTTTTCATTTACCTTAACTCTTCCTATTTCTTCACTCCCTTTTAACCTCTCTTCCCTTATTTTCCCTTTTCTCTCCTGCTGCCTATAGGGCAAGTAAGATTTATACACTTAACTGACTGTGTTGTTTCCTCCTTGAACCAAATCAAATGAGAGTAAATTTCAAATAATACTCATCTCCCTCCCCTCATTCCCTCTACTATAATATATTTTGTGCCTCTTCCTATGATGAAATTATCCTTTTTCTGCCTCCTGCTTTCTTCTTCTTCCATTACAATCCCTTGGCATCCTTTAATCACCTTTATATCATCAAATCACTTAATTTATACCCACTCTTTCTACCTATGTACATCCTTTTTAAATGTCTTAATAAATATATAGTTCTCAAAGTTAACAAGTATCATCTTCCTCTGTAGGAATTTAAACAGTTTGCCCATATTGAATAACAAGTTTTTACCCCCTGTATTCCTCTTTATGCCTCTCTTGAAGCTTGTATTTGATAATCAAACTATCTATTGAGCTCTGAAATTTTCATCAGGAATATCTGAATATCTGTTATTTCACTGAATGTCCATCTCCTTTTCGGAAATATTAAGTTCATTTTTTTCTGGGTAATTGATCCTTGGTTGTAGTCCCAGATCCTTTTCCTTGTGTAATATATTATTCCAATCCATGATATCTTTTAATGTAGAAGCTGCAAGGTCTTGTGTGATCCTTACTGTAGCTCTTTGATATTTGAATTGTGTCTTTCTGGCTGCCTGTAATATTCTCTTCTTCACCTGATTGTGTTTGCAATGTAGCAACACTGTTTCTTGGCATTTTCAATTAAAAATTTCTTTCAGGAGGCGATCAATGGATCCCTTCAATGACTATTTTACCCTCTGTTTCCAGAATCTCAGGGAAGTTTTCTTTGATGATTTCTTGGAAGATATTGTCCAGGCTCTTTTTGTTTTCATCACACCTTTCTGCTAGACCAGTAATTCTTAGAATTCTTTCTCCTGGATCTATTTTCCAGGTCAGTTGTTTTTCCAATGAAATATGTGACATATTTTCTAATTTTTGATCTTTAAATTTTGTTTTACTAATTCTTGATGTCTCATAGAGTCTTTAACTTTCACTTGTCCAATTCTAATTTTTAATCCATTACTTTCTTCAGCTGATTTTTGCAACTCCTTTTCCATGTATGCATTTTTTTTTCCTTTTAAGTAGTTATTTTCTTCAGTTAGGTTGTGCACTTCCTTTACCATTTGTTCAATTTTATCAGTTAGGTTTTGAGATTCCTTATCCATTTGGCCAATTTTCCTTTTTAAGTAGTTGTTTGCTTCAGTGAATTCTTTCATTTTCATTTTGTCATTTGCATTTTTAGAACAATTTTCCTTCTATCTCTCTAATTTGACTTTTAAAATCCTTCTGCATCTCTTCCAGGAATGCTGTTTCAGCTTGAGGCCAGTTCATATTCCCTTTTGATGTTATAGATGTGAGTGCAATCTCAGCCCTGTACCTTTCTAAATTTATATTTTGGTCTTTTCCCTCATGCTACAATACTATGGTCTTTGTTTTTCTGATTTGCTTCTTGCTCATGATGATGGCCTTTTTTCCCCTGGTTTTTAAAATGGGTTTCTGCTTCTGGAACATCAGAGGCTCTTTCATACATTTCTTATCCTGAGATGCTGAGAGTTTTTGTGTTGTGATCTCTGATTCTTTCACCTAGAAGCTAGAATTCTTTAGTTTATGTGGAGCTGAGCTGACTGGTGTGTGCCAAAGCAGAGACCATGTGAAGATATTCTGAGTTTTCCTGGGGTTACCCTAAAGCTCACTGAGGTGTGGGGGAAGGGTGGTCTGGTTGTAGGAAGTCTCCTCCTCCTCTGGGCTAGGGCACAATCAGGTGCACCAAGTGGTGTTCCCCCATTTGTGATGGTGTCTTCCCACTTCCCCTGGCTGTGTGAAATTGCCTATAGCCTCCACCTCTTTGTGGTTTATTATCTTGTCTTGTTTTGTTTGAGAATCTGTACTGTTTCTTCTGCCCCAGTCCACTCTAGCAGTTCTTGCTCCATTCTGCTATGACTCATTGTGTGCTGGTTAAACCTTAATCACACCATTCTTTAGAAATTCTAATAATTTCCTCTTTATTCCACACGTATTTCAGTTTTTCATCAACCATAACCTGTTCTTTCTCTGTAAACTCGAAGAAGGAAAAAAAAGAAAATACACAGCTCTCTCTCTCTCTCTCTCTCTCTCTCTCTCTCTCTCTCTCTCTCTCTCTCTCTCTCTCTCTCTCATATTTTTTCAATACCAGACATACTTTCAACTCCTCAGCTTAAAATGATTAAGGAAATGTCCAACTGTGTAGTTTTTATCATACATTCTTAGCAGAGTTTTTGAGATTGTGCCGAGAGAGAGAGAGAGAGAGAGAGAGAGAGAGAGAGAGAGAGAGAGAGAGAAGAAGAAGGAGAAGGAGAAGAAGAAGAAGAAGAAGAAGAAGAAGAAGAAGAAGAAGAAGAAGAAGAAGAATAGAGAAAGAAAAGTAATATCAATCGTAGAGAGGAATAAGGA